>OX596076.1:100348180-101548180 GCA_951394005.1 Protophormia terraenovae | reverse complement strand
TATTCGAGCAAATTATGCCAATTAATCGAATAATTCGAGTAAAAAAATATTTTAAATATTTCCTTTCTTAACTAGTTTTTAGGATGTTTTAATTTTAGTTTTCTTAAAAATTTAGCTTAAAAACAACGTTTTAAAATTTGTATAGAATGTTTTATTAAAAAAATTAAAAAAAGAACCGATGGATGGTCCAAAGAGCTTTTTCTCATTTTCAAAATGCAATAACTCAGAAACTAATAAATATATTTTCACAATTCTTTCACAGCCTAACGGACAAAAATCCAAATAATATTTGCGTAAATTATTATGCTGAGTAGTTTTTACTAAATTATAGCAAAAATAGGAAGAAAGGAGAAATAAAATACTTTACATTTTGGTAAAAATTGTATTTTAATTTAAAATAGAACCAATTATAATTCCTACGCGTACATTTGGGAAAAAGATTTGTTTATTTTAATTTACAATAAATTTGTCCATTAAATGGAGAAAAGTAAATAGTTCTAACTAATTGTATATTTTACTAATTTATTGTACAATTTTATATAATCTTATATTTTTAAACTGATATTCGCCCCTATTATGTATGTCGTCGTCAAAAGCAATACACGTCGACAAAACAAAAATGGTATTTGTGATTTGTGATATTGACTATAAATCTCAATATTGACAAAGTTTTGTAATTTTCTAAAGCGATTTAAAGTCGACGTCGAGTTGAAACGACTCTGATTTTGTCGACACATTTTTTTTTGATGTCGACTCAGAATGAAAGTTGGCAAAATTTATTTTTTTTTGAAACCGAAATATAATTATTTCTTTATTTATAATAAATAAATTATGTAGCATTATATTTTTGGTTATAGACCACGGGTAAAAAATTAACTAATCCATAATAAAGTAGTGAATGGAACTGGTGGTGGCTGAAAAAAGTTGTCAGGAGGTAGTAGCAGAGTAAATTTTTTTGCAAAACAAGATAAAACGTATTTTTTAATATAAAGTGTGGTCCACCCAAACGCACGCTGTTGTAAAAGTGGCACCATCCTGTTGGAAACTCATATCGTCCAGGTCCATATCCTCAATTTCTGGCCAAAAGAAGTTCATTATCATCTCGCGATAGCGAACATCATTCACGGTAACTGCTTGGCCGACCTTGGCGCCGCCAGCCCATAAACTGCACTAAACAGTCATTCTTTGAGGACTCCTCGGCTTTTCAACAATCACTCGTGGATTCTCATTTGCCCAAATGCGGTAATTCTGCTTGTTAATGAATCCACTGAGGTGAAAATGTGCCTCGTAGCTGGAGATGATTTTCTTTGTAAATTTGAAAATAAAAATAAACAATTGTCACAAAATATTTAGAGAAGATATTTATTTCTTTTAAATTATCGATAACAATTCGACGACACACAATACTATTAGAAAATACCGATTTAGCTTTGAGGTGATGTCGATGTCGACTTAATGTGACAACGAGTACAAATTGACGACGATGTCGACTTACATAATAGAGGTGATTGTAAACATTTTTCCACAAAATTGAACTAAAACATGATCACGAGATCACTATAAAACAAATAGGAGTAAATTATCTTAAAAACTGTATACATTTGTATAATTTTAAATGAACATAAAAAATTAATTATAAAACCTTATACTCAAAATAAATCTGGGTTTAGTAGATCTCCAATACCTAAAAATATTGTACAAACAATTTGTATACAACTGAAAACCTGTTGTACATAGGTAAGTATGTGTCCAAATTAAAAAGTGAGGTTACAAAATCGCAAATAATTTCAAAGGGATAAAAACTCATCAATAATTTTAATTTTTATCAAAAGTATTGATAATCACCTTTAAATGTGTATCATTTTTTTTAAATACTAGTCATTTTATAGCGTCACAAAAAGCACTTCGGACTACTCTAAAATATAAAATTTGGTTCAAATTGATAGACCAAATTTATTAGACCCATTTATTTAACTATCAATGAATATATTAAATATAGAGAAACAACGGCATTATCAAAGCAAAAGAAACAAATATTCATAAATATTTACACAAATTTTAATTTTATATTATTTTGGAAAGACTATTTCTTATTTTAAGCTATATTTTTGTTTTCTTTTTTGACAAGCATTGAAAAATCGAGTAAAATTTTAAGGTATAAATTAATCGAATTACTCGAGTAACTTAAAATATTTATTCGATTATTCGAGTAACTTAAAAACTGCATTTTCGAGTTATTTGATTATTCTAACAATGAAAAAGTCAAGTAAAATCAATACTCTAATAAATATGGAATTATATTTAATTATTTTCGTTTATGGATTTAGAAGGGATTTTAACTTACATGAAAGCAGTTGGAAAAACAAAATATTTTCAAACCACGTCTTAATATTAGTTAATTGCAAAATCAAGTAATTTTTTGATTTTTCCAAATTTACTTGCAAGATCTTCATACATTATTCTGCAAAAAAATGTTTTTTTTATTACAATCTAGTGATTGCTTTCCCTTAATTAGAATATTAATATCCTGGTGTAAAATATAAAATATACTTGAGTAACATCAATATATTTTTATTATTTTGACTTTTAACCAAAATCGCATTAAAATCTTGCGATTTCGATTATGATTAATCGTGATTTTGATTATAACCGTTATAGTTCTTAGTGTTCTATTATTTTTGACACAATATCAATTAAACATATTAAACTGTTTTTCATAATCTCCATCTTAAAAGTCAAATACCATTATAATTTACTTTTATTTTTTATTCCGCAAAATACTATTTTCTTATTTTACTTTTTCTCTGATCAACAAGAAAATCTGTTTTTTTTTTTCTATCACTAGCATTTTAAAAGAAAATGTCCTTTAAAAAAAGTCATAAATATGTCAAACATCATTTAGTGCTCTAGATTTTTATAAACATTTATGACTTTAAAGACCCAATTCAGTTTTGCCGTCTTTCTTTTTTTCTTAAGTCTGTATATCTTTTTTGCGAAATGCATTTATAAATTTCAAATCCTGTTGCTTTTAAGTGTGCTCCTGCCAGGAGAGAAAAAAAAAAAAACAAATAAATAACATGAAATGGAGGCAAATTCAAGGAAATTTCTTGTAATGTTTCTTATGGCATTTAACAGGAAACTGCAAAAAATAAAATTGTATAAAGAATTTAAATTGTTTGGAATTTAATGAGAGTCAAGTGTCGGAAATAAGTGTTTTCTTAGTTTTGTTGTAATATTTGGTTTTCAAAAGACAAAACTTAAACAATATTATTTATATATTTTTTATTTTTTTATTTTTTAAGCACTGTGGTGACACTATCTTGCAATTTCTAAAGTAGGATTTTTTTGATATGAAATATAACTAGAATATTCAAAGTCTTCATATTGTGAGGTTAATTAGAAATTATAATACTTATGTACATGCAAACCAACTTATTATGTAGGTATGTATATGTGTATATAAAAATGTGTATGTGCTTTGTATGTTTTCATAGACTTTGTTTTGTTTATAAAAGTAAGAGTATTTAATTAAAAATACAAAGAAAAAAAGTTAAAAACTTCAAAGCCTTTTTTAACTAAATTTTATATTATAAGGTTTTTTTTCTTGTGATAAACAAGCCAACTGTATTGAAATAGAAAACAAGAGGATGAATTGAAATGTGAGAAAATTTCACAAAGAATTTTTTTTTTTTTTTTTTGATTCAAAGAAATTTAGCAAATATATAAAGGTACATATGTATAAAAGTGTATATTGATATTAAAGGTGTTCACTTTAAGTTGAATAGACCAGTATAATGTTTAAAACAAAAACACATTATCAAACATATTATTAGATCATAGTAAATATGTATTGAAAAGTGTTGATTAGCTTGATTAAGATCCCTGCGGGAAATTTGTGGTAATTGCAGTAATGGACCGGTTTCTCTGTACCAGTTGAGTGCCAATTGATACCTAACTCGTCACCAAAGTTCCAATTGAGAACCAGTTGACACAAACACACTCACTATTAACATGCTCGTTAAGTGCGCAAATAGCAACTCGCGCGCAATAACAATCAGTGGCTGAGTGGTAAGCGTTGAAGACTATAAAACATAACATACATCAGATGAACATGGGTTCGAGCCGGGGTGCCACCATCGACATTAACGAAAAATTACAAAATTAAAATAAACATAATTTAATAAAGATAATAATAAAAATAATGTTTAAAAAGTAAACAATTACCGAATTTTAATAAAATTTTTATTACAATAATCGTTACTGAACCTGTCCTAGGACCTATCCTGTAACCTGTGCCAAGGGGCTAATTAGCCACCTCCAATGACAACCCCATGTAAAAGTGACAGGTTCTTCTCATATAAAGTTTCGGAACTGGAACCTTTTTTAACTAAATTTTATATTATAAGGTTTTTTTTCTTGTGATAAACAAGCCAACTGTATTGAAATAGAAAACAAGAGGATGAATTGAAATGTGAGAAAATTTCACAAAGAATTTTTTTTTTTTTTTTTTGATTCAAAGAAATTTAGCAAATATATAAAGGTACATATGTATAAAAGTGTATATTGATATTAAAGGTGTTCACTTTAAGTTGAATAGACCAGTATAATGTTTAAAACAAAAACACATTATCAAACATATTATTAGATCATAGTAAATATGTATTGAAAAGTGTTGATTAGCTTGATTAAGATCCCTGCGGGAAATTTGTGGTAATTGCAGTAATGGACCGGTTTCTCTGTACCAGTTGAGTGCCAATTGATACCTAACTCGTCACCAAAGTTCCAATTGAGAACCAGTTGACACAAACACACTCACTATTAACATGCTCGTTAAGTGCGCAAATAGCAACTCGCGCGCAATAACAATCAGTGGCTGAGTGGTAAGCGTTGAAGACTATAAAACATAACATACATCAGATGAACATGGGTTCGAGCCGGGGTGCCACCATCGACATTAACGAAAAATTACAAAATTAAAATAAACATAATTTAATAAAGATAATAATAAAAATAATGTTTAAAAAGTAAACAATTACCGAATTTTAATAAAATTTTTATTACAATAATCGTTACTGAACCTGTCCTAGGACCTATCCTGTAACCTGTGCCAAGGGGCTAATTAGCCACCTCCAATGACAACCCCATGTAAAAGTGACAGGTTCTTCTCATATAAAGTTTCGGAACTGGGACCGGTCACTAGCCCTGAGAACCTGTCACGTGACTAGTTTTGAACCGGTTCTCTTTACTCTAGGGATTGGATTATATTTGTAAAAGTTACAAGCTCTAATATGTTTTTCCACCCCGAACTGGTAAAATTTTGGCCACCGTTGCGCCGCCCATAAATACTCCAGCTATCAATATTTTTAAAGTTTAACTCCTGTTCCGCGCTCCTGATGCATACTCCAGCTATCAATATTTTGAAAATTTAACTCCTGTTCGGTAAATCGGTACAGCGCACGTTGGGGTAAAATGTGTCAAAATTTAAATTTTTGTAATAAAGATATTTACGAATAAAAATAGACAAAATTATGTATCAATATCAATTAAACTCTTCAAGCTAGGTTGTGTTGTTTTCTTATAAAGAGCTGTCAAAGTAAATCATTTTTTTACATTTTTAAAAAAGAGTAAAAAATTAAATTTCAACAACTTTCAGTGTATTTATTTTAAATAAAAAGTATTTCAAAGTAAAAATTTAAAAGGGAACTATAAACTTCAGATATTTTAATGTAAATTATATTTTGTCCTAATATTTTTGTTATTTTTTTGAAAATTGTCCTAAAATACACTAATTTTCAATTTTCATGGAATACAACTAAAAATGTTACAGGATGTTTGTTCTGAAAATTGTCTGAAAAATAGTACATATTGTCCACATTAATATTATTAAAAAAAAAAAAATTAGCGCATATATAGCCCGATTTGAAAAATGAATTTTTTTCCGAAAAAACTACAGTAGATTTGAGTTTAGAAGCAAGACCCCATATACGCTTCAGGAGCGGAGCTATGAGGGCTCAAAATAGGGTACTAATGTCATACAAAATGTTTAACCAATAGCGAATTTTTTCCTTATCCGATTTAAAATTTTTTTATATCAGGTTAAAGTTCTTGATAAATCCTTTGAAGAACGTGCTTGTATGTACTATTTCTCTTATATATTCATCGAGATATATTCGTTTGAAATTTCAACTATCTCTGCTTTACAAGATGTTGGTCAAGTCTTTTCCATATATGTCCCAACATTTTCAACCGATTTTATCATATTTTTTGCAGTTTATTAAAGAACAAAATTGTCTATCGAATGAAGAAAATTTAAAGTCGATATCTTTATTGAGTCAAAAAAATAAACGATTTTGAATTAGCAAGTTTGCAAAAAGTAATAAAAAGACGGACATTAGAATTCTTTAAATTCCACAAATATTTTTTTTTGCAATACTTGACCAATATGGTTATTAAATCTAAATATTAAAGTATTGATATCACCTTTCCCTGAATTAAGTGCCATTTTCGACCGATTTAACCCAAACATATAGACGGACTGACATTGCCATTCTACAAAAAATTTTTTTTTTGAATTCTAGAAATATATTTTTTTTACTAACTAATAAATAGAAAAATAGAACATGATCATCAAAATTCGGATATCATCCTTTCCTGAACTAAACGCCATTTTCGACACATTTAACTCAAATATAATATACCTTCTTAGATTCTATTCTAGACGGACGGGCATTACCATTCAGCCAAAAACATCTTATAATTCTAAAATTTTACTTACTAATAAATGGGAAAATTAAACGTGATCATTAAAGTGTTATCTTTCCCTGAATTAAGCATCATTTTCGACCCATTTAACTCTAATATATAGACGGACGGACATTACCATTCTGTCAAAAAAAAAAAAAAAAAAAAAAAATTCTAAAACTGATTTTTTTTTTTTTTTTACCAAATATTATATACGAAAATAAAACGTGATCACTAAAATATTGGTATCACCTTTCCCATTTTCGACCCCTTTTACCCAAATTCTTATAACTTATTACTATTTATTTTGCAATTGGCTCCACTGGAAATAAATATGAAATTTCGGAACGGCTGATCTGATTTTAATGAAATTTCACATATTGATAGTAGAAGTGTAGGCAAGTTTAAGTTTTGAGCATGGACCATATAGACCTATCGAGAGCGTATCACAGGGTCTCAAAGATGGACATCGGGTATAATTTACATATATAGTTTCTTTTCATTTATGATTTTTATTTTTTATTGAAAACCATGACTATCCTCAATGTTAATTTATTTATTTTTTTATTTTTTATATTTGTACAACCATTTAATATCATTTATTTTTCAAGACTAGCAAAGACAAACGATTAAACTTTTAAAGAACACAATGGCTATTAAGCTGGTAAATTGTACAAAAATATTTTACTTCTTCAATTTATTTATTTTTGCATTCTCAAATTATTCTATAGAACAATAACTATAGAATCTTTTAAGTTATTTAAATAATTAAACAAACAAATAAATCAATTGAAAAAATAAAAAAAAAAAACACACACACTTTTAATAAGAAAACGAAATGATTTTGAAAGTATCAATAAAAATATTTCATAAAAGTAAAAGAGAAAATCTTAAGTTACTATTGATAGAATCTAAGGATGAAATACATACATACATTCATACATACTTTACAAATTTCCAGAGAAGGCTTTTTTAATATAAAATTCATGTTTTTCTAAATCCTTAAACCTGCTAATTTAATAATAATAATGGGGCTATATAATTTGTTTTATTTAAAGCTCATTGAATTTCTGTTCATATTAGATTATTTAATACTTTTATTAAATAATCTAAAATCTCTTTTGTTTTAACTACCCCCCAAATACCCGACCACTAAAACAGCAGGTCTGCCAAATTGGGTGTTTTTATTTTAGCCTCCAACCATAGTTTAAAGAATCGATATAAACCATAAAAAGTGATTACGCATCTATTGATGGGACACTATGACAATAAAATTGTTTTGTGTTTAGAAAAAATAAAACAAAAAAAGTGAAAAGTTCAGTGAACCCATTTAAAGAGGCCTCCCAGCTGTTTATGCTTGTATGAGTAATATAAAGTTTTAAGTTCATCTTGGTGGTGGCATAGGAAAAATAAACTGAATTAAATTAAAGCAGTAGAAGGTGGTGGAAAACCATACGATTTATCCATATTGTAAAAAAAGTTTATAGAAATAAAATAAAAGAAAAAGGAAACGAAATTCTTGTTCATCTTTAAATATTTACGAGTATAAATGTTTATTAAAATGTGTAAAAGAAAGGAAGGTATATTACGCGTTTTTTCCTTATAAATAAATCGTACCAGTCATTTAAAGATACAAAGGAGGATTGTGTGATAAGTATTGGTAAAATGTCTTTAATTTTTTTTTGCTAAATTTGTTTTATTATACAGTTTTGACGTCAATGATTTTATTGTCTTTGAGAGCTCCATGTATATGAAGCAGAAGATATTCACTAATTCTTTGACACCCTCAATAAACCTAAAGCAGAGAGGCAGGTACACAAATTGAGGGAATGGAATTCCTTTTCATCTACTAACTAATTCGTCATTTACCAGCAGATCGTCCTCTCACATAATCCTTGTGGTACAGTGTGTCATTCAAAAAATTAAATGGAAATAATTATGAAATTTCGGAATGCCTTTTCCGATTATAAAGAAATTTCACATAGTGATAGTAGAGGTAAAGGCGAGTTTAAGTTTTGAGCTTGTATCGCATAGACCTACCAATGGCGAGTCCATAAGGTTCCAAAGAGGGACACCTCGGATATGAATATTAAAAAAAAAAAAAATATGATCTTGATTCGTTATATCTGAATTAATTTTAAAGATTTTTATACGAGAGGATTCTACTGGTCGAGATCTACAAAAAACATCGTCGTGTGCATATCTTTGACTTTTTAACGTACCTTGGTGAAGTTTTTTCATTATAGCGGGTCTAAGTTTTACGCTATGTTTTCCTTATTTTGTTAAAAACAAATAGTAAAAAAGTGTAAAGAAAGAATTTTCAGAAAATATGTACGAAGTTAAAAGTTATAACCATTTGAAAAAAGTCGATTTTTTTGCCAAAAAAAAGTAGTCGCATTCTTTTTCTGTTATATAAAAATATTCGTAACACTATTTATATTTTTCTGAAAGAAAATTCAATATAAAATATTCCAAATAAAAAAATTCTTGCTAGAACCAGGGTTTCCTAAATTTGACCTATTTTTATTTTTTTTTTCATTCATCTAATATGTTTTTAATTTTTTTGCAAAAAGAAATTTTTGTTCCCAGATATTGGTTGGGAAGCTAAAGCAAAAAATGTAAAAATCCCATTTTTGTAAATTATTTTATTTTTTGGAATTTCGGAATTTCTGTTGACAAATCTAAAACAGTGTATTACACTTGAAATTAAGTCTTAAAAACTCTACTTAAGTGCAAAATTTCATTAAAAAATATTCACTAATAATAAAAATTTTACTGCATAATTAAAAATTAATAAAAAAAAATCTAAAATTAAACATTTCTCGGTGTATTTTGCAAAAAGTCTTTTACAAATTTTTAATTTTTGTTTGTTTTTATACATAAGTATTTGAAAACAACTACAGGCTGACAGAATGTAGCCTATCATATGGCTTTATGCCATAGTTCCCAATTAGCAGAAATTTTATGTCAAAATAATAAGCACGCTGCACATTGGGGTAAAAGGGGTCGAAAATAGCGATTAATTCAGTGAAAGGTGATATCAATATTTTAATGATTACGTTTTATTTTTTTTTATTGATTATTAGGAAAAAAATCAGTTTTAGATTTTTTTTTAGCAAAACGGTAATGTCTGTCCTTCCGTCTATATATTAGTGTTAAATGGGCCGAAAATTATGCATAATTCACAGAAGGGTGATATCAACACTTCAATGATCACGTTTAATTTTTCTATTTATTAGTAAGTAAAAAATGCATTTTTAGAATTATAAGATGTTTTTTTGGCTGAATGGTAATGTCTGTCCGTCCGTCTTTATAATTGTGTTAAATTAGATGAAAATGAGGCTTTATTTAGGAAAGGGTGATATCTAAATTTTTATGATCACGTTCTATTTTTTCTATTTATTAATTAGTAAAAAAATGCACTTTTAGAATTCAAAAATATTTTTTGGCAGCATGGCAATGTCCGTTCATCTATACATTTGGGTTAAATGGCTCGAAAATGGCGTTAAATCAGGGAAAGGGGATATCAAAATTTTAATACTTACATTTGGTTTTTATATTAATCGAGAAATGGAAAAAAAATATTCTTAGAATTTTAAGATTTTTTTGAGAGAATTCTGTCCGTCTGTTTGCTAATTTATGCAAACTTTCCAATTCAAAATCGTTTAAATTTTTACTCAATAAAGATAACGACTCAAAATTTTCTTTATTCGATAGATAATTTTGTTTTTTAACTAACTGCATAAAATATAATAAAATCATTAGAACATATTTGGCTATATATTTAAAAATCTTAACCAAGATCTTGTAGAATTGAGATTTTTGAAATTTCAAATGTATATAAAGCATGTTTTCTTAAAGATTTATCAAGGACATTAAGGTGATATAAAAATCTTGGAAATCGGGTAAGGAACAAAAATTCGCTCCCGCTTTTAAACTCAATGTGCTACTGTCCTCTGCTATTTTTGTGTGAAATTTCATGTAAATCCAAACAGCCGATTAGAAGTTACAGATTTATTTCGATTCTGCCCCACTGTTTAATGTTTGATAAAGCAAAACGAAACAAAAATTAATTTCTCAAATCGGGCTAAATGTGCGCACGATTTTTTTTGTTCATAATATTTAAGTGGACAATATATACTATTTTTCAGAAATTTTTCAGAACAAACATCCTGTAACATTTTAAGTTGCATTCCATGAAAGTTAAAAATTAGTGTATTTTAGGACAATTTTCAAAAAAAAAAAAAAAAAAAAAAAATAACAAAAATATTAAGACAAAATATAATTTACAAATACTTGAAGAAAAGTACATTTAAATATCTGAAGTTGATGGTTTCATTTTAAAATTTTACCTCAAAAGACTTTTTATTTGAAATTAATACACTGAAAGCTGATGAAAATTGAATTTATTACTATTTTTCAAAAATGTAAAAAAAATGTTTTACTTTGAAAGCTCCTTATAAGAAAACTACACAACCTAGTTTGAAGGTTTTGATTGATATACATAATTTTATCTATTTTTATGCAGTATCCAATTTTATTACAAAAATTTAAATTTTAAAATTCAGTTAATCGCCACTTTTGACACATTTTACCCAAACATGCGCTGGTATGAACCCATTTCAATTTTTTTTATAATGATTTCTGTAGCAATCGCATAAGATACTTTGTTTAAAATACTTTTCCTGCGTTTAATCTTCGAATATAAATAAGACATCAAAATATTGCTCAAGGAAATATCAAGAAAAATTCAAGTAAGTAATACGGATGAGTAGATGTACAAATTTAATGCAGGACCATTAAAGCCTGTCTAAAACTCGAATTTTCACTACATAGAGAATCTATGTAGTGAAAATATATTTAGCTATGGTCTTAAAACTCTTAATTCATATCAAACAACCCTCGTATAATAAAACACAAACAAAATAGTTAAAAACGAGAAAATATATTAGCGTTTGTGTGTATTAGTAAATACAATTTAAAAATTCACACAGACAGGCAAATTCTAAACAGCTGAGTAGGTGAGTGAATGAGTAATTTACACCCAAAGACATCAGGAATAAACGGGGCGTTTGTATTGTATATATTCTATTTTATTATAAGCGAATGAGTGTTACTAAGTGGTTAAATTTTATGTTGTCTACTTTCAGGCTCTTTCCCAAAATCGAACCTTCACATAGTACATATATCCAGCCAGCCAGCTATTTAACCTCATGTATTTAAAATACATCCTAGTTAAATACATTGATGATAACAAAAAAAATCCTTGTTTTTATATGTTTGTGTGTGTCTGTTTGTCTACATACTGTTGTTAAAATGTGTATTTTTACTTTGTGCCATAATAACAAATCAATAAAAAAATAAAATGAAAAAAAAAGTTAAAAATTCTCTTAGTAGAAAACAAAAGCGTAGCAAAAGCATTTCAACTTCACCAACAATGACGACAACGTCGACAACAATAAAAGGAAAAGATAAAAAAAAAACGGAAAAATTATTTTCTATACAAGGACTTTTTGCTCTCTGACTACCAACCAACATAATATTCCTTCATGCGATTTAGAAATAAACACATACACATACACACACACACACACACACACACACACACACACAAAAGAAATTACAAAAAAAGATATCAATAGAAAAAAATCGTGTCTGTTACAAACCATCCCCCATGTGCACTTATGTTATACCACGATATAAAAATCATATTGTGTTGAATGTTTAATATTTCTTTTTCCACTTTTTTTTTTTTTTTTTGTTTTGCTCTTTCAACTTTGTCTTCTTTTGCTTATGTTGCTGTAGTTGTTTTAAAGCCTAAAACTACAAATATAAACACAATTGATGCGTTGGGGTTGTCGTTCTTTTTTGTTTGGAATTTTCGTTCGTTATCGTGGGAGGCATGATGAATATTTTAGTTTTACGTGGTTGGTTTTTGTAAATACATAAATATATATTTTCAATCTATGAAATCTAAATATACTTTTTTCCATTTTTTTTTTTTTTTTTTCGAAAACACTCTCTATTTGCACATTTAGCCATTTGTTTACTTTGTTAAATTTCATGTACGACTAGGATCAAATTGTCGGTAATGAAGTTTGTTTGATTCGTTACGATTGACTGAAAATAGTATGAGATAAGAATCTAAATTGCGAATGTGAAAAATATTGTGACATTTGCATGTAATCACTACTAGATTATTTGACAAACAATAATTTATGTATTTTGCTAAAATGCATGCAGTGTTTTTCACAATATGAATTATAATAAATTTTTTGGGGAATTTATATTTATGTGGAAATGGTGGCGGCTTTGAAATTATATGGGGAATATTGATAAACTTAAGGGTATTAGTAGAAAGAAAAAAATATATATTTTAAAAAAGCACATAGAAAATTGTTTTGTTGTTATAAACGAATATAATAGAATAATCTAAGTTCATTTGGCCACAAATTCGGTTATCACAACGAAAGTACTTCCTATGATAATTGAATTAAAATCAATAACACAGGGAAACACTGATTTTCCGATACGGGGGTTTTATTTATTATAAGGTTTGTAAAATTAAGAAGGTTGCATAGAAAACTACTTGTCTGATTTTAATGAAAAAATATCAAAAAATTCAATCTAAATTGTCTTTAAATCATGCTTATACAACTTTCTAATGCGCTCAATAGTAATGGAGATATTTTCGAAAAAAAAAAAAGAAAAAAAATTAAAAATTAAAAATTTGATTTTTTTTAATAATAAATATTCGAATTAATTGCAGTGGCTTGAATGAAATATGTCCTATTTTATTTGAAACAAATTTATGTTTATTATTAAAGAAAAAATTTTTAATTTCTGACATTTTCGAATTTTTATGATATTTTTAACAAAATTTTTTATTTTATATTTTTTTAAAAATATATATTTTTTAGAAAATAGGATTAATATCTTCATAAAGAAAAAAAATTTTAATTTCTAACATTTTCGAATTTTTATGATATTTTTAAAAAAAATTTTTATTTTATATTTTTTAAAAAATTTTGTTTTTTCAGAAAATAGGCTTAATATCTCCATAACTGTTCACCTTATCAAAAAGTTATGTAAGAATTACTTACAGACGACTTTAATTATAATTTATTGATACTTCTTTGAATAAAATCAGACAAGTCGTTTCCGAGATATGCTGCAATATATGGTGCAACCTCCTAAATTTTACAATTATCGATTAAACGCAAGAGTCAGTCCAGAATGAGATAGAGAGATATAGTATAGATACCTTACATCATCATGTATGTGCATAAAAATTAGACCTGTGGCCAATTGTGGATCAATAAATAAATAAATACTTTTAGTAAGTGTAAAATAAAGTATAAAAAACAGAATATTAAGTTAATAATAACATTTTTATGCATTTATGCACTTTAGGGTGATTCCCGAAAGTGGGTTTTATGGGAGCTATTTTAAATTAGGAACCGAACCACATAAAAATTGGCAGTGTGATTTCTACTTAAATAAAACTTATTTCTGTCGTATATTAACTTGATAATGACATCATTTCTATGGAATTTATCCACGTTAAAGTGATGTTAGGAAGAGGGATTTATATGGGAGCTATGGTCAATTATGAACTGAAATTTGGGACCAAGATTAACACTTATACAAAACTTCTTTACACCGAATTTCATTAAAACATGGCTATATTTAAGGCATTTATGTTCGTTAAAACTCTGTTCCGGGAGGATATTTGTATGGGGGCTAGGCGAAATATTGAACCGATCATAAATAATTTCAATAGGCTTTGTTTTCGTGCCAAAATAATTATTCCTGTCAAATTTCATCAATATATGTTTAAAATTGCGATCTGTACTTTGTTCACAAGGTTTAAATGGAAAAAAAGCCAGACGACCAGATGGAATTCTTTAAATGGACGATTCTGAGTCGATTGGTATACTTAAGGGTGGGGTGCGTTACAAACATCAGCTCAAACGCATAATACCCCAAACACCTATGATGATGTAGGGTATAAAAAGTGGATTCGAGGCATATTACTTATTAGTACCGTATATCCGAATTGACTGAGAAACCCCGTGCCGCAGATATTTTTTATTTTACTTTGTAAACCTATATAACTTAACTAAGCCAAAATAAATCCAAAATACTACATAAAAATGGGCGCATTATACCCATTTTTAGTTTGTATCGATCCGTGAACTATCTGTAAAAAATTTCGTTGTCGTACATGCTCTTGTTTAAGAGATATCAGCAGAAAAGTCTGAACTCAAGTTATAACGAACACACTATGTTTTTAGTATTTGACCTATAAATTTGTATATTAACCGATTTTGCTCATTTTTAATATTAAATAAACCTTATATAATATAAATATTTGAACCAAATTTCGTTGCCCTAAGTGGTCCTCCCAGCCCTATTGTGCTTTTAACAGTCAGATGACAGATAGACGGACATAAATAGATCAACTGAGAATCTTACCAGGACCCAGAATATATTTCCAAAAGAAGTTATATGATCTATACACATGTATATTATATCAAGAAGTGCCTGGAAAAATAAGTTCTATCGTTTCGTGATAGCACTAGGTGTAGAAAAACTTCTTATGAAAAATAGCTTCTTGTCATTATAGTAAGAAGAAAAAAATTTTCTAATTTAATTCGAAAAATCTTCAAAATCTCCTTAAAGTGAAGGCCAGTAAAAGGGACGTTAGTTGGGCAAGAATTGTAGAACATAAAATGCTATCTAAAATCTTTGTAGATTAATTAATAAAAAAGTGTCAGAATCATTAAAAAAAAAATCCTTGATGACAGGATTTCCAAAAATACAAAATAACTAATATATGGACGTGTAATGCATAAGTATAAACTTTTTTTTGTTAAGTAGTTGCATTTCTTGTAAACTTTTTCTCTACCAAATTTTCTCTAATCCCATATCTTATTAAATATTGTTTATAACTAAGCTAATCTTCAAAAATTTAAATTCATTTTAACTAAACTTAATCTTTTTTTATGAATTAAAAATTAAAAACTTTTTGATTTAATAATCCTTCTTAAACTTTTAGAACTTTTTAACTCAAATTATATATAGAATTCGACCTTACCAAATATAAAGTTTGCCTTTTTAATTTGCTTCACTAACACGATGAACAAAAAAAGTAAAAACAAAAATCAATAATTCCTTTATGCGCTGACATCAAAACAGTACAAGAACATGAACATTAAACATGCACATTCTTGGAAACATATTACACAAAATAGCAGGGATGGGAATTTAATAACTAGCTACTTATTTTTGCCATATACGCTTTTAATGAACGTACATATTAACGATTTGCAGACTAAACTTCACATATTATTCATAGGATTTTATTGGCGAAACGAATTGCTAATACTTTTGATAGCTGGGTGTTTTGCGGCAATAACTAGCCCAAAAAAAAAAAAAAAAAAACAGATTTGCAGGAGTCAGTTCTTCATATTACACAAACAAAGACTTAAAAAAAAATAAAAAAAAGGAAACAAAACGCTTTTTATTAAAAAATTTTATCTAAGTTTACAAATGTTTCTGAAAAATATAAATTCAAAAATATATATGAGAAAAGTCCAAAAATTTCGAAATTGTTTGAAACCTGCTTTAAGTGTCTTGTATTGCTAAAGTTTGTTTTAAAATTAGGAAAAGTGTTGATGGCTCTTTGTAGATCTTACAAAATAACTAAAAAATTTACTATTTTTGAAAATTTGCAGTTTTTTTGATCGAAAATTTGCGCCATTTAGTGAATTTAAATTTAGAGGGCAGAATTTTAAATGTATATCACGTATGTATATCACGTTGTTGTCAGGAAATCAGACATGGGATAGCATCATCACAAACTTTCATATAATTGGTGTAAATATTTGTAAAATTATGTTTTTCCCTACTGACAAATTCCAAAATATTGCGTAAACAGGATTTAATAATAAATCACAAGTCCGATTTAAAATGGCGTTAAAAAATGTTACGCAATTTCGAAAATTTTCACCAAATTTTAAATTTTTTTTTCGAATTTTTTCAGTGTAAGATATGATTTTAGATCATCGAAAAATATCTTTATTGAATCATTTTAACGATTAAAATTGATATTATGAAAAAAAAAAAAAATTTAAGAAAAGTCATTTATATTTGTTGCAGCGACATTCATCTCTAAACTTATTTTGTTTGCTGACAATTATAGAGAAGTATAAATGATGTTTACATTAATGTCAAATGAAAACATTTTATTTGCTTAATATGTACTAAAATTCAGATGGCGTCAAAATATGTTAAAGACTTAAACTTTTATGGACCAAAAACATGTTCTTAATCTGAAAAATCAACCCCACATATTTCGCATTATAGTTCAAATTTTGAAATAATAAAATCAAATTTCGATGTAAAATTTATCCTTAAGTAAGAAATAATTTGAAAATGTTGCTAAAATTCACTTAAACAAAAATTAAAATCGCGGTTTTTGTATGGAATATTATTATTAATAATGTTTAAACGACTATATTTTCCAAACTAAAACCGATATTCACTTAATTTTGTCAGCAAACGATCCCAAGATATGATTTTTATTACTCATAGTTTTGCAAAATTTTAAACCAATGTTGTTTTTTACTATTTATGAAATTGTGTAAAAAATAAAATTAAACATTTTTCTTCGCAGTGTATTTCGATAAATATTGAAAATTCTGTAATAATTATTTTGGAAGTTTTATATTCAAACCTCCACAGCTTTTGCGCGCAACGTTTGTGTCAATAGAAAAAAAATTATGAAAATATCTTTACTTAAAATTTTCGAATTATTTTATTTTGCTCAAATGTCTTGTGGCTGAATTTGAATAGAATAAAAATTTTTTTGTTAATTCAATTCAAAATCACCAAAATTTGAGTAACGCAGATAATTGCTTCAACAATTTCATGATTTAATTACGAATATTTTTTTTTTTTTTTAATTATTTTTGTAATAGACAGCATAGTATCTCAATGTTGAAGTAAAGAAAAAAACAAATGAAATTAAAAAAATTTCGGGAAATTTGTCACTTTTGCGGCTACCTTAGCGCTACCTAAACGGTGTTAGGAATCATTCCTAGGAAGTTCATATGTTCAAAAAGTTGTTTATTGAGATCTTAGGTACATTTTTGTAGTTAATTGTTTCCCTGAATTTTGAACGGTTTGTAACCTATGAACCTGAACAGGGGAAAATAGGTAAAAAAAAACTCGAATTTTTTAAAGTTTTTTGCTATTTTGATCTTGAAGATGATTTTATATATTCATAATTTTTGTTCTTTATGACAAGAGCTACAACTTTGTTTCAGAGAATAAATCAAAATACCGAACGGTTTGCAAGATATGAGCCTGAGAAAATGATCACTTTTTTACAAAAATTACACCGAGGCCCCAAATCTTTGGGGCCTATAAAAAAAGTAAATAACTTTGGGCAAAACTGGGAGACACGGGTCTTTTTTTTTTTTGTCTTTTATTACGTAGTGGTGTCGGTATATGGTTATATTTTTTCATGTTGCACTGTGTTAAACAAGTTTATTTTTAAAATTAACATTTTACGTTTAACAGTGTAAAATGCCTAATTTGTCAGACTTTTATAACTTTTTTCTTAAAAAAAAAATCATTTAGGATAAAATTCTTATGGAGATTTTTTTATTAAAAAAATCATTTTTATTTTGTTGTTTTTACAGAAATGTCTGAAACGAATTTATCCCTTATTTTTTATTTTAAATTGTCCCAATTTTGGATAATTACACAGAAATTAGCAACACTGGCAATATTGTTCTTATATTATTATTATTTGATTTCAACTCGTTTATATTTAATGTAAGTTTTGATTCTCTGGGTATACAAAATTCCCGAAAAAAGGCACCCTATGTTTATACTAGATCTGTGAATTTCTAAATTTGGGTTAGGGTTTTATAGTTTTTTAAATTTTTAAATATTCGATTTTTGGACTTTTTGGCTTTTTATATATTTGGAATCATCGATTTTTCGACTGCTGTCGACTTTTCGACCTTTGCGACTATTTTCGGCTTTTCTGTCTTTTTTCGACATTTAGCAATCAATTTCTATTTTCGATTTAATATAATATTTTCGAGTCTTTTAGCCACTTTTGATTATTTTTTACTATTTGTCTAAAAAACTTAAAAAATATAGAATGTATATAGCGCAATCAAATATAATGATTAATAGACAATCTGTGCAATGAAAGTGATAATTATATATAAAAATTCCTACAGCTAGATTTTGTAGTTCAAATAAAAAGTGCTAAAAAACGATTCGTTTTAAATAAAGCAATTTTTTTTTAACTCTTTCCGACTATTTTCAACTTTTCGCTTTTTTTTATTTTTCGATAATTTTCAACTTCTTATATTTTAGAATTCTCGACTATCTGGCAATAATAATGACGATTTTTCGACATGGTCGGGCTTGACCGACTATATATTCTTCTCTCGTTTTTTATTGTTTTTAATTATATTTTTCAAAACTGAATAATTGCATCTTTTTGTAATGTCATTGTTTAAAAATTGATAAAAAAAGAGATAAAATTTAATTAATAATCTAGTGCAAAGGTCAAAATGTTCACAATATCCCATGTATCCCAAAACCCCACTCTACCCCACTTTTTTGGAAAAATGGTTCTGTTGTAAAATTCGACATTTTTTTTCACTAAAAATTGTTTAAGAGAAATTAGTATTTTTTTTTTAAATAAAAAATTTTATTATTTTTCTAAAATTAGAACCTTAATTTTCTGAAAAATGTTGTACAAGCAATGAAAATGAAAACCAACATAATATTATGGTGAAAATTCGTTGAATTTCGATATTTTTAATAATTTTCATTGTCTTAAAAATATAACTAAATCATTTTTGGTGTATATATAGATGTCATGTTTTTCAACGTTCGTATAACACAATTATATGCTTATGGTTTTATTAAGTTGTTTAAAATAACTTTCAAAGAACACCTAAATAAGCACTTGCTTACAATTATAAAATTACTTCTTGGAAGTAAATTGTAATCTTAATTTTTTGTTTTGTAAATTAAAATCTTTCATATTGTTTTCAATTTAAAATCTCCTTTTACCATCCCTGTCATTGATACATATACAATAATGTAGTATTTGTTTTATTTTTTTCTGGCGCTTGTGTTCTGTATTTCATATTTTAGGACATTGTACTATTGTGGTCTATAGACCAGTACAATATAAAATTGGCTTTAAAAAAAGCAGGAATAAAAATAAACAAAAAAAAAAAAAAAAAAAAAAAAATTAAATAAACTAAATCACAAGTAACAAGAAGGGGAAAGACAAAGAAAAATAAATAAATAAAAAAACTACATATAAAAAATAAAAATGTGAAAATAAATTAAGTTCATTTTAGTGCAAATTCCTTAGAGGTTTAATGTAAGTTTCGTTTTGTTTTATCTTTTTTTGTATTAAAATACTATTTACAGCTGACTCATGTTGGCATGTCGCTAAACTCAATGGGGCGGTTTATAAATCGACACCAGTAAAAACGAAAAAAACATGTCAACCACAATTAAGAGGCACACAAATCACATTTTAACACACACACAAACCTAAATACATACATATTAATTTGTACTTCATATGCAGTACTTTGGACATATAGAATTACTTTTATATATAAGAGTATATAAACATATTTATATTTTACATATATATGTATATAAACTTGATTAATTCTATATCTATTACCAGGAATATTTTGTGCTGGTATGCCTCCATTTTTTTCTATCTTATATCTTATCCTTTATTTTTATTTTCTTAGGAAGTGTTAATTACTTTCAGTGTTTTCTTTTTTCTTTATTTTGTTGCCCCATAACAAATCCTTAGTATTGACTATCAAATTCATTGATTATCGTTTACATAAACACTATAGATATTTACTTCCTTACAAGTACATACGTATGTAGGTATGTATAGCATGTTTCTATTTCAGCTGCTGGCTTGTTTTAGTCTTTTTTATGCTTTTTGCACTTCATTAATTTGTTTCTTGTAACAGGCAGTGTCTAGTATGTATTTTGTGCCATTAGTTTTAATATCCTTTTCTATTTTGGATGGGGTCATAGTGATTTTGTCATATGGTTTGCATCACTTTGAACATAGACAGTGCACAGTGGGAATGATTAAAAGGAAAATGGAAATTATTTTTTCGATATGAAATAATGAATATTTATTGTTCCAAAAATCTATTTCTTAATAAAACACTTAAATCTCTAAATGTCTAAATTAAAAGAAGAGGAAATTATTTTGTGAAGACTTATGGTTTATAACAAAAATCAATTTATCTCAAATCAGTAGTAACTTGGCTAAAATGCTTTTAAATAATAAAAAGGACATTATTTTGTGATCATCCATTTTTTGTTTCAAAAATGAATATTTTAACAAAAATATTAAACTTTTCTAAAACGATAAACCATTTTTCATTCTAAAATTTTTTTATAAATTAATTTTAAATCGTTTGAAACTTTGATAAAATTTAAAATAAATATTATTTAAAATGGATTTCAAAGTCTAAAAAGCAAAAACAAAAAAATAGTTTTAATTACATAAGTTTACAAATTTGGGTCAATTTTTTAAACCAATTTTAATGTAATTTACATTTGAAGCAATAGTGTTTCTCAATATTGGTTCTAATCGAATTCTCGCGTGTTGTTTGCAATGTGCATAGCGAATTTATTGGCATCACTAAAATGTTAATTTTTAATTATAGTCTAAAGGTTTGATTGAATAAAGCAAGTTAAAGTAGAGCAGAAATATTACATGATTGGAGATCGAATATCTTTAAGTTGTAATTTTATTTACGTTACGAATTTTGAAATTAAAGTTGACGATTAGAGTAACGAGAATAACGAAAATCAAAAGAGAATACCATTGATTTTGGAAGAAGGATATGATGAGTGCCAATTGTTAGACTCTAATGCATGAAACAGAGCTTAAACAATAAAACCGTCTCAATATGACAGTTCTTATTAGATCTCAAGTATACACTTAGTGAAAAATCGACCACATACGTGTTGAAGATTTGGTGTCAATAATAAATCTGCCCATTGTAATGAAAATTATAACCAATTTGTATCAAATTGATACCACTTTAGTATCGAATTTTTATATTGCATTAGATTACTAGATTACAAATGCTTTTTGAAACAATAACATTGTATAAATAAAAAAATAATCACTTAAATATTTTTTCACCCTGATATTTATTTTAAAAGATATATATTTTTTCATCATGACGGATATTTACATTTTAAAGTAAAAATCCCTCACATATTTTTTTTGAACAAATGAAAAAAAAAAAAATTTAACAGTTATTATAGAAAAATAAAATTAAAAAGATTTCAGGTGTTTGATTACAATATGATTTCTATTTTGTATGCTTGAAATATGTTAAAGAACAATATCGAAAAGCCGATAACGTAAATTGTCAATGTAAAAAAAACCGTCATAGATTTTGAATCGAAATTGTTCCCTTAGTGTAGTAAACAAATTTTTGTTGTAGAAAGTTAAAACCAATTTTGAAAAAAGGAGTGAAGCTTCAAATTCAGTTCCATTAATACTGTAATTATTAATGTTTCACGACAATTGGATCTTCGTTCCGGAACAACCCGAATTTAACTCGTCCAAATACTATAGTCAACCTAGAAGATTTGTTACAAGTACAACCTTAGAAACTACTTCTGGTTGCTTAAGTCCAAAACCTTGTATACTTGTGTTATTAAAATTATTCACAGTAAATTTTTAATTAAAAAATAGATGAAAACACATACACACTTTAAAATGTTTAATTGAATGAATTAAAAATCAATAAAGAACATATTTTAATTAAATCAAATAATTGTTAAATATAAAAAAAAACCTAAAAAATATTTCATTAAATTAATTAAAAATAATAAAATTAAATTTCTCTTCCAGTTTAAAAGATAATTTAACTAATTTTGTTTTTTATTTCAACTAAAATCTTTGATTGAATCAATTAAAAAATGTGATTAAATTTATGAATATCAACAATAAAACTAATTTATATATGAATTAAAATTATTATGGTATTTTTAGAATAACGCTGTAAAACAAATATTTTAAAATTTCTACAAAAATTTGATTTCGAAACTCAATGCAAATGTTTGTGTTAAATATAAAATTAATTTCGAATTAGCAAAAGAATCAAAATAAGCCTCTAAAAGAGAAACATGCTCGTAAGCTTTTAAATAGAAAATATACTCCTAAAATTAAGTATTTACAACATAAAAAAATTTTTAAAATAATTAAATTTTTTTACAGAAAAATTAAAGAATTTATTGAAAAACCACTTCGAAATTTATTTCAAGATTTTGCTAATGAAAATCAGCAAAATTTGTTGTATACATTTATTTATTTATTTTTATATTTATTATAATTAAAATTACAATAAATACATTTAAAATATTTATTAAATTATTTGATTGGCATATTTTTAGTCAGATGGTTTGTAGGGGATTCAGTAAGGAGGTGAATGGTGGTAAGAAATGCGTTATTACAAAAAATACATCCTGGCTGAGGGTCTTTAGATATAAACTGTTGGTGAGTGAGTCGAGTGTGTGTTAGGCGAAGTCTGATGTAACATTTATTTTTATGAAAGGAATTAGTAGAAGGGAGTAGAAGTGGTATTTTATTAGGATTAATTCTTTGTTAAAGGTGATTGTATTTTGATCATTTGTTCAGTAATTTTGAATCGAAATTAGATATAAGATTTCTGGTTATAAAGTTTTTGATTGAGGGATAAATATGTTGGGAGAAGATATGCGGATTTTGCCGTATTTTCAGATGCTTCATTTCCTTTATCCCTATGTGACTTGGTGCCCAAAATAGTTTAATTTTACCTTTCAACTGTAGTGTTGTACACATATAATAAAAACTATGAACTAAAATGTGAGACAATATGCACATAATCATATATAGTATATTAAATGCGATTTTACTGGCAAGGTATTCTTTTGAAGATTCTCTTATAATGAAATATACAATTAAAATTAGCAAACAAATTGTTGATCAAACATTATTCTACGCGTAGATATGACAAACTATGCTTTAAAGAGTAAAACGTTTTAATATATATAATTGGGGTATTCACACGGTCGTCATAAAGTCATATATCATAAAATAATAACACGAAACAATATGACTGCTGTGAGCAACCCTCATAAGTTAGTATGCTATTTCAAATTTGAGTCAGCTGATAAATGAAAAATACAATTATAAAAAATTACAAATATTTTTAATGAAAATGACAAAAACAAGTCAAAAATCTGAAATAATAACCGGTTTGTGCGAAAAATACATATTGGATATTGTTATGGCTGTTTCAAGTAAATAAGATAAAATTAAAATTACCTGAATCTTCTAAAAAATTCATTTTTATAAAAATTATAAAATATTTTTTGGCACAAAAGAAATTGTTTAACCCTTTCGGTACTTCTTTTTTGTTTTTGATTTTAAAAATATATTTTTTTAGTTTTATATATGCTTGTGCCCATATTATGAGTAATCAAAAGTAATTTTTTAACATTTTGTTTGCAAAAGTGGTTTTTGAGCATCATGCCATATGGCATAGAATGTATTTAAAGGAAAAAAAAAACCAACACTAAAATATATAAATTTTTAATAAATTTTAAAATTTGTTGTCAAATGTATTAATTTTATATTATACATAACTATAGGAATACATATATTTGTCGAAAGATAAAAACATTTTAATACTCATTCCACCCCAATTCCTACAATAAATAAATAAATTTTAGTATTTCAAATTACATACGAGAAAAATTTTTTTTATTGGTTTAATATTATTTTTATTTGAAACATAAACTTAAATTAACACTAAAACAATAAAAAACATGATTTCATTGCCACTAAAACTATAAAAAAATATGAATTCATTGCCATTTTCTGGTCCAAGAGTAGGTCTGCATCTGTATATGCCCCTGAAAAAAAAAAAAATAATATAAAACTAATTCAAATATAGAAATAAATCTATAACTTACCTCACTTTTCATGGTATAATCTAAAACAATTTCTATTGCCATTTGGAATGCAGAGATGAACGTTGCATTTTGCACACAAGTATCTGGAATATCCTTTGCATCCTGTTACTTTACATATACGTTTTTCAGGTGTATACTCTGGCCAATGTTCAATACCATCGAAACGAATCGAACCTGAAGGAACCCTTTCATATGAAAGTTTTGGTTTCGAAGTTGATGGAGTGTTTGAAAGGTCTAAGTCCTCAGATTGCTTCGGTCTTCCTCGTTTTCGAGAAAGACTTTCAAATGCTGACAATGCCAGCAATCCATCCGCTACATCATTCCGAAATGCTAATAAATCCATTTGATCTTTTTTTCTTATGTTATTACTATCGCAATCAATGCGATATTCTAACCAAGAGTTGCATACTGCTAAGTCGAGAAAATGATCGAAAACTCTGAGTGTCCACTTTCTTGTCCGAATAGAAATTCGGTATAAAGATAGCAAAAAGTCCATCTTGTCGACTCCTCCCATATATTTATTATATACAGCTATAACGTTGGGTTGTGATACAACGATCTTCTTCTTTTGCTCAGAACAAAATCTGGTGACCTCCTTTGTGTCTTTATCACCATAAATGGACGAAGCCAATTGAACACAGCCCCCATCTAGCCATTTCAAAAGGATAATGTTTTGGTTCCTTTCAATGCAATAGTCATAGCTACCTCTTCCTAACTTTTTTAAATCCTTTTCTGCTTTAAGGGGAGCTTTTCCAGTTCTGTTTCCTCGTATGGTGCCTGTTGCCCATATTCCCTTATCTCGCAAATATATTAGTAAATTTATAGTGGTGAAATAGTTATCAAAAAATAACTTGTGGTTTTTATTTTCCGGAATAGTTTTACATAGATGAATGACAATATCCGAACAAAAACCTAAATTTGATTCTCCAACAATTGTGTTTTTTCCTTGGTATATTTCCAGATCATAAACAATTCCATTTGAGCTACATAGGCAAAATACTTTTATTCCCCATTTAATAGGCTTTTTAGGCATATACTGCTTCAACCCAGTTTTGGATTTGCATGGAATCATCATTTCATCACAGCAGCAGTTTTCATCTTTTGGAATAACATAAGTTCTTTTCAAGAATGTATTTATAAGGGGACGAACTTTAAAAAGTTTGTCGGTTGAGTCCTCCTCTACGCAAAATTTTAGACAAGTGCGTATTAAATGAAACCTATTTTTTGTCATGTGTTTACGAAAGGCTGGTATTTCAGTAGCACTAGTCCAGTACATTGTTAATCGAGGATATCCGATTGTTCCAATAATAATTTCTAATCCCATTAATGCCAGAATCTCTTCTTTTACAATATTAACAGCAGTTCCACTATTCATAAGTGAGGCTTGATTTGTTGCCTGAACAATCGTGTCAATAAAATCATATGGAAAATACTTTAAAAAATATGAAACAGGAGTTTTTACATCTTGCTTTTGATAACTTTCAGAAAATTCTGGGGTTGAAGTATTCCATTCTCTCTTTGCCCATCGATATGTAAGGATTTTTTGAAATGGTCGATCTGAAGCATCATCCAAATCCACCAAATCATCTCCTGCATCTACATTTTTCTCAAATCGATCGGTATTCCTATCCGGATTCCCTTCCTCGGTCAAAAAGGCATTGTTATTATTATTTCATTAAAAGTTTCCAATAGTGACCCCAAAACACAATTTTCTTCTTCTTCCTCATCGCCAAAATCAGATACATCTGAGTTATCAAAACTAATTAAAATATTTTCAATTTCTTCGGCGTTTAGTTTATTAGGCATTGTCAATATGTCTAGTCACTATGAACTTTTACCACAAACTAAAAAATTTCCGTTGGGAAAAATCTATGCCATATGGCATAGTATGAAATAAAAAAAATCGGGCAGCTCTATTGAACTATGTTTCGGATCTAATTTTTTTTCTAATTATTAAGGCAATGATTATCTACTAAATTAATTACATAAAGTTAACAAATAAAGAATTTTTTTTAATAAAATATATAAAAGTATGAAATGGTATTTTTTTTGCAACTTGTGAATCTCACGAGGAACGCTCGCTCTCTCAATCATAACAATTTTTAGGGTCCACCAATCAAAATTTTTTTTTCACTTATTTTTAGAAAAGACTTTAAAGAAAATATAGAATTATAAAAAAATATATAACCATAAGTATTTTGCCTTAAAAACGGGCTTCAAAAACTGACTATGCCATATGGCATAGAAAAACCGAAAGGGTTAAAAACATAAACATAAACAGCTGTTGTCGATGACTAAGCCCGCAATATTTTCTGACGGCGGTTATTTTAAATACGTTCGGTGGCTGCTAGTCAGCTAAAGTATACAAACAAAATTTTCTTCCTTTTATTTTTTAAATGTCTCAATTTTTTTTGATTTAACTTTATAAAAGTTAATAACTTTTATAAATAAATTAATAAAATGTAATTAATCTTGAAGTTATAGAACTATGCACAAATTTATAGCATGTTTATGTATATATTGCGAATATTCAATAGCGGTAACTTCTAAATATTACCACCGGCTCGACGAAGAGTTTTTCCCTTTCGACTTAGATTTACACCGTTTAGTTATGACAAAACAATAAACACATCATAAAAGGTCTTATTATTTTAGGACTTTTTTCTTTGAAGCACAACAACAATTTTTTAAAACTATCATAAAACTTTAGTATTTTATGACAATAAGACTTGATAGCACACCGTGTGAATACCCCAAATATATATAAAATATATATAATATAATTAATAAATCAAATAAAATTCACATATTCTTAATCTGTTAAACTTACAATAATTAGTAAACCACACTTAATAAAATGTACAAGAGAATGAATTTTCAAGTATTTAGAATTAAAGTGCGCAGCTTAAAAAACCAATAATATTTTAAGATTTTACGTTATAATAAATCAAAATATGCGTTAAGAAGAAAAATATGCAGCTATAACCAAAGTAGATATAACATACTTCAGGGAATTTTAAAGAATAAGTCCTACAAAAGAATTAACAAAATATTGTATATAAAATATGCTAAAATACGATTTTAAGTTTAAAATACGAACAAATATTTTAAAATTACATTTTAAGCTTTAAGCTACTAAATATTTTTAAAAAATTTCTTAAATCTTCCTAAGACAAATACTACTGTTAAAACACAATAAAAATCTGTAGTATATTCTGCTTATTAGTAAATTGAAATAATTCCATTCTACTTACTTTATTTGATTTTCTATTTAAGACAACAAGAGAAAAGTAAATTGTCGTTACTAGTTAAGTTTTATTTTTGGTTATTTTCATTTGAATGGGAAATGATTTCATTGTGGCCAATTGATACAAGGTTATTATGCCTTAAAGGCTAATAAGCAAACATACAAAAAATTCTCATACATATATGTAGCACTTTTTTATTACATATTTTGGCATAAGTTTCCAAAAACTAAAATTACAATCAGTAGATGATATCAGAGTATGATTAGAACTATGACTACAATCGATTCTTGTTAATACCACTACTTTGCTACTATACTAATATTAGTAAGTAGTAGAATTTTCATTAGTGAGATAAAATGAAAGGAATGAACGAAGGTGGGGTATTTAGGTGACTTTGGTGTTGAAGGAATTTTTTTTATGGTACTTTTTTTTTGTCGTACATGCTGTTTAACAATAATTTTTTATCAAAGCTTTAAAGGTGTTGATATTTTTTATGTTATTTTATTTGGAACGGATATTTTGTTAATAAGTAAAATTAGGGTTTTAATTTATTTCTTTATTTTTTTCTTTTTTTTTATTATTTTATATTATTGGCAAAACAACATGCAAGGGATTTTTTTCTATATTTTTTCTATATTGTACTACTTTACTACATGTAGTTTTGTTAAAATTGTTGAAATGACACCCCTAAACAAGACCGAATTTTGGTCATTGTATTGTATCAGCCAAATACTCGCTTGTTCAGGTGTACCACTTTAACTGATTTTTTTTTTCATTTTGGATTTTTATTTTTAGTTTTTTTCTTTTGCCGATTTCATGTTAACAATGGCAACATTACACTACACTACTTTTTTTTACACTATAATACAAACAATATAAGTTTTTAGTTTTTTTGTTTGGTTTTATTAAAAATTTTGGTTTTACATGCACTAGTTGGAAAGTTTTAAAGGGGTTTTATATTTGTTTTGAGGAGGGGGTTTTAAATACAAAGAAGGGATTTAAGGTAATATGATGACAGTAGTTTAAGGGAATTTTAATACTAAGGTATATAATGAAATACAAGATTTTAAAAGAAACAAACAAAAATTTTTTTATAAAATTTTATAAAGATACATAATATAATTTTTTTAATATTTTAAATTCATATGTTCATATATTTATTATTTTTTTAGCAAATTCAATTCATTAAAAGTCTTTTATTAACAATATATTTTGTTTTTGACATCAAAAATAAAAATAGTAGATTTTTAAATAGCAAAGAAAAAAAAAAAAAAAAAAAATGGAATAACAATTAATATCCTTAAATATCCTGAAAAAACTTTATAGGCTTTGATAATAGCAACTAGTCTCATATGTTTATTTGAAAAAGACAATATGTATATTCTCTACGGAAAATTTGTGGCAATTGCAGTGTCAGTACTAGTTGAGTACCAATTGACATCTAACTCTTCCCCAAATATATAAATAGCATTTATATACACCTTAAACATCAGAATGTCCATTAATATATTCTAATATAAAATTTTGCGAATTTCGATTTTAAACCATTTTGAAATGTTTAATGGATCATTGAATTTTTTAGACCTGTAGCTCGCAATTTTCAAAGTAAATGAATGAAATTTGGTGTGAATGGTTTTTTTGACGCAAGACAAATTATTACTAAAATTTTTTATGATCGGTCCATATTTTCACCTAGCTCCCATACAAAGATATTCACGGTATATAATTAAAATTATAATATATGCCATATTTAGAGTCAGATTTTGATTTGCAATACTACACGTTTGGTAACCATAAATTTCCATACTAAATTTCAAAGGAATTGGTCCACACTAGACTACAGTGTCCATATAAAGTACTTTCCGAAATTTACTTAAAGTACATAAATCACATAATAATTTTAACGTTAGGTTCACATTTGGCACAACTAGCTTTTATTTATAAGTTTTTACATTTTTAGGGGCATAAGAAACGGTAGGCAAAAAAAGTGGTATGCATTGAAAAAATTTTATTTCTCAAATTTATAATTTCCTCTTATGTTGAATAAACTTCAGAATGGTACAATTTTTTGGCATGTATTTATACCTCTTTTTTTATTATTAAATAATAAAATATTATTAATAAATTTCATATCCACCAAAAAACAATATTAAAAAAATAAAAAAATGTTGATGTATATTTTCATTTTTTTTTTTTTTCATTAATATTGTTCGGTGGGTTATAATATCAAAACTTATTTAAAATCAAATTTCTTATTTATAGACTCGAAGTTAAGTTCCCAATTAGCAACTCGCGTGTTGAAGACTAAAAAACGTAAGATACATCAGAAGAACGCGGGTTCGATTATGGGTGTCCCCATTGACATTAACGAAAAATTATAAAATAAAAATAAATATATATATTAAGAAGAAATTATAAAAAAATTTGTAAAAAGTAAATAATTACCGCCGAGTTTTTATCAAATTTTTATTATATTGATCGACCCTGAATATGTCCTCTTGAACCAGTCCTAAGACCGGTCCTGTGATCTATCCCAAGTGACAGGTTTCTCTCATATAAAGTTCCAGAACGGGAACCGGTCACTAACCCTGACTAGTTTTAAACCGGTTCTCTTTTCTCTAGGGTTATTAGAGGATAGGTACTCTAGAGGAGGTTCTCTTTTCTCCAGGGTTATTAGAGGATAGGTACTCTAGAGGAAGGAGAACCGGTTCAAAACTAGTCACGTGACAGGTGCTCAGGGCTAGTGAGCGGTTCCAGTTCCGGAACTTTATATGAGAGAAACCTGTCACTTTTATATAGGGTTGTCATTGGAGGTGGCTAATTAGCCCCCTGAGACAGGTCACAGGACTGGTCCAAGAGGACATGTTCAGAATATAATAAAAAAAAAAAAATTGAAGAAAAACGTTTTCTTTTTAAACTCTTATTTATTCTTTTATTTATTTTGATTTATTTTTATTAAATTATATTTATTTTATAATTTTCCATGGATGGCAGCACCCCGAATCGAACTCACGTTCTTCTGACATACATATCTTACGTTTTATAGTCTTCAACTCTAACCACTCAGCCACAGATTGTTATTTCACGCGAGCTGCTAATTGCGCACTTAACATGCCTGTTGGAAATTGACTATCGACTGATATTTACTGGAACCTTGGTGCAATTGCCACAAATTTCCCGCAGGGTAAATGTGTATATTTTTAAACATTTGTAAATTTTAGTATTTATAATCTTTAAGAAAAATTGTTTAGGATTTGAAAATTTATAAAAAATTTCCCGCTTAAGCTATCGAAATAATTTTTGGTTCACGAAAAGGCCGTTTTTTTTAAGAAATTATTTTGAAATGTATTTGAAATTTTAAAATGTTTTGAAAAATTGTCACTCCTATATTAGAAAAATTATTTGAGAAAAACTAAAAAAAGGTAAGGCAAAAAAAAAAAAAAAATTTCAAAATTCAAACGCAAATATCCTTTAAACCATAAGAGATATCATGGATGAGTAACCATATTTTCTTTAAACTCATTAAGTTCTTTACAATAGTTTTTAAGTGATTAAAATCTGACTTCATTTGTAGAAGTTACGTTTTTTTGTGTCCATGATGAAGATGGCAACATTCGCCAGTACTTTGCTTAACTCCTAGTAGAATTGTTTACATAACCATCTAAAAATGTGATGTTGTACGCTGGTCAACGAAAGATAATTTTTACTTACTTTTACTTTTAAATAAATTACATTAAATCACTTCAAAATCTTATCTTTACCAGTATTTTCCCTAAATTTTGAACAAATTAAAATATTTTTCTAAGGAATAAAAAATGGCAATGCAGGACATAAAATCATATTCTCCTTAATTTTTGAAGAATTTAAAATATTTTGTTTAAACAATAAAAAATAGTAATTTAAAGCATAAAAACTTTAAAGGAGAGAAGTACTTTTAAAAAATTGAAATTTTCATCGATTTAAAAATAAAACTGAGTTCAAATATTACATAGGGTAACACTGATTCCGCGGCATAGGATTCCTCAGTAAATTTCGATATACGTGATCATAATGTTCAAAGCATCCATAGGTGGGGAGGTCATTGCTCCCATGTAAACCCCTCCTCAGAAAATTAGTTGAACGGACATTAAATCCCATACCAAAAATCTATATTCATTACTTCTTTAACGTACACACTAAAAACATATTGCCCAACAATATAGCAAACAATATATCCTTTGAATGATTTAAAACATTTACAAAAATAATGATTGATTACCAACAAATTAAACTTAAAAATATAACTAATATGTTATTTTAAGCATTTTGTATAATTTATTTAATATCGATTAGCAATAATAGTACATACATGAACGAACAAAAACATTTAACAGCGGGTTACTTAAAATTGATTTAAGTTTCATTATATATAAATGGATTTATTAACAATACATATATATGTATGTACATAATATAACAATTTGCCAACTAAAATAGTACAACTTAAACTGTTTTATTTACACTTCACCAACTATACTTATTAACTGCTCGCATTTCTGGCGTCTATATAAATAATTTTTAGTTTTGTAGATTAAATTTGCCATAAAATGGACTGGCGTCAAACAGTGATTTTTTATACGTTTTTTATAACCATAAGGATATTAGTAAACCTGTCTGTTTCTCTCACTTGTACTCTTGTCTTTTATTTTCTCTTTTTATGTTATTAATCATAAAAACACGTCAACAAAATGTTTATTCATCACATTTCATTAAAATATGTTGACTACCCAGGGTGGCATGTTTTCGTTTTTATAATCTTCTTAATATGTATTTGTTCAAAATATAATTTATTTTAAAGGAGGTAACAAATAACATATAAATTTTATATTTTCCATTAATCGCATTTAATATTTATATTTACAAAATATTTATGTAATACATTTTTATAACAGCTCAGAGTAGATCTGTGTTGTAAAAACTTTAAATCTTTTGTAAAATTCGGTTTAAATAAGATTATTATTTGCTTAATTCACAAGCTCTGTTGTATCGTTGTATGTCGTAAACTTGTATAACTTGCTATTATATTCCAGTAGTTTATTTGGTGGTAATTAATCCGCGTTTAGACAGTATGATTCATTGGTGTATAGTCAACTGCCGTTCTTCATCAGTCATCAATGAGCGTATTAACAATTGCCACTTTTCTGACTCTATGGCAAGCGGGAAGAAGAATCAAAAATTTTTAACTGACTCATTGTAACCAGTACAGTGGTAGTGTTCTCACAAAAGTTACACTTTGTAGCTTTTGAAGTGATTGTGTATGTAAAAAAAGGGCCACCTTGTAGTCGTGGAAGTACCTATTTGTTATTTTATAGACCCTTCGGTAGTCGTGCAAACAAGTGACACTATTTAGTCGTTGAGGTAGTAATAGACTTCCTCGTAGGACAAGCCCATGTTAAAGTGACTAGTCGTAGCTAATAAAGTGACCGATGAGCTGACTTAAGCAACCCACCAAAAAATAAATAGTGAATTTATTCAAAGTAACAATTGCGATTATTAGTAAGCATAATATTGAAATTATTAATATATCATTTATCGCAGCTAAATTATTTTGAATTTAATTGTTTTTGTTTTCAAAATTTTTCTTTGAAAGATATTTACGACAGAAGTTTTGCATTGGACAAATTGCCCAATATGCTTTTTATATCAAAGATGGAATTAGTCAATGCGAATTAGTTAATAAGGAAAATCTACATAAGTATTTTTTTTTTTTTTTTGTTTTTGGGTGATCACTTTGAGACTTCAGATACCGTACGGAGGCTTAAACATCTGGAAGGATGTGAACTAAGAATCATACACTCTATTTCCCTTAGCGTCTGTTCTTATATTAAGGGTACTGACCTGACCAGCCTTGTATATGTATTGGCTGAGATCTTAAGCATCTATAGATTTATTAAAGGAATACAATTCTTACTTTTTCATGCAAAATTTAATCTAATTGTCAGCAAAGCCTAACATATTTGCTTGGTTTGACTTTGGACAGGTAAACAGATATAAAAGTGATAGAAAATTACTAAGAACTTCTACTATTTATGAAGGAAAGTTTTCGGGAAAAAATTTATAAATTATTGTCTCAAAACGTCGAAAAATGTATAAAACGATAATATTTATTTTTGAAAAGGAGTAGTATTCATGATAGTCAATACCTTTTCTGATGCGTTTGAACCAAGTCTTAAGACAGTTTTTCCATCTTGATTGATTTTTCAAGTGTTGAAATAAGTTAATCAATCAATTTATTTTGATACTGGGTTATGCAATGAAGTAATTGGATAATAAAGCAGAGTTGCATCGAAATGGCATACTTTCGGTTCTATAAAAGATATTGATTTCAATCTTTTTCTGTATAACGAAGAATTAGAAAAAAATCGAATTTATACCTTCTCTGATTTTTGAAATTAAAGTAAAATTTTTGTAAAAAAGTGTTTTTTTTCAGAAATTCTAAATAATTTATCTGTTAAAAATCTTTGTTATTAAAGATATTTTAACGAAATTTTCGGTGGTTATAGACTTTATAGTATAAAATAAGAAAGTGAAAAAAAAAACTTTAAGATTTATTTAAAAGGTATCCCACAATTCCTAAAACAACTCCAAAAATCCCAAAAATAGGCTTTTTTCACATTTTCGGCTATAAAATCCACATTTTTCTGAAGTCCCGTAGATTTTGATTGAAAACTTTTAACAACATATTACAAATTCTTATACTGCATTCCGTTTGCCGATTTGTGGTTTGGGGTTTGAGAAAATATAGACTTTCATATAAAATGGGTCGGATTCGGGAGCGTGTGTACCTTGACCATTTGAGTTATTGGGCTCGCTTCTTATTTTAGATTCTTCTCTGTAAAGATACCTTTCAGAAAAGTGTAAAATTATTATATGTTTGTTAAAGAAAATTTTATTTTAGAGAAAAAAGAGTTCAGATACTTTTTCGGCCAAAAAAACACAAAAAGTCGTAATTTTTGCAATTTTCAAATTTAAAATCGTTTATTTTTGGACTCGGTAAAGATATCGACTTCAAATATTTTTTATTGAATAGATAATTTTGTTCTCTAATTAGCTAAAGAAAAAACAAATAAAATCGGTCGGAAACACTAGGATATATATGAAAAAAAACTAGACCAAGAACATGCAAAATTGAGGTACTTAAAAATTCAAATTCAAAATTTGGCAAGCCCCTTTTGCTCCGCCCCTGAGGGTCTGTTCGCTCCCCCTTCCAAACTTAACATTGTACACTCCTCTGCTATGCCTATACCAAGTTTCATGCAAATCCAACTAGCTGATCAGAAGTTACAGATTTATTTCCAAAATATTTCGATTCTGCCCCACTGTGTACTCGAGGTGTTGAACTTTGACACCTTGAAACTACAAGAATATTTTTCTGAAAGCTTATATCCTCCTTTATAACTCTCTTATACATTTCAATTCGATATATGCAGTAGTTTAGAAGTTAAAGATTTACTACCAAAACTTTTGCGATTCGCCCCACTGTGTGGTGAAGCGTATAATTTAGTATATTGATTCACTTTCGTATTTTTATTTTAAACTTATTTAGTAAGTTTGCCTTTATCTGTTGAGGAATATTTTAATTTCTTTCATTTTAAAAAACGCTGGTTGTTTTATTACATAGTACATGTATTCGTTATCATTCTGAGGTATAAGTTTTAACTTGAAAATAATTTTTGTAGCTATAATTTTCATATTTCTTTTCAAACTAATTGAACTATTAAAGCTATTAAATATCTATAAATTTAGAAATTTTTATATATAAATAAAATAAACTTTTTTTTTAATTACCATTCAGCTATTCACAGGAATTATAATAGAATTTTATTAGTAAATATATTTAAATAAGTATTTGTTTGTTGTATTACTTCACAGCAGATAACACTAGTATTTATGTTTGATATTTGTTAATTAATTTTTCACACAATTTTTTTAATTTAATTTAATTAATTCCAAATAAATACTCACGTACACTTTATTAGCACTATGATAAAAATTTATTATTTTAATAATATAACTTTTATTTTTTTAAACTATTTTTGCAATATTAATAATTATTTATATGAACACATTTTTAAGCTTTTTTTTTTAATAATTTTTTTATTTAATTTTTTTATATTTAATTTATTTTTACGAGTAATTAACAATATAGTATTCTCTTTTTTTGTAGTTATTTATTTAATACAAACAACTATATAAATATTTATTATAATTAATATATTTTTAATTAAATTTTTTATTATTAAATATTATAAATTTATATTTATTGCTTTTTATATAAATAGACCTTTTTTGATTTCTGCCCATAAATTTAATGCGAAAATTGATTAATTTGTTGTTGCTTTTTTTTTTAAATAAATAATTTTTTTCTTTTAAACACTGTTGCCACAACAACGAACGGTTACTAACTTCGAACTATAACCGAAAGACTGATAGAGTTCAAACTTTTATAAATTCATATTGAGTTCTAAAAATAACAAAGTTGCATTCCAAAATATTTCACCACCACCAACCACCATTGAGCCTTACCACCCTCTCTTTATTTATTTATTTTTTTTTTTGTAATATTTTGAAGCAAGTAAATTGCTATGAAAGTGGAATAGTGCATTAACTTACTGATAACTTTATATTTTATGTTCATACAGTGAAATGCAAATGGATTTGTTGCCAACATAAATACATAAAGTCCTGACAAAAGAATTCATATAATTAAGATTTGACTCTGTACAATGCTAAAACTCTCTATGCGAAGACAAATTTCAAATATACAAAACAGAGCAGAACAAAATACATACAAAAAAACGCAATGACAAAATTGTCTATATTTTGTATTAAGGGTTATTCACGCACTAAAAACACAAAAACACCCGAACCAAACAAAAAAGCAGATACCAAAAAAAATCCAACAATTTTCAACCCTCATTTTGTCTGACAGACGGACAGACGGCCTGTCTATATGGCTCTATGTCTCTGAGTGTTTGTATGTCTGTCGTGATATCTGTTCAGCATGTTAAATGAATTGTATGCTATTGTTGGGGAGTTTAACTGTTTTATGAGGGTTGCTCCTCGGTTGATCATTGACAAATTGAGAGCTGTTGTTGTTGGTTTTAGTCAATTTTGAGTTGAAATAAATAAAAATAAAAAAAATCGTAATAATGAACGAAAGGAAAATAAAAATACAAATATTTTGTCGTCAGTTTTTATATTTTACTTGTTAATGTAAAATGAGTCAATAAATTCAACTGCAAGTGTACAATATTACTCACTCACACACACATAAACATAGTCCTGCATTTAGGAAAATACATATGAACATATAAAAAATTTGAATATTGTGGCAACTTATTTAAATCTTTTATTTACTTTTTATTTTTGTATTTTTTATTTTTTGTTTGCCTCTAATAAAGAATATTAATAAGGGCTTTTTGAGGTTTATTAGTGCTTAAACATGTTTATTTTAGCATAAAAATGTATGTGAGTGTGCTTTTATGAATTTAATGCTTCCTTAAAAATATTATTAGTGGTAATACTCATAAAAAAAAGGGGTCAAATTTATTACTTATAATTATGTATACAGCTTACAAAAATCATAAATAATATAGTAAAAGTTTACAAAAAGGGACAAATACACACATGTATATACACATACTAAATACATAGATGAATAAATAAAAGTATAATACATATGAGCAAGTTTCAAAGAAAACTCGTGTTTCTTAAAATCTAACTGGAAATCACCTTTTAGCTTAACTCGTGTTATTACATAGTAACTTTGAAATAAGTTTTCCTATACAACTTCTTCATACATCTTAATTCGATTTTTCTAGTAGTTTAGGATACATATTTATTACCAAGCATTTTTCGATTGGTCATACTTATCGAATTTGACACCCCGTTGTTTATCTCGTGTTATTGCAGGGTGACTACAAAATGATTTTTCCGAAAGCCTTAGACCTCTTTTATAACCTTTTCATACATTTTAATTAGATCCGACCAGTACACTGAACCAAATCTCGTAGGTAATATTGACGAACAATTTTCGTAGAATTTTAACGAAAAACAAAAAAATATTTAAATTATCAGATCTTTTCTTCAAATCAACAGAATTTTTCTTCGAATCAACAAATTTTCTTCAAAACTACTAAAAAAATTTTTGTCAACAATATTTTTTTTTTTTTTGTAAAATATGTTGATTTGAATAAAATTTCGTTAAAAAATTTATGAAAAATATGTTAAATCAACGAAAATTTTGTTAAATTGACAGTAACTCTTAAACAATTGGCAGTAAGAAAAACAACACACAAATTTATTTAATCCCAAAAAGAAGTTAATTTGAATAAATTACACTGATAGACAAAAATTGAGTAGAAATACAATAGTGGCCAAAAAAAATTTCTTTTATTTTATTTTTTTTTTTAAACAAAAATAGATAAACTAGATGAATTTTGACAAGATAAAAAAGAATCTACATTCACTTTTTTTCTATCACGTAATGATTTTTTTATGGGCATGACTAATATCATCACTTTATTCAGCGGTCAGACTATAAAACTCGAGAATGGTTTGTAGAATTTGGACTATAACTCAAGAACCGTTTACACGATTTTTTTTTTGCTACTAATTACCGAATAACTACGAAATATTAACTGAACAAAAATTATGTAAATTCAGCTCAAAGATAACTAAAATCGATATCTACTGGAGTTTAATTTATCTTAATTGGACAAACCGTTCTCGAGTAATACAAGTGTGACTGCCAAAAGGCGGGGTCATAGTAGTCATGTCCATAAAAAAATCATAACGTGATAGAAAAGGAGAGAAAAAGATATAGTCGGTCAAGCCCGACCATATGATACCCTACACCATCGTGTACATTATAATTCGGGGAGGGTTATTTGATAAGACTTGGAGTCAAATGTGGACCGATACTCATAAATGTAAAATAAAACAAACGAATACAGAATATTACGTTGATTCTGACATATATATGAATTTATTAAATTTTGGGTGATTCCCAAAAGAGGTCCTTATATGGGAGCTATGGTAAATTATGGAACGATCTTTATAAAATTTGGCACTATAATTTATGTTCATATAAAACTTATTTGTGTCGAATACTAACTGGATAATAACATTTTAATGGGTTTTATGCCCGTTAAAGTGATTTTCTGAAAGGGGTTTATATGGGAGCTATGGTTTAAGCTAAGCTAAGGAATTTATGATCGTTAAACCCTTTTCCGGGAGGACATTTATATGGGGGCTAGGTGAAATAATCGACCGATCATAACCAATTTCAATAGGCTTCGTCCCTGTGTACCAAATTTCATTAATTTTGGTTCAAAATTGCGACCTGTAGTTTGATTACAAGGTTTACATGGACGGACGGACGAACGGACGAACGGACGGACATCGTTAAATCGACTCAGAAAGTGATTCTAGCCGATTGGTATAAATTAAGGTGGGTCTTAGACCAATATTTTTGGGTGTTAAAAACATCAGCACAAACGCATAATACCCTCCCCACCTATGGTGGTGTAGGGTATAAAAAGTGAAAGCTGATTCTTTTTTAGCACGTGAAATTCCATCTAATTCATCTATTTTCTTTATTTAAGAAGAAAAAAAAAAAAAAATTTTTTTTGGCCCATTAGTATATCTCCACTTAACTGTAGGTATGCATGGGTATCCTAACTTAACTGTAAATGCATTCAAGATTTGTGCATCAATTTTTATGATACGTGACTTTATTTACTCGTAGTTTTACCAGCTTTGAGATAAAGCTGATAAATTGAAACATTTTGGATGATTTCACTTTCAAAAAGAAAGTGAAATCATACAAAAAAAATCTTGAATTTAGCATGAACAAATATTTTTTCGGACACTTATTTCGAAATTTCTCCTGAAAGCACTAAAACTGAAAGCATGCGGAATTCCACAAATTTTTTTTTTAAGGAGTACAAACATTTTTTTGTCGACCAGTGTAATTTAAATCACTATCTACTGGAGTTTTATTTATCGTAAGAGAACAAACTGTTCTCGAGTTATACAAGTGTAACTGCCTAAAGTAGTCACGCCCATAATAAAAAATCAATACGTGATAGAAAAAAAGTGAAAACTTATTCTTGTTTAGAATGTTAAATTCCATCTAATCCACCAATTTTTTTTATTTATTTATTTATTTATTTATTTATTTTTGCCCACTAGTGTATCTCCACTTAACTGTAGATATGATCAAGATATGAACATCAATTTTTTATGATACGTGGCTTTATTTAATCGCAGTTGTACGAGTTTTGATATAAAGATGATAAACTGAAACATTTTTGATTTTTTCACTTTTAAAAAGAAATTTAATTTAAAAAATCTTCAATTTTGCATGAAAAATTTGTTTCGAACACTTATTTCGAATTATATATATAAAAATTTGATAGTAGAACGACTTATTTTATTCCGCATTTTTTGTTGTATCATTTATATAAATCGTACATACCGTTCTCGAGTTATAGTGAAATATACTACAGTGTTTAGGTTTCAATGAACCCGAAACGGATAAGACACCACGAATGCTGATGAAGTGTGTAGCGGTACAGAAAATATGTATTCCATTAGATCATGGTGTCTAATTATAGTCCACAAACTCTGCTTTGGTACCGCCAAACAGAGACAACAAGGAAATTTACGATTGCAAACTTGTTTACTACAGTAATCGGCTTATTTAGGGCGCAATATTAGAAACGCCCATAAAAAAATCTCGACCTGATGCAGATTCTAGTTTAGCATACGGAATTCCATTTAGTCCATATATTTTTTTTAAAGGAGACAAAAATTTTTTTTGTTTGTCGATCAGTGTTATTATTAAATAATATTTTGAATTACAGCATATACTGAATGTATAAAATTTTAACTGAACGACAAAATGTGCGATTTTATATTCACAGTCAATCTAAAAGTATCTGTTCATCTGTGTGACTATTGAACGAAGGATAGTGTTCGGAGCGGATCACCTATGGAGGTGAAATTTTACCCAATTGTTATAACTTTATATTGAAAATGAACAACAATTTGTACAAAAATAAAAAAAAAATGTATGGGTCAATATATAAAGGGGAATATGTTTTGAAAAATTCTCATAAACCCAGCAAAAACATGTAGTTACGGATGTAGTTACTTTGTCATGATAACAAAATACTGTCTACATTATATAGAACCCGTAAATAATCATTTATGATCAGATTTTTGAAAATATTAATTTTTTTATTGATTTTTATAATGCAGTCACCAATTCATATATTGAAAGAGGAGATACATAAATGGAAGGGAAAATTTTCGTATGAATTAATTTGTAATCTAAAATATTTTATTTTTATTACATTTATTTTAATTACTTACTTGGTTGTTAATGTATTTTAAATTAAAATTTATAAAATTTCATTACTTTAATTTCATTACTTATTTATAACATAAAATGTAATTAGTTCCAATTGTTATTACTAATCATGACTTCAGTAATGCTTTAATATTAATGCGCTATTTAACAACTTGGAAGTAATTAGTTATTGTAATGACATCTAAGTAATGTATAGGGTATGTAGTTGCCTCTAATGTCATCACCGTGTTAAAATAATGAGTTATTCAGCTAATGTGTAAGTAGTGAAGAGAAATTATATTAGCTTCTTAACTCATTAAATGGCAACCAAAGTTTTTGCTGGGAACTTCAAGCAAGTTCAAATTATAGAAAAAAAACGAAAAAAATTTAGTAAATTTTCATTTGAGCGGGGAACATATATACCTTTCATTTCGGGGCCACCCTAATATACATGATTTTGTTCATATGTGAAAAATGCTACCGTATGGTATAATTAATGCCTATTGTATAGTCCGTTATATTAAATCAAATCGTTTCAACATGTTAACCTGTAGTTTATTCATTATTACAACAAAATGATGATATACCTACATATTAAATTTCCTGAAAGTTTCGAATTTTTTCCATGAATTTAATATACATAAATACATATTTTTCTTTATATTTGGATAAAATATACAAATTTATTGTGTTTGTACGTCATTAATATTCTACATTTAGTAAACCTCCTTAAATAAATTTACATTTTTGTCAAAATCTTTTATATTTATTTAAGTTTTAAGACAAACTTTTTATTATCATCTCTATAATAACAAACATTTTATTTAAAAAATCAAATATTTTAAGTAACAAGTCAAACAATTTATGAAATCTCTTTTTTAAATTTAAACAAATCTTTAAGGTTTTATTTATTAGAATTGTTAGTTGTTAAAACGGGCTATCTGACAATCTAATGGATAAAAAGTCAAAATAAAAATAATAATAATGAAAACAAACAAATAAACCAAATATTTATAAAAAAAAAAATCATGTTATATCTCGGAATTTCTTTAACAGTAACAGGTGCAACAAAATAAAAATCGATTTGTGTTCAAAAAGTTTTGATGAGTTTGTATTTTGTTGTTGTTGTTTTTTGTTTATAAATTGTGTAACACCTCAAAGTAACATTTCCGATTTTTGTTATTTTGCTTTTGTTTCTTGCTTGTGTAATTTTCGTATTGTTTTCTCTTTTTTTTTTAGAAAATAAAGTTCAATTTAAAATGAGTCTTTCATTATTTTCCTTTTTCTTTGTTGGTTTTGTTGCTTTTAATAGTGTGGGTGTTGTATTGACGTAAATATGTATGTATGCATGTATGTATGTACCAGTATGTTTCAGTGATATTACACACATTTTAGCATTTTTTTGTTGTAAACTTTTTTCTGTATGTTTAAGTTTTATAAATGAATTTTTCATTAATATCATGAACAAGGGATAAAGGTAAAATAAAGTAAAAGAAAAAATTGTATGTGTGTGTGTTTTTTTAAACAAGAAGCGTATTTACAACAATTTGGAAAATTTGATTCAAGCACGAAAATCTTTATAGACGTGCTTTGGCATTTATATAAAAAACTCTCTTCCTTTTTGGCATACACATACACTTACATACATTTAAAAATATAAACACAAATTGATGTTTTTGATGGTGAATATGTATGTATGTATGTGAGTGACTAGATGTGTGTTTTTTATTTTTTGATATTATTGCCAAAGCTGTTTTAATTATAGAGTTTTTTTTTTGTTCAAATGAAACTGTGAAAAGAAGCAACAACAAAAATAATCGTTAATCGTTTCTCATAAACACACACATACATTCTAAGGCACATTCATATAAAGGAAGCAAAAAAAGTGATACACACTAACGATAACATTTCAAATTGCTTTTCTTTGTGCATGTGTGTTTTAGTATAACGGTGTGTGTATGTGTATGTGTTTATGGGTGTTTGTTAATTTTTATGGTTGTATAATAAAAGTTTTGTTCGAAACAATACAACCACATGTTTAACACAAAACAAGTACAAGACATACACAGATGTTGTTTATTTATTTTTTTTTCTGTATTTTTGTTTCTTGGCTGCTTCTATTGTTTGTTATAGTTTTTGTTAATAGAAGTGAAATTTTGATTCGTGTTTTAGTTGTTGTATTATAATATGTTTTTGTGTTTGTTAGATTTTAAAACTTTATTGTATTTTTCCTACAATAAAAAGTAATATGGTTTAAAAAATATTTTAAAAGTTTTTGCAAAATTTTAAAATCTTTATTATAGCTTGATGAAATATGATTGATGTACCAATATAGAACGTTACAAAATTGTAAGGTGAAGATTATTATTTTATATAAAATTATATGTATCTATATCTTATGTTTAAAAATGATAGATTTTAAAACCCTGAAGTTTGGAAATAAAACATGTTAAATTTAAATTTTTACCTCAGATAAATTAAAGTCAATTAATTTTGGGAAGAAATATGCTTTAAATTGATTAAACAATTTTGCAATCGTAAATTGCCTTGTTGTCTCTGTTTGGCAGTACCAAATCAGAGTTTGTGGATTATAATTAGACACCAGCAGAATGTGGTGTCTTATCCATTTCGGTTTCGTTGAAACCTAAACATTGATATATATATATATATTTTTTTTTGCATAATTGAAACACAAGACAAAGCCTTGCCCTAATGTTAGGCAGTGTAAAATAGAAGTTTGCATTGCGAGGAGGAGACTTTTCTGGAGTACATTTTTTCCTGCTGAGAATCTCCCTTCCCTAACACATTAAAATATTATATGTAGTTTTAATATTATAAATATTAATGTTATAAATCACTTTTAATGAAGTATATTTTGTGGCTAACACGTGTAAACATACATTCATGCACGTTCATGCAAATATTCCAACGTGTTTAATATGGTTTTTTTCATGGTTAGAAAAATATTATAAATATAAACAAAATCCGCTAACAAAAGAAAAAAAAATAGAAACAAAAATTTATCTCCACCATTATTATTAAAACCGTCAATAACTATAATTAAATTTATAGCCTTTTATAATACACATAATTCATTTAATGGTCAATATGAAATATATTTAATAGTTTATGTATATAGCACCTACAATCACAGTGTGGATTAAAATTAGAAAATATAAATGTCAGTGTTGTCAAAATTATAAAACATAATTTAAACTTCTTTAAAATAAAATATAGTAATTACTTTTTACTGGTTATCCACTGACAATTAGGTACTTTAAATATGAATATCTTACATAAAATTAAATGATTCCGGAAGACGGAGTTATCTTTTAAACATGGATATGTTATATTTCGAGATGTGTTTTGGGTGTCTCCTCCTTTCATTGGAATTCAATTTTAAAACTTTATAATAACAAAATAAAATGTATACAAGAAGCAGAAGCTGATCCTTCAAGGGACACAAATTACTTCCTTTGATGTTAATCCAAAAAGTAACTACAGAATTGAAAAATCCTCACTTTGATGTACTAAATAATTAAATAAAGTGATAGAAGATAGGCTTGAAATGTCATTAGAAAACATGATTCGCAGTGCTTCCAAAACGATTATTATTCTGGAAATAATTATATAACTTATGAACAGATGGAAATATTTCAATAAAGTTTAAGGTGGCCAGAGATAAGGCGTTTTCGAATTAACTTTGGAGGAGCATAGACTCCTAGCGGATCAGAAGTGGATTAAAAAAATAATAAAAAAAACGAACTTTTTATTTTTATTTCAATCGAAAAACAATCTTTAATGTTCAAATCCATCATGATTTTTTAGTATTATATAAAAAATTAAAAAAGGATATAAAAATAAAGTATGTGTGAGTTCAGAGAGATCCAATGCATCAAACGCTTTCTTAAACAAATAAACATTGTTTATCCCATTATTATGCCACCATGTTTGATCTGAATATCTCTGCAAAAAAGGAACTGAAAAAGGGCTGAATAAGTAATGATTTTGACCTTGTGTTGTCATTGCACAGTGTGTGAATTTGACAATTTAGCTGATCAAAACCCCAAATTTTTTTTTTCGCATTTTGAAAAAAAAAAAAAATTGTTATTCTCATTAAAAACCTTTTAAGTAACCGAAAAATTTATAAAATATTAAAAAAATGTAAACCGTTATTAAGTAACGAAATCTTGAACACGGCTGTTGTTGAAGGCAAATATAATACAAGGTATTTTTTTTGTGAGAAGTTTAAATTTGAATAGATGTAACTTTTTTGTTTTAAACAAGATCTTTATGAATCTTTTTTGTTTTAAAGATTGATGTGATCTATCGTAGAAAATAATAAAAGGGTATTAACAAAAATAATATTGTGGATTTTTCCGTCTTCAACTTTTTTGGATTTTTTGTTTGTTTTTATATTAATTTTTAATGGACAAAAACTAAAAAGTCCCACAAAGTCCCGTTATCTGACACTTTTGCGCCATTGATAGGTGGTCTTCCAAAATCATTAATAAAATTTTACTTCAATTTGCTCCTTTTCAATATGCAAAGCAATTAGTGATCATGTGTCAACGTATTTCTCGTCCAAACATTTTTGATGTTTGGTTGTGTGCTTCAAAGAACATGAAAAGTTTACGTAGTTTTGAATTTATTTCTAGAAATATTAGTACAATTTCAATTAAAGATGTTGATATTGAATCAATAAAATCATTTTTAAACAAAATAGTTAATAAAATACAAAATGTATGTTAGCGAGAAGATGCCTTAATTTAAAATTTTCTGTTAAAACACATTTTTATCTGTTTGGAAAAGTGAAAATAATTGTGAATTATTATTTACTTTTTTTTAGTGGGTATTAAAAAATAATTATAATTGATTTATTAAGTAAGTCAATTAAATCTGACTAGTTAAGTGTTTTATTATTATTATTTTTTTTTGATTTGGAGAATAAATCGCAGCTGATTTTTGTGCGAATAAATACAAAAAATTGCTCAAAAATATGATTCTGTAAAAATAAAATTAGTAACACAAATAAGAGGTTATTTTGTTCGTTATTGAAATAGGGAGAAAACCAAAAAATTTTGAACACCCGACGAACATAACTATGCCATTTTTAAAATAAATATGAGAAACTAGATTTATTAGGCATCAATTTGAGCCAAAGATTGTTTAAATCTGATAAATATGTATGTTAGGAGATACTTATAATGATTTAAATTTCGAGAATTTAAAAAAAAAAAACTGAAAAATTGAAATTTTAATCGTGATAAAAACTAAACTACAACAAATTTAAAAATTTGAAAGAAATAAAATTTGTTTTTTTTTTTTTACTGATTTCATCGAAATCGAAGGTGGTGCGTTTTTTGGTCGAAAATTTTTGCCTTCTCATTATACTAGGTCTAAAGCAAAATTAAAGGGCTATATAACCCTAAAAAGGCAAAACTATCAACACTAATCAGTACCTTCGAAAAAAAAATATATATATTCTTTTTAAATAATAAGATTTACTTTTTAAACCCTAGGCAAAAGCTGTAAAATTTTTTAGATTTTATCTGGAATAAATTATTAAGACTATATAAATTTCTCATTTTTGCCCCAGAAAGTATGCTGAAAATGAGATATCAAATAAAATACTTTGTCTTAAAATATATGAAGAATTTTTGTAAAATTCTTTGTAATTTATTATTATGCAGAATAATAAAAATAATACCTTTTTTAAATAAAATATGCACTGTACAAATTGTCAAAAAAAAAGTTTCAATAAATTTTTATACATATTATTTTTGCACTTTTTAATTCAAATATATATGTAAATAAAAAACTAAACACTTGTTTTTATACATTAATTCTTCCCACTGTATTTGGCAATTTTAGTCCATGTGGTTCAGACTATGGATTAACCATATAAAATGTTTAAAAACTAACAAAAAGCAAAACATAAACAATATTTTTAGTTCACTTCAATCTTAATTAAAAATGAATATTAAATCAAAAATTTTATACTTCAAATAGCTCTTAACCATAAATAATTTATTATGATTTTTTATTTATTTGTTAAAAACATATATTTAATATTTCAAAATGATCCAAGGGGAAATTAATAGCTGTAGATAGACAACATTTGTTATTTATGTTTAAAAAAGCATAAAAATTTAAAAAAAACCATTAAATATGCAAACATTTCAATCATCAATCTTTTTTTAATATTGAATTGTATGACACATTTTGAAAGTGTTAATATTTATTTATTTATTATTTTTCCTTATAAATATTTGTTAATTTGTTTATTTGGTTTTCAAGTATAATAAAAAAGTAATGTCGATCATACACTTGATTAATTGTTTAGTGGTTATTAAAATTAATATTTATGTATTTATTTGTTTTTTTTTGAAGAACAACCATTAATTTTTTTCAAACTATTTTTATTTGTTATTATTTATTTGCTAAAATGAACAAAGTTTTAATGAGTAAACAAATTGACATTTACAAATACATACATAATAGTGATAGTGTGTAAATGACATATTTTGATTATAATAATTAAATTCCTTTAATATAAAATAATTGAAAAAGAAAATATGAACTGTAAAAGTTGCAAAAATTGTTATGACATATTATGGAATGAACAATTTGGTATTTAAACAAAATCTTAAATTATGGAATACACCATTATCTATGCGATAAAAATTCGGAAAGGGGTCATATATTAGATATGTGGCCAATTGCGGTTTCGTCCTTGTTCGTGGCAAATTTCATTAAAATATCTTTAAAATTGCAACCTATACATTGTTCACAAGCAGTGTTGCCAGGAGGTCAGAAAAGAAGGAGCTAAATTGGACCTTAAAAAAAGTAAAGTAAAAGAAAATAAAGCCAGGAAAAAATGTATTTCTACAACTAGTTTCAGAACACATGAAAATAGCCTGTACTTATTGTACTTTGGCGTTACAACCAATGATTTTTGTTTAAAATTGTCACCTTTAGAACTAGTTCTGTGGAAGTTTTAGCTTCGGTTCTAGAACTAGTTCCCTAACAATGATTTTTGTTCGAAATTGTCACCAAACCTGTTTTTTTCAATTTAATTTTGTAAATATTCTTTTTTTTCCTTTTTTTAATTTTAAACAGCTCTAGGAAGTCATTCGAGAACCAGTAATTTGTTTAGAAGTAATATAGAAGTCATACAAAATTACACCATTTACAGTTGTATTTTAGAAATTTCCATTTATATTTTAGAAATTTCTAATTAAGTTTCAGAAATTTCTAAATATATTTTAGAAATCTCCAATTATGCTTCATTTCTATTTCAGAAATTTCTAATTGTATTTAAGAATTTTTATATAGAAAGTATATGTTTAATGTTCTAAAATACAATTGGAAATATCGGAAATGCATTTAGAAAATGTTGAAATACAAATGGAAATTTCTTAAATATAATTCGATTAATTTTGAAATGTAAATGGGAATTTCTAAATTACATTTAGAATTTTTTTAACTACAAGTAGAAAATTCTGAACTACAAATAGAAATTTCTGAAGTATAATTAGAAGTTTCTGAAATATAATTAGGAATTTCTAAAATATAAATGGAAATTTCTAAAATATAAATGGAAATTTCTAAAATATAAATGGAAATTTCTAAAATATAAATGGAAATTTCTGAAATATAAATAGAATTTTCTTAAATATAATTAGAAACTTCTGAAATACAACTGGAAATGGTGTAGTTCTTAAGCACTAGTTCTCCAAAACATTCCTTAAAACGAATTTAGAGTCACAATAAAGTTCTACTCCATAAATGTCAGAGTTGGTGGTGATACCAGTTCTGAGAATGTTATTAAAGAATTTGAAGTGGTTCTGATTACACCAGTTCTAAAACTAATGACTTTAGAACATATTCTTAAATATTTCCTGGGTCATTTTTTAATTGATTTTTCCTATTTCTAATAATTTTTTAAAGTAATATTCATAAAAAAGTTTATATAGTTAATGAAGTTTATTAAAAAAATGTTTATAAGAATCAAGGTACGGAAAAATTCGGATTTCGAACTAAATTTTAAGTTCTTCTTCGCTTTTATAAATATTATTAGTAAATTTAAAAATTCACTTTTTGGATTAATTTTTTTTTTTTTACTTTTTTAATTTGAGTTACAAAAATAATCTCAAAAACTTTTTTTAAATTTGTATTTGTGGGGAAGATCGCTATTTTACGATTAGAAACGGTACGGTCGCCACACACATGGTATACTGAAGTGCGCAAAAGTGGTTGAAAAAAGTAAAAAAAGGTTTGTTGGGTGCATGTACGTACATGTAGATATGTATAAAAAAAAATACTTTTTAGCGGTATGAACTGTCGAATAGAAGAAAAAAAAAAAAACTGACTAAAAAAATCCAATGATATATGTTATTTTAAATTTGTAAGTTTGTATGTATGCAAGTATATCAATTGATTTTTTGGCTGTCATGCAAATAATTATTTAAAAAGTAGCGATCGTAAAAAATAATAGTATTGTTTGTGTGATATCGATAAATTTTTGATTTGTATGTAAACAAATACAAACAATGAACAATTTAAAATTAAATTTGGAAACAAAAAAATTAAATTCGTTCTAAAAATTACGATTAAATTCGCTGATAAAAATTATCTTCCGAACGAATCAAAAAAGTGAGCATTTTTCCTACTCTGATAAGAATTGTCTAGTAAGTCCATAAAATGAGTTAAGTTATATTTGATTTGGAGAAGGAAGGGCCGCAGGCGAATATTTTTTTTAAATATAAATAATCTCGATTTTTTGTACGAATTAATACACAAATAGGTTTAAATGCATACTTCTGTAAAAATAAAATTAATTAAAACAAATAAAAAATTATTTTCTTCTTTGTTGAAATACTAAAAATTTTAGCACTTTTAAGGCAATTTTAAGAATCAAAAAAGGCTAGGAGCTAAAACGAACATTTTGAGGCTAAAAGCAAAATAAAAAGTTTAGATTTAACCTTAAAAAGGCTAAACTGGCAACCCTGTTCATAAGGTTTACATGACAGCCAGCCAGCGGACCAGACGGAAGGACATCGTTAAATCAGAAAGTGATTCTGAGACGATTCGTATACTTTAAGGTGGAGGTCTAAGGATTTTTTCTGTGGTTTACAAACATCACAACAAACGCATAATACCCCAACCATCTATAGTGGTGTAGGGTATAAAAACTATTTCAGTATGAAACTGACCACACTTAAACTTAAAAAGGCATACTTCATACACTATTTAAATTTAATTCATTGACTTTTTTTATTATTTAATAAAAACACTACAAAACCAACTACACACCCATATTATCGCTGCTCAAATATGTATTTGTCATGCTTGTAATAATAAGTGAGCATGATGTAAGAATGTCAAAATATGATTTATGTACATGTGTCATATGACAAAGATAACAATACATAATACATTAATTTCTCTGTCGTGGTATTGTATACATAATCTTAAACATACATACATATTTATGTTTATGTATTGTTTATGTACATGTATGTAATTATGTAAACAAAACACAAACGCAGGCATATTATACTTAAGTTGATTTTAGTTGGCAGATTATGATTTATAACTGCATCTTTTAAAGATTTACTTTCTTTAATTTAAGGTCAATAAAAAACATTATTTGACAAAACTAAAGAAGGACATTGATAATCAATTTTGTTAGGTTTTTTTTTCTAATTTGCTGACATGGAATAAAAATTAAGTAACTAATACTGATTTATATGGTTATAAATTGAACATTAATCTTAGGATGAAAAAAAAAGTAGGTGTTGAAAAAAAAAAAAAATAAAAAATTATGAAGTTATAAATTTGGGATAAATTGCAATAACTTACATTAAAGAGTTGGTAGTTGTTGTATAATATGCTGAACATACCTGAAAAAAAAGATTAAATATTACATTATTTTAACAATTTTGTAAATGGTAGCAAATTTACATAAATATGAGTAAACCTTCTAGGACAACGGTTCTCAAATGGGGGTCCGCGACCCACAAGGGGTCCGTAAGGACATTCGTGAGGGGTCGCGAAGAGTTCCTGAAAAATATTCTTAAGCACACAATCAGTGTTGCCAGTTTAGCCTTTTTAAGGCTAAATCTAGCCTTTTTATTTTGCTTTTAGCCTCAAAATTTTCGTTTTAGCTTTTAGCCTTTTTTCTAGCTTTTTTTTATTCTTAACAAAAATTTACTCATTTTATTTCTACAGAATCATCAATTAAAGCATTTTTGTGTATTAGTTCGCACAAAAAATCTAAATTATTTATATTTAAGGAAAATTTTCGCCTGCGGCGCTTCATTATACTAAAATATTATAAGTATTTTTAAACAAACTTTGTTACCTATAAAAACTATTTATGTTATATTTACAAATTCACTAAAATATCTTTAAGAAATACCAAAATTTTATGAAAAATGCGTTTTTAAATAAAACAATATATTAGCTTTTTTTCTGGCTTTATTTTTTGGGAAATTTAGCCTTTTCTGACTTCTTTTAAAGTCTAATTTAGCTTCTTTTTTTCTCAAGTCCTGGCAACACTGCACACAATATATATATTATTTAAATTTTGGTAAAAAAAAATTTAGATTTTTTAATCAAAATGGGTATCAAAAAATTAGTAATTTTATGCTGGTTATGGAAAAAATATTTTAAAATTTTTTTCCGTGGGATTTTCTTTCGCTAGAAGACTTTTTAAGGCATTTTGATGAACAATTTTTTTGAAAAATTTAGAAAATCATATATTGTCAACAGTACCTATTACTACAATGCAAATTTTTAATATTTTATATAAAGGGAACAAAATTATAAAATTCTTATCCATTTTTTAAGAAAAACATCGGATTTTTTTTTGCGTTATGTACTAAATTTACGGTTTATGGACCAAAATGTTTTCTAACATTTTTTAAAATATTTTTTTTTTTTTTATAATTGGCTAAAAATTACGAATTTGTTGATACCCTTTTCAAGGCACAACTCAATACTATTTTTTGGACGAAATGTTCTAGACCCGTGACTTTCAATCGCTGGTAGGGAACTGAAGAGCAATTTTAATTTTATTTTTTAAATATTTTTCCCATATTAAGCTAATTTTTACGAACGTTTGAGGGGTCTTCCTACAACATTTTTCTCTATGGGACACTACTGTCCAATGATACAGTATAAAGAAAACTATTCGATATGACAGGGAAAACAATTAATTAAAAAGATAAATATGTAGTTCACATAAATTTGATGAAAGTATAGTTTTTTCACATGAATTTCCACTTTTATTTTATAAAAATATAAATAAAAATATCTGTAATAAATTATCAATTAAATGAAAAAAGAATGAAAATTCTAAGATCAACCGTTTCCAAGTTATTAAATATTATATATGTTAAGATTTTTTCGAACTCACTCCTTATTATGCCAAGAACTTTTTATAAGTAAAATCGTTTTCAGTACACAAAACTTTTATTTCATCGACGGGAAACTTCCCGTCTTTATAAAGAAAATTTGCTTAAGCAACTTTATTATTTAAGGACAGAAAGTCCTTTCAATGTTAATATTAAGAAAGTACCAGGTTCATTTCAAAAAGAGTTGAAATTCGTTATAATTTTGAATCAATAGATTTAAAAGCATTTCAAATAGTTGAAATACAGCAAAGTTTATCCGCTTATTAGCTCCGAAGCCCTAAAAATATTAAAACATTTTTCTTCAACATATGTAAAAATTATTTTTTCACTCTTTTGTCCCTCAAAACAGAGATTCGATCTTTTGTGGATGCATAGAATAATATTGGATTTATTATACGAAACAGTCTCTTAATATTCAAGGAAAACAATGTCGAAATTATTAATATTATTTTTTAAAATTACTTTATCTTTACATTTTTCTGATTTTTAAATTAGTCAGAGTAGTGGGTCGCGCAACCATTGCAATGTCAAAAGGGGGTCGCGAAGCGAGGTCTTGTGAGAACCCCTGTTCTAGGATATGATAAATTAGTTTTAACTGTAGCACTTATTAGATTTTATCTCTAATAACATACTTAAAATTTATTCACTTTTAGTTTTTTAGCCCAGAAAAAACATAAAATAATTTGTTTTAAAATATATGAAGAATTTTTCGATACATTTTACAAAACTTTTAATAATTTTTTGAGTTTAAGCACTAATTTGTTTAGTATTAACAAAAATCAATCCTTAAAAATCGCTTAAAAACTCAAAAGGTTATTATTATTATTATATTTTAGGACGAAGTATTTTATTACACCCTACACCACCAAAGGTGGTTGGGGTATTATATGTTTGTGCAGAAATTGTAACGCCGAGGAAAAATCTTCGGACCCCTAGCTTAAAGTATACTGTTCGACTCAGAATCACTTTCTAAGTCCATTGAACGATGTCCGTCTGGTCGGCTGGCAGGCTGGTTGTACATGTAAAGCTTGTAAGCAAAGTACATATCGCAATTTTTAAGATAATTTGATAAAATTTGGTAAATATGATTTCTTTTATGACAAAACAACGAAGCCTACTGAATTTGGTTATGGTCGGCCCATTATTTCACCTAGCCCCCATACAAATCTCCTCCCGGAATAGAGTCTTAACATGCCTTAAAATAGGAAAAATTTTAATGAAATTTAGCACAAATAATTTTTATATAAACACGAAGTTTAATTTCGGTCCATAATTGACCATAGCTCCCATATAAACCCTTTACCATCTTACCGACAAATAATAAAATTTTGGCCTTAAGGTATGCTTTCATATTTTCACATTTATAAATCTAAATTTTTTTCCAAACTACGAACATTTGAATACGAAAAAAACAGTCATTGCAAGCTTTGCTTGGAAAAAAAAAAAAAAAACAACAACAATTGCATATTTATATGTACATACATATGTATGTACATATATTCAAACTGACTGCAGATTATATAATTGCTGTTGCTAACTAAATTAATTGCCAAAAAAAAAAAAAAAAAAAAACGACAATGCTTAATATAAATATTTTTCTGTGTATTTATATTATCAAAAAATTTTTTTAAAGTTTTTGGCCCATAACTCGGTTGTTTATGAACGAATTTGGTTGATTAAAAAAACCGAAATATTTATGACCAACCTGTTCAATAGCAAAAACCGTAGCTTATATAGGAGTTTCAAAAAGTCTAAAAATGCGTTTTGGTCGATATCTGGGATATAATTTTAGAAGTAAGAACAACTTTTCTTCTTCAATGTCATAACCAGACTCCTTTATTTTATAAAATAACTTCCTTATATACTAATTTGCTTACAATATCCTTACTTGAGTACACTAACAATTCTTATGCATAAAAACAACAGAATGTTCTCGTATGCTTAAGTGCAAAACAAATTAAAAATAGTTACACAACTTCTTACGTGAAAACCTATGCATAAAAAATAATAATAAAGTTCTTACGAGAATACCTATACATAAAAAACAAAAATAAAGTACCATGTACAACAACACAACTTACTACAAAGTCCTTATGGCAAAAACTATATATAAAAAACAAAAATAAAGTCGCGAGTGCAAAAACAATGCTGTTGCGATTTCTATGACTAAACGTATTTACAAAAAAAAAAAAAAAAAAAATACAAATGTTTACGTAAAAAAAACAAGAATGGTATTCAAAAGTCGTTACACTACTGTTAGGTATTTATGGTATTTACAAAAACAAATTTGTCGGTTACACTACAGTTGGATATTAATATCATAATGTATAATGATTATTAATAATATCTACATTATACTGCTACATAATGGACCTTTTCTTTTTTTCAGAAAAAAAAAAAATTAAAGAAAGATTTTGAATTTTTCTTGCAAAAACGAAGCAGTTAGCTTGTATAGGAGCCAAGAAAAGCCGACAACAAATACGATTTTTTGGAAATATCTTCGGTTTTTTGCCGATATCTCAGTTATTTATCAACCGATTTTGCTCATTTTGATTAGCGATTTTCTAAGGAATATTTCCTAAAATTTGATATATAGAGCATATATATCCGATAACTGGGGCTTTCTAAAAACTGATTTCAACAGACAGACGGACATCTTTATATCGACTCCCCCATCAATATCCATAATGTATATACATTTTGGGGTCTTAGATGAATATTGTAGAAATAACAAATGGATTGACAAACTTATATATACCCTTTACACCTGTGGTGAAGGGTATAAGAAGAATAATAGAATATATAGAAGAAAAACAGACTCCTAATAAGGAGTCTGTTTTTTGAGCACAATTTTTAAGATGCATTGAAAATAATTTCCGAAAATATTACGTGTTCAGGATCTGATCTGAGTATCTGACAAGAAAAAAAAAAATCAATTACAAAAAATAAAGAAAATTAAATTTGTCTAACAAATGCTTAAAAGAGTTTATAACACTTTCAATTTAATCTAACTGGTCAAAAAACACTAGTCTTCATTTTAGTACTCAGAAATATTAAGAATTTCCCAAAAACATAATTGAGATAAACATAACATAAATTTTATACATTACTTTCTCCTTCTACCATATTTGTTTGTGTTCATTTCTTATAATTCCCAAACTTAGGAAAACATATACATACTTGTCTCCCAAATGTATGCTTGTTAAAATATTAGTTTCAACTTAAATATCCGGTCAAAAATTTCATTTAACTTTTATTTGGCAAATCTAAAATGTACACAAAAAAAAAAAAAAAAAAAAAAAAAAAAAGTAATGAAAATGTTGCTATAAGAATTAAACTTAAAATAACAGTATCTATGCAGATTTAGATAAACTTTTCAACACATAAATACACATTTCTGTAAATGCATATGCATTTACAGAAATACATATGCATATATGTATATGTATGTACATTAGGGTGGCCCTAATATTAAAAATATATATATTTTATTTCTTTCATATATTATTCCAAAAAAAAAAAACTTAATAAAAATTTGATAATCATATAACAAAAATTTTGAAAAGTGGTATCTTGAAATGATATAAATTTTCATTTAGGTGGAAGCATTGATATCTTTTACTTTGGGTCCGTCCAATATATATATATATATATATGTACACGCTGACGTGGACGTGTATCAGCAATTAAATTTTTTTTTAAATAAAGAAAAATGAAACATTCACAGTATTGAAGTAGAAAATAAAAAAAAAAATCAACTAAAGTAATTCAGTTTAAACACATTTCCGGTATTTCTATTTAACAAACTTTTTAATTAAAAATAAAATAAAGAAAATAAAAACAAATGTATTTGTAGTATTTGGATCCAACGTTAAAAGAGCAGCTTCATAATAGTAATTTTTTGTATACATGAGTTTTATTTAGTATTTTTTTCTCTTTTTTTTTAGTTTTTTATTCATGTGTTTTATTTTTCTTATCATGATTTTAAAATACATAATTTTTGTTCACATACACATTTCGATCTAACAATTCAGACTGTGTTTTTGTATCAACAATTTTTAGCATGTTTTGTATATTGTAATCTGTTTTTAAATAACAAATTTATCTGAGGAAAACAAAATAATAAAAATCAACTTAGAGAAATTTTAAAGTATCCTAAGCAAAATATGTGGATGTTCAAGGGATCGTTGTGGAAGCAAATGTAATAAATAAAAGACCACGATAATATGAACAGGTGTTATAAATTCTTGAATAGAAAATAAAAAATTAGGTATATAAAATAAAAACTATTTGTAAAAAATGTTTAGAGTAGAATACCTTCTGCTGATTTTTGACATGTCAATTTTACATATATGTAAAATAAAAACGTTTCTTTTCGATTTACTGATCCGTCCATTGCTTTATAATATCTTAGCTTTAATGACTTAATATAGCGACTATTACTACAAATGCTTCATAACAAATATAGAATAATATTCATTTTCTTTTTTTATTAAAACTGTACTAAATATGTATTTCGTTTCTCTTAGATTCTAAAACTTTCAAGAAGTCTTAAACAATTTAAAACTAAAAACTTAATTTTTTAATACTTTAGAGCAAATGGAAATTTGCACCTCTCGTGAGTTCCGTACAAATATGTTAAGAAATTGAGAAGAAAATGTACTTATCGACGCAATTTAAAGTTACCCTAAGGAACTATGGGTCTAAGATTAAAATCCAACTCCCATCAAGAGACATAAAGATTTTACCTTTGAGGTATTTTAAAAAACTGTAGACCAGAAGCGATGGAAAAGTCATAGTTCTATAAATTAAGGCAAAGTAAAAGCTTAGATTTCTTTTCAGATTTTTTTATCGTCAATGAAAAAATTTAGTTTTTTTATATAAATTTTTAACTATAAAATTGTAATTATTTATTTTTTCTCACTATTTTACAAAAATGCACAATTATAAGTTTTTAAATACAAATTTTCAATGAATATTGAATAGATTTTATTTATTAAAGGTGGGTTTTTGTTATAGTGTTATACCCTAAAATAAATTTCATTTAAATGCAGCACCTGAAAAACACGAAAAGTTAGGCTGTGTAGATTTTAATAGGATATCAAGTACACTATAGTTTAGTACTAAATATATCTTCGTAATAAGTATGATTTTTTTTAATTCATTTTTTTACTTAAATAGATCTAATTCTGCTCTTTAATATTTAAAACTTACTGATGTAAGATTTGAAGCTAATTTGATAAAAGAAATCCGTGCCGAAAATCAACTGGAAATTTAAAATCTTTTGAAATCTCAAAATATAACTAACATTTTTTCATATTTTTTTAAAGCAAATCATTTTACTTTGTGCTTTATTTGCAGCATACTTTCTAGGGCATTCCAAAATCGAATAAGTTTTAATTCCATATTAAATTTAAAAAATTTTGAACCTTGATTACCGATTTGGATAAGATTTGATGCATATGTAGAGGAGAATACATAATCATGTAAAATTAATTTTATTAATTTTTATTTTGAAAACTGTGGCAACTCTATAGCTTTAAGTGTGATAGACAGATTTTTTTAAATGGCCAAACATTTTGTTGTATAAAAGATATCAAAACAATTTTTTTGCAATAAATTTGTCAAAGCTTGTATTCTAAGATGTTATATACAAATTTAATAAAAATTTCTTTCTAAAAATTATACTGGTCGACAAAAAAAAAATTTTTTTCGTGCTCCTTCAAAAAAAATATACTCGAGTAATCGGCTTATTTAGGGCCCAATATTAGACATGAATTGACATGACCATAAAAGAAAAAAATCTAAACCTGACGGGAAAAAACTGAAAGCATATTCGAGTTGAGCATATGGAATGTTCACATATATTTTTTTTTTAAGGAGGATGAAAAAATTTTTTGTCGACCAGCCTAATTGAATGCATTTTGCTTTAGTTTCAGAAAACCTCAAAAGTATGCTGTACATTTTTTCGCTAGTTGTAGATTTTACAAAGACGTATGAGCAATAAACATTTTTTAAATAATATTACTCATTCGCTTACTATAAAATTTTAAACATGTTGAAAAAAAAAAAATTTTGCTAAAATTATACTTTTTTGAAAAGAAACACAAAAAGGTACTTTTTTGAAAAGAAACGGAAAAAGGTACTTTTTTGAAAAGAAACGGAAAAAATATTTTTTTCCGTTTCTTCTATTTTTTTAACTTCAGATTTTTTTTTTTAAATAACTTTTGATGCAATTATGTAACAACACTTGATGGTGAAACATAACAAATATCAAGAAATGAAATGGTTCTATGTGGTGCCGGCAAGCACTCAAAGTAAAAAAATCTAAAAAAAGTGTTTGAAACTAATAAGTTTTTTTTTCTTTCTTTTGATTGCTGTAATTGTGGATTTTAGCATAAGTGTCCAATTCTTCTAATGTAGGCTATAAACACTTGTAGAAAAAGACAAGCATGGATTTAATTAGCGTACCTTTAAACAGTGTCAAATTTTGTTGTGCAAAAGTCATGAAAAAATTTTTAAATTTTGCGGTTTTTTTTACCTAATAGCTCTTGAAATTATGCATCAATTGACATATATTACGTTAATGTGCCTTCAACAGAAATGCTGTAGGAGGTACCCTAACTTGGAGAGAAAAAACGTGAATGGCTCCAAGAGGTACGTTTTTCACTAGGCACACCCGCAACGTTATTTCAGTGAAGCTTGAGTATAGTGGTATCAAAGAAGGCTTCCAAGTTACATTTTAAAATCATTGTGGCATTTTAAAATATTAATTTGCTAAACGTGTAAGGTTATTAAAAAAAAATCAGAAATTTTTCATATTTAGTTATAAAAATATGAATTTTGTAATAAATGGATGAATATGAACTAAAAACTGAACTTTGAAAATTTTATAATTATTAAATCGTTAATATATCCACTCATATTTAACACATCGCGATATTTTTAATTTGTATTTAAGATACACCATTGTATAGTACATAAATGCAATCATTTTTGATTTAGGACTATAAATAAAATTTTAAAAATTTTTTTATAAATTTTCATCTTAAACCTCCATAACATTGACGCTGTTCGGTAAAAGTCATTCACGCGAACAGATCTGTGTTCCACTAGAAACCTAAACCAAGGAATATTGGCACTAAATAGTGTTTCGAATTTTTTTTGAACCCAAAAAGTAAACGAGTTTGAAGAATTTTCCATATAACTAATTTAGAAAATATATCATGGTTTTGAAAAACATTGTGCTATAGAGTGCATGAAGAATTATTATAAAAAAGCCTTAAACTCAATGTTATTTTATTAAAATCAACAACATTTGTACTCAGGAACATATATATATATATATATATATATATATATATATATATATATATATATATATATATATATATATATATATATATATATATATATATATATATATATATATATACATTGTACAAACACATATAGATTCATAAGTATTAAGTAGTATTTATACTCTATATTTCTGGATACATACGAGGCATAATTTCTATGTTTAATGATCATAATATATTTTTTTTTCTTTATATCTGTTCTATAACATTTGTCTTGTGTCAACATAAATTTATAGTAATGAAAAAAGATTGCCCAAATCAAAAAAATGGTCTTAAACAGCAATAGATTTAGATTTTTAAAATAGTTTATAAAATATTTAGAAAGCTGGTAATTCTCTATTTAAACTCTATTTTGCACATTGATTTATGCATACATAGCACATATCAACATTAGGCTCCTACAAAAGAATAATAAAATAAAAACAAAAAGATGAAAGTTTACTACTAAAAGAGTAAAATATTTGTTCACACACAGTTTTGTAGCTGTCTAATGTTGATATACGAATATTTGTAATTCTAATGGAAATTCAGATTCTATACACAAACAAGCTACACAAATACATCTAACTCAGACATATGCACATATAAATATTACTTATTTGTATATGTAGAAGTGTATCAATGTTGTTGCATCAATTTTCTACATTTTTAAAAAGTATTTTGCAATTAAACAAAATAAATTTTAATATTATTTATTAATGAAATTAACAACAAAAAGAACAAATTTCAAAACAATTTGATATTTGAATAAGTTGTTAAATGCATTTTAAATACATGTTTATTTTGAAAACAATAAAAACACATTCAAATACTCCCACACATATACATGTAGTTAGTGATAAACTACTAAAACTGGATGAAAAACTTCTAAAAATAATTATTTTAAATGACTACTAGAATTAAATGTTCACATGCTCATATGTATGTACTTAGTATATGGATAAATAACTAAATAGACATACTATATGTATATCTATATACACATACATATGTATATATATATATTTTTTGTCCATATGTGTATCACATACTTATATAAGGTAAATTTTTAAACATGATAAATATTTACATAGGAAATTTGTTTATAAATACATACAAACATATTTACTCTCTGTACAGCTATGTTAAGATAAAAATCTCAAAATGTTTAACATTTTGTACAAACAAGTATCTGAGCTATTTTTGTTTTCTAGAAAAGTTAATTTTTAAGTTAAGTTTATATTTATTTATATCAATGCAAATAAAACATGTTTAAAAATAATATTTATCTTAACAATTATTTGACAATTCTGTCAAAATTTTTTTTTACTGATGATAAGCTACATCAAATTAGATACAAATTTCAAAGATAATTTAAAGGTCAGAGGTTTTTATATTTAAATATAGAAAACGGAAGTTGATGTTAACATTCTTAAGACAAATTTGATGCAACTTTAGAAGAAATATTTCTAATTGCTGAAAATTAAATATATAATCAATATACCCCCCATTAAAAAGATGGGGGGTATATTGATTTTGTCATTCCGTGTGTAACATGTCAAAGGAATCATTTAAAATCCCATAAAGTATATATTTTCTGGGTCCTGGTTAGATTCTGAGTCGATCTAGCTATGTCCGTCCGTCTGTCAGTCTGTTGAAAGCAGGATAGGGCTCGAACGATACAACCCAGGGAGACGAAATTATATATAAAATTGTATAAAAAATATTTACCTTATATAAGGTTTGTTTGGGCAAAATACTGGAAATACAGGGTGTCCGTTGTGGCTTCATTTCATACTTTTCTGCTGACATCTCTTAAACAAAAGCAAGTACGATAACGAAATTTTGTACAGATAGTACGAGGGTTGATATAAATATTATATTTGGCAGAGCCGAATATAATATTCGCGCTTGTTTTTCTATGGATTCAGATGAGATTGTTTTCATTTGAAGCAATTTTTCAATTTTCAATTTCTTTTGTTGAAAATGTTAAAAAATTAAGTTGATAGTCATAGAAAAATTATATGTATATCATCCATTCTACAAGAGAACAAAAAAAAAATATATTTTTTACGTTTTCCGATTTTGCTACCTTTTGAAAAATTCGTGAATTTTTTTACTATTTTAATTTTCTGAAAAGTAAAAAAAAAAAAAAAAAATTGCAAAAATATGTAACTTTAATCATCAATATCTCCAAAACTTGTTAACAAATTTTAATGATTTGAATCGCAAGAGGACTATAAATGTAGAAATTTAAAAATAATATTATCAGTTTTTGAATGAATTTTTTAAAAATTTCTATGCTAGATTTTTTTCTCCATCTAATTAAAAAAAAATAAATAAATATTATTATGTTTGCTAGAAATTGCAATATAAATTTTTCTGGGACAAAATGATCTACTTACTATTTTAAAAACATTTTTTTCATACAAAAATTTAAAAACAAATTTTTTCCAGTTTATTTTAAAATTAACTTTAATCATAATTTTGAGTAATTTGTTACACTGGTCCACAAAAAGATTTTTTTTCGTGCTCCTTCAAAAAAAAAAAAAAAAAAAAAATATGTGGACTAGATAGAATTGCGCATTCTAAACTCGAATCTGCTTTCAGTTTTTTCCATTAGGTCGAGATTTTTTTTATGGGCGCATCTAATATTGCGCCCTAAATAAGCCGATTATTCTAGTATATTTCACCATAACTCGAGAATGGTATGTACGTTTTATATAAATGATACACCAAATATGCCGAATAAAATTAGCTTTAAGTCGTTCTACTATCAAATTTTTAACCGCTCAACAGTTTAGGAGATATTTCGAAATAAGTGTCCGAAAAAAATTTGTTCATGCTAAATTCAAGATTTCTTTTTTTTTTACTAAAACTTCTTTTTAAAAGTAAAATCATCAAAAATGTTTCAGTTTATCACCTTTATCTCAGTTATTTATTCACAGTAAAGTTTTCGTTTTAAAGAATAAAAATAGGTGAATTATATGGAATTTCATGTGTTATACAAGAATCAGCTTTCACTTTTTTTCTATCACTTTTTTTTTTTTTATGGGCATGACTACTATGAGCCCGCCTTTCACACTTGTATTACTCGAGAACGGTTTGTCCAATTAAGATTAATTAAACTCCAGTAGATAGCGATTTATATTATCTTTGAGCCGAATTTACATAATTTCTTGTGCAGTTAATATTTCCGTAGTAGAGTCATTCCATTTACCTCTTCGAATTTAACGATATTTGGTACATCATTATTTTTCTCAAAACTATGACTAATTTAAAATTTCAGATAATTTCATCAAGTGGTTCGCAAAATATCGCGGTTTGAAAGTGTAAAATGGCTCAAAATATGTACAAAGTTCTATTTATAAAATTACAAATACCTTTCGAAGTATTTATTATATAAGATTTATTGAGATGTCATATTAAAGGTATCAAAATTACCTTTAATATGACGTGTAACATGACTTTTTTCTCAACATCAAAATGGTCCATATCTCGCGATTTTTCGTTCGCGGGTAAATATGTCGAAAAGTGGTCTTCTTAAAAATTTTAAAAAAATATATGTTAATGATGAAAATGTTTTCTATAACCATGGAAAGTGGCATTCTGGGATTCGCCATATTTTAGAAGTTATTACAACAAATGTCATAATAAATACGAAATATTTATTTCAATTTGTATTGTTTTTTTTGTAATAAAATAGAAAAATCTAAAATTTCTTCCAAAAATCATCCGAATTTAATTAAATTCGGCAAGAATATTAATTTTGACGTTGGTAACGCAAAAGCTGAGTTTAAGTTTGATTACCGCGATACTTAGCTATTTATAATTTCTCAAAAATGAGGAAAATTGTTTTTTTAAAAATATCTTTCAAAATATTTACGTTACAATGTTCATTAAGACGAATATATAAAGGTAATGAAATTACCTTTAAAATGATATCAGAAACATCAGTTTTTATGTTGAATTTTATTGGCGGATAATTCGCGAACCAAATTTCAAATATTTTCAAAAATTTTATTTTAAAATTCGTGAAAAATATATATGTAGAGGATGGAGCCATTTTGAATGTACTCTGTAAGTATCGTGATGGGTACCAAATATTATCAAATTCGGAAGAGGTGAGAAAATCAGCTGGTTGGTTTTAAATGGAATAACTCAGTAGCAAAAAATTAAAAAAAAAAAAAAAATATTGAAAATTTTGATCCATAACTGTGAAATTATTTAATCAATAAAAAATTATGTTGGGTTTGGCTGATTTGAAGATATTTTTAGTCCGCCTCTTTTGGTGTATCACTTATGTCAAGTTATGAGGAAATATACTAGAGTAATGGCTTTACTATGGGCGAAACACGACCATAAAAAAAACTGATAGCAGATTCGTGTTTAGCACATCAAAATGCATCAAGTTTAACTATTCGTCTTTAGGGGAGAATTTTTTTTGACGACCACTGTTATTTATGTTTTGTGTATTAGATAATAAACATAATTGTCTTCAATGGTAAGAACAATATTAAAAATCAAAAGGGGAGAAATTTCTTAAAAATGCATCTGAAAATTGCATTCTTGTTGTGATTGAGGAGTTACAAACATGTAAAAAATTAAAAAAGGATGACTTGTGGAATGAACGATATATAATAGTCAAAATGAAAATGATTTGGTTCTTCCTAATGAATATTATTGGCTGCTCTTTTTATTTGTCTAATAATTTTGATAAAATAAACAAATTAAATAAGTTTTGCACATAAAAAATAAATCCAAAAATATAATATACACATTACATCATTGCCATTATTTAAATTAATTAAACAACATGGGTTTTCAATTTAAACTAATTATTCTGTTTTCATTACAAGAATTTTGTTTGCCATTACACCAATAATATTTAGATTGACATTATGGCAAATAAATGTGTATTCATAAGTATAAATTGAACATAATTAGATGCGAGGGTCAATTAATAAGTTTTTAAACTTTATTTTAAAGATTCGAGATTTAATATTTAAAATAAAAAAATAAAAAATAATAAATAAAAAAATAAATACAGAATATAGTTTAAATGATTATTTTTTAATGATTTTAGTTGAGCTTTTAACGTGTAGTTATTTTGTTACCTAAAAGATTTTGAGTTTTTAACAAAATACATTAATGGCATTAATGCAGCATTATGTTATGGCATCATCAATAACAATAATATTCGGCGAAAGGATTACCTAAAGATTTCTTGGGGGGTAATTTATAAATAAGTAAATTTTATGAACTTATATTTCAATTAGGATGCTGCAAAAATATGAATGTAACTTTATTAAATTAAAACTAATATTAAACTATCAGAATATATTCGTCTATAGTAAATGAAAATCTTTCAAAAATATGAAATATTGCAGAAAAGATAGCAAATATTTAGGACAGAAATGTTTCCATATTTTAAACTTTATTTATTATAGAACTAAAAGTGTGGTTTATAGTTCTACATATGATGTATTTTCCTATCCCTAAAACTCTGCAGCAGTCTAATATAAACACACTATAGTATCTATCAGTGTTTTGTATTGGCTTATTTAGCTTAAAATATTATAAATTACAAATACTATAACCTATCTATTTGCTAAGAATTCAAACCAATTTTCTCTGGGGGTATTTGTATATTTATGTATTTTTATGTTTGTATGAGTTTGCATGTGTCTGTGTCTGTATTTCGTTGTTTTAATAAATTATTGATAAATTCAAGGAAAATATAAATATGTAAACTATTATTTATGAGCTGCTGTATGCGTTTATGTTTATTACACATACAATACATCATTTAAGTTAAATGTAAGTAAGAATGTGTATGTTTGTCTATTTTAATGTTGTGGGGTAAAAAACCTTATTACCACATACATACGCATATAATTTATGTTACCTAATAAATTTAAAATCATATACATACATATATTTGAATTAAAAAATCCTTTGAATATTTTGCAATTTAAGCAGAAATAAATTAATGTTAAATACTGAGCGCTTAATTAAATGTACAAAAATTTAGAAATTCAATTAAGCAAAATATGTTATTAATAATTCAAATGAATTTGAAAACAATTGAGACCTGTGAAAAGGAAATTATGTAAAATTGAAATTTGTTTGATAAATCTTTAAATGTTTGCAAGATATTTTTTTGCTACGTGATAAAATTCAAACATTTTAAAGTTAAGTAATATTCTCTTTAAAAATCTATGTAAACCAAGCTGGTTAGAGGAATATAACCCTTCAACTAACTTAGTAAAAACTCAAAAGTCGACTTTCAACTCAAAACCGATAATAAGGGCTTTAAATCGAAAATTCTTTGGCAAAAAATAATTAAACAAAATTATGATTTTTGGTTATAATCGTTGGAATTTTGTTTTAATGAACTTTAATACGATTTACAATTCTTAGGTTTTTTCATATAAAAAATCGGTTTTTAGTATGAATTATCTATAGAGAACAAACATTTTTTGTAAATTTTTGTTCATGTTAAATTAAATATAGAATATATTTTGTTTCTACAGAACTTAAATAAAAATAATAAGGGTTTTCATTCAAACGGATAAAATTACATAACTCGTAAACTTATACGTTATACTCACGTGTTACATGAACGCCCTTGAAATTATTTGCCAAACAAAATATGTTTGAAATATTTTTACTTTTAAATTTTGTTTTACTTTTGATTTGAATATTAAAAAATAAAAAAAAAAAAAAATTTATTTTCTTCATTCAAATTTTAGTATTCAAAAATACAAGTTTACGAATTCATTTACACATTGAAATTGAAGCGTAAACATTTATAAACTGCGTAAATATTTTTTCAAACAAAGTTTGACAAATATTTTACGAGCTTGTATATTTATACAGTTTATGAGCTATACGAGGCATTTATTTCATTATATGAAAACCCCTAATATTTTGTGTACAAGATTCGGTTAGCTTTTTCCAGGGACTGTAAATAATGATTGTTACTAATCATTATTTACAATATAATCGAAGAAATTTAGAAACATGTTGAGGAACACTTCTATCTATTTTTTTCTTTGGCACCCTTACCAAATATGAACAAGTAGGAAGTATATAGTCGGTCATGTCCGAATATATGATACTCTACACCATTGTGTATCTGTACCAAAATTTGGGGAGGGGTCTTTTGTTAGACCTGTGGCCACCTGTGGACCAATACCTGTATCCTAAATTATATATACGAATACAGCATTATTACGCTGATGCTAACATTTATATGAATTTATGCACTTTTGGGTGATTTCCGAAAGTGGGACTTTTATATAAGTTATGGAAAACTAAGGACTGATCTTCATTAAATTTGATACTGTCATTTATAGTTATGTATATAAAACCTATTTGTGTCGAATACTGATGGACTGATCTTCCTAAAATTCAGTACTTACACTAATACTAGTAAAAAACTTATAGGAGTCAAGTTTCATTAAAATAGTTCCATATTTAATGAGTTTTTGATCGCTAAACCCCTATTCCGGGAAGACATTTGTATGGGGGTAAGGTGAAATAATGAACCGATCATGACTGAGTTCTTGGACCAAAAGAAATCTGTGTACAAAATTTCATTAATTTATGTTCACAATTGCGAACTGTTTTTTTTTTATTACAAGGTTTATATGGGTGGACAGACGGACGGACATCGTTAAATCAACTCAGAAAGTGATTCCAAGTCTTAGACAATTATTTTTTGTGTTACATACATCAGCATTATCATTAAAAAAAGTTAGTGGTTATTTTATTATCAAAAACTAAAATATTAATTTTACTTTTAATAAAAAATAATAATCGTTAAAAATTGAGCAAAAAAACAAAAATTTATTTTTTATTCAATAAATAAAAGGCGAAAAATAATCATTAAATTGTGGCTTTTATTGTATTAATCATAATTGTTACAATCCCTGATTTTTTTTCAATGAGATGATTTGGAGATCTGATTTGAACTAAACACCCTTTTTTAAGCGCAATATGGTTCACACATATTATTAAAACAAAATAATATGAAAAAAGTATTTTTTGGATGTTATTCCTTAAATGTATAAGAAAAGTCACTAAAATGTAGATCATGCAAATTTAATTGTAAAACGAAGCTGTTCGAAGCAAGGTAGTGTACTGGGCCCTATGTTGTCGAATTGGCTGAAAAACCTCATGCAGCCGAAATTTTATTGGGGTAAAAGGGGCCGAAAATGGCGATTAATTTAGGGAAAGGAGATGATCATGTTCTATTGTTTTATCGATTATTAGGTAAAAAAGTTCAGTTTTAAAATTTTAAGATTTTTTTGACAGAATGGTAATGTCCGTCCGTCTATACATTACAGTTAAATGGAAAGGCGATATCAACACTTTAATGATCACGTTTAACTTTCCTATTTATTAGTAGTAAAAATGCATTTTTAGAATTATAACATGTTTTTTGGCTGAATGGTAATGTCCGTCCATCCGTCTCTTGGGTAAAATGGGTCGCAAATGGTGCTTAATTCAGGAAAACGTGATAACCTAATTTTGATGATCATTTTATATTTTTTCTATTAATGAGTTAGTAAAAAAATGCATTTTTGAATTCTATATTGGTCAGTATATTTGGGCTAAATTGGCCGAAAATGGCACTTAATTCAGGGAAAGGTGATATCAAAACTTTAATATTTAGATTTAGTTTTTAAATTGGTCAAGAAGTAAAAAGATAAAATATGTTTGTAATTTTAAGACTTTTTAAAGAGTTCTAATGTCTGTCCTTCCGTTCGTCTGTTTATTAATTTTTGCAAACATTCCAATTCAAAATCATTTATTTTTTGTCTCAATAAAGATATCGACTTAAAATTTCCTTTATTCGATATACAGTTTTGTTCCTTTAATAAACTAAAAAAAATATGATAAAATCGGTTAAAAATGTTGGGATATATATGGAAAAGACTTGACCAACATCCTGCAAAGGTGAGATTGTTGAAGTTTCAAATGAATATGTCTCTAAGAATATAGCAGAGAAATAGTATATGCAGGCATGTTTTCTAAAGGATTTATTAAGGACAATAAGGTGATATAAAAATCTTGTAAATCGGGTAAGGAAAAAAATTCGCTAGTAGTTAAACATTTTCTATAAATCTAGTATCCTATTTTGAACCCCCATAACTCAGCTCCTGAAGTGTATGTATATGAAATCCTGATTCTAAACTAAAAATGTTACTGTCCTCTGCTATGCCTATATGAAATTTCATGTAAATTCAATCAGCCGATTAGAAGTTACAGATTTATTTCGATTTTGCCACACTGTTTAATGTTTGATAAAGCAAAGAAATTGCCTGCACTTAAGTTGTATGAAAAAAAAAAAAATAAATAAAGGATTTGTATGAAATTAACTGATTTTTTTCGAAAAAAAAAAAAAAAAAAAAATAAATCCTCAAATCGGGCTATATATGGTTGGACCAAATAAATATTATCATTTAGATTTGAGATTTCATTTATTATTGTTAGTTCACTTAAATTTTGTGAAGATTCAATAAATACAAAATTGTAAAACGTTGGGTAAACAAGCATTGGAAATTAATTTTTGTATTAATTTGTAGTATTTTTGTGATCAGTAATACTGTGCTGTAATTTTAACAACTCTATATTTCATTAAACTTGGATTTTTAACACTTTTGTTTGATGATAACGATGTACAGTATGCCATGCATTTAAGGGTTATAAAAAAATTCACTATATTCCTGAACTTATTAAAGCAATTTATCTTGCTTTCCAAAGGAATAAAGTAAAAAAAAAAAAAATTAAACATACAGTGGTGGCCACGAATTTAAGACACGACATTTCACTTATATATTTCTGATAATTTTTACATCTTATCGAACAAATTTTAGATCCATGTTATTTTTTAAAGATCCTAGTAATGTTATGAAAAAAAATCAACAATAGTTTGTTACCTATATTTAGTTTCCAATTTTTATTTACATATTATACAGATTAATACAAGTTTAAGCCTGGTCATGAATTTAGGACATAGGCAAAATAAAAGTTAATTCACAAAAGTAAAGCTCAGCTTCATAAAACAATATTAGTATTTGGTGGGAAATCCTTTATTTTGAATCACAGCAGCGCATCTCCTGGGTAAACTTTCAACTAAGGCCATACAGCGCTCCTTTGGAATGGCATACCAAGCCTTTTGAATTTCTTCCCATAAATCAGTCAAATTTTTTGGCTTTACTGCTCGTACATGCTCCTCAACATCATTCCACAAGTTCTCAATTGGATTGAGATCCGGGGATTGAGCTGGCCATTTCAGAACTGTGATATTATTTTCCTCTAAGCAACTCTTCACTAGGCGTGAAGTGTGCTTAGGGTCATTATCATGCATAAATTTCCACATTAGAGGCATGTTGTCTTCAGCGAATGGTATCATGATGCTTGTCAGTATGTTTTTGTAAATATGCTGGTCCATTTTATTGATAATCTTCTGAATGGGACCTACACCATGCCAGGAAAATGCTGCCCACACCATGACATTTCCACCACCATGCTTAACCGTTTTAAGGGTGTACTTTGGGTGATGCTCCCGGTTTGGAGGACGCCATACGTACTGTTTTCCATCAGAACCAAAGCGACAAAACTTCGACTCGTCGCTCCAAAGTATATTTTTCCAAAATGTCATCGGCTTATTGAGATTTTCTCTTGAAAACGCTAGTCGGGATTTAATATTTTTTTTTGACACAAGTGGTTTACGTTGTGCAATACACCCACGTAAGTTCTTCTCATTCAGACGTCTTCTTATTGTCCTGGACGATATATTAATACCAAAATCCGATGAAATCTCATTTTTAATTTTACTTGAGCTCTTGAAAGGATCTTTAGCAGCTGATTTATAAATTAAGCTATCCTCCCTGGGTGTAGTTTTTCGGGCTCTAGGGTGCTGTTTGACATTTTTGGTAGTGTCATGTTGCTTGATGTGTTCCAGTGCATTGTAAATCTTGGAACTGGAACATTTTAGTAGCTTGGAAATTTCCATTACTGTTTTTCCATCAGTATTCATTTGTTGGATCAATTTTCGCTCGGCATCCGAACTCCAAGTACCTCTGGCCATTTCTAACTAAATATTTTGATGTATTCTAACATTAAATGGAATAAAACATTCATTACTTACCTTTTAGCTTCAAAAAACACCAAAAAATCACTTAAAAACCAAATATTTCTTATATGTTTTAAATTCGTGACCAGCTTCAAAAGCACGTTTTTACGAAAATATAATAAAAACAGCAACAAAATGTATACACAAACAAAACCAAATAACGGTAATTGATCTTAACATTACAGGGTACACTGAAAAATTAACAAAATCTAATTTTATATTGCAGGGTTGTAATAATTATCACAACTTAGTTCGTTACATGTCGTGTCTTAAATTCGTGGCCACCACTGTATATTGTATTTACTTAAATATGCAAAAATAATGACAAGAAATTAAAAAATTCATAGTAGTGATTTTCTTTAGGGTTACATTTCACAGCGCCATATTATTGTTATGTTTATGAAATTTTCTTCAAAACTACATTAAATGCTCCCTTTGCCTAATTATATGTTTATATTTCCCCAAAGATTTATTACTCTTTCGCTAAAATTATATGATAATTACATTATTTTGTTTATCTTCGATCTCATATTTACAACATTAATTTCGTATTCGCTTTGTATTCTTTGCCAAAATTACTTTTCATAGAAAATGCGAATTTGCTTCTGTAGTAAATTTTGTTCGCATTAAAGGCTTTTTTCGACAAAATGTTAAAATTATGTATAATAAATATATGTAAATAACAAAAAGTCTCGGTAAAATTACTGCATAAAGCAACAACAATTATATTATCAGACCCTTAAATATACACTTATGTACGGATAAAATTTTTGATCAAAAAAGATTTAACATAAATACATGCAAGTATTTTTGCTCCCCTACAAAAGAAAAACGAGCATGATATAAACTTTCTCTCACACTTAAAAGAACCAGTTATGATACATATAGAAATATCCTGTTATGACTAACATGCAAAATGTATGTATAAGTCTGTATGTAAAAGGAAATACAAAAAAAAAAGCTCCATAAATGGATTTATATTGTGTATGTGTGTGTTTGCATCTGTATTGTGTAAATTGCATGCTTTGCATAATTTTAAATATTGTTGCATACTTTGCAGCAAACATAAATAATAACAACAATAACAAAAAAAAAAAAAAATTAAAACAAAATATATACATACGAGTAGAGCAAAGCAGAGGAAGATATCAGCTTATGTTTTAGCACGTTTTCAACAGAAACGACAAATAAATGCAGCAAAAAAAAAAGTACAACAACTAAATGAAAATGTTTCACAACATGTACCATTTACGTCTCTTGTCGTTTTCCTTACTTTGTTTCAATATTTTTGTAATACAAACAGAAAAACATAAAATAATGTCAGAAATTTTTGTTCAAATATTCATAATAAAAACATTGTATTTATGAATATTACCATGTCATAAATAATGGATTGCGTTTTTTTGTAATTTTTTCTACAACATTTTATATCGAATGTCATGTTTTGTTAAACACATTGAATGCAAATATTAATTTGTTACCAAAAATTGATTGAGAATGGGGAGATAGATCAATAGAGAAATAAACAAAATTTAGAAATTTAGTACAATGTCATTGAAACAAACGGGTCAATATTTATTTGGTGAATCACAACAGGGGCATGATGAGGGAAAATAGCTTAACATATTTTTGATGCTACAAAAAATATTTACTTAACCTTAACAGTTTATGTTTTTATATTAAAGTAAATTATGATACATTGTGAGTCTTTAAATTATGATAACAATTAATGATTTCTTCGAACAATCATTAATTGTTATCATAATTTAATTTTATAGTATTTATTTATAATTTTTAATAAAAATTGCTGTTAATATGTCTTCAAGCATTTGGATGTCTATGAGCCCCCATTCTCAGCCCAGTATTACAAAAAATAATTTAAAAAAAGTTAAAGATTAATTTGTATTTTGAAAGGATCACTATCAAATTTGGTAATGTGATTTCATGTAAGTTAACCTTTTTCTGTACCTTATAAATGTGAGTGCAAACACATGGGAAGAGATAAAAGGAAACCAAACTAGGGGGCAAGGTGGGCCTCCAAATTTGGACACCTCAGGCAGATGAATTTTTCTGAAAACTTCGCCAACAATTTATTTATGAATTGATTGAAAACTTCATATACTACATATACAGTTATTTCTTTTATATTAAGTCAGATTTAGGATACAATAAATTTGGGTTCTAGAATTTTTTAAAAAAGTTAACTGATATTGCAGGAAGAATATTATATGGTTGTCATTAATAGTTATATTAATCTAAAGATGATATAAGCTGAAAATCAAAAAAAAAGTTTTGGACACTTTTTTTCATACCATTTTTTAAAAACTTTTGTAAATTTCATAAAACATATAATAAATGTTCACAATTTTTTTACATTTTACACGTTTTTTGACACTATGTTAACCGATCCTTCTTTTGAGTGTGAGGAAGATATAAATAAATCCGTCAATGACTTTACGTCATTAATTATTTCTGCTCTAGAACATTCTAAGAGTCAAATTCATAAAAAATGCAAAACGCATATTTCAAATACGGATATCGAAAAACTTCTTCTTGAAAAAAGAAAATACAGAAGACAATGGCAACAAACTAGATCACCCGCTGCAAAGCTGAGGCTGTCAATAGCTAGTAGAAAACTGAAAAAAACCCTTCAAGTAGAAGAGGATCGCCAAAATAAAAATTATGTTGAAAGTTTGACAAATAATAAGCACACAAATTTTTCGCTATGGAGAGCAGCGATAAATATTAAGCCGCCGGTAGAGGCGCAAAATCCTTTAAGGAATGCTGACGGTACCTGGGCCCGTAGTGCAAAAGAAAAAGCAAATTTATTTGCATGTTATTTAAGTTCCGTCTTTCGAGAAAATCCCCAAATAAATGATTTTGTATTGGGAGAGACACCTGCCATTACATATAACAATGATGACATAATTGCTGTTAGCCCAGAGGACATTAATACAATCATCAAAAATATAATTGTAAAAAAATCAGCTGGACATGATTTAATAACACCATTAATGATCAAATACCTACGCAATGTGGCTATAATTGTGCTATCTATAATATTTAATGCGATCTTAAAATTGAGTTTTTCCAAAAATTTGGAAAACTTCTCAGATTAAAATGATACCAAAGCCAGGAAAAGATTTAACTGTACCATCTTCCTATAGACCTATTAGCTTACTTCCTTGCTTGTCGAAAGTATTTGAGAAAGTATTTCAAAAGAAAATTATGCCATTCTTAAACGATAGAAACATCGTCCCAGTTCACCAGTTTGGTTTTCGTGAAAAACACGGAACCATTGAACAAGTAAATCGTCTAACTGGAGAGATTAGGAAATCTTTTGAATCAAAGAAATGTTGTTCTGCTATTTTCTTGGATGTCGCGCAAGCTTTCGACAAAGTATGGCACAAAGGTTTAATATATAAAATTAAATGTTTACTACCACCATGTACCCACAAATTGTTGGAATCTTATCTATCTGAACGTCTATTTAGAGTAAAGTTTAATGACTTTGAAACAGAAGAATATGACATAAAAGCAGGTGTTCCACAGGGAAGTATTCTTGGACCTACACTCTATTTAATTTACACTTCTGACTTGCCTACATGCGATGTACTGACTATATCTACATTTGCTGATGATACCGCAATAATCAGTTCTCATAAAAACCCACACATAGCATCTAGTCAACTAGATATTTACCTCCGACGTGTGGAGACATGGTTAGCAGACTGGCGAATAAGGGTAAATGAATTAAAAAGTAACCATGTTACGTTCAGCTTGAGAAGAGTTAACTGTCCCCCAGTCACACTTAATGGTATAAATATACCACAGTCAGATCACGTCACTTACCTTGGTATTCATTTGGATAGGCGACTTACTTGGCGTCGACATATAGAAACCAAGAGACTTCATATGAAGTTGAAAGCTTCTACTGGTTAATAAACAGTCAATCAAGACTAAGCCTTGACACTAAAGTCATCCTGTATAAAACCATATTAAAATCAATTTTGACTTATGGCATCCAATTATGGGGTACTGCCAGTAATACCAGCATTGATATACAGAGGGCACAATCGAAAATTCTTAGAACTATGACGGGTGCACCATGGTACATAAGAAATGAGAATATCCATAGGGACTTAGAGGTACCACTGGTAAAAGAAGAATATAAAAAATTCAGTGAAAAATATATCCAGAAACTTCAAACTCATCCAAATCCACTCGCTAGACTTCTTGCTGAAGTGCAGACGTATTCAAGGCTTCGTAGAGCCGACCTACCGCCCCGCTAATGAGAGGCCTGTTTGCAACTTAGCTCTCCTTTAAATACTTATTGTGAGGCCTAATAAAGGCAGATTCAGTAAATAAATGAAAAGTAAAAATAAAAAAATAAATAAAAAAAAAATGTTAACCTTGAATGTAAAATTTTTTAACTGGTTTTGATCCTTATTAATTTTTTATGACACCCATATTCAGTGTGTTTTATCAGTCTTTTTTCCCGATTAACTTTTCGATGTCAAATCTAGTCGGAGTGTTAATCAACACATTATTTAGTATTTTAGTTGATAGATTATGACGTTGTCTTTTCTTTGACGTATCATTTACCGAAATTATCATTGTTAAACTAGGTTTTTTTTTTTTACTTAAAGTCAAAATTAATTTTGTGTTATTTTCCAATTTTTAAGATTATGAATTACACAGAAAAAAGTCACCAATTAACAAATATGTTAGAAAATAATTCATTCAATTAAAAACTTGTTTAAATTTGCATCAATTACTAAAAACTGTAAAAAATACAAAACAGAAAAAAATTTCCAATTAATAAATTAATTAAATCAATCAAGTAGTTGATTGGATGAATTAAAAATATATATAGGTTATAAAATTATAGTTAAATTTTATTTTTATTTCATTTTTGCTTGAATAAATTTATTAAATTTCGATGCAAAATGAAACAACTATGTTAATTGAAAAAAATACCGTAATAATTTTTTCTGTGTAATAGTTTGGATTTAATAAAAAAGGACTAGATATTTAAAATCCTCGGACTTCGCAGATTCAGAAAAGAATTCGATCTATATCATATTGCTTGCAGCGACTGAAATATTTACGTTTTAAAATTTTCGTTTACACATTTTTTTAAAGAAATTTGTCCAAAAATTTTTTTCTGATGTTTTGCAATTTTAAATACATTTCGTTGAGTGATATCTCAAAACTCAAAATGCAAATATATATATATTCTCAAGAGTTTACAGAATCAGATACTTTTTACCTTTTTTCAATACTATTTACTTTGGCTTGAATATATGGAATTGAAAATGTAAAAAACTTTTCGTTTACATGCTTTATATATTATTTAAACAGGTAAACTTACATTTATTTCAAAAATTTTAACTTTTTCTCTATTCCTTGCACAAACTGTTCAACTAAAATTAAATTAAATTGTTTAACTAGTAATCTTATTACAATATTTATTTACGTATATTTATTTGCTTTTCATAAGGGTGAAAAGAATCGAAATTTTAAATTAAATTTTAAAATCGAAACGTAAACTAAATAATAATAAAAAAAAAAACTCTTCAAAATATATTTGTTTTAGTTTATTTCTATTTTAAAATGTTCATATTGTGTTGTGTCACCCTTCATTCTAACTGTCTGTCAGTTGGTCACAAAAATTCAAATAATGTTTTGTTATTTCTATAAATCGATTTTAAGTTGACACATTTTATTTACAAATAAATAAATACATACATACATGTATTCGTACATATGAATATTGACATAATATGTAAATAAATAATTTCTTTTATTTGTAATAGAGAGATAGTATAGTAGTATATAGTAATAAAATTAGTTATTTTTTTACATGTATTCAGTCATGTGAATAGAGTTATATGGTCTACAGTTTTGGTAATTGATAACAAGTTGGCGAATTTTTAATGCTTTCAGTATTGCTTTCAAAACAGTTAAAAGATGTTCAATGTATACATTATAGATTACCTACCTAGAGCATAGTGCTCACAAGTATTCTTAAACTGACAGAATTCTAGATTACTACCATTTGAAATAAAAATCACCAGAAATATATACAACTGATATCCGCTTGCCTTTTAAATGATCCAAAATATACATACTGTTGCCATTACCTCCAACAGAACTGCAGGGTTTTTATAAATGTATGTAATACTATTTATGTATGTGTGTGTTTAGGTATAAAAGTCCATAAATAAATAGCAAATAATAATACCAGTACTTACACACTTCCTCACTCTCTCACAATAAAAGTAAAATAAAACTTTTATAAGACAATTATTTTTCATACAAAGGTTTTCTTTGATTGTATGCGTGTGTTTGTATTTATTTTTGCTCATTTAAATCCCTTGTGTTAATAAAAAAAACTACATATGTATATTAAAAAAATAACAATTTATATACAGTATTATGTATTTATTCACATGGATGTACATATAGGTATGCATTAATGAAAAAATCTATACAAAAGTATTTTACAATTTATTTCTAATTAACATCAAAAACTCTAAAATTCATAGAACTAGTAACGTTTTAATGAATGGTTAGCAGATTAGAATTACCTTTAGTTAGTTATCCGCCTACATACTTGCTAAAATTTTGATGGGAGAATTTAAGATCGAAAAGTTATTGCTAAGATGGCAATTACCCAATTTCTTCACTACCATTAGCCTGTTATTTTAAAATAATTAAGTAATTTAAAATTATTATTTTTTTTTTAATACAAGTTATAGGTATACGCAAAATTTAAAAAGTGTCCAAAATAATTATAACTAGGGCACGTTTTTCAAGCTTTTCGCTTGGAAAGTAAGCATTTGCATATTTCAAAACAATTTCATAAAAAATGCTTATATTTTAAATCTTTGCATAAATTTGCATATAATGGAGATAAAAGTTAGTTTTCTTAACAAAAACAAAATTTTTTTGTGATTTTGTGATTGGTGAGAATTTTGAGTACATTGTAAATATTGTAAAGAAAAATAATTCGAAAGCGTCATATATGATACTTAAAATTAAAATAGTTATATTTTTATAAACATCGATAATATATGAAAATGCATAAATTCGTTGGTTTTTATATACATATTCATGCTACTTTTGCATATTTCTGTGCATATTATAAAATTTTTTCGTGCTTTTTCAAGCGCATGTTTCAATTTTTTTGTGCATATAAAAACTTGCCCTGATTATAACTATGTAGGTACCTTAAACTTTAACAAAACTCATCTACTAAGCAAGTATTTGCTAACATTTTTTAAAATACTTATTTTTATTTAAACCGTTTGTAGTTTTCCACTTTTTAATTTTGCTCACTTTTTTTTTTCCTATTTACAATGAATTTTCAAATTACACCAAAACTTATATAAAATAAAACACACACACACATATATGTATGTAGTTACTTGTACCATGATTAAGTTCATTTTATCCTTGATAATAAATATTACAATTGTGGCTGGAATACCAGCATTAAAAAAAACTTCAACCACAGTTTATGGTATTTGAAAAATTTTAAATACCCCAACCAAAAAAAAAAAAAAAAAAAACGGCAACAACAAAAAGCCAAAAAAAGAACGAATACATTTTTATACCACTTGCAATGCGACATTTCGCAAACAACAAAATGACAATAAATTTTGCAACTTCAGCATAAAAAAAAGTTTAAATTCTTATGTGCTTCTGTGAATATGTATGTAATGTATGTGTAGCTGGGATGTGAATATTTGGTGGAGGTTAGGGTTTGTGTAAGTAAGTAAATGTCGGGAATGTGGAAATTTCTGGGAATTTTCTTTTCTTTGTGAATGTTTAAAATAATTTAGTATATAATTCATTAATTAAGGAAAAGAAGTAGTTAAAGAGCATTAACAATGATAAGTTCAAAGACTGTTTTTTTCAGAAATACTTGTTTAAGGCTTGTGAGAATATTATAGTTAGAATGCAAACCCTAACAGTATTATTTCTGCACACTTCTATGAACAATTTTACAAACGTTTTCATATGGAATAATATGTAACTTTATAAAGATACAGGGTGTTTTAAAAATATATTTAAAACTATGTTTTTTTTTCTCTTTTTTATAATTCATCCCAGCATTACAAAGTTTGACAAAAATCTCTCAGATAATTCGAACTGATTAATATGAAAATTTTATTTTTTTTGCGAAATATGAAATAGACTACAAATGTTTATTAAAATATATTTTAAAATGATTTATTTTTGTGTGTCCAAAATTTCCAAAAATCCTTAAATAATATGAAAATTTCAAAGTTTGTATAAATGATGTATATCCTCATCCTTAATCTGTAATAGTTTGTCCAGAACTACAAAAAATCACCCAGAGAATCAATATTGCTTGATACCAAAATTTCTAAAATTTCTTAAATCTGGTAGGGCTTTGTTAGTTTTTCGACTAACAATAATGCTATTTTGAGTGATATCTTTTTTGAGTTGCATGTTTTTTTTTTTATTGTGTGTTGCTAAAACACTTGTCGTGTATAAGCTCTTAAAGTGTCCAGACGTATGTTACGTTTTTAACTTGTTCTTCATATAAATTTAGTTAGTGAAATGCCAGAAACAAAAAACATTATAAAAATGCAAAAGGCCGTATCCATAAGTTTAAATTTGTTTGCTTTGTTGATCATTCACTTAAGGCATAAAATAATCTTCGAACAAAATTTGTCTTAAATATAAGCCGATTTTAAGCCGCCGCCGAAGCTTTTTTAATTTCTCGCCACTGGTCTCTGTGTTACGGGGTGTGGAAGTTAGTGTTTTGACCAACGTAGTTAGTCGAAATGGCTAACGAAGCATTTATTAACTTTTTGAGCTTTTAGCGATAAAGTAATTTATTAAATATTCTAATGAAGTGTCAGTAATATTAGTTTCTATAGTTTCTATTTGTTGGAAAATAAATAAAATTTCATTCCCAGATTTAATTTTAGCAAGACATAAATATATGTTTTTGTTGCGTTTGTTTTTATCAAATAGAAAAGGCATTCTGAAGTCTAAATAAAGCCATATTATAAAATTTTAACAATTACAGATCGACTTCATCTTATAAGTTTTATGATAAAACTAAAGATGCAATAAATAATTTCGACCAAAAATGCAGTACACTAACGCAAGACTAACCGGGGCTGCTCTAAATTTTCGGTATCATACTAAAAATGGATAACAATAATATCTTAAAAAAATATGTCAAAAGTAATTAAAAAAACATTTATTGCCAAAATTTCCTAAAAAATTTTATAAGGATTTAGTTCAGCGACCTATGTTTTATCAACTGTGTGCTAATACATCCCCCCCATAATTTCAACCAAGCATCGTAAAAATTTCGAAAATCTTCTGTATAAATATTATCAATAATAATATTATCAAAATTTAATAAATATGTTCAAGAAAAATAAAATAAAAAATAAATATTGGTATGATTTTTTTTCCTATACACATTTTTAATTCATTCAATCATCTACTTGATTGATTTAATTAATTTATTAATTGGGAATTTTTTTCTGTTTTGTATTTTTTATAGTTTTAATAATTGATATAATCATTTTGGTGAGAGGTACAAATTTAAACAAGTTTATAATTGAATGAATTATTTTCATATATATTTGTTAATTGGTGACTTTTTTCTGTGAAAAATAATGTAAATTGAAGAAATTTGCCTGCTCCAATTCTTTTATATCTTCTTCTATATAATATACATAATTTGCTAAACATTTTTTCTCTTTCGAGAGCTTTCTGAAGTTCCCAGACGAAAATTAAAATTTGCATATTAAATGTTTCGTCCTACAAATCCTAAGGGAATCAGATTTTGAAATTTCTATCAGGAAGCGGAAATAATCGTATTTATGTAACTTTTTCTAAGCATTTTTTCTCTTTATAGAGCTTTCTGAAGATCTCAGAGATGGTAAAGACTAAAAATCGGCTTATTTATAAATCTTTTTATCCTAAAATCTTAACGGAACAAGATCTTTCTGATTTTACATTTCGGTCAGGGATTGTATTTACGTTGATTTTTGTTTTGTTTTGGTTTTAAAAAGTATACTAATTTAATAATCTAATCACTATTATGCCATCAAATTCTAATAGCTACATATCTTTAACTTCGATAAGGAAAAGGAAATGTTGTTCATATTTTAATGATTTTGGATATAAGTAGAAAAAGTATAAATTTTGAAATCTTTTCAGTTTTTGTTTATTATTTTGAAAACAATGAAAATTATTTACAAATTTTTGCTGTTATTTTGTTTAAACGAATACATCAACTAAAAAATCACTTGTTTAACTTTTCATTTTAATAACATCTTGAAATATTTTTAACTAAAGTTAGTGTAGTCGTTTCGACTAACGAAACTCTCTGAAGGGTAAAAATATCAAAGCACTTCCAGAGTTAAAATACTCTAATTGTTTTTTTTTTTGGTGAAACATCTTATTTTGCCCAAAACGTCTAAAAATCTTTTAAGGATTCAGCATTGGTTAACACACAAATTTCAAAGAGTTTTATAAAATGTCTGTATTTCCAACTAATTATTTTTATACCCACTATTAAAAAGGATGGGATAATTGTTTTTCATTCCATATGTAACATGACTAAATACAAATTATAAAGTACTAGCTAATCCCGGTGCTCTTCGCTACCTCTTTTGATGTCATAACTAATATTTACTTTATACAGGAGCCATTTCCATTTACCCTCGACCTACCCGAATCAAATGTTATATGCAATTTTTTTTTTCTACAACTGTTTTTAAAACGTTCACTAAATAATTACTTTAGATATGCACTTGCACTGACCTTATCCTTTCTATTTTTATTTCATTAATGAAATAATAATAACACTGGTCGACCAAAGATGACTTGATGCATTTTAATATGCTAAACACGAATATGCTTTCAGTTTTTTTCCATCACGTCTGGATTTTTTTTATGGGCGTGTCTAATATTTCGCCCATAGTAAGCCCATTACTCTAGTATATTTCCTCATAACTCAAGAACGGAGTGAACGATTAACATAAGTGATACACCAAAGGAAGCGGACTAAAAATATCTTCGAGTCACCCCTCAATGTGCTCAATAGTTTCGGAGTTATTTTGAAATAAATGTCCGAAAAAATACTTCTTTTAAGCAAAATTTTCGATTTTTTTGTTACTAAAATTTCTTTTGACAAATGAAAACATCAAAAACGTTTCAGTTTATCATCTTTATCTTAAAGCTGATTTTATTCACAAATTAGTAAAAATACTCATTTACAAATTACATAGAAAAATAAAAAAAAAATAAAAAAATGATTTTGTGATTTTTTAAATTTTTCTATGTAACTTGTAAATGAGTATTTTCAATAATTTGTGAATAAAATCAATATTTATGCGTTGATTTTAATGAAATATGTCTTGTTTTATTTGAAACAAATTTATCTATATGAAAAAATAATAAACATTTAAATTTTGCACACTATCGAATTTTTATGATTTTTCGAAAATAAATATAATATAATTTATAATAAAATTTAATTTTTTCTCAAAATGGGCTTAATATCTCCATAACGGTTGACCGTATTAAAAGGTAATATAAAAACGAGAGAAGAAGATATAGTCGGTCAAGACCGACTATATGATACCCTACACCATTGCGTATGAGCATAAAAATTCGGGAAGTGGATTTATATTAGACCTGTAGACCAACACTTTTACTAAATCTAAAATAAAGCATGCAAGTACAGAGTAATGCGTTAATAATAACATCATGATGATTTTATGCATTATAGGGCGATTTCCGGAAGTGGGTTTATATGGGAGCTATGGTAAATTATGGACTGATTCTCATATATTTTGGCAATGTTGTTTCTACTTAAATAAAACTTATTTGTGTCGAATATTAACTTGATACTATCTTTCGTATGGGATTTATGCACGTTAAAGTGATTTTCGGAAGGGGGTTTTATATGGGAGTTATGGTCAATCGTGGACCGATTTTAATAAAATTTGGTACAAGGATTGGTATTTGTACAAAACTTCTTTGGACCGAATTTCATTAAAATATTCTTATTACTAAGACATTTTTAAGTGTGGAAACTCTAAATTCTAAATTCAAAATTTCATTCAATTATCTTCAAAATTGCGACCTGTACTTTGTGCACAAGGTTTACATGGACAGCCAGCCAACCAGCCAACCAGCCAGCCAGCCGTCCAGCCAGACGGACGGACGGACGGACGGACATCGTTAGATCGATTTAAAAAGTGATTCTGAGTCGATTAGTATACTTTAAGGTGGGTGTTGGATAACTCATTCTATGCGTTACAAACATCAGCAAAAACACATAATACCCCAACCACCTATGGTGGTGTAGGGTATAATGACTCGAAGACAATTTTAATTATAATTTTTTGATATTTTTTTTAACAAAATCCGACAAGTTGTTTTCGATATATGCTTCAATTAGGGTGATCGATTATTCGACTTTTTTGAGAAACCGGTTTTCGAATAGTTCGAATAGTTGGTATTTTAAAAAAACCGGTTGCATTTTTTGAAATTCATAAAAAACCGGTTAACCGGTTAATATTTATATCCAAAGACCACATTTCTTTAAAAAAATCAATAATTCTTATAATCAAGTTAAAATTTATTAAATACAAGCGTAAAAGCCTGACAATGTCAGGGAAAATAATATAATAATGAAAATATGCACAAACAAATCCGAAAATTTAAAGAAAAAAAAATATGAACAACATCGAATCGAAGTCAATTATTTGAAGCCGTTAGAATTTATTGGGATAATATTGATTAAAGTTTTAAATTCGTAAACCTTTCAAAATAAAAAAAATCTTCGTAAATGCGCTCCCTGGCCGAAATACAGAATCAGTTTTATAAGTAAGCCGATTTTTAGTTTCTTACGTCTTCTGGGAGCTTCAGGAAGCTCTGGAGAGGAAACAATGCTTAGGAAAGATATCTGATAGAGATTTCAAAATCTGGCTGCGTTAGAATTTGTAGGACAAATAGGGTTATAAGTAAGCCGAATTTTCATTTTCTACGTCTTCCCGGGATTACCAGCATCCCGGATTAAAAACTATAAGTAATACTACTCTCATTAGTTGAACAACTTAGACCCAAAGGGATATGTATTTTTGCATTAGCAGATTTAAAACAGAATTGTAAATGTACCAAGAAAAAGAAATTTGATCAATTACTTAATCTACTTATTAATTAACTTGAGTGAATGCTGTCCTGAAAGAGCTTTGTGTCTTTTCAGAAAACCTTTGGGGTAATGTGTGTTAAAACTATATTTGATTGTTTGCGTTAGGAGTTGTAGGACGAATAGGGTTATAAGTATGCCGAATTTTATTTTTCTACGTCTTTAGAAAGCTTTGGAAAGATAAAAAATTCTTAGAAAAAGACACATAAATCCACTTATATCCGTTCACTGATAAAAATTTCAAAATATGGCTCCATTAGGATTTGTTGGACAAAAAGTTTTATAATTAAGCCAAATTTTAATTTTCTACGTCGTTTCGTAGCTTCAGAAAGCTCTGGAAAGAGAAAAAATGCTAAACAAATTATATATCTAGATGACTAGAAGATAATTATGTTTCAAAATTGTAGAAAAAATCATCTAAATTTTAGTTAGCATAAACAGAAACCATGACTTAATATGGAGATAGTATATTAATTAAGTCTCAATTGAAACGATTCTGCAGGTGAAACTTTTTTAACACAACACCTTTAAAAAATAAAGAAAATATTGGATCAAAAAAATTAAATTGGGTCATACAGGATAATTATTAATTATTTATTTGCTTAATATCACAGAATAAATTCCAATTTAGACTTAAACTATATTTTAAAAACATAAGAAATCAGTCTTTATGAATATTTAAAAAATTATTCCTAAATTTTCAAATATCACTATCACTATTTAGTACATGTTTTCTGAAATAAAATGCTATTTTTAAAACCGGTTTTTTGTGTTTAAAAAAACCGGTCTATTCGACATTCGAAAAATGAACATTTTGAAAAAACCGACAGCACATTGAATGAAAAAACCGGTTTTAAACCCGGTTGGAAAACCACGTCGATCACCCTAGCTTCAATATATGGTGCAACCTCCTTAATTTTACAAATCGTGATTTATCGCGAGAACTAGAGTCAATTCAAAAAAAGTGGATTAGAGGCTTAGTACTTATTATTACCGTATACCCGATTTGACTGAGAAACCCCATGCCGCAGAAATTTTTCCACATTTTGTAACTCTGTGTTATTTTTTAAAAAAGACAAAAATATTACTTAATAATATTTGATGATGTCAGAACTCTGATATCGTAACAATACTTACAATATTGCTATTGACAAAGCAAATAAAAAAGAATTTAATTCTTTGATTAAAAGTAAAAATTCACTTAAATAATACAGATCCAAAGTCAGTACATTTTGAAAATCGTTACAGAAAAATATTTTCAGGGTTTGTAAAAAATTAATTACATCCATATCTGATCATAAATCAAAAATTGAAAATAAAAAAATTTGTTACATGAGAGATCATCGATAAATGAAAAGAAAATTAATTAGTGCCATTAGTATGTGCCCATATCCTACTTAAAAAGACTTTGGTAAACGTCAGATATCGATTTTCATAGAATTTGGTAATGCGATTTAATCACAACAATGTAATAGACTATGCTGAGTGATGTTCATCAGTAGTTGTTTTTTAAAGATTCCTCTTTAAATTCTTCAAAAATTCAAAAATAAAATACCATGGTGTAATTTGTAGTGGTCGAAGCGAATGAACCATTAATCTAAGATATAATTCCTATATGATTCTATATTTTCGAATGTCTTTTTATACTCACCATCAAAATGATGGTGGGTATACTGATTTTGTCATTCCGTGTGTAACATGTCGAAGGAATCATTTAAGACCCCATAAAGTATATATTTTCAGGGTTCTGGTTCGATTCTGAGGCAATGTAGCTATGTTCGTCCGTCTGTCTGTTGAAAGCAGGATAGGGCTCGAACGGGACAACGTAGGGAGATGAAATTTGGCTCAAATATTTATCTTTGTACGGATAGTTACGGGGTTGAAATAAACTTGGAAACCAAAAATGGGCATGGTCCGCCCACTTTACCGCCCATCTCCCATATAACGAAAAATTTGAAAAAGTTGATGGTGGGTTAATAGATTCGGCCTAGCCGAATTAACATTTCCCATTAGCTTTAAATTTTCGCACCAAATAGTCGAAGCACTGAGAAAAATTAGCTGATTTTCTACCAGATTTGTTTGGAGTTCCTTTCAATATGCCTTCAATTTTCTGGCCTTCCCAATATCATGTGGTCCTTTTTTTCTTACCGAACTAGGTTGCACATTAATAGTCAAATTCTCCTGATACTGTTTAATAACATTAGTAACGGTTTTACCGACGACATTTAATTCTGTAGCCAATTATTTGTAAGACCTATTTGGATTTTTTGAAATTTGTTAATAACTTGTAGGACGTAAATCTTTTTCGTCACTTATTTTGATGAAAATAAGGACGAATTAACATGGTTGTTATTAAAAATAATAACTGAAGTATTTTTCCATGATAACTAGATTAAAAAAAATTTTGAATATTGATTCCGAAAAAAGTTATGAGACAAAATGTGTGTTAACATTTTTTAAACAGATATAATTAATTTAAGCAGTAAAGTCTCGAAATGATTTTGGTGCACATTAATTCTAAACTCACAACTTTAAAATTTGGGCAAAAAAATGGGAAAAAAGATTGTTCCGTAAATTTTTTTATAACTCCGCCATTCCTGGTCGTATTTCATTGAATTTTAATGTCAAGATTTGTTGAAGAAATGTATGTAAGTATGAGCTCAAAAAAATCCACTTCAACATACATACAGACTGACAGACATCCGAACATAAGTTCTCAAAAGTTATTTTTAATCATAATAACCACAAATATATTTTAATTTGAGGTCCTTGATGTATATTTTAAAACTAACAAACAAACTTATATATACCCTTCATTTTATGTGAAGGATATAAATATGGAATTCGTAAACTCGGAACTTGTACCAAAAACTCTGGCGTAAGTCCACCAATACATATCCAACATATAAATAAATATTTATATATTTTTGTATATATTGCACATTTTACATTGTTTTCGTACAATTTTATAATATTTTTGGTCGAATATGATGACGTTGCTGAAGATGGCTAAAGTTTTGTATTGTGGTTAAAAATATATTTTTGTATACGTTTTCGTTGTTTGTCTATAAACGTGTTTGTCACAAGCTTTATTTAAAAAATAAATATAAAAAAAGAATGCATTGTTAAAAACTTCAATACATATGTACGTATATGTGTAACAACGCATATTGATATATAAATTAATACTTATTTCTGTTGGTTATACATAAATGCATTTTCGAAAAAAAAAAAAAAAAAAATACAGCAGAAATGTAACAATCTATAAAATTTGAGTTACAGCAAGAAACAACAAGAGGATAATCTATTGATGACAAAAAATATTCAATATTATTTAATGTACAACTCAATATGAAAACATATAACCACGAAAAAAAGGTCAATTTAATTTATATTTTCGTGAGGATTAAATATTTACGTATGAAAATAAAAATAAAGTTGAAAGTAAAAATAAACTTATTTTTATAAATTGTACAAATTTCAATATTGAGTGGATTTGAAATGTGTTCAGAATTTTATATTTATTTTTTGCCAGCGTAAGTAATAATATTGTTGGTGTGAAATATGATTTTTATTAAATATTATGTTGATTTTTAATAATAATGTTCAAATGTACATATAGATATATAGATACATTGATATTTATATAACAAATATTATTGTTAAAAATGTGAAAAATAATTGCAAACAATTTTAAAAGGTTATTTAATATTTTATAGTAGACAATTTTAATGGCCTTATTCATAAGGAAATCTTAATTTCATAACATATTCTTTTTATACAAAATTTGTTTTATAAAATATTTATAAATTTACTGCCTTATTCATAACTATGTAGTGTACAAGCCTGCCAATGCACAGTGTCACATTTATCCAAATTAGAACGACAAAAATACTAAAATTAAAGCTCATTAATTGAAGCAATTCTTTTCGAATTTATTAGTAAACATATCATATATTATGGAAAAAATACTTAGAATGTTGAAAAGTGTATATAGCGCGAATTATGGATCCTCAAAGTTGCAACTTATAAAAACATTTTAATTTTATTTAAAATGTTTGTAAAGAAGTATGCTAACTTTAACTTCATATATCTCAGTAAATGCTGCTGATATTGATATGATTTTTTTGGTATCTAATAACTAATGTATCCAAATTATTCTGTTATAATTTGCTGTGTTAAAAAATCAATACTGAAAATTTTTTATTCTTAAAGGAAATCATAACATTAAAGAATATATTTTTTGGGAAATTCTATTTTTAATGGACTGGAACTAAAAAGTTCCAACGAGTTCCAATTTAAAAATACGATTGGTATATAAAAGAACATCTATAAAATTATATTTGAGAATATTGGCTGCGACTTTTTGCGATCATTTAAAATATTAGAAAAAAATGTGCAGTACCTCATATTAGCAATTTTTTAAGAATTATTTAAACATTTTAAGGTAATGGCTGAAAATTTGTTATGCAAATGTTGCATCAAGATTGGTGTCATATGATCTTACCACGCCTACTTTTAAAATATCATTTATTTTAATAAAATTTACAAAAATATATCCGAAATTCATACAAATAAATATTTTTTTTTTTTCAGTATGGAAGTGGCATTGATTCTACCCGCCCATTTTGAGTGGGAATGTTCACGGCTTTATCTACTAACAAAATATACAATTTCAGACCAATACTTCCAAAACTGGATTTTTGTCGTTCTAAAACTGCCAAATATAATAACGAAAATATGCAAAAAAAAAAAAAAACGAAAATCTTTTAAAAAAATATATATATTAATAGATTTTGGACACCTTTCAACTTCCTAATGTTGAATATTTTAAGCCATTAGATTCCGATAAATCGAAGTGAAAAATCAGTTTTCGATAGGATTTGGAAAGCAAACAATGAGCAAATTTATATTCTTAAAACCAAAACCGGCTTTCAAAAATATTACATTAAATAAAATAATAATAATAATAATAATAATAATAAAATAATAAAATAAAAAAAAATAATAATAAAATCCGAGTATATCCGCTGATAGAAAAATCTGGCTCCTTGAGGATTTGTAGGACGAATAGTTTTATAAGTAATCCTAATTTTAGTTTTCTTCCTCGCCTGGGTATTTCAGAAAGCTCTTTAGGGAGAAAAATGCTTAGGAAATGATATACAAATCCACGTATCTCCGCTCTCTTAAAGAAATTTTAAAATCTGGCACTTTTGGGATTAGTAGAACGAATAGTTTTATAAGTAAGCCTAATAAAATTTTCAAGATAGATATTGATAAAAATTATAAATTTATTAAAATTTAATAGAAAAAATTTCCAAACATTTATTTCCTGCAATCAAATATTTCTTTTTTTATATTTAAAACAATAGATTAAAAAAATCTGCAAAAGTTTATTGAGCTATTAACATTTATTTGTCAGACTTAAATTTTTGTTATTTTTTGTTTTAAGCTTGTATTGTTAAATTTTGTAGATTTTTAATCGATTAGAGATCGCAATAAGTTCCACGAGTATTGTAACAACATTTTGCAATTTAATTTTTAACGAAAAATTGTTGGTAAATAAATTGAAATTTATTTGTCTACGTGTTTAATTTGAAATATATGTAAAGATATAAGGTATATATATGGAATTATGTACTTGTAAATACAGAAGGGTGCTACCAAAAAGTCATTGATGAATTTTCATGTTGAACATATAAAATAATTGCTAGAAATGCAAATGAGTCAGAAAATTCTATTTTCTTGATTAATAAAAAAATATAAAGAGTTTTCTATCATTGAAAATAATCCTTATAGCCGAAAAAAAAAAACTAAATTTACAGACTATGGGATTGCAGATAAAAAAATTTAATTTGAAGAGAAAACATTTACATATCTAGATCGAATATGACTCGTTCTTTTAATTTTTCTGTATCTTTTATCAAGTTAAAAAAGTTGACCTGAAGACCCATAAAATAAAAACAGTTCCTAATTTGAACTAAAAAAAATTTAAAAACAAAGGAGAGGACGAATCATATTGTTTAATTTTTTTTCGAATATATGAGTAATAAAAAGTACGTACTGGCGAACATTTTACAATATCTTTGTCTATATCACAGATATTATAGAAAATTTCAGATCTGCATAAAATCAACTGTTGAATTTACATGTAATAATAGCTAAAGTTATGTTCAGGCTAGTCAAATATTTGACCAAAATTACGTAATTGATCGTATTAAAAAGTAATGTAAGATCGACTTGAAGATAATTTTAATTAGAATTTTTTTGATATTTTTTTTGAACAAAATACTTTAGTTTTACAAATTGCGATTTATCAATTCAAAAAAATGGAGTAGAGGCTTAGTACTTATTATTACCGTATATCCGAATTGACTGAGAAACCCCGTGCCGCAGAATCAGTGTTTTCCTGTGTTATATGTGTTTTCTATGCCAGAAAGAAATGAAAATTTTTATTTATAAATAAAAAATTATTACGAATATTTTTCTCTTATGGCTTAAATATTTAGAAAACTAACATTTTGGTAAATCTAAGTAATACATATCTACAAAGGCTTTTACAGAAATATATAATAAAAACAATTTAATAAATATGATAAGAAGACGCAAAAGTTAGACAAAAATATATTAAGAAACACTATGGCAACACTGTTTAATAAAAAAGCAATTAATATATGCAAAAAAATATGGTATTTAATATTTGTTTGTGTATTGCAGTTGATATGCATATATGCTCTTAATATCTTAAAGATGGTATTTTGGGTAATTTATTAATTCAATACAGTAAAAAATTTTAATAATTTTTCTAAATAGACGAACAATGACTATATGCATAATAAATTTCATTTTTGTACCTAGTTCCTTTAATTATAGATATTACGGTTCCTTCTACTTTTTTCCAATTTGTATATGAGGGGAAAATGCAATTCAATTATTTTAACAGAGAAATGTAAGCAAGTGATTATCGTCAGAAAAGATTCCTTTCTATCAGCAAAAGCCGTAGACGATTTGGACTATAAAGGAGCATATTCGATAATGTTTATTGTAAAACAAAAATCATTTAAAAAATATAATAAAATTGAACAACCAAAGCTATTGTCAGCATTTTCAAAGTTTATTTCGGTGAAATTCTATAATTTTGTTAAAGTTACGCTAGAAATTCTCCAGATAATTGTTTCGAAGCACCCTAATCCATATACATATAAGCACTTTTATTCATAGCTACATACATACATACATACATAGCTGCATACATACATATGTACGTTTAGTAAAGATAATCAATATAAAAATTAAATAAGAAAAAATACATATTTCACCTGTAGTAAAGTAAATACATTTATACATATGTATAAATGCACTCTGCATTTATGTATATGTATAAATGTACTTACACCCTTATATATATGTACATTTATATATAAGGGTGTTTGTTTGTATAGCACAAATATAAATATTGTATGTATGTGTATGTAGGTTGATGCAATAAAATTTCAATTTCACACGTACAATAATAAATTGTATACAATTAAATTAACAAACTTAACAATATAAACTCACACAACTGAGTTGTCATACACACGTGCAGCTAGAGAAATTTTCCTTTTAAAGCTTCTACTCTGCACTTTAAAATCTAGAATTACCTGACATTGTAATGCTTTTTATGTTCTACAAAATAAAATAAAAAAAATCGTTTTATCTTCGTTCCAAGAAAAGAATAATTATTATTAAATATATAGTACCACTGAAATAACTAGCGATTAGTAGTAAAAGAAGTGGCCATAACACAGCCACGTGAAAACAATATGGACAGCTAAGTAGCATTAGTTTTTAGTGTCTAAGAAATTCGTTTACACCTAACTAGTTCCATGAACTGTAGAAAAGTTTTAATATGTCAGCAATTTAATACACATAAACAAATGGGTGTGTTTTATATGCGTGTGAAAACATGCATAAATATTTGTTAATTATTATTATTGAGTTTTTCTTTTATAGTCTCTCAGTCTTCATTGTAAATTAATTTATTTTATATTTTTTTTTTTTTTGTTTTCTGTTTTAACTATCCAATAATCACTGCTGTCTGTTAAGTTTCATTTCTTCTTTTTTTTTATAAATTTGTTTCGTTAAAATGTAAAATGAAATAATTTGAATTTCTGATTTGTTAAGTGCAAATTTTTGTTGACTGGTGTGAATTTATATGAGCATTACACAGACAAAATACGTATCAGATGCTAAAGTTTATTATAAAAAAAAAAAAAAATAAAGGGAATATACACCCAAATAATTTGCATTTTTATTAAATGATCTGATAGTAGTGTTTTTGTTATTGTTGTGCATTTGGTCTTTTGAAAAATCTCTGAAAAATATGTAAAACAACAGCATAAGGAAAAAAAAAAATAAATATACTTTATACATTTTATTTTTATAAAATAAATTCTTGCATTATTTTTTTAAAAATATACATATTTTTTTATGATGTCTTTCAACGTCTGCTTTATTTTAATAGAAAAGAAAGTTTTTTTTAGAGAGTAAGAGTACTTAAATTGTTAAAAAAAATAAAACACTATATTATGGAGACTATAGTCTTGTTAAAGTTGAGCCTATAAACCTATGTTAAATCGATTTACAATTTAGTCTATAGTCTAGTTTATAGTCAATACTATAATGAAGTATATTGTATAATTTATAGTTAAACCTATATTTTACCTTACAGTCTAATTTATAGTCTAGTTTGATTTAAAGTCTAGTGTATAGTTCAGTCAAATCTAGTGTATAGTCCAGTCTATATGTATTTTTTTCTATATAGTGTAGTCTATATTGATATATGGTCAAGCCTTTAGTCTAGTCAATATGACAGTCTATAGTCTAGTCTAGTGTCCCGTGTCCAGTCTAGTATGTAGTCCAGTCTTTTTTGCTGTAGAGTCTAGTCTATAGTGTTATCTATAATATAATATATAGTCAAACCTATAGTCCATTCCATAGTATGTAGTCAAGCCTATATTATAGCCTATAGTCTAGTCTATAGTCTAACCTATAGTCTTATCTATAGTCTAGTCTATAGTCTAGTTTATAGTCTAGTCTTTATTCTATTTTTGTTGGGTATCAGGCCATAAAAATATTCCATGTTATGAGAAAGCAGATGAATTGGCGAAAAGAGGTGCTAATATACTGCAGAAAAACACGGTAACGAACAATTTTCCGTTTTCAAGATTCAAGAAATAAACCAAATATCTAGACGCGAATGGTTAATCAGATGTCATGAAATAAAAAAATGAAAAATCAATAAAAGGGAATTGAAGACAGTAACTAATTTAATTATTGGTCACAAAAATTTTGGCAAGCAAATGGTAAAATTAAGATTTTTAGATGATGATGTGCAGGAAAGCTGTCGAAGATAGTAATCACTTTTTATGTGAATTCCCTGCCCTATCGAATAGACGATTTAATAAACTTGACTCTTATTTCAAGTTTACCAGAACTTGACTGATATAAGAGGTATAAATCCATGGAAATTAATAGAATATATAAAATCAACGAAATTGAGAAGCTAGATTACACTAAGGATACGAAGAAGAGAAGAAATGACAAGGAATCATAAAGGCTATAATTAACTATTGTCATCCTTTTAATCTGACCTAACCTAGTCTATATTCTAGTTTATAGTCTACATAATAGTCCAAAGCTTAGTCTAGTCTATAGACTTATTTATAGTCCAGGGTACACAGAAAAAAGTAAAAATGCACTTCAATTACGAAATTTGTAATATTAATTAATTTTTAATTGATTTTGCTCCAATCATCAAAATGATAATATTAATAACTAGAATAATTGATATTATTATTACTTCTTTTCTTTAAATAGATGCAATGAGCTGAACATTTTTTGAAAATTTACTTAAATTTATTTTATTTCTGTACTTTTATAGACAAATATTTAATTTTACCTTATATTTTATTAACAGCTTTCAATTTATTAAAAAACAAAACTGAAAACCAATTAGAAAATTAATTATATTAATAAATCATATAATTAAATTTCAATATAAAGTTAATTAATAATTTTATTAAAAAATTATTTGAAATATTTTTTTTTTGTGTATAGTCTAGTCTATATTCTTGTCTATAGTCTATGGTCTAGTCTATAGTCTTGTTTATAGTCTATGGTCTACTTTATAGTTATATAGTCTAAAATTTAGTTTATAGTCTAGTTTATAGTCTATAATCTAAAGTAGACTAGATTATAGACTATAAATTAGACTATAAACTAGACTATAAACAGTATATAGTATATTTATAGACTAGTTTATTGGTTAGTATATAGTCTAGTCTATAGCTTAGCCTAAGGTTTAGTTTATAGTCTGCTCTCCAGTCTAGTTTATAGTCAAGTGTATTGTTTAGCCTATAAACTATTGCCTATTATATATTCTAGCTTATAGCCTAGTCTATATTCTGGCTTATAGTATAATCTAAAGTCTCCTCTATAGATTCTTTAGTCATGTATATTATTATTAAATTTAATTTTTTAATTTTTATACCCTACAGCACCATAAGTGGGGAGGGTATATGATCATATGATATATATGATGTTTGTAACACCCAAAAATATTGGCTTAAGACCAATCGGCTTATAATCACTTTCTGAGTCGATTTAACGATGTCCGTCCTTCTGATTTGTAGAAAGATTGGTCCATAATTGACTATAGCTTCCATATAAACTCCTTTTCAGAAAATCACTTTAACGGGCATAAATTCCATTAAAATGTTAGTATCAAGTTAATATTCGACACAAATAAGTCTTATATAAACATAAATGATAGTGCCAAATTTTATAAAAATTTGTCCATAATTTACCATAGCTCCCATATAAGGACCTCTTTTGGAAATCACCCAAAAGTGAATAATTTCATATAAATTATATATTTTTCTCTCGTTTTATTATATACATATATGTATGTATCTATTTCTTTAAGTAAATTTTAAACAATAAATTTTAATTTCATTTCTTCTCAGTCAATTTTATATTTGAAATTTTAAGGGTGATGGGAAAGTATAGCAGCAGTATAAGAGGAAAATTGCATATTAATGTGTGCACAAACAATTTAAAATAGATAATTGTTATGCACAATTAGTGTTTAAATAATTAAGTTAGCAGAAGATAAATAAATTTTATAATAAAATATTCATTTTGATAAAACAATAAAGTAATTAGAAAGTCAAAAATGTGTGAAAAAAAAAAAAAAAAAAAAAAAAAAATGAAAAAAAATAAATAAATTTCTTAAACTTTAATAAACTGTCACTAAAAAGAAAACTTTGGACTTCAGGGACGAAAATAAACAAACAATAAATGTTATTGTTTTAAAACTATCACTTTTTCCCTAGAAATATATTAATACTTATACTATTATATTAAATATTATATTAAAATTTTACCCTTAATCTTAATTGGTTTTCCATAAAACAGACAATTAATAGCAATTAAAAAATTAAGTTAAAAAAAAAAAAACTAGCAAACGTCATTAATTTCTATGAATTTTTATTAAAAAAATAAAAAAAAAAAGGATTTGACAATGATTAAATACCCAAATGGCAATTAAATACAACACAAAGATAATTTTCATAAAAAAAAAAAAAAACATATCAATCATACATACACATGCATACATAATTAAAATCCAAACATTTTTGTCCCACATCAACAGCAGTGTCATTGTCAACATCATCCTCTTTAACATCATACGATTTATAAATGACAATTGACATTTCATTATTCATTAAAAGAAAGAAAAAATTATAGAAAAATCATAAATAAATCATTTACTTGTAGTCACAACATATAATGATACAAAAATAATGATGAGAGGATATAAACATGATAATGATGCCGATAATTTGCATATAATTTGTGATTTTTAATGAAATTATTTCACGTTTTTATATAACAAATATGTATATCTATGAATTTATAGGAATTTCATTAACTTTTAATCAAATAAAAAATTAAAAAAGAAAAATTGGTATGAGTTTTAATAACTATGACTATTTGTTTGTGTACCAGAATTAATTTATAATAACTGAATAATTCAATTTTAATTAAAATTGTTTGTAGACAAAACAAAAAAGGAAAGTTTTTAAATTAACAAGAAATCTTAAATAAAACAAAGAGCATAGTGATAAAAAGTTGTTGTTTTTATTTTTTTTTAAGAAAAACTTTTATAGAAAAAATATTATTTATTTAAATGAGTCTGCCGAGCAAGTTAAAATATTTAAAAGAATATTGATTTTTGTAGGTAAACGTTTTACAGAGGGGTTTTCTGAACACAATGAACTAAATTTAACTATGAACCAAATTAAAATAGTCTTTAGTCAAGTCCGTAATAAAATGTATATTCAAAGCTATAGTGTAGTTCATATCTAATTCCAATCTATTATCTAGTATGTAGACTTATCCATAGTCTAGTATACAGCCTAATATAATTTATAGTGTAGATTTTTATTAGTTCAATTCCTGTAGTTTGTTTGTAGAAAAATCGACAGTCTGCAATTTAAACTACACTCTATAGAGCACAGTGGGGCAGAATCGAAAATTTTTGGAAATAAATCTGCAGGCTTACAGAGGAGTGTACAATGTTAAGTTTTCCGTGATTAATTAAATTTTAAAGTGCCGTAGTTTCGGTTCTGTAAAAGATATTGATTTCAATCTTTTCTATATAACGAAGAATTATGTCAGGTAAGCAATGTAATTTTGATGAAAAAAAAAAAAAAAAAATCGAGTTTAAACTTTTTCTGATTTTTGTAATTAAAGTAAAATTTTTGCAAAAAAATTTTATAAATATTTTATCTGTAATAAAATCTTTGTTACTAAAGCTACCTTAACGAATGTAGACTTTATCGTGAAAAATGAGAAAGTGAAAAAAATTTAGGATTTTACTAAAAGGAATCCCACAATTCCTAAAAGAACGCCGAAAATCCCAAAAATGGGTATTTTCACATTTTCGGCTACAAAATCCACATTTTTCCGAAGTCCCGAAGATTTTGTTTGAAGTCTTTTAACAACATATTATATATTCCTCAACTGCATTTCATTTGCTGATTTGTGCTTTGGGATTTTAGAAAATATAGACTAAATTCAAAACTTTCATATAAAATGGGTAAAATTCGAGAGGGTGTGTATCTTGACCACTTGAGTTATTGGGCTTGTTTTTTATTTTGTATTTATCTCTGTGAAGATACCTTTCAGAAAAGTATAAAATGATTATATGTTGTTAAAGAAAATTTTATTTTAGAGAAAAAAGAGTGCAGATACTTTTTCGACCAAAAAAACATAAAAAGTAGTAATTTTTTGGAATTTTTAAATTCAAAATCGTTTATTTTTGGACTTGATAAAAATATGGATTTCGATATAGATATTTATTAATTCAATAGATAATTTTGTTCTTTAAGTAGTAAAAGAAAAAAACTAATAAAATCCGTCGGAAATATGAGGATATATATGAAAAAAAAAAAAAAAACTGGACCAAGAAAATGCAAAATTGTGGTACTTAAAAATTCAAACGCAAAGCATGTTCCTTGCAGGTCTTATCAGTTATATATAAAAATGTTATAAATCGGACGAGAAACAAAAATTTGGCAAGCGATAAAAAATTGTTTATATCAGAGGTACCCTAGTTTGAGCCCACTTAGCTCCGCCACTGAAAATTTTGTTGGATCCTCCTTCCAAACTTAAAATATTATGCTCCTCTGCTATACCTATACCAAATTTCACGAAAATCCAACTAGCCGATCACAAAAATTTTCGATTCTGCCCCACTGTGTAGTGTGGTATATAATCAAGTTTATAATATAATCAACAGTTTAGCTTATAGCATGATCTATCAACTAGTATACAGTCAAGTCTACAGTCTAATCTGTGGTTTGAACTACATTCTAATCTATAGTTGGATCTATAGTATAATCTTTTTGCCAGATTACAGACTAGACTATCTAGTCAATAGCAACGTGGTGGTAGCCTACAATGTATAAAACGCTATAGACAACTATTCTGTTCATAGTCTAGTCTGTAATCTGTTAAAAATATTATACTATAGATCCAACTATAGATTAGTAGTTAACGTAGTCTAAAGTAATGACTTTTAAATACTTTTTACCTTGTCAGCGTGTAACATCGTCAACAGAAATTAATTCGAAACAAATAAAAACAAAATAAAAATCACCACGAAAGTTTATATAATAAATAAAAATCAAAGTTAATTTAACAAATTATTGTTATTTTATCAGTCATGACAAACCACTTAACCCTTCATTTTATTTTTACAAACAGAAAAAAAAAAAAACAAAATACAGAAAACAGAAATAATAAAAACAATTGAAATTATTGCCCAAGGGTACGAAAAAACTCTATGTTTTTACAACACGAACTCATACAAATCGTCTATAACTTCGAACCAACATTCATACCAAACTTATATTTCCTGAAATGAATCTCTCTCGAAAAAATAGTAAAGAAAAGAAAAATAAACTTTTCGTTTTTACCTTTAAATGAGGGAGTATTTTTCATTAAAATAAAAATGGAATGAAGTGACAAAATACTAAAAACATGCCAAAGCGAACGCAATATAAATAAAAACGTAAAAATAATATAATAATTCAAATTGTGCGTTGTTGCTGTTATTGCAAATTTATCCTCTTCATCTAACGTAATTTATCAATTTCCGTATCCGCTGCTAGCCTTTAGGCAAAATTGAAATGAAATGGTTACAGTATACAAATATAAAAAAAAGTTAATAAAAAAAAAAAAAAAAACACAAAAGTTCCATTAAAAGTTGTGCTAAATAAAATAGGCAGTTTTTATTTGTGGCACAAGGAAAATATCATTAGACACTTTTTAATGTTTTGCGCATTAAAATTGTGCTATTTTTCTTTTCACTATTTTATTCCATCCGCTTTATAACTTTATTTCTTATTTGTCTTTGCAATAAATAAAGGACCATAAACTCGCTAAAAAATTGTAAAGAAGCGTGTAAAATTTAAAATAAATGTTTGCAACATGACTAGAATTGGAATTGAAAAATTTTAAAATTACTTTTAACGCTTAATACTTGTACGCTTGCTAAAATGACGATCAATTAGGGCTTTCAAAATACAAACGGACAATTTGTTTGGATTTATCTGAGAAAAAAGGCTTAAACAACAAACACGCTAATAATTGGATGTAGCTGTAAGGGAAAAACAGTATGAAGCATTTTTATCCAAAAGGAAGAAGATTATAAATGCTGAAGTGTCATAAAATAAATAATAAAAAATTAAGTATTTCTGTGGTTCTTAAAGAAACCTGAATCACGTCTCATAAATTTAAACAGATAATAAGTGATTGAAAATATAGCTTGGAATACAGGAAATTTATAGACCACACTAAAAAGTAGACTATAGACTATACCAAAGAAAGACTATAAAATAGATTATAGGCATCAATAACAGACTATATATGGACCAGACTGATTATATGACAGACTACAGATAAGACCATGGATTAAACCAAAGACCATATACCAGATTACAGACCATTTTATAGACTTGATCAGAATTTGGATTAGACCAAGGACCAGACTATAAAAATACTATATATATAAAAGAGACTATAGACTAGACTATAAGCCAGATCATGGGTTACACCAAAGACTATGTACAAGACTACATAATAGATTAAAGACCAAATGAACTAAAGACCAGACTATATGACAGATTAAAGAACATCCTTACATCAGATTATAGAACATACTATAGATCAGATTATAGACTAGTGTAAAAAACAAACTGCAACTCAGATTATAAACCAAATTATGGACTATAAATCAGACATCAACGTGCAGTCTATATACCACACTATATAACATACTATAGACCAGAATATAAGGAGTGCGTTCGAAAAAATCTTATCATATATAATATTCAATAACTTGGAAATGGTTGATCTTAAAGTTTTCATTATTTTTTTATTTAATTGATAATTTATTACAGATCACAGAAAAATATAACTTTCATTGTTCTAACTACTACATATGAACTTGTGGACCATTTTTGGTAACCCTTCCGTTAGAGATTTGATATTCGCTTCAGTCACTTTTTTGGAACAGTGTGCACATCTTCTTTTGAAATCTTCGGGATTTTGGGACACCTTTTTTGTGCTCTTCAATTCACTTTTCACAAGAGCTCAATATCTCTCCAATGGTCTAAGCTATGGACAATTTGGAAAATTGACCTCTCTTGGTACTTAAACTATGTTATTGATTTGGTACCACTCCAGAGCTTTCTTACCGTACTGACATGATACCAAATGGGTCAAAAATATGTGGACACGTTGTGCTCTCTTATTTTTTGTATTATATTCCTTTATGCATATTTTGGTATTTATAGATCCGAACGTATCAAATGACTTTCCTGTTTTGCCGCAACTGCAAAAAGCTTGTTATACAAGGAATTTTGTAAGAAAATTTTCTGCTTTTGGGCCCTAAATTTATCTTTAACCTTGCCTCGAGCATTAACAATAAAAAGTTTTGGCACATATGCTGCGAAAATTCTGCCAGCACATACGTTTCTTCGTCAATTATACAACTTGAGTATTTTTGTATGAAATTTGGTTTTAATTTCCGTGTCCTATTCTTGGCTTCTAAATTTTTTGCAGCTTTCCTGTTTTAATCTTTTTGGACTTTATATGTTATCAACTCTCCATTAGCTTTAATTTTTCGCACCAAATAGTCGAAGTACTAAAATAATTGAGCTGCTTTTCTACCAGATGAGTTTGGAGTTCCTTTCAACATGCTTTCAATTTTCTGGCCTTCCCAATATCATGTGGACCTTTTTTCCTTCCGAACCTGGTTTCATATCAATGGTTAAATTCTCCTGATATTGTTTAATAACATGAGAAACAGTTTGATAGCAGAAATTTCATTCTGTGGCCAATTATTTGTAGGACCTATTTGGATTTTTTTTTAAATTTTTTAATAATTTGTAGCACGTAAATCTTTTTCGTCACTCATTATGATGAAAATCTTGACAAATCAACATGGTTTTTATTAAAAATAGTAACTGACGTATTTTTCCATGATAACTAGATCAAAGAAAATTGTTCAATATTGATTCCGAAAAAAGTGATGAGGCAAAACGTGTGTTAAGATTTTTTCGATCGCACTCCTTAAAACAAATTATAGATCAGATTTTAGACTAGACTATAAACAAACTATGGACTTGAACAAACGCCAGGATTTAAAAGTGTAACTAAACACAATTATTTCCAACTACAGTGTAATTGGAAATTTTCAATTACTGTATTAATTTGCGCCTTTTCATGTATCACAGAATATAGGATGGAGGTTTATTGCCTTCGTAATTATGAATCATTTGAGATATAGCTCGTTAACGTGTCCTCAATTTTTCTATAAAAAGTGCTCAAACTTGAGGAGCACGACGTTTATGCACTAAAATAAATTCAGAAATTTTCGGAAATGGACCTAATATCGGAAACATGGCAATTTATGAACCAATCCTTATGAAATGAGTTAATATGATTTCTGATTTTATTAACTTTATTTGTGTCAAATATTACCATGATACTGTAATATTTGTTCGATTTTGTTCGAGTTAAAGTGGTTTTCGAAAATGGTTCTTATATGGGAACTAGTTAAAAAGGTCGAAAATTATGCATAATTCAGAGAAACTTTAATGACCACGTTTAACTTTCCTATTTTAAGTATGTAAAAAAAATGCATTTTCAGAATTATGAGATGTCTTTTGGCTGAATGGTAATGTCCGTCCGTCTATATATTTCGGTAAATGGGTCGGAAATGGCGCTTAATTCAGGAAAAGGTGATATCGGAATTTTGATGATCACATTCTATATTTTCTATTTATTAGTTTGTAAAAAATGCATCTTTAGAATTCTAAAATATTTTTTGGCAGAATGGCTATGTTCGTCCGTCTATACATTTGGGTTAAATGGCTCGAAAATGGCACTTAATTCAGAAAAGGTGATATCAATACTTTAATATTTAAAATTAGGTTTTATATTGAACAAGAAATAAAAAAATAATATATTTTTGAAACTTCAATAATTTTTTTTTTTTTTTTTTATAAATTCTAATGTCTGTCCTTCCGTCCGTCCGTCTATTTATTAATTTTTGCAAACTTGTCAATTCAAAATCGTTTATTTTTTAACCCAATAAAGATATCGACTTCAAATTTTCTTTATTCAATAAACAATTTTGTTTTTTAATAAAAACATGATAAAATCGGTTGATAATGTTGGGATATATATGGAAAAGACTTGATCAACATCTTGCAAAGTTGAGATTGTTGAAATTTCAAATGAATATATCTCGAAGAATATAAAGGAGAAATAGAACATGCAAGCATGTTTTCTAAAGAATTTATCAAGTAATTAAAGGTGATGCAAAAATCTTGGAAATCGAGTAAGGAACAAAAATTCCCTAGCGGTTAAACATTTTCTATGACATTAAAACCCTGTTTAGACCCCCATACCTCTACTCCTGAATCGTATATGGGATGCTGCTTTTAAACTCAAAATGCTACTATCCTTTGCTACATCTATGTGAAATTTCATGTTTGATAAAGCAAAGAAAATTAATTTCTCAAATCCGGCTATATATGCGCACGACTTTATTTCATAATATTAATGTGGACAATATGTACTATTTTTCATAAAATTTTCAGAACAGACATCATGTAACATTTTAAGTTGCATTCCATGAAAATTGAAAATTAGTGTATTTTAGGACAATTTTCAAAAAAATAATAATAATATTAAGATTAAATAAAATTTACAAATACTTGATGAAAAGTACACCTAAAGACCTGAAGTTGATGGTTCTATTATAAATTTTTACTTTGAAAGACTTTTTATTTAAAATAAATGCACTGAAAATTGATGAAAATTTAATTTTTTACTCTTTTTCAAAAATGTTAAAAAATTGTTAACTTTGCCAGCTCCTTATAAGAAAACAGCACAACCTAGCTTGAAGATTTTAATTGATATTGATACTTAATTTTGTCTATTTTTATTCGCTACCCAACTTTATTACTAAAATTTAAATTTCAAAATTCAAGTAATCGACATTTTTGACATATTTTACCCCAACGTGGAAGGGATAAAAATATCATTATAAACCTCAATAACACCGAGTTTAAAAAATTGTCCATATACTTATCTTTTTTTGTTCTTTTTGATTACTTACTGATTGAATCTAGTTTATTCTTTCTTTATTGTGATTAAACAAATTACCTGAAAAGAAAATAAACAAATAACTTATTGACATAAATTTATTTTAAAAGAATTGCAATTTATTTAATTTTAAAATTCTAAATAAACAGTAACAAAAGTGCATACATAGGTACTTCCTTTTAAAGTAAAATAAAACTATTTTCAAATTTAATAACAAAATAAATAAAAATTCTAACTAAATAATTAAACAAAATTTAATAATTAATATTTATGAAGTGTTAGCGGAAAAGGATTTTTTGGGTTTTAATATAAAAAGATACAAAAAGAACACAATTCCGCAATTTAGTGAATTAAACCAACAATGTAAATTGAAATTTATTTTGATAGTGTTTATTTCATTTTACTCCCTTTTGTATTTCAAATAACATTTGCGGTTTTAACAATTGTTCAATTGTGAATGTCTAGTACTTGTGTTGTTATAATACATTGTATGTTGTATTGTATGTACATATATGGATATTTATGTTGATATTGGTATGCAAATTAAGTAATTTAAATGTTCAAAAGTGTTTATTTATGGATTTAGGGCGGTTTTTAAATAAACTTAAATACACATATTTTTTTTTTGCGTAAATTGTTGTTTTTACTATTTATATAAAATTTTAATTGAGAGAGAAATGTTTTATTTGTAATATTTAAATTTATTTATTTTTTGTTGCAATTAAAATTATTATTATTATTTTTTTTTTTATATATAGAAATAGTTTAAATACACAGAAAAAATTATTACCGTCTTTTTTTCAATTAACTCAGTTGTTTAATTTTGCAGCAAAATATAATAAATATATTCAAGAAAAAATAAAATAAAAATAAATTTTGGTATGATTTTAACATTTTTAATTCATTCAATCATCTACTTGATTGATTTAATTAATTTATTAATTGGGAATTTTTTTCTGTTTTGTATTTTTTATAGTTTTTAGTAATTGATATAATCATTTTGGTGAGAGGTGCAAATTTAAACAAGTTTATAATTGAATGAATTATTTTCATATATATTTGTTAATTGGTGACTTTTTTCTGTGTATTTACACTATTATATTTGTTAAAATACATTTGTACGTGCATATGGTATATTTATGTTAGGGGGGAGGGTCTCAAGTTTTGAAATAAGTCGAAATTTTGTAGTTTTTTTTATGGGTAGAAGAAATTTTAATGGGAAGAATATTTTTTTGTACGAAGCAAACTTGCATAAGTTGAAGATTTTTAAAAAAACCCTTTTAAATATTTTTCAATACGGTATATTTAGAGCCTTGCGGAGCCTTTAGAAATATATTTCTTAACTTGAACCAGTGTATTTTTAATGTATTGTTGTATGAATATTTAAATGTATAATAAGTTTTCTACACTTAAAAAAAAAAAAAAAGTTAAACACAAAAGTTAGAAAACATTACATAAAATATTCAAGAATATTTTAAACTTGTGCGTACATATGTATGTTTTCCCTATAAGATTGAGTGTTGTTGTTAAAGCAAAGTCAAGTGCTTTGATTGTTTATTTGTATGTATGAGTATGTGCGGGTAAAACAAGCTTATTTTACATAACAAAAATATCCCCAAATGTAAATCTAGATCCCCAATTTGGTCCTCAAATAGTTTAATATAAAATTAAAGTTTTTTTTATTAAATTATATTATTTTTGTTACTAGAAAATGTACACAGAAAAAAAAAATTTTTTTTCTGCAAAAATTTCAATTAAATTACACTAGTCAACATAATTCTTGCTTCCTTTATTTTTGTTTCTGTTATTGGATATTACTATGGCCCTGACCATGAAAAAGAAAAAAAATAAAAATAAATAAATAAAATACTAGGAGATTGCTATCAGCTTTATTTGTTTGAAACATACAGTTTCATTATTTTGACAAAAAATTAACATACATATATCTTAACAATATATGTTAATTTGTTAAGAGCACTTTCAAATTATCTATTATAAGATTTCCTTGAATGAACGACTTTAGGTAGGTCTCGTTGCAAACTCCAGCAGTAGTCTGCCATCATACGTGAGTCCCACCTTCCCTGATAACGCTTTTCTATTGTCCAAATATCCTGATGAAATCTTTTACCCTGCTCCTCACTAAAATCACACAGATTTTATGGAAATGGGTCTAAAAGCGAAAGCAGTGGATTTTTATGCTCATGTTGCTCCCCAGATCTTGTTCGATCGCATGAACTCAACATGCTTGACATGGTCGTTAGATTCCTTTTTGCCTAGAGAAATACTCATAACCAAAATAAATGAACTCCAAGCTTTGGATACGACTTCAGTCATTGATTTGACAAAATTCGGTAAATTCAGATCTTTTACTAAGTCATTTAGTTGTTTCTGATTAAATCTTTGAGATTTTTAAAGGCTAAATTTATAGTCTAGATCAGAGTTTTCACTTGACGTATTTCGTTAGGGTTCAGAGAGTTTTGAATTATTAGAAGATTTAGTTGTGCTGAATTGTACCTCTCGTGATTTTAATTGAGGTCGTCGAGCAGAAGATAAGTTAGGAAATCATTACTTATTTTGATTTCCAGGGTTGATTCCGTTTATTTTCAAAAGTAGCAGTTATCTTGATGGTTTTTATGTTCTCGCGAAATCATAGGTGTTACGAACATTATCTCATCTCTTTTTCTACTGGATCATACCACACATTTCTGGCATAAAATATGAGGAACCAATGGCTTGTCGTGATTACACAAATTTATTTTAAAGTATTGATGATGCGCAGTCTTCACAAAGTTTGATATAGGTTTTCGATTTTTTTAAATACATATTCACCACAAAACAATCTATATTAAATAAACAAGATCTTCTTGACAAAGCCATAACGAAAACAACAAGAAAATATATTCTAGTGTCCAATAAAAAAGGAAAATATAAGAAGAAATATTAAATGAGAATAGTAGTAGAGAGTAGCAATCAAAAACAAAAGTTGTTAGGAAAAAATGTTTGCCGTATTTCGAAAATACGCTTCATTTTGAAATAGAAAACAAAAAATCACAGGAAACAAACTATTTTTTTTATTTTGTTGACCAGTGTTATTAATCAGATTTTTTAAATTATTTTAAATATTTCTAGTATTAAATGAATTACTCACAATCGAAGTATTCTAACAAATTAAATTCAAATTTTATATAGAAAAATATAAAATCCAATTTTATTATATGTATTAAATTTTTTTATTCATTGAAATTATTCCTATGAACAAAATTGTATATTTAATTATTTAAAATATCAATTATTTGTTTTTATATTTTGATTAATTTGTTAATTGATAGAATAAGAAAATTGATTGAAAGCCGATAAATTGTTTTATTTTTGGTAAAGAGTATTAGAAATATGTATGTAATAGTATCCAAATTATTCTATTATAATCTGCTAGGATAAAAAATAAATACTGAAAATATATATTTATTTTTTTTTATTTAAAAGAAATCATAATATACAAAAATATATTTTTTGGGAAATTCTTTTTTTAATGGACTGGAACAAAAAAGTTCCAACGAGTTTTATATTTATTAAATTATATTTGAGAATTTTGGCTGCGACTTTTTGCGATCTTTTAAAATATTGGAAAAAAATGTACGGTACCTCATATTAGCAACTTTTCAAGAATTATTTAAACATTTTAAGATAATGACTGAAAATTTGTTATGCAAGTTTTACACTATGATTGATGTGATAAAATCTTGCCACGCCTATTTTTAAAATATACTTTATTTTAATAAAATTTGCAAAAATATGCAGGAAATTCATTTAAATAAATTAATTTGTTTACAGTATGGGAGTGCCAGTGATTCTATCTGCCCATTTTTAGTGGAAATTTTATATGTAACAGAATATAAAATTTCAGACAATATTTACAAAATTGGATTTTTATGATTCTAAAACTGCCAAATGTGACACTGTGCATGGGCCTCATATGAGAGCTATGTTAAATAATAGACCAATTCTCATAAAAATTGGCACTATTCTGGGAGGATATTTGTATTGAGAATAGGTGAAATAATGGATCGACCATAACCAGTTTCAATAGGGTTCCTCCTTGAGATAATAGAAGATCGTGTGCTAAATTTCATTGACTTATCTTTAAAATAGCATAGTTTGTAGTTTGATTATAAGGTTTAATGGACAGGATGGACATCGTTAAATCGATTCAGGAAGTGAATCTAAAAGTAGGTTTTTTCTATACCTTACAAACATCAGAACAAACCATTTATGGTGGTGTAAAAAAAAATAAAAAAATAAACATTTATTGAAAAATTATCAACACATTTAAAAAAAAAAAATTATCTTGGATTTTATAAATTATCAAAAATTCCCATATTTTACGAAAATCTCTCTAGAAAAAAAAACCGTTCCCTAATGAAAGCTAGAATTCCCAGTTTGTAAACAAATCTCCTCAGCTGGCTACAGTGCTCTCCTTTCTGTTGTTGCTCAATTGTAAATATCCCTTTTGCCGTTTTCACCTAAAACTCTACTTAGTGGGTGGTGGCGAGATGTGTGCGTGAATATACTTTACAAGTATGTATTTCTGTGGCAGTTAAGTAGAGCGTATTTAGTTTTTTATTTTGTTTTCAACAGAGTGAATGGTGTTTGAGTGTTTGCATGAGTAACATGTGTTAGTTTTATGCGTTTTTACAGTAAATAATACACTTAGAGAAATTACAAAGAGAGACTTTAGATGGTTTTCATTAAAAAGATGGGGGTATATTAGGTTTGTTATTCCGTGTAATAGAGTATCCCGTTGACAAAAATTTTGTAGAAAGACCCCTGTAACGATGCATACAAAATTAGCTTAATATGGGAAAAATATTAAAAAAAAAATTTAAAATTGATTTTCAGTTCCCTACCAGCGATTGAAAGTCACGGGTCTAGAACATTTCGCCCAAAAAATAGTATTGAGTTTTGTCTTGAAATGGGTATCAAAAAATTCGTAACTTTTAGCCAACTATAAAAAAAAAAAAAAATATTTAAAAAAATTTTTGTCCATAAACCATTTTAGTACATCATGAAAAAAAATTGTCGATATTCTTCTTTAAAAATTGATAAGAATTTTATAATTTTGTTCCCTTTAAGGCTAAAATATTAAAAAATTGCATTGTAGTAAGTACTATTGATAATATATAATTTTTTAAAAAAATTGTTCATCAAAATGCCTTAAAAATCCCATGGGAAAAGTTTGTTAAATATTTTTTCCATAACCAGCATAAGATTATAAATTTTTTGATACATATTTCGATTAGAAAATCGAAAGTTTTTTTTGACCAAAATGTATGGGACCCAGGATTTTTCAATCGCTGGTAGGAAGACCAATTTTAACAATTTTTTTAATAATTTTTTCTTAATAAGCAAATTTTTACGCATCGTATGAGGAGTCTTCCTATATCGAAATCTTGAAAAAGGCTATCCTCGGGACACTCTAGTGTGCACCCTGTCGAAAATATCATTTAAGACCTCATAAAGTCCTGATAAGAATTTGATTCCGTATGTCCGTCAGTCTATTGAGAGCAGAATAGGACTTAGTGGGGTTCTAGGCTATACTATAGATTATGCTTGATTATAAGCAAGATTATAGATTATACTTTTTTATATTGTACATATTTCGGAAATTTATTTCTTTTAGTGTATCAACACTCCCATTCTTTATTTCAAGTATGTATATTTATTGTTTAAGGTTCTAGTAAGTAGTAGCTATTACTACGTCCATATTAAACACATTTTTTTTCAACAACATTAAAGACGTCTTAAAATTCCAAGAGCATTGTACAAATACGTAACAGCACAATAAACACCCAACCAACAACAAGTTGTTTTTGTTTATGTTTTTTTCTTGTTGCATTTTTTTTTCTTACATCTAACATTTTTCTATGTATCACTGTCAATGTGTTATTTAATTAATTTTTTTTTCTGCAGAATTATTTTTTTTTTCTTTTAACATTTCTTGACAACAACAAAAAAAGTTAAGAAAATGAGAAATAAGAAAACAACAACAAAATTACAACATTGTACTTGAAGCAACAAATACTTACTGCTGCAACCGTTGTTCATTCAAGATTTTCAAGAGCTAAAATTGCTTAACATCATCAACATATGTTGCCTGCAACACTTCAAAAAGTTCAGGGTTAGGTTTTGTTGTTTTGTGCGTTTGTTTTTGTTGCTGCTGTTTTGCTCTCGAGAGTATTAAATAGTAATAAGATATAGCAGTAGCGGAGCAACCCAAAACACTATTTCATTAAAAACTTTTGGAATATTTTTTTGCATAAGCTTTTTAAGTTTTTAGTTTTTTACTATTTTTTTGATATATTTAATTTAAAAAATGGTAATATTTTTTTATACAAAAACTTTAGCAACTCTAATGAAATTTCAGTAAAGCTTAAGAATATTGCACTTTTTTGAGAGCCTTAAGCCTTTTGGTGTACATAAGGTCGCATAAAACTTTAAAATCATTTAAGGCACCAGTTTATAATTTTAAATAAAAGCTGGGATTATTACTGGCTTAAAACTTAATTGCAGTATTATATGATTTTTTTACTGACTATTAATATTCAAACTCAAAGCTTTCTTTAATATCTACTTTTGTTAAAAATGTTAAACTAAATCATTTACATACTTTATACATAATGTAGCTGTAATTTTAAAAATGCAAAGGAAATTTAATATTAATCTTTTTCAATTCCATTAATATTATTTAGAAATTTATAGCCATCATATAGCATTAATAATATTTAGTATTCTCATTTCTTTTTAAATTTATAAATCCCCAAAAGATGCCTGCTTGAGTTTGAATAATTTTTCAACTTTAAGCATAAAAAGGTCTTTCTAACTAACAGCAAAAGCTTAACACAGATGAGATCTTCTGTATCCCAGCAGGCCATGTCTTGTAGAAAATATCGACGATGTCTTAATGATTTGTCACAGTCTTCGATGACACATGTACGACAGCTCCGAACAAACATTGGTGACATTTTCGAACAAAGGGCACTTAAGTCATCAACGATAATCTGAGCGACAGTGTCATGTATATTTTCGTCAACCATTTTAAGAAAAATAAATGAAAAAATAGTAGGGTTCCGCCGAGATTTGAACCCAGGCCACCAATTTCTCTCTTTCTTATTGAATAGTCAAGCGCACTTACCACTTCAGCTACGACATTCTCTACTTTTTAATGGTTTTATTAATGCTTTTATTTATCTTATAGGTATATACGACATGCTGCATGACAATGTCATGTAGCATGTCGTGTATTTGGTTTAACTCACGACATTCTCGCTGGACATTTTACTCATGTTATCACCAAACTAGTTATGTACGACAATTCCATATATTTTGTTATTGAAGTCGCCGAAGATGGGGTAAAATGACAATATAGGTGACTTTTATTCAAACTTGTCCTCTAAATGCATTTTCTTGACGACAAATTTAGACGACATCCTCGATGAAAGTGTCGTTAATGGACATCTGGCCTGCTGGGATGCGTATGTAAAAATATAAGGGTACCCAGCAGGCCACATGTCCATTAACGACACTTTCATCGATGATGTCGTCTAAATTTGTCGTCAAGAAAATGCATGTAGAGGACAATTTTGATTAAAAGTCACCTATATTGTCATCATACCCCGTTTTCGGCGACTTCAATAACAAAATATAAAAAATTGTCGTACATATTTAGTTCGGTGACAACATGAGTAAAATGTACAGCGAGAATGTCGTGAGTTAGACCAAATACACGACATGCTGCATGACATTGTTAGCAGCATGTCGTGTATACCTATAAGATAAATAAAAGCATTAATAAAAAGGTTAAAAAGTAGAGAATGTTGCAGCTGAAGTGGTAAGTGCGCTTGACTATTCGATAAGAAAGAGAGAAATTGGTGGCCTGGGTTCAAATCTCGGCGGAACCCTACTTTTTTTTTCATTTATTTTTTTTTATAATGGTTGAGGAAAATATACATGACACTGTCGCTCAGGTTATCGTTGATGATTTAAGTGCCCTTTGTTCGAAAATGTCTGCAATGTTTGTTCGGAGCTGTCGTACATGTGTCATCGATGACTGTGACAAATCATCAAGACATCGTCGATATTTTCTACAAGACATGGCCTGCTGGGATATGTATTTATTTATGTACCTACATACATATATGTATTGCATTGTATTTGTAATTTAAAGCATAGAAATAAGAAGCAAAATAAGCAAAGGTAAGCTATTCATGCATTCAGATATTACACACATATACATATTTACAAGAGTTTGTAAAAATACACAATGGATTTAAAATTTCATTTTAAAATCGATTAGAAAAGTGAAAAAAAAAAAACCTGAATAAAATTGCAAACTCATACATTATATAGAGTCACATACATACTTATACATACATAAGGATTTATAAGGTGTATGTAAGTAGATAAGCGACTTTCAAGAAAAAATGTACGCATCTAAATAAGAAAATAAAAGAGAAAATTAATATTATATACATAATATACACTCATATGTACATATGTATGTGTTTGCCTCACATAACCAGCTGTATTGTTTGCATTCCACTTCACAGTTAATTTAAAGCACACTTTTAGGAGTGGCATGAACTTAAGTACGGGAATTCTCAATTTGACAAGTGTTGTTCATTTAAAAGATTTAGCCAGTCTAATTCATTTATTTTGTTCTCTTAATGCGGTTAAATTTTTAATTTATTTATTTTCTTCTGCTTTGTTTTATTTAAGCGTTAAATACATGATTTAATCTTAAAGACTCAAGTGTTTCGAAAACCTCAAATATATTTTTATATATTTAAAATAATTTGAAAAAAATCCAAAACTTATTTTTACATTTACAGCAATGGCAAGCATGGCAGCTGAAATATTAAATGTGTCTAAGATTTTTTTAGGTAATTTTAAAAATAAAATAATGTGTAGGTGGCAAATAATATGTATTTATAAATTTAAAAAGATGATAATAATCAGGATTTGGAAAGATTCAAAGAACGAAATTTGAATAAAATTATATTTGACCTTGTACTACATATGAAGTGCGGCATGCTTTATTTGTGCTTGAAAATTTAGAAAATGTACAATATAAAGTGGGGCAGCAAAATATTTTGGAATACTAGAATAGTTTAAAATCTTAATAAGTGCCAAAAGCTAATTTTAAATAGGGAAGGCAAAGGCATTATTGAAAAAAAAAAAAAAATTATTTTTCTTCATATAAATGTCAAATGTCATTAGTAAAAAGAAAAAAGAATAATAAACACTTAAACACATTTTTTCATGTTACCTAGCAAAGTGACTATATATGTACAATAGAGCGTAAAAAATTGTTAGAAAGACTCCTCAAACGAAACATAATGATGTGCTGAATATAAAAAAAATTTATACAATTATTAAAACTGATCTTCAGTTGCCTACCAGAGATTCGTAATTTGAGCCAGTGAAGAACAAAATATGTTAAACACATTTTCTGCAAAAATTTTGATCCATAAATCATCACTTTAGTACATTGTGCGAAAAGTGGATAAAATTTCCTAATTTTAAAAGAATAAAAAGGTTAAAGTGTTAGTACATTTTTACGTGTTGCAAAAATTTTAAAATTATGTAAGTGTTAAAACTTGTAAAATTGCAAAATAATTAAAAAAAAATACAGTTCAAATTTATATTTTTTTTTGTTGTCAGGGTTGTTAGATTAGAGAATTTATCCCTTATGAAAAATTTGATTTGGCTATTTGTTGGGAATGCACGTTGGGGAAAAATGTGTCAAAAGTGGCGATTAATTGAATTTTTAAATTAAAATTTTTGTAATAAAGTTGGGTATAAAATTATGTATCAATATCAATTAAAATCAAACTAGATTGCATTTTAAAAGAAGCTGTAAAATTTAAACATTTTTAAAAAAGATTTAAAAATTAAATTTTCCTTAACTTTCAGTGTATTTATTTTAAATAAAGAGTCTTCTAAAGTAAAAATTTAAAATTAAGTCATCAACTTCAGGTATTTAAGTGTACTTTTCTTCAAGTTTTTGTAAATTATATTTTTTTCCTAATATTTTTGTTATTTTTTTGAAAATTGTCCTTGAGTACACTAATTTTCAACTTTCATGAAATGCAACTTAAAATGTTACGGGATGTTTGTCCGGGAAATTTTGTGAAAAATAGTACATATTGTCCACTTAAATATTATGAAAAAAAAGTGCGCATATATAGACCGATTTGAGAAATTAATTATTTCGGGAAAAGTCCAGTGGATTTCATAAAAAAAACAGCTTAAGTGCAGACATTTTCTTTGCTTTATGCTTCATAAAACAGTCGAGTAGATTAGAAAAAAATCTGTAACTTATAATCTGCTAGTTGGATTTACATGAAATATGCCTAGCAGAGGACGGTAAAATTTCGAATTAAGAAGCAGGACCCCAAATACGCTTCAGGAGCGGAGCTATGAGGGTTCAAAATAGGGTACTAATGTTATAGAAAATGTTTAACCAATAGCGAATATTTGTTCTTTACCCGATTTCCAAGATTTTTATATCACCTTAAAGTCCTTAATAAATACTTTATATATTCTTCGAGATATATTGATTTGAAATTTCTACAATCTCAACTTTGCAAGATATTGGTCAAGTCTTTTCCATATATATCCAAACATTTTCAACCGATTTTATAATATTTTTGGCAGTTTATTAAAAAACAAAATTCTGTACCGAATAAAAAAAAAAAAGCCGATATCTTTATTGAGTCAGAAAATAAACGATTTTGGCAAGTTTCCAAAAAATAATAAACAGACGGACGGAAGGACAGACATTAGAATTCATTAAATAGCTCTTAAAATTCCAAAAGCATATTATTTTTAGCTTCTTGATCAATATAAAAACTAAATCTAAATACTAAAGTATTGATATTGCCTTTCTCTGAATGAAGTGCCATTTTGAACCCATTTAACTCAAATGTATAGACGGACGAACATTGTCATTCTGCCAAAAATTATTTCAGAAGTCTTTTTAATTACTAATAATTAGAAAAATTAAACGTGATGATTAAAGTGTTGATATCACTTTTCCCTGAATTATGCGCCATTTTCGGCTCATTGAACTCAAATGTTTAGACGGACGGACATTACCATTCTGCCAAAAAAAAAAAAAAAATCTTAAAATTCTAAAACTGATTTTTTTTTTACCTAATAATAAATAAAAAAGTAAAACATGATCATAAAAATATTGATATCACCTTTCCCTGAATTAATCACCATTTTCGACCCCTTTTACCCCAATGTGCGATGTTTTAAACACTAAGGTTTTTTTGGGATTTTTATATTATTTTTAAAAATATTGTACTTTTTAACTTAAAACAATTTAAAAAAATATAATTTTTTATAGTATATATATTTTTTGGTAATATAAACCTATATTTATTTTAGCAACAGTGTATTGAAAATAATTAAAAATAACTGCAATACTGAATATGGCACTATAAAGTCCAAAAAAATACTGTAATCTCCGAAGCAAATTGATTATTTTACGAATTGGTTGTGAAGGTAATTTTTAAGCAATGACACTTGATTAATTATACTTTCATGCCTTTGAAGAAGAAATAAAAACGTAAACTTCGGCGTTTGCATTAACAATAAAAATGTTGAAATTATTTCCATTTAATCTTAAGTATTTTTTGAAAATCTATAAGAAATTAATTATGTTTTTCAATATTAAATATTTTTTGCTAAATTTACATACCCAAATCTGCTTTTCTAAAAAGGAAGTAAATTAAAGCACTAATAAAAGGTGTTGTTGTTTATACTAATTTACAAAACTAAGGTATTATTTTAGTGGGAATTTTCGAGGATAATAAAACGGTTATTTGGGGATTTTTGACGATGAAAATTTGCTATTTGGGGATATGACTCGAAAAAATCGAGGAACCCTGCAAACGGCACTGAAATATAACAGGGATGTCAATTGAAATTGTACTTTTTTGACCTCAATTTTATCAAAATATAAAATTTTTATTGAAATTATCAATTATGCAAAAATGCCGAGGAACTCCCGATATAAAATCATTCTTTTCAAGTTATGAATTATAATGGTAGTAACCCAACAAACCAAGAAACGATACAGTATCATTTATGATATCATAATTTTAAAATTATATGATAAAATATCGAAATTGTATTTTCCTTAGAAAAAAACTTCAAACATTTTCAGAAAAATAAAATTAAATTGAAAATTTTTGTATTAGAAAAATATTTTATGTTATGCTTTATATGGGAATTGAATTTTTACAGCTAAATTTAGTGGAATTGCAAAAAATTAACGCGTATAAGATGAAGAAACCAATATCAGCCCGGATTCAAAGGGAGACTTGTATTCGGATTGCAAAAGTTTCGTATTACATGTAAAATGATTTGGAGCTGGATGAACTTTGGATTATTATGGCTATTTTATTAACTTTTGATAACATATTTAGAATATAATATATTGATCCAATCTTAGCATATATGTACGTATATATTTTGCAATATATTGCTAAATTATCGCGCTGCTTAAATTAAATGATATCATTACTAATATCGTTATTTTCAAAAATTATGATATCATTTTCGAGTGTACCTTTTAGAAAGCAACCTATATCATTTTAGAATTATAAATGATATCATTCTCGGGCTTCTATATCACCGAAATGATATCGTAATGATATCATTACGATATCATTTGGTTTGTTGGGTAATGTATATATTTCAATTTATAATTCCTGGCAGTAAAAGCTTTTTTTTTCTTTATCCTATTATAAATGCTCCTCTTTATCTCTTCATACCCAGTAAAAACTTTGCTTGCCAGGTAATGAGTTTAGATGCTAATATAATTACACAACTTAAACAACTTATACATTAGCTGAATAACACATTATTTTAACACGGTGATGACATTAGAGGCAACTACTTACCACATGTAATTACTTAGATATCATTACAAGAACTAATTACTTTTAAGTTGTTCAATAACTTATTTATTTGAAAGTATTATTGAAGTCATTATAAGTTAAAACAAAAGAATCTAGTTGCGTTTTAAGTTACTAATAAGTAATTAAATTTTAAGATATAAAATAATAATAAAGAAACATTTAATATTTAAAAAACTAGTTTATATTAAAAATGTGAGAGAAACTATAGTCGGTCAATACCGACCATATGGTACCCTACACCATTCTGTATGAGCTAAAAGTTAGACCTGTGGCTAATTGTAGATTAACACTTTTACTCAATGCAAAATAAATTATACAAAGTTTCATTGAAATATTGCTAAATTTAAGGGATTTATGATCGTTAAACCCCTATTCCGGGGGGATATTTGTATGGGGGCTAGGTGAAATAATGGACCGATCATTTTCAATAAGCTTCGTCCTTGTGTCAAAATAATTATTCGTGTCAAATTTCATCAAGATATTTTTAAAATTGTGACCTGCACTTTGTTCACAAGGTTTACATGGACAGACAGTCAGCCAGCCGACTAGACGGACGGACATCGTTAAATCGACTCAGAAAGTGATTCTGAGTTGAACGGTATACTTTAAGGTGGGGGTAAGAAGATTTTTTCTGTGCGTTACAAACATCAGCACAAACACATTCGATTATAAAACAGCTATTATTAATATATTTTAGATTTTGACCTTTGAACTTTCGAAGTAAATAAATTTGATATATGCCGTTTTAAAATAAATGTCGTTTTCTATTAAATGAAATACAAGTTAGAACTTTACAATGTATAGTTTAGAAGTTATAAGCAATAAAGTATGTACACTTTTGAAAAGAATCGATAGTTTTTTAGTTTTTAAAACATTATATTTTTGGGCCGGAAAGGTTCAGTCTGAATGTCTATAATTTGAGCAACACTTGCAACTGTAGCGAATTTCATTGAAATCGGAGATACCAAATCCGAAAATAACTGTTTTTTGTCCATTTTGATATAGAATTACTCAATTCCAACTTGCTATCAAGTTAAATGTAAAAAATACAATTATGTTTTAATACATACTTAGAGGTACCCAGCTGGCCGTGTCTTGCAGAAAATATCGACGATGTTTTGATGATTTGACACGGTCTTCGATGACACATATACGACAGCTCCGAACAAACATTGGTGACATTTTCGAACAAAGGGCACTTAAGTCATCAACGATAACCTGAGCGATGCGTTATGCATATTTTCGTCAACCATATTAAGAAAAATAAATAAAAAAAGAGTTGGGTTCCGCCGAGATTTGAACCCAGGCCACCAACTTATCTTTTCCTTATTGAATATTTTTAATGATTTTATAAATGCTTTTATTTATATATACTTGATTATACTTTGTTTCTTAGTTTTATTAAAAAAAAAAAAAATGAAAATAATTTTAGACATTTAAACAATTTTGGAATTACTTAAAAAATCCTAGGCAAACATGTGAGAGGCATAATAAGCGAGATACGATCGTTTCGAGGATGAATCCTTTGAGTGATTTTTTTTTTAAATACAAATTAAATTCTTATTAATTCTAAGAACATTACAAAATGTTTATTTCCCCCTTATGCACATTTTATTTCTATGTAATCATTTAAAACTTAAACAATTTCTGTTAAATAATAAAACTTAAAAAAAAAAGAAAAATAAAAAATTATCTTGTGTTTATTATTTAATCTGCGCAAATAATTGGTATGCTACTAACAGCAGCAATAGCAACAACTACTACAACGTAAAATACATTTTAATAAAGTCTCTATTTCTTATCCAATTATCCTTCGTTGTTTTCATTTATTTTTTCCCTGAATATTATTCCTTTGCATTCATTTTCGTATTTTTGTGTGTGTATATCTTAATAAAGTGCAGAATTTTTTTTTTTTTTTTATATAACGATTCCTTTTTTTACCCTTTTCAAAAACGTGTTATTTTTAAAAAGTGTTATGTTTCCTTTTTTTTCTATATTTTTTTCTTCTTATTGTTGCTGTTGTATATAGAAATATCATTTATTTCTGCCAACATCTTTTCATTAATTATGAATGCAAAGTTTTCATTTCTGGATTTGTTTTTCTATTGTCTTGCTCCCGTTATTTTTTTTTTGTATATTGCATACTTTTAGGAAAATTTTGCTTTATGACTCTAATGTTTTATATTGTTTTTTTTTTTTTCTTCACTTTTCACTTCTTCGTTTATTTTAGAAGCCACTAAAGTTTCATTTAAATTTTTAAACATTATGTCAAAAAGGAAATATTTACCTAGTTTTATATTTTATTTACATTTTATTATTATTTTTTTCTCTTTTCATCTTTTTCATTTCTTTATTTTTATTTTTTTAAATTGTGTTGCGAAATAAAATATTTATCATTGAGACAAGAGTGAGGCACCAGAAGGAAAAAAAGTAGAGGAGAAAATATTAAACAAGAAACTCATTAATATTTTCAAATGCCATTAAATCTGTTGTCAGTTAATTTAAAAACAATTTAATAAAACATTTCAAAAATTTTTTTGTGAGAATTTTAAGTGTGGCATCAAAAAGAGAAACAAAGCCGAAGAAGTATTTCCTCCAGAGACGTTTTATAGCACAAAAAGACACAAAGAAAATATATTTGTTGGTTTTCCATCAGGGGAGTTGTTTATATTGTTAGCCCTTAGGGTTTTTTTTAAGAAAAATGTTACAAAAATTCCGTGGAGAAATTGTAATGATTTTTTTCTATTAAAAACTGTGGAGATCAATATCCCAACAAGAATTTTCAATATCAAATCACTAAAATTATAATGAAAAGAAATCTGAAGCACTGCACGTTGGGCGGTGGATCCAAGTGTTGGCCAAAAGAGAATTTCAGATAAAAAATAAAACATAGAAGCTGAAAGACCAAAATAATTCATTTTATATACATATTTTTTTTTTTTTTTAAAGAAAAGTGAATTCTTTATAACTATTAGATTTTTTTTTTTATCAATCTAATGTTCTTAACAGCAATTATTTTATTTTTATTTATTTAATTCAATAGCCAATGATATTATAATTCATATAAAGCTATTTACAATATAATGTCTCATAATTATTCAATAATAAAGCCTTAATATTTTAACAAATTAAAATAAAAATATTTCTCTTCTATTGGTTTTTGAGAAAAATTAATATATGGATAAAAACTGTTGAATTGATTGTATATACATACGTTTCATGGGATCAAAGTAGGCATATTTGGTTCGAAAAAACTTGATCTTTAAAAGAATAAAATTTTTAGTTGGACGATTTAAGACTACAAATTCGAACTTACGAAGCAGGAATTCAGAATTACAAATGAAGATTCCATATATTTTCTCCTACTTTCAAGAGTAAAGAGATCAATTAGTTGTAATGGTAAATTACAATGCTTAATACACATGTTTGTGTGTGTATTTATATTCTTAACAGATTTGGTTTTGGCACATAACTCTGTTGATTATGAACGAATTTGGTTTATTAAAAAAACCGAAATTTTATAAAAATATTTATAACCGATCTATATAAAAATAAAAATCTTAAAAAAAATACGTTTCGCCCGATATCTCAGTTATTATGAACCGATTTATTTAATTTTTTCAGCAAAAAAACTTCAGAAAAAAATTTTCGAGCCCTCTTTAAAAAAACGAAGTTTCTGGTATATGAAGAGGCTTCAGAAACTGGAAAACCGGTTCTAAAAACCGGTTTTTAAAGCATATCTCCGCCATTTATAAACCGATCTTTCTGATTCAAAAAAACCGAAACTTTATAAAAATATTTATGACCGATCTGTATAAAAATAAAAATCTGTAGCTTAAACAAGGGCTTCAAAAAATCACAAATGCGTTTTGCCCGATATCTCAGTTATTATTGAACCGATTTATTTTATTTTTTCAGAAAAAAAAAAAAAAAAAAATCAGAAAAAATGTCTAAGACTTCTTTGCAAAAACGAAGTCCCTAGTATATACAGAGACTTCAGAAACTGGAAAACCGGTTCTTTAGGTATATCTCCGCAATGTATGAACCGATCTAGATGGATTTCAATAACAAAATTCTCAAAAGGATTTCCGATCGTTTGATATATATATTATGTATGCCAGTTATCGGTGGGCTTCATAAACGCCATTTCAACCGACACACGGACGGACGGACAGACGGACATGGTCCTATTTGGCATCATGTCATTACGGAAAGAAAGATCTGGAGTGGTACCAAAACAATAACATAGTTTTTGTACCAAGAGAGGTCAATCCTAAAAATTGTCCGGAGCTAAGACCAGTGGAGAGATATTCATACATTTCAGTTTGATACGAGCAGTAGTTTAGGAGATACAAATTTATGACCAAAAAATTTACGCTTGGACCCATTGTACAGCCTTTGCTTTTGGAAATACATCCTGTAGTGCAATTCAGTAACTTTTAACAAAAAATATTGTGGTTTAGTTAAGACAGAAATAGACAACGAATGTCGTTAAATAGTGTTACAGAATAGAAAAAACGATAATTTTGTTGTTTGAATTTTTTAGCGACTCGATTACACAGGGAAACACTGATTCTGCGGCACGGGTTTTCTCAGTCAATTCGGATTCACAGTATTAATAATTACTAAGCCTCTAATACACTTTTTTTGAATTGACTCTAGTTCTCGCGATAAATCTCGATTTGTAAAATTAAAAAGGTTGCACTATATATTGAAGCATATCTTGAAAACGACTTGTCTAATTTTGTTCAAAAAATTATAAAAAATTATAATTAAAATTGTCTTCAAGTCGTTTTTACATTATTTTTTAATACGGTCAACAGTTATGGAGATATTAAGCCCATCTTTTGAGAACAAATTTAATTTAATTCAAAATTTCAAGAAAAAAGTTTTTCGAAAAATCATATAAATTCGAAAGTGTCAAAAATTAAATTTTTGTTATATAATCACAAAAATAAATTTGTTGCAAATAAAATAAAATATATCTCATTAAAATCAATGCCTAAGTTTTGACTTTATTCACAAATTAGTGAAAATACTCATTTGCAAGTTACATGGAAAAATTAAACAAATAAAAATGATTTTGTGATATTTAAAATTTTTCTATGTAACTTGTAAATGAGTATTTTCACTAATTTGTGAATAAAATTAAAATTTATGCATTGATTTTAATGAAATATGTCTTATTTTATTTGCATCATAATTACTTTTGTGATTATGGAATAAAAATTTGAATTTTTTTATGATTTCGAATTTTTATGATTTTTCGAAAAATTCTTTTTTTTAAATTTTGTATAGAATTTAATTTTTTCTCAAAAGATGGTCTTAATATTTCCATAACTGTTGACGGTATTAAAAAATAATGTAAGAACGACTTGGAGATAATTTTAATTAGAATTTTTTGATATATTTTTGAAGAAAATCAGACAAGTCGTTTTCGATATATGCTTCAACCTTCTTATTTTTACAAATCGCGAATTATCGCGAGAACTAAAGTCAATTAAAAAAAGTGAATTAGAGGCTTACTACTTATTAATGTAGTGAATCCAAATTGACTGAGAAACTCCGTGCCGCAGAATTTTTTTTAATTTTGTAACTCCGTGTTATCGTTAAAATAAGTTACTGAATCGCACTACTGTTCTTCTTGTATTTAGTCCATAATTTTTTTGTTTGTTTATGAACCGATTTTGCTCATGTTAAATACCAAACAAACTTTATATAAGGCTAAATATTTGCCTTTTCGTTCCCTTAGGACGTCTCCTTAGAAATGATGTGGAATTTGTTTCTTATAAGTATTTTAAATTTTGTAATAATTATATATAATGAGCAAAGACTGCTTAATAATTATCTCTACCAAAAGCAGAAAACGCATTGCAAAGAAAAGTTTAATTTAAAAACGAAATATACTATTACGTCCAAGTTTCAAGATTGTTCATTAAAATTAAAAATGTTTTAAGAGGATTTTAAAAATGAACAAAACTGTCTTGTGGTTTTACACAAGTGAATTTTTTGTGTGAAACCACAAGGAAAAAATACATATTTCTATGGTTGTATAACAAATACTCTAAACAATTTATATAATTTGAACAATTATTAAGGTTATAAAAAAGTAAAGAAAATCCCTTAAAATTTAGCTAGCAATTATCGGCATTAACATAAATGTTCATATGTTAACATCATAGTAAAAACAACACCAACAAATATACTTAAGATTCTATTTAATGTAATTAATGTATTAAAACTGTGTTAAAAAGTCTTATAAAAAGTAAGAAAACATAAATTTATCATTTAGATTAAAAATTAAAGAAAAAGTATCATTAATTAAAATTAATATACAGTTTTTACTTGCATACGTTTTTAAGCTTAAAAAGGAACATAGTAAAAGATATTAAATGATGGCAAAGTTTAAGAATATTTAAACAGATATACATACATATACATATATATCTATGTACTATGTGTTTGTTTAAGTAGGTGGGATGTTTACGTGTTAATCTTAAGCAAATGCTGCTCCAAAAAAAAAAAAAAAAAAAAAAAATTGTAATAAAATATTATAAATAATGAAGAAAATTATCATCATCTACGTTTTATTTTCCCAGTTAGCCCATGAAGCTAACCTCTTAAAATTTGTTGCAAAGAGAATAAGTAAAATACTTAGAGAACCAGGTAATTTTAGTTAGAGTAGTCATCTGGAAGAAGTAAATAAGTAGGAAAATGTCACATACAGGTTGCTTAGTTTTTTGTGTGTTATTAAGAATTACTCTGGGGTTTTGTCGACATCATGTTTTGGGTTTTTGTTCTGAATTTTTGTTTCTTTTTTTTTTATTCATTTATACTATAGCAGATAGTATGTATGATACTTTTGCAAATAATTTTGGCTTTTACTCTGTAGTTCATCTATATGGATGAATGCCTGGTTGAACATGTTTAAATGTTTAGAAATAGAAAGAGTGGGATAGTAGTCAATTAATGGGATACAGTGGGAGGAAGAAGTATGTTCACAAATCAAAAAACTTGTTGTTAATTTTTTTTACTATACATTAATATAAAATTCTTTATCTGAAAGCTGTCTATAATTTGCATTAATATATTTAATTTGTCTTATACTATAAAATATTATAATTATCACTTTAATTAATTCCCACAATTTTTTCCCCTTTTTAATGGAAAAGAAATGTGTAGAATATATATTTTTTTTTTCAAGTATTGTCTACTAAAAGCTACGACTGTTTCCCATCTTTTTGGTAATTTATGTATTTCATACCAAAACCACTTCTAAATCAGAAACGAATAAAGTTATTCCAGTTAGGGCATTCGGAACGAATGCACTGTGTTTCTAATTCAGCTTATAAAAGTGAAACCATTGGTGCTTTGTATTTGAAATTTGGCTGTTGTACTTAACCTCATTATTTTTGAAATCCCTTCCCCTTACTTTGAAAAAATTTCCATACAAATTTTAGAAAAACAAAAGCAATTTACATGAAAAATTTTTCAAAAAGAGGGAAAGTGTTTTAAAAAGAACCCATATACACTGCAACTTTTACGTTTAAAGGCAAGAGATGTGCAGAAGCAAGTGGGGTAAGAAACGTTGCACGTCGTCGCAAGGCTAAACATTTCAGAAAACAAATTGCTAGACTAAAAACGTTTTTAATTTGTGGCTCTTCAGGCCAGTTTTTTTTTAACTTTTCTGGTAACAGATAAGCATCAATTTAAAGAATGAATTATATTTCATCTAGAGATGTAGAGATTTTTTAGAGATGAGTTTTGATTATATATTTGAATTATGCATTTGTATCAAGCACTTTTTATGCGCTGAACACATTTTTCAGAGCATATTTTTGTTGCCCTGATAAAAACAAATGTAAAGAAGTCAATAGTATAACTTTGCTCACTTATAATAAAAGTTCTAACTCCAAAAGTTTGCACGAATTTGTTGTACGCAGTCCTTAGTACTCAAAGTATTTTCAGACTAGTCAAATATTTGACCAAAATGACGTAACCACTATATAAAATATTTTCTAACTTCACCATTTTAATGGGTAAATATTTATACCCTACACCACTCTTCATCTTCAAACTTCTGATGCTTTTTACAACGCATTTTTAATTCATTACTTTTAAATCAATTAAATTACTCAGAGTAAGTTGTATAAGCTTAAGAATCATCATAGTAAACTAAACCAAAATTATATGGCTTTTTACAGCGGTTTTTTTGAAGAAATAATGAAGTATCCCGCAAATGCTTTTTAGTATACTCTCCATATTTAAAGCTTCCTGTACTTTTCTAGTAAGCAAAATGTATTTTAAAAATCTGATGCTTTAAACTTTTTAAAATATCCCTATCTTAAACTGTACAATACAAGTTTATTCCAGTATTTTAACAAGAGTTAAAAAGGAAAATTTTCTCACCTATTAAGTCTTTGATTAAAAAATTTGATTAAAAAATTTTTCGTGCTCCTTCAGAAAAAAAAATAAAAAAATATGTGGACTAGATGGATTTCCGCGTGCTAAACTCGAATCTGCTTTCAGTTTTTTTTTCCATCATATTTGTTTAAGAGGGTCATTGGGTGTAATTGATATACCAAATTATGCAAAATAAAATTGGCTTTAAGTTGTTCTACCAATAAATTTTTATCCGCTCAATAGTTTAGGAGATATTTCGAAATAAGTGTCCGAAAAAAAATGTTGTTCATGCCAAATTGAAGATTTTTTTTTTTTTTACTAAAACATCAAAAATGCTTCACTTTATAATTTTTATCTCAAATCTGGTGAAACTACGAGTAAATAATGCCCAGTATCATCAAAATTGATGCACAAATCTTGATTGCATTCACAGTTAAGTTAAAATACCAATGCATATCTATAGGTAAGTGGAGATACCCTGGTGGGCAAAAAAAAATATGTGGATTAGATGGTATTTAACATGCTCAACAAAAATCAGCTTTCACTTTTTTCCTATCACGTATTGATTTCTTTTTATGGGTATGACCACTATGACCTCGCCTTTAGGCAGTCACACTTGTACAACTAGATAACGGTTTGTCCAATTAAGATAAATTAAACTCCAATATATAGCGATTTGAATAATTTTGAGCTGAATTTACATAATTTTTGTTTAGTTAATATTTCCGTAGTTATTCAGAAATCAGTAGCGAATTTTTTTTTTTTTTTTTTAAATCCTGAAACTTTTGATAATAAATCTGAAATTCTTGAGCGAATAAAAAAATATTTTTGACATACCTTGAAGACAATTTTATGCATGCATCTTTTGGTGTATCATTTATCAAAGTCGTGTAAACGGTTCTTGATTGAGTTATAGTCTAAATTGGACAAACCATTCTCGAGTTTTATAGTTTGACCGCTTAATAAGGTGATGATATTAGTTTTTTTTTTTGCCCACCACTGTACTTCTACTCAATTGTATCTATAAATGGGAATTTTTACTTACCTGTGAATAAAATCAAGATTTGTGCATCAATTTTAAAGATACATGCTTTATTTGGGGGAGGATTTTTTTGTCGACCAGTGCTACGAGTATTAACAAATCTTTCTTTTTGTTAAAGTTAATTGATCACAGAAAAAAATATTTCAAATAATTTTTTAATAAAATTTTTAATTAACTTTATATTGGAATTTAATTATATAATTTATTAATATAATTAATTTTCTAATTGGTTTTCAGTTTTGTTTTTTAATAAATTGACAGCTGTTAATAAAATATAAAGAAAAATTAAATATTTGTCTATAAAAGTACAGAAATAAAATAAATTTAAGTAAATTTTCAAAAACTTTCAGCTCATTGCATCTATTTAAGGAAAAGAAGTAATAATAATATCAATTATTCTAGTTATTAATATTATCATTTTGATGATTGGAGCAAAATCAATTAAAAATTAATTAATATTACAAATTTCGTAATTGAAGTCCATTTTTAATTTTTTCTGTGATAAATTAAAATAAGTCATAGACTAGACTTATTATGTATATAAAGTTTCTAATTTATCCGTTAATTTTCTGTACACACTGTTTGTACAACCATAATATTAATTCTTCTTTGTGTGCTTTTGCTTTTCTATTCTTATTTTTTGCTATTTTTGTGTTTTATATTAGAATTCTTTGCAATATTTGCAGGTGGGTGACTTTTGTGAGTATGTCAGTAGTTACATATTTGTATATGTATGAGTGTTAAAAGGTATGAACAGTTCAACTCTATAATAAAAACGGCAGCTAAATATGACAATCATAAATCATTTACTTATATTTATAAGAGTTTATGTTCAAAAGAGTGTTGAGGGGGTAAAAGTAACTTAATAACCCATTAAAAACTAGTTACTATAACTATAAGTTACAATCGAAAAAAAAAAAAAAAAAATGAAGAGAGCAGAATGGATAACACAACTCAAAGAATAGGTAGAAAATTTGTTATTTATGATTGTTTAAGAGGGTCATTGGGTGTAATAGAAATATATAAATTATATTTTTTTCCAACTCATACTTAAACAAATGACTAAAAACACTTATGAACATTAAATAAAGTGGAAGGATTTAAATAAAAAATTTAATAAATTATCTACAAAATCGTTTATTTTAAGCAAATTTAAAAAGCTAATTTTTATTTATAAAAAAGATTATCATTTAAGTTTTTTCTCTTCAGCTAACACTTTAATATAACAATCAACATTCATATATTCATTGCAAAATATAAAAGACTTAATCATATTTTTATATACTCTCAAATAAGCTAGTGAATGTATGTACGTCTGTATGTCTCTTTAACTATAAAGCCGCTTTAGCAGTTGACAGTTTTCGCCTTTTTTTCTTGTTATCCTTTCTAAGTTATATTTTTGTTTTCACTAAAAAGCTACATTAAACGTATTTTTTTTTTTTCCTCACCAAGTCGTCATCTTTTACTTCTAGCTGCTACATCAAATTTCCGTTTCCGTTATTTTATGCTTAAAGATAGGGAGTTTACAGCAGATGATTATTATAACTGTATATGTGTGTATATGTTTAATGTGATGTGAGTTAAAGCAACAAGATGCACAAGAATCATCATCAGCGGAATGGTGAAAAAAATAAAAAAAATAAGTAAGAAATCTCATTTGTATGTTTCACCACAAACTAACAAAACCAACATAATATTACAATACACAATCTCACGTACAACGTACTATAAAATTTCACATACAAATATATTCATATTTTGAACTGTTACTCGTCGTACACTTACTGACTAACTGTATACAGATAACAATATCAACAACAACAGCAAAGGGCACTCAAAAACATACATAGAATATTGTTAGAGCAGAGGTGAACGAACTTTTAAATATGGGGGGAAATAAAGAATTAAACTTTTCGAAATTTCTTTTAATAAAAAACTCGATCAAACTTGTGTGATAATCTATTAAAAATAACTTAATTTATTATTTTTTAAATATTTAGGGGAGAAAAGTTCTATATAAATTGCAGACTAGATACAACAAAACGTTAAAGGTATAACTAAATATTCTGCAGGCTCGTATACATGGGGAGGAATAAACGAAAGTTCCCTCCCACGTTCACATCGTATAAAATAAAAAACTACCAAAAAATGCATTGCTTTAATCGCTTTCTATAAAGCTGTAAATGTAAAAATTAAAACGAGCCATATTTCCTTAAAGTCGAGGATTAAAAAGAGGAAAATTTCTTTCCACTAATGATAAATAAATTGAATATGAAAAAGGCATTTGGTAATGATTATTTCTAAAATTTAGGGTTTGATTTCGTAAAATGAAACGAAAACTCGTCTTGACAATTTTTATTGAAAACAACAAATAAATTTAAATTTTGTTTTTGTTTTTAATATAAATTTTTGAAAAGATTTTTCGTTTCGTCTTATTTTTATATATTTATTTTTTTAACTGTTCTTGTACGAAACTTGTCATAAAATTATTTTCCTATAAAGCACAGTGATTCATTTCCACACACAAATAGAAGGAGTTATTTGTAAAAATTAAGAAATAACCCGTTAAAAAAAAAAAAAAAAAATGATATAAGAATAAGCTTACCGCTCATATGATGATATGAAATTAAATTGCTATATAGTACCCCTAGAGTAAAGAGAACCGGTTCAAAACTAGTCACGTGACAGGTTTTCAGGGCTAGTGACCGGTCCCAGTTTCGGAACTTTATATGAGAAGAACCTGTCACTTTTACATGGGGTTGTCATTGGAGGTGGCTAAATAGCCCCTTGGGACAGGCCACAGGATAGGTCCTAGGACAGGTCCAAGAGGAAAGGTTCTGTAACGATTATTGTAATAAAAATTTTATAAAAATTCGGTAATTGTTTACTTTTAAACATTATTTTTATTATTATCTTTATTAAATTATGTTTATTTTAATTTTATAATTTTTCGTTAATGTCGATGGCGGCACCCCGGCTCCAAACAATGTTCATCTAACGTATGTTATGTTTTATAGTCTTCAACGCTTACCACTCAGTCACTGATTGTTATTGCGCGCGAGTTGCTATTTACGCACTTAACGAGCTGTCCTAGGACCTATCCTGTGATCTGTCCCAAGGGGCTAATTAGCCACCTCCACTGACAACCCCATGTAAAAGTGACAGGTTTTTCTCATATAAAGTTCCGGAACTGGAACCGGTAACTAGCCCTGAGAACCTGTCACGTGACTAGTTTTGAACCGGTTCTCTTTACTCTAGGGTATTTGCGCACTTAACGAGCATGTTAATAGTGAGTGTGTTTGTGTCAACTGGTTCTCAATTGGAACTTTGGTGACGAGTTAGGTGTGAATTGGTACCCATTACTGCAATTACCACAAATTTCCCGCAGGGATGTTATAAGTATGTTAACGCTTTTTTGAATTAGAGCAAGGACATACATATGTACCTGTTACATATTTTTTTTTTTCTAAAAACTATTATAAATCTGTCAAAATTAATCTCCTATTAAAATTCTACAACTTCGCCTACTACAAAGTGGGGCCAAGTACAAATTTCTTGGTAATAAATATGTATCTCCTAAACTACTACTCGATTTGAAATGTATTTATTATTTTTTGATAAATAGTGGGTATAAAGACATAAAACATATTGACATATTTTCCGCTGTTTTTATCTCTTTTCAAAACTTTCAATGAAATCAAATTATCAAAAGCGGAGTCTATAGAAGCTGAGCTCAAATGGAAAAATATATTTGAAATTTTAACAATCTTAACAATCTTTTGATAAATTTAGAACTTTTTAATATAGAATTTTAACACAGTAGATTTATTTTACAAATACTATCTCTAATTGCTTTTGGTTTTATTTTAATTATTTTGCTAGTTTTATGATTATTATTTAAACCTGCCATTATGTACAAACAAATCCGAAAACCTTTAAAAATTATATGAACAACGTGTTGATGCTTTTCTTTTCCCTAATCGAAATTAAAGATTAAAAGCTGTTAGAATCTGATGGGATAATAGTGATTAAAGTATTAAATTAGTAAACTTTTTTAAAAAAAAAAAAAAAAAAAAAAGACAACAACCCTTTCTGACCAAAATCAGTTTTCGATATGAAAACTGACAATGATTCTAGCAAATCAAAATTTTTTAAAACCAAAACAGACCTAAAAATAATAAAGAAGCCGATTCTTAATCTTTTACCACGTCTGGGAGCTTCAGAAAGCTCTGGAAAGAGACAAAATGCTTAGAAAAAGACACATGAATCCTATTATCTCCGCTCCCTGATTTCAAAATCTGGCTGGTTAGGATTTGTAGGAAGAAAAGTTTTAAAAGTAAGCCAAATTTTGATCTTCTACGTCTGGAAAGAGAAAAAATGCTTAGCAAATTATATATATGTATTAGAGTGTCCCGTAGACAAAAATTTTGTAGGAAGACCCTTCAAACGATGCATAAAAGTTAGCTTAATATGGGAAAATATTAAAAAAAAATAATTAAAATTGATCTTCAGTTTCCTACCAGCGATTGAAAGTCACGGGTGTAGAACATTTCGTCCCAAAAATAGTGTTGAGTTTTGTCTTGAAATGGGTATCAAAAAATTCGTAATTTTTAGCCAATTATATAAAATATTTTAAAAATTTTTGGTCCATAAACCATCATTTTAGTACATCGTGAAAACAAAATTTTCGATATGTTTCTTAAAAAATGGATAAGAATTTTATAATTTTGTTCCCTTTATGGCTAAAATGTTAAAAATTTTCATTGTGTATTGCTGATAAAATATAATTTTCTAAATTTTTACAAAAATTTTTTGATCAAAATGCCTTAAAAGGTCTTCTAACGAAACAAAATCCCATGGAGACATTTTTCGATACATATTTCGATTAGAAAATCGAAACTTTTTTTGACCAAAATGTATGGGACCCATGATTTTTCAATCGCTGGTAGGAAACTGAAGACCAATTTTAAAAATTTTTTAAATAATTTTTTCTTATTAAGCACATTTTTAAGCATCGTTTGAGGAGTCTTCCTATATCGAAATCTCGAAAAAGCCTTTCTTCAGGATACTCTAATATGCATATAAGTAGATATATAGATAGAAGAAAATAACTAAAGCTTGCCAGTAGATTAGAATAAGTATTTTCTTCTACTTGCTTGTGAAAACCAAGAAATTTCCGTTTATGTTCACCAAAATTAAACTGAAAGAAAGTCGACTATTGCAAGAGTTTGCCGAAAAATGCCCAATATAAATTGTTACATAAAATATAAGCTTTGGCTAGCTTTTTACATTCATGCTAGTTCGTACACAAACATAACTTTTCGTCCCTCAAAGTTATAGATTATCTTGATGAACAATACATATGGACACTAAACACAAAACTAACAATAAATACACGACTAATATACAATTTAAAATAAAGTTATCCTAAGCAGCAATTTCCATTATACAACATTATTATATATATTGTTCTGATAATGAGATACAGTTATTATAATTATGTGAAATGTTATAATAATCTACCTACACACACCTAAATACTACAATATGTTACATTCCAAGTGTGTTCAACTTTTCTCATTTTGTAGCACCGTGTTATTGAATTTCTGTAACAAAGATCACCTTAAAAACTAAAAAAAAAAAAAAATAAAAAAATACACCTTTTTGAATTTTTTTACATCAAAAATTAGCTTGTCTTGGAAAAGTGAGCATAGAACGAGCGTTTTTCTCAAGTTTAACATAAACCAGCAGCTGTTCTTTTAAGTTTTTAAAGCTTTATTTCTTAATTTTCTTTAATGTTGATGTTATTAGCTTTCAACAAACGTAATTCCAATCCATTTGATTTTTGCCTATGAAACGAATCACGAATTAAAAAAATTCCATGATGAACGCCCGAAAAAGATTTTTTTTTACTTGATGGCTTTCAATTTCGATATTAATTTGTATACACAAACTCCATTAAGCCTTTTATTAATTTCAGTTTTCAGTTTTGTGAAATTGCAAAAACTCGCGATTTTATTTCGCTTTTTAATTTTCTCAAAAACCATTAAGTATGTAACTTTGAATATCAATATCTCTGAGAAGGATTTGAGAATTTTAATGATTTAAACTGCCTTTGAATTTTACATATAGCGGCTTTATGACGAACATTTTAAACATAAGAAAGATTTTTTAAAAATGCATTTTAATGCAATTGCATTTTTTTTAATGCATTTTCCTTTAAATATGCTATTAAAAATTTTGAATTTTTTAACATAATTGACAAGTTTGAAATCTTTACATTAAAATAAAAGTATAAAAATTTTGGGACGCGAACATCTTGTATGCATAATCCAATTTTTATGAAAACATGTTCCCAATTTTTCATATAAAAATAAAATTTTTTCTTGTTTTTTTAATTTTCTTTAACATTTGTATAAAAGTTAACAAAATATAAAAAGTATGTAATTTTAAATATTAATATCTCTTGAAGTTATTGATGGATTTCTGTAATTTAAAAAGTATTGTATTTATTTTTTTTTTTTCTGTGTAATTTAGTCAGCATTTCCTAAATCTCCTCTTCGTTCCATAATATTTTAAAACTATTAATGCAGTTTATAGATGCATTTTTGTTAATTGCGAATTTATTAAATTTTAATTTTTTCTAAAGTGTGTTTAAAAATGCTTTGTTTATTATAACTCGAATTTTTAAAAAGTAACACAATAAGTTTTTTTTAACAAAATATGTAAAGCTACTCATAATACCAGAAAAATATAATTTTTATAAAAAAAAAAATTAAATTAGTTGAAGAAAAGGGAGAAATTGTGCATAGTATATGTGTGCGTCCCAAAAAATTGAGACTTTTATTTTAATGTAAAGATTCCATGCTTTCCAAATATGTAAACAAATTAAAAAAATTTAATAGCATATTTAAAAAAAATGCAATTGCATTAAAATGCATTATTTTTAAAAAAATATTTTTTATTTGTAAAATATTCATGTTCAGGCTGATATAATTACGATTCAAATGATTTTTTAGGTTTTTTCGAAAGTGAAAAAACGAAATATAATCGGGAATTTTCTGAATTTAGCGAATCTGAATACGGAAATCTATATAGACGTCTATAGATCTATTTTTACGTACAAAATTTTATAAAAATCGAAAGACACTTGGTAAATTTTTTGAAGTTTTTTCATGGAATGGACGATATATATTTTCGTTTACTTACTGACTAAGTATATCCATTATAGTATGTTAAATTTGGAAAAATTACCTAAAAAGAAAAAAAAAAAAAAAAATTTATTAAACAATTGATTACATTTTTATTAAATTTGTTAATAATTCATTAAAACCAGTTTTATATTCGCAATTGTCAAAATATTTTTGCTTTTTTGAAATGTTGCGTTTGCGTTGTATGAATATTTATTGCTGCGTTTATTTCACAATAAATGTTTACACAAATAGATAGATGTCAAATTCATTGTTTTCTTTTAAAACTCTGTTCCTTTCTTAAAAAAGAGATGCAGAAAAGATGGATTGTAAAATGATTAATATATAAATAAGATATAAAAATTATCAGCGGTTTTCTTTGTCACTACACGCAGAGAAAAAACATGGTTACAGCATGATCACCACAACTATTCAATGATTATATAGCCGTTTTTCATTGATTTAAATATACTGTATTCATGATAGCAACGTTTATGATTCTGTTTAATCATTTAATGATTACTTACAATCAAAATTTTAATATGGTTCACTGAATTATAATATGTATTTAAATATGTTTATATGAAATCATATTTATGAATAAATCCAATCACTTAGTCAATTCTACAAAACTTTAGTTAATTACATAACCATTCATTTAATTTTACAAATTTGGTTAATTCTACAACCATTAAGCCATTAACTTTTAATGCCTTTTGAATACACATTTTTGTGTATCAGTCCAGTAGTTATAATTCTCATTTAGTTTATATATGAAGAAATATAAATTGACAAGTTTTGTTTTTATTCAGTATGATGAATGTACCACATATCGTACAAATGAATATAAATATGAAAATATGGGATCATATATATGATAACATGGGATTATATATGTGATAACATGAAATTATAAAATGATAAAAACGTGATGAAATTGAAAGAAATACTTAAGAAAAGGTTATAAAACTTACTAAAAGTTATTAATAAGGTTATGAACCTTACTAATAAAATATAAATTGGAATCATAATAATGATTACGTACAAATATACTTATTGTAACCTGGAATCATATATTACAATCATAGTATGATACTCTTAGTTTATGGTCACAGGAACCATATTTTTTCTTTGCGTGTATAAGATGTTAATGCCCATACATAGGGCAAAGGTGACATTTCTGATTACATTTAAAATGAAAACATTTCGTCTCTTATAAAAATATTGAGAAAAGGGGAAAAACAAAAATTTTCGAACAAAAAAAAAAAAAAAAACGCAATTTTGAACCTTACCATCTCGGATTTCGGTATACATACTCATTAAGTTCTTCAAAATTTTCAAATTCGTTGTAGTTTAGAATTTATTAATACATGAAATTTAAATCAATATTTCTCTGAACCTATTTGTCCGATTTAAGCAATCAGACTCAAATTAATGCCTAATAAATCTAGTTTCTAATTATTTTGATGAAAATGCCATTTTTTAAAGAAAATGATAATGAAATCAATACTCGTTCTTGTATCAAGGATATTTAAAAAATCATATCTTTCATTTTTATAATTTTTCCCTAAAATGTTCCCTAAAGCGTTGGCATTAATATATAAAAAATTAACAATAAGTAAAAAAAAATCATTTATTTCTTTAACAATTTAAGAATTTCGAATGGTTGTTAAATGAAAAAAATTGGAATAAGTATATAAACAAGGATTCTCGAGGCGACAATAAATCCGCGATTTCTAACGTACTGTTTCGATTGATGACGAATATTTTAGATGTTCGAAGGAATCCATTTATGAGTTTCTGGTATAGTTTTGTGAAATCGTAAAATTTCGTGATTTTTCTTTACCTATAAATATTTCTAAAAATTAAAAAAATCATAAGTGTTAGTATAAGCAACAATATCGTGGAGACCACTTAGCAGATTAAGACAACTCAAATTGCTTTGAAGTTAAACTTAAATTCTATGCGTGTATACTTTCACATGTGCTATTTATGCATATATATTTTAAATTACTTAGTTATATATATTAATAAATGCGACACAATTTCATTAGACTAAAAGGCAATTCAAGATAAATAATATCTATTTAGTAAAGGATTTATTAAGCCTTCTAATATTACCTAAAGCCATTCATTCATCTGTTCTCTATTTGAAAACAAACGACAAAGATCTTTTGATATTGCTAAAATAGACATTACTTATAAATATCATACTTATTACAAAATGTGACTATTTTTATTTTATTTTTAATTTATTTGTATTAGGTCTTCTCTGTATATTCCTTAAAGGCTAAAATGCGCGCGCAATAATAAAGAAATTTAATATTTGCTTTATTTTTATGTAAATCTGTATATAAGTCATATACATACAATATATATATTAAAAATATACATACATATTTATATGTGTGTATATTACATATAAAAAATATATATTTTTTCATCTTTGGCATGTCTTTAAGGAATTTGTTTTAAGTGTCATTTTAGTATTTTTTCTTCTTATTTTTTCAGTTTTTTATTATTACTCTTATACGTTCAATGTTTATTCATACTACAGAAATTACAAAAAATAAAATAGTAATTTTTTACATAAGAGTATTAAAGTTAAATTTTGTTATATATAGTATTTACTCAACAATAATATACAAGCACACACACACACATATACAAGCAGTATAGCATGTATAAGTAAAAAAATATAAGTCAAGCGAAGTGCTGGTATATATTTTTTGCTGTCTGTTAAAAAATAATAATATTTGACACTTACATATGAGAATACATATGTCTTAAAGATTGCGTTTTCTTTCTTTCTTTCTTGCTATAGACTTGTTAAGCAAAAAAGCAAGTTAATATTTCAAAATTTCAACAAATTGCAAGAGTTTTCATCATCATAATTTTGAATTGCTATATGTATGTATGTACTTATACATATATGAGTACGTATAAGTAAGTTAATATATTTATTTTGTAGGCAATTTAATTTTTACATTTTATAAATTATTTTAGTATAAGATTAACTAAAGAAAGCGCTACAAGGATTAGCTTTAAAATTTCATAGTAAATATTTAACAGCTGGATATTTCAAATATTTAAACATAAAATGCTTAAGTGTATACATATATGACAGTCACAATTTTTTAAATTTTATTATAGAATAATAAAAAATGTGCCTTAAAGCTAAACATTATTTCCCATTGCTAGTAAAATGTTAAACAAATTGTTTAAGCTTTAACCTTGCAAATAAATATTTTTAAATAATTCAAAGGTTAAACAAACACTTTCATACATACAAATATGAATGTAAATTTGTATTTGTTATGAAAAATGTTTGTATAAATATTTTCACATTCATAGGCAAAAAAGGTTTTTGGAGTAAAAGGAAATGACGAGCGTATGTATGATTAATATTTGCTCTTTATATATATTTTTTATTAAGTATACGCATTGGTGTACTTGTACATAACATACTGAAGGCAAATAAAAACATTTCGTATAAATGGTTTAAAAAATTAATGAATTAAAAATAAATAAGAGTAAATATTTTTATTGATATAGTGTTGATGTAGAAATTAAGCGATATAAACTTATCTCAATACGATTTTAAGAAGAAATATTGTAGTAAATCAAACTACAGTTGGTATCATTAATTTCATCATAATTAAATTAGGTGATAAGGGAGTGGGAAATTTTTATTATTTTCTGATCATAAGTTTGTATTTTTTTAATTTGTTATTATAAATGAACACAATTTTATACCAATAATCCTGCGAATACTCTTTATCCATCTGCAAAATTATTATGCAAACTCTCTTTGAATTTGATATTTATTGTTATTTGATTATATACGTTTATGTCATATTAAAAATTTATGATATTTAAAGAAACTTGGGTAGGAATATTAAAGCCCTCGGCTGAACGAATTAGTGTAAATACTTTAATTGATTACAAATATAATAACAGAACACTTTTCGGGATTAAATGTTAATTTTGCGGAAATACAGCTGGACGGAAATAATATGATTATCCTATAAATTTAAAAGAGATCTGTGGTAAATGGAATTATATTTCATATTATCTCCTCTAGTTCTACAGAAATTTTCATTGTAATGGTTAAATTGGATTATGAGATATTATTTTTTAATGTAGGTAGATACGTTTTTTAATAAGTAATTCTATTTTAATTAAAAAAATAATATCAACTTATTTTCGTTAATAACACCGTGTGACAGTCATTTTCACACATGAAAAAGTCGATATATGTCTGAACATAGTAAAACTGCGTACTGAGCGTATTCTTCAAAAATTTTAAGTCATTTCAAGAAGAAATTTGACTTCCTAGAGTAAAATGACTTCAATGTTTCGAAGGACACATTATTTGACAAAAAAAAAAAAAAAAAAATTATTTTTAGTATTTATTTTCAAATATATATTAGCATGAAAAAACGAGAGAAAGAGATATAGTCGGTCAAGCCCGTCTATATGAAACCCTACACCATGTGTACCAAAATTCGAGATGTGCCCAATTATGGACCCATACTTGTATTAAGTGTAAAATAAAAAATACTAATACGGAATATTACATAGATACTAGATTCACATGTATTTATACACTTCTATATAGGAGCTATGGAAAATTATGAACCGATCTTCATAAAATTTTGCATTATACTTATAAAAATTTTATTTGTGTTAAATATTAAGTTGATGCAAAAATGTTTATAGGATTTATGAACGTTAAAGTGATTTTCGAAAGAAGTGTTAATATGGGAGCCATGGTCAATTATAAACCGATCTTCACGAAATTTGGCACACAAATTTATACTTACATAGAACTTATTTGTGCTAAATTTTATTAAAATATTGCTAATTTTAAGGCATCTATTAGTGCTAAAACTTTATTCCGGGAGGACATTTGTATGAGGGCCAGGTGAAATAATGGGCCTATCATGACCAAATTCAATAGGCTTCGTCCTTGTGCAAAAAAAAAAAAAAAAAAAAAAAAATCATACGTAGCAAATTTCATCAAATTATCTTCAAAATTGCTACCTGTACTTTGCGCACAAGCTTTACATGGACAGCCAGTCAGCTGACCAGATGGACGGACAGACATGGTTAAATCGACAGAAAGTGATTCTGAGACGAACGATATATTTCAAGGTATGGGTCGGAAGATTTTTTCTCTGCTTTACATAATTTGCAAAACCACATAATACCCCAAGCACCTATGGTGGTGTAGGCTATAATAATTCTCACATGTCAAAAAATCGTTACATAGATAATACAAGAGACTATACATGATAAAACTGTTTACCGACTTTTTCTCCAAAATGTCAAATTTCCTCTCAGAAGGACTTTAATTTTCGAAAAATTGGTAATTTTTAAGAATAATATAAAATATTTACAAAGATTATATTGACCCAATATGGATGTCAAATGAAAACCATGAATTGGCAAAGTTTGGATACCGCCAGAGGGAATACCTTTTGACCCTTTGGCTTTACACACATTTACGTTGTGATTTCTTTTGAAAACATTGAAAAAATTATATAGCCCATAATAAACAACAAATTTTATAAGTGAACAAATATTGTCACCTCTTTGAAAAAAATATTCACATTAAGTGTAAAATAAAACATACAGTATATTACGTCGATACTAATATTTATATGAATTTATCCATTTTAGAGTGATTCCCGAACAAGGTCCTTATATGGGAGCTATGCTAAGTTATGGACTGATATTCCTAAAATTTGGCACTATCATTTATATTTATATAAAACTTATTTGTGTCAAATATTAACTAATATTTTAATATTTTTTGGGATTTATGTACGTTAAAGTGATTTTCTGAAAATGGGTTTATATGGGAGCTATAATCAATTAAAGACCGATCTTCCTGAAATTTGGCACACAGGTTTAGACTTACATGGAATATGAACCAAATTTCATTAAGATATTTTAGGGATTTATGATCGTTAAACCACTTTTCCGGGAGGACAGTTGTATGGGAGCATTTAAAGGATTGATCATAACCAATTTTAATAGGCTTCGTCCTTGGAGTATAAGAAATTTGTGTGCCAAATTTCATCAATTTATGTTCAAAATTGCGATCTGTAGTTTGATTACAATGTTTACATGGATGGACAGACGGACGGACATTGTTAAATCAACTCAGAAAGTGATTCTAAGAAGATTGGTATAAATTAAGGTGGGTCTTAGAACAATATTTTTGGGTGTTATAAACATCAACACAAACGCATTATACCCTTCCCACCTATTGTGGTGTAGGTTGTAAATACCTCACCTCTGTACATGTAAAATTTTGTAGAGATATTTCAAAAGTTCCAGATTTTTTTGATGATGATGTTCAATTATCTTCTAAATACTTATATATTCTTAATAAACTAAGCAACTAGTTAACAAAATTTAATAAAAAATATTTTTTAAAAAGGTCTATTTAAAGAAATTACAAAAAAATTGTTCTAGTATTAAATTTCAAAAAACATTTGGTGTGTCTTCTACAACTCCAGCTGTTTTATATTCATCTAAATGTATATTAAACCATAAATTTTAAATTTATTTATTAGTTGAAAACTTTTCAATATGGTAAATTATAAATAAATCATTACAAAACGATTATTTGCCAATAAGATAGAAAATAATCTTGTGCAATAAATAAAAATTTCTATGTTTTTCTGTTTATAATTATTTACTTTCCTTTTAATGTAATTTTTTTATACATTTTATTGTACAAAAGATACACAGATAGATTGTCTGCAACTAACAAAGTTTTTAATTTACCTTATTCTTTACCTTGATTACACTAGAATACATAATAAATAATAAAAAAAAAAAAAAAAAACAAGAGAAAGAGCAAGAAAAACATAGAGTAGAAATTTTGAAATAAAAACAGAAAAAATAAAGAATAAAATAATATCTGACTCCTTATTCTACTTTAATTAAACAAAACTTACCAAAATGCTAAAGGCATTAGAAAATAAAAATAAAAGTAAAAAAAAGAAACTTCATTTTAGTTGTTTTTCTTTTTTCTTTTAAAATGTTTTTTTATAATGCTTCAGCTGGGGAGAAAAAATAAAGTTTACACTTTGTTTTATTTTCCTAACAAAAATCGTTTTTAAAATAGTTTGTGCCAAAAAAAATAAAGAGAAAATGAAAAATATTAAAATAAGAATATGAAAAAAGAAAAACAAGTACAAAAAAGGTTGTGTTTATGTTGCCATTTGAAATTTGTTACTCTACTTTGTCCTGTACTCAACTCTCAACTAGATTCAACGATTCAACTCAATTGCATTTTTGCTCCATTTTGTGCGAAACTTACTTCAATATCGTAAGTGTTGGAAACACTTATAAAACTTTTTAGTTCTCTAAATTATTTTTTTTTTTTCTGATTTTAGATTTTCATTGCATTTTTTGATATTTTTATTTTTTTTTTTTACTTTTTCTTTCTTGTTTGTTTTATTTCATTTACATTTACAAAATAATATTGTATGGAAAACTTTTCGGTTCACCCAAAGACTTTAAGACAATATGTTTGTTTTACACTGTGTTCGTTTAATGCAAATAGCCATTGAATAGAGAACTATGTAAAGAATAAAAGAACATTTATACTTTATCTTTTTTTTTTATTTAGCGTTAAGAATATAAAAGTATAATTACCCTAATAATGGTTTTAAGAAGAAGTAATTTATTTAAAACGACTTCATGTTAACACAAATTTATTTGTGCAAATGCAAATTTTATCCAACTACATACATATGTATGTATAAATGTTTGTAGGTTGGTATAAATTGTTAAAATTGTGGTCTAACAAACACTTGATAGAATTTTGCACATGTTTAATATAAATTACAATGCAAGTATTGAAAACCACATTATGATTGTCCGCATGTTTATATGTAGGTATTATATGTAGTTATGTCTTAATATTCTAGTGTTTGTGTGCAACAAATAAAGGTGTGCCTATGACTTTACAATATGACTTTATTGTGGAATATTTGCACAATAATCTATTAAAACTAAGAATGTGACAATTATATATGTATATGTGTTTCTTAATACAACTTATTATAATTGTAGGTGAAGTCTTTTATTATCAAATTAAATCTGGACACAATAATAATATTTATGTCACCTTGTTCTAAAATTTATGTAAATAAGAAAAAGTTTAGCTACTTTATTTTATTTTTAGCTTTAAAATTCTTCTCGATTTTTTCTCACCTCTTTTTGATTTTAAGAATTGTCTTAAAGAGACTTAAAATATTAGTATTTCAACAACACAGAAAATTATATCTTATTTCTTAAGATATAATTTCATAGCATTATCACAACAACAATACTATGTTCTCAGCAATAGTTTTATCAAATTACGAGTGCAAAAGCCTGCCAATGCCAGGAAATATAACATTATAGTAATAAAATTATGAACAAACAAATCCAAAGATTTAAAAAATAAAATATGCCAACATTTTGACGCTTACTTTTTTCCCAAATCGAAGTTAAAGATTTGAAAAAAAAAAAAATAGTAACTAAAGCATTAAATTAGTAAACTTTAAAAAAATCTACGTAAATGTCCTCCCTGATCAAATTTAAAATCAGTTTTCTATACGATTTGGAGAGCAAATCAAAATTTCTTAAAAACCAAAACAGACCTAAAAAATAAAAATAAAAAAAAAAAAAAATCGCGTATCTCCTCTCCCTGATAAAAAAATCTGGCTTCGTTAGGATTTGCAGGACAGATTTATAAGTAAGACAAATTTTTATTTTTTTTTACCACGTGTGGAAGCTTCAGTAGGCTCTGGAAAGAGGAAAAATGCTTAGAAAAAGGCGTATAAATGCGATGATCTCTGCTCCCTGACAAAAACTTTAAAATCTTCCAAAATCTCGTTTTATAAGTGAGCCAAGTTTTAATTTTCTACGTTGTCTGAAAGCTTCAGAAAGCTCCGAAAAAAGCTTAGGAAATTACATATATATAAATCCACATATATTCGCTCCCTGATAGATATTTCAAAATCTGGTTCCGTTATGATATGAAGGTCGAATAGTTTTATAAGTAAGCCATATTTTAATTTTATACCACGTCTGGTAAAAGTGTTTAGAAAATGACACATAAATCCCATTTTCTCCGCTTCTTGATAGAAATTTCAAAATCAGCTCTGGAAAGAGAAAAAAGTGCTTAGGATGTATGATATATAGATATAGGTATAGATGATTGTATCAAATCTATTATATTTGTAACGTCAACAAATGTAAAATATTAATATTTATATGACTATGAACTATTAAACATAATATGATAATCAGAGAATCAAGCCGATGTAAGATTGGCAGTGGCATCTACAGTGCATATTTTAGTTGAAGATAATTTGATTTTTTTCTTTTTACACAAGGACGAAGACTACTGAATTTGGTAATGATCGGCCTATTATTTCACCTGGTCCCCATAAAAATGTCCTCCCGGAGTTTTAATACTCATAAATATCTTAAAAAAAGGAATATTTTGATGAAATTTGGCATAAATAAGCTTTATATAAATATAAATGTGTATGCCAAATTTCGTGAAAAGGTCCATAATTGACCACAGCTCCCATATGATCCTTTCTTCCGAAAATCACTTTAACGTGCATAAATCTTATACAAGTTTTAGTATCAAGTTAATATTCCACATAACAAATAAATGACAGTGAAAAATTTTATGAAGATTGGTTCCTAATTTACCATAGCTCCCATATAAGACCCAATTTCAGTAACACATAAACAATGGTGTAGGATATCATATGGTCCGGCTTGACTGACTATATCTTCTTTTCTCGTTTTTTTATAATTTTGAATTATGCTTTTGCATGAATTTTAAATTTTAAATTTTCATTTTAAGAAAAACGAGTTATGATTATTACGTATACTAAAAGTTATAAACCTTAAAGCCTGCACGGTTTTATTCGTGCGCAGTTCTTATCTTGTGTTGTGTTTTGAAATTAAAAATTAATTGTAACTAAGTGCATAGAAAAATATAAAATACAATTTGTATTTTAAGGACTTACTTGACCCGCCTCAGCGATTTAAGCCGTTACATGTCGATGGCGGCGACAGCTTAAAAAATGAAGCAGCAATAGCTAACCGCCGATTTTCAACCGGTCGGTTTGGTCCTTTGATATTTTCTTTAGTAACCTAGACATTTTGTTATATCGTTCATACGCACCTCATAATCGCAATTTGTCGTATAAACGGTGACTTAATATTTTATTAGTGAATTAGTACGTTAATAGACTGGCGCAACAAAAAGGAAAATATATTTCTTTATGCAATTTGCCTATAAATGGTGAGTTAATTTTTTGCAATTTTTTTTTTTTATTTTTCAATCATCGTGCGTATAAAAATTACAAGAATTTACCAAGTGTTCTTCGATTTTTATAAAATTTTTCACGTAAGAGGTCTATGGATGCCTATTTAGATTTCCGTTTTCAGATTCGCGAAATTCAGAAAATTCGCGATTTTATTTCGCTTTTTCACTTTAGAAAAAGCCTTAAAAATCTCAAAAGTATACTACTTTAAATACAAATATTTCTGGGAAGGCTTTGCAGAAATTTGTGATTTAAACGGCGTTTGAATTATACTTATGTCAGCTTAAACATGAATATTTTATAAATAAAAACTATGTTTAAAAATGCATTTTAATGCAATTGCATTTTTTAAATGCATTTTTCATTAAATATGCTATTCAAATTTTTTAACATAAATGAAAAGTTTGGAATCCTTACATTAAAATAAAAATCTCAAATTTTTGGGATGCACACATGTACTGTGCATAATTTCCCCTTTTCTTTAACTAATTTAAACTTTTTCATATAAAAATTATATTTTTCTGGTATTATGAGTAGCTTTACGTATTTTGTTAAAAAAAATGTATTGTGTTATTTAAAAAAAATCGTTTAAAATAGTAAAACTTTATGTATCAGACTAATTATTGTTTTAAGTTATAATAAACAAAGCCTTTTTAAATATACTTTTGAAAAATTAAAATTTAATAAATTCGCAACTAACAAAAATGCATCTAAAAACTGCATTTATATTTTTAAAATATTATGGATCGAAGAGGTGGTTTTTGAAATGCTGACTAAATTACATAAAAAATATACAATGGTCACTTTTATTTTAGTGTAAAGATTCCAAACTTTTCATTTATGTTAAAAATTTTAATAGCATATTTAAAGAAAAATGCATTTGAAAAATACAATTGCATTAAAATTCATTTTTAAAAAATATTTTTTATTTCTAAAATGTTAGTCGTAAAGTCGCCATATGCGAAATTTTAAGGCCATTTAAATCATTAAAATTCACAAATTCTTCCCAGAGATATTGCTATTCAAAGTTACATACTTTTGGTATTGTTTGGTTTTTGAGAAAATTAAAAAGCGAAATAAAATCGCGAGTTTTTGCAATTTTACAAAACTAAAAACTAAAATTGATAAAAGGCTTAATGGAGTTTATGTATAAAAATTTTTATTGAAATTGAAAGCCATCAAGTAAAAAATACCCTTTTTCGGTCGTTTTTTCATGGAATGATAGATATATGATTTACAAAATGTGAGGATATTAGTAAACTTTTTTTAATTTTTAAAAATATTTTTGAATAATTTTACACAGAATATAGAGCAAAGCATACAAAATAAAGAGAACATTTTCTAAATAACTTTTTATTATTTTTTTATATTCAGCTTTGTGCAGAAAAGATAAAGAAATGTTCAGCTAAAGCAATCTATTTGTTTACATAAAAATAACTTTTTGAAAAAAAAAAATAATAATAATAATAATAATAATAATAATAATAATAATAATAATAATAATAATAATAATAAATAAAAAAAGAATTCACAATTAAAAAGAGATATAAAATTACAAAATAACAAAAAAAAAAAAAGAAACATAGATTTTTTTTAATTAGATGTATTAAAAATCTCACAAGGAACAATATTAAAGATAAAACTTTAATATTTACTTCTAGACTTTGAAAAATGAGTGTAACTTTGGACAAAATTTTAGAAATTTTCAAAAATATTATCAACTTAATGGACCACCAAAAAAAGTCACAGCAGAAATCAACCTTAGTCTGAATGGAGTTTAATGATTTGAAATGTTTTCTATGCAGCTCACTATAAATTATATGTGTTTTCTATGCCAACTTTTGAACTAAGTTAGTTTAAAAAATTAACTATATTATGGATTTTGTATTAAATGTTTCAAGTTTTTCAATATGTCTATTGAAAACATTAAAAATTAGCAAAGAAAATACGAATGAAAATCAACCAATCCTGTAGATCAAAACAGCAGCATTTATAACTATTACGAAACAGTCGCTCCGCATTAAAAAAAATATTGCAAGTATTGTTCTTTCATGGTTTGAATAATCAAAAAAATAAACATTTTCGTAAATTTATGTAATGCACATCTACAAAAAATTTATTATATTAAAAAACACTATGGTAACACTGTTTAGTAAAAAAAGTAAATAATTTATGCAAAAAATATCAGAAATAGATTTTTTTCAATACAATTTATTTTATATTAGCGGAACTATTTATTAGATTAAAAAATGAGGTAAATATGACTTAAATATAAACCAAACTAAACCAAGTCAAAAAATTCATTCTGGAGATATGTTGCAACATGTGATACAACTTTTATATTAGTGTTTATCTCGAAATCTATATAAAGTTATTTTAAAAAAAGTTATATACAGGCTTAGAACTCCATAATAACGCGTATCCAAATCCTCTGAGAAATTCCGCGCCACAGAATAAGTGTTACCCTGTGTAATCGATTAATAAAAAAATATAGTAATGTTCATTTTTGTTTATGATTTTGATAAAGAGTTCATAAAGGTGATTCACATGAAATGTCATAAACTAATGATTAATGTCATACCATTCAAAAAGGTTTATAGTTTTCAGAAGAAAAGGTTTAAGAAATAATTTTTACTATTGCCAATACTTTGACTTAAATGTTATCTATTTCCGTTTCATACTATATATATGTACATTAGGGTGGGTCAATTTTTTTTGTAGATAGACGTATAGCAAAAATGTAATCTACAATAAATTCTAAGAAAACCTGTCTAAGACACTATGGGTCTAAGATCAAAACTTAGCTCCCGCCGAGAGACATGAAAATTTCTTGATATAATTGTTGCTATCTCGAAAACTACTCAAGATACAGATCCGATTTAGGTTTAAAATAATGGGTAATGAGAGCACTTTCAAAATGGCATTCCACATTTTTTTTATAAATAAAGGTTAAAGGTCATTGGTCATGTCTTAAGTCTCGGAAAGCTATATCACGAACGCTATTTTCAAAATTTTGCCAAAATCCGTATGTTAATACAGATTTCCTATACCACTTAAGATTTTAGAATAGAGAGTTGCTTGGTTGCTGAGATATTTGAAAAAATAGTTGCAAGTAAATAAAACATTGTATTTATTTTATTTTTTCTTTAAGACTTTTTTTTAACAAAATACACTTTTCTAAATGTTTTTTGCTGAATTGAATTGACTCACCATAATATTATGTTTGGATTTAGTGATAACATGTTGTTTTCCATTAAATCTATGAAATTTTTTTGAAAAATCTTAAAATAAAATCTTCATGTCTCTCGGCGGGAACTAGGTTTTCATTTTAGACCCATACTTTCCTTGGGTAATTTCCTTAGAATTTTATGTAGATTTCGATTTTGCTATACGCCTGTTAGGTTTTTTCTTACTCGAACAAATTGACCCACCCTAATGTACATACTAATGTGTAATGTTGGAGAGTATGTATAACTATGTAATATAATGTTGGTAAGAGAATGAAAATGTTCTTATGTACTATGGTTTGGTATGTTTAGTAATGTAAATTGTTAGGTCACATATCAAATTGTAGCAGTTTACCTATACATATAACCAAACATAAATATATATACCTACACATGGGTATTTATCAATTCATTTGTTAGTGTAACACGTGTATGAGTATAAGTGTAATATAAACACCATTTGTATACCAAAAACTAATACATATATGTATTTATTACTCGTATACGTTTATTTTCTTTCTTTTTTTTTTTTTTTTTTTTTTGCTTAACGTTTCCCTATTGTTTTGTTATGTTGCTTTCAATGTTTGTTTTATTTCTGTAGATTTTTCGTAATGGCGTCATGAGTTTCTGTTATTGGTTTGTTCGCTTACATCAACTAATAAATCACAGATGGTTGGTTTGTTCGTTTATCAGTCTATCTGTTGGTATGTATGTGTTTATATCTAACACGGTGTTTGTTTCAGCTTTTTTCATACATATACATTTATTTGTATGTGTATATCCTACAACTTGCAAAAAAGGAAGACATTTATAACACACACTCTCTTTTCTAGATTAAAAAACACATAATAAATTTAAATTGAAACACTGTTAAGAATATCATCATAAGCATATCCCATGGAATATAAAGTTTTTTTTTGCATTTCATGTTATTTAAAATATCTTTAATCACAAATGCGTATAAATATTATGGGTATTTGTTGGCATTTGTTTGCCATAGATTAGGAATAATTGAATATTAATCATACGTACCGGTAGACACACGCTTCATTGATTAGGAAACGTTTAAATGGAGGAATTTTGAGTGACTACAGGAATAAAATTATTTGTGGAGGAGTAGATTTTATTTTTAGAATTTGAAGAAAATTTGTTGTAAAGTGAAAAATTAAGTCAATTGAAGAGCAGTCACAATATAAATGATATGCAAAAATTTTAAAGATTTATATACAAAAATAACATCGGTCGGCAAAAAAAAAAATAAATAAATAAAAATATTTCCTTCATTAAACACGAATAGCGAGACTATAAAGATTTTGAAGTACTTAACCTGCTTAAAGTTTTTTTTTTTTTTTTTTTTTTTTTTTTTTTTTTCAATTAGTACGGGATTGCTTTTAATGGACGTATCTAATATTTCACTCAAAATAAGGGCATTATATGAATATGTTTTTATTAATTATTAATTATACACAATTGAGACGTACTAAAAATATTTTCAAGTGACCCTAACATAATTTTATGCTAAATATTTTCAGAATTTTTTGGAAATTAGCGTCACAAAAAATAACAATAAAAATTCCTGCAAAATTTAAGATTGTTGTTCTTTCTAAAAAAAAACAAAATGCCAAAAATGTTTTTAATTTTTATCTTTAGCAATAATCTGGTATTACTACGAATAAATTAACGCATGTATCATCAAAATTGATGCACAAATCTTGATTTCATTAATTTAGGCGTAGCATACTATAAATATCTGATCCTTAATAAAATTATGATTTGTTAAGGTATCTTATTTATTATTTAAAAGGGTCAAGTGTAGAAAAGTTTAGGATTTCTTTTTCAATGATTTCCACAAATTTTTTTTAAGAAATTCCACAATTCACAAAAAAAAGGTTGATTTTTTTTTTAAAGTTTGCTCATAAAGTCAAAATTAATTGCAGGTTTGGAAAAAGTCATTGGTAAACTTTTTGGAATACATTACATTTTTCGAAGCTGGGTTTGTTCTTTCAGAATTAATCTTTGGAATTTTAGAACATATACGCTAAAGCAAAATTTTGATTCAACAAAGTTCAAATTCGGGATGGTCAGTACATAGACTTGTTAGGCGTCTGGACTTGCTTTTAATTCTAAAATAACCTCTTTGAAGATACCTTTCAGAAAAGTATAAAATTATTATATGTTTTTAATAAAAACTTTATCTTAGAGGAAAAAAATTGTGTAACCGCCTTTTCAGCAAAAAAAAAAAATTTGCAAATTTAAATTTCAAAATCGTTTCTTTTTATACTTAGAGGATATATTGACTTCTAGCTTTTTCAAAATCAGATAAAAATATTTATAGTCATAAGAAACAAAAATTTATTTTTATTTTATTTTTATTTTATTTATATTTTTAGCCCTAATAGCTTCGATCCTTAAGGATATGTGGGACCCTCCTTCCAAGCTTAAAATTATACATACCTCTGCTATGCTCTGCTATATAAGTAAAAGGAAAGCTAAACCAGTCATAAATTATATTAGATTATACGGTAACTTCATTATTACATTCATAATAATAGCACCATGTTTTTCTATATTTTATCCTGTAATTCGTCTTAAAATCATTTAACAAGATATTTATATGATTTAGATCCGATGATGGATTTGGTCAGCTTAAAATATGGTTGTAATTCTGGGAGAACCTGCTCTTAACTATTTTTATCTTGCTCGAATGATCAAAGTAAATGTCATTACTCTACGGCATACGGAAATAAAAAATTTTCCAATATATACTAGTATAAATATGCATTTATGGCAGTGATGCGCACACACACTACTATACATTTGCGCTTGTGTGTGTGAAGCAGCAAAAAACTCTGCTTGATTTGCATTGACATTAATGAGAGAGCAGCAGTCGAGCGAAGTAGTTTATAGTGTACGTGTGAAGCAGCGTTGCATAAGCAGCATTTGTAGTCTAAACTCGCGAGTCAGGAAATTTGAAAATTGCGCATCTCTGATTTATTGTAATTTTCAATATGATAAATAGGACCATTTGAATTCAATTAAAATCATACTCAAATCTTTATGGCCTCATCTCCCTGTTAAACAGTCATATTTTTTAATTTAACGTGGAATTTTTTCACATTTACATTTGGACTAAAGTAAATTAATTTTAAAAAATTTTTACTGTACCTCCCTTATATACGCATTGTTGGAACTTTTCTGGTAATTCTTTCGGGGAATTTGTCTTGCACAAAAGGAAGACGAACTCTTTGCTAATCTATTCCATCAAAAATTTCTGAAATAGCTTTTTTGCCTATAAAATAATCCTTTTATCCGATTTTGGCGTTATTTTATGAGGTCTATTACAAGTGTCAATCTTTTGATTTTAATGTCAACTATTTTGTAGCAAATGTAGTATGTAGTTCCTAAACCTCTACTTGCAATTTCAAGCAATGAGTTTCCATTTTTCTCTTGGTTTGAAATTTTTTTTTCTCCTATTTGGTATAGTGGTTTTTTTTATCTAATTTGTATGGCAGAATGCTATTTCTTCATTATATTTTCAACCTAAATTCAACTTTTATTTTTTATTTCATAAAATAACTTAAAAAAAAGAAAACATTTCATGAACAATTATTCTTTTCGACACTGATTTCTGAAAAAGAAGATTAACAAATATTGTTAGGGTGACTTAATAATATCCTTTGGTGTTTCAAATGTCTAAATCGGACAACTGGTTCGTATTAAACAGCTTGAATGTTTAATACGAACATTTTCTATAAAAATTTGAACTAAAGAGTAACCTCAAGTTGTTAATAATAGTCGAATATGATATCATATTCTTATCCAAGAAGTGTCACCCTTCGGGTAGAAGTGTGCCGCAGTTTTAATACTTTTTTAATGGCACTATTAAGTACTTTGTTTGGATGTAGAATTAGAGTCATTTACCTTTCGAAGAAGTGTCATCGTTAAGGAAGAAATGTGCCGCAGTTCTAATACTTTTTGGATGACAATATTAGTGTATTTTTTGGGCATCGAATTGTTGTCATTTAGGAGGGAGTGTGGCTTCGTTTTATTTTTACTTGAATTTTTGCCTCACTTTATTACTTTTTAAATTTATTTCCATTTTACTAAATTTCTTTAAATTTTTATTTGTTTTTATATTCAGTTTTAATTTAAACTTCGATTATATGCCTTTGAAAGTAAGACGTCAACTTAATACCAACGTTTTCTTCACATTTTTCGAAAAATCTAAATTAATGTTATTTGTTTTTGTAAATAGTTTATAGTCAGAAAAATAACGTTTAAAAAACACTAACGGGAAACAGGTTTTAGTAACTTTATATATATCTGAAAACTATCTTTTAAGTGATTTTTTCGACAACTTAGTTAGTAATAAAATACATTATAAATAGATCAAAAATCAAAATTAATGTTATTTGATTTTGTAAAATTTTTTAAAATCAGGAAAATAACATTTTGAGATCACTAAAGAAAAACATTTTTCTGATTGTGGATAGTATCACCTAATTGCTGGCAGGGATCTAGTATTTTATTTTGTTGTAGGAGGAAGGAATTTTTTTTTTTTTTTTTTTTGTCAACCAGTATAATTTGTTATTGCATAGATAAGAAATTTTTTCATGGAAATTCTTTAATTGCAATGACTTAAAAAGGTTTAATATTTCAGAAAATTGTTAAAATATTTTATATATTTCTTTAAATATTGGAACATTATCATGTAAAAAATACACATATGTATGTATTTTTTATTTTTTGAAGGAAAACATTAAGTAAAGTACAATTATTATTGTTAGTTTTACACTGTCCCATATAAATATTCATTATTTTTGTTTGCATCAAATGATTTGAAAACACGTATGAAATTTTCAACATGCAACATTTCCTTTTCAAAAAATTACTATGTAAGTTTTAACAACACTTATGCATACACCAACGGACTTACACACACATTCACACTAATGCAAAAAATATTGAAAAGGAAATATTTTGCTATTTAATGGCACAAATACAAAAAAAGAAAAAAAGAAGAAGAAAATAAATGAAAAAATAACATTCATAACTGCAAAATACAATAGTAAAAAAATACGTTTCATTTGATTGTTTTTTTACATTATTATTGTAGGGACATATTTGTCTGCCATTAGTAGCGGTATTATGCACAACAACAACAGCAATAGTAGTAAAAACAAAGTCTATACAATCGTATTAAACATGCAATTTGAAATATGTACACATATACAAATTTAGCATTCAATATGTATTTAAAATTTATTCATACATTTACACAAACACATTAAGGAACTCACATAAATATGTAGTAAGTTAGAGGGGTAGGTTATGCCTGAATGCAGTTAAATAAATGTTATGGTTGGTAATAGTTTCTCACGAAACTTGCTATTCAATAAATTTCAATTCATTTCACATTACATTTGAAGAAAGAAAAAAAAAAAAAACTAAAAACAAAAACTAACAGCAGCAATAACTGGAACAACAACCAAATGTAAAATAAAAAAATAATAAAAGTCAACATATGTATGTGTGTGTAGTATGTCACCAAAGAACATTGCAAAACTTACACTCTCACTTATACCAGTGCAAGGCACTCTTTGGTATAGAAAAAGGAAACGTTTGGTATTTAGAGCGGAATTGAAAATATGTACAAATGTATTTGTACATTGCACAGTTGCCTTATTTGTTATATTCACAAATATGTTTTTTTTTGTATGTGTGTATGTTTTTTAATAAAATCGATCATTTCTCTTGGTCATTTGAGGTTCAATAAAATATAATTTTATTTTGCTCTTTCCACCATGAATAACTGGTTGAATTTTTTTTTTTTTTTTTTTTTTGATGTTTTTCAATATATTCCCAAGAATACTACCTACTAATAGAGTTTGTAATTGTAGTTATAAGACTTTGACTGCATAGAGGTCTTAAGTTATAGTATTCATGGTAAACTACATATAGTAAATTTTATTTAAAATGAAGAATTTTGTATGAAAATTAGTTTTATAAACTTCTAGTAAATTAATTCTAAATAAGATAATTACTTCTAAGTTATTGATTATATACACAGAGAAAAAACATATTGGTTTCCTTAAAAATATTATTTTGTTGAATTTATTTTACTTTAAAAACAATTTGGTTGTAACAATTATAGTTTTTTTCTCAATTCACAATTATATTGTTGGCGTAACATATTAAGCAATATGTTTGAATTCACACTTTATGGTTGTTAAAATACTATGTGCAAAAAAATTATTTTCAATATTGAAAATATATTAATGCGTTTGTAATTTTGACACTATACATAACACTGGTTGATAAAAAAAGTCCTCCCCCAAAGACGAATAGTTGGACTTGATGTATTTTGATGTGCAAACACAAATCTGCTTTCAGTTTCCATCAGGTCTGGAATTTTTTTTATGGGCGTGTCTAATATTTCGCCCATAGTAAGGCTATTACTCTAGTTTATTTCCTCATAACTTAAGAACGGTCTGTACGATAGACATAAGTGATACAGCAAAAGATGCGGACTAAACTTTTTTATGTGCTCAATAGTTTCGGAGTTATATTGAAATAAGTGTCTAAAAAAACTTTTTTATGCAAAATTTTCGATTTTTTTTTGTTACTAAAATTTCTTTTAATAAATGAAAACATCAAAAATGTTTCAGTTTATCATCTTCATCTTAAAGCTGGTAATGCTGCGAACAAATTAAGGTATGTATCTTCAAAATAGATGCACAAATCTTGATTTTTAATGTATCATTTATATAAATCGTGCATAACGTTCTCGAGTTATAGTGAAATATACTCGAGTAATCGGCTTATTTAGGGAGCAATATTAGACACTCCCATACAAAAAAATCTCGACCTGATGGGAAGAAACTGAAAGCAGATTCGAGTTTAGCATGGAGAATTTCATATAGTCCACAAATATTTATTTTATTTTTATTTTTTTGAAGTTGACCAGTGTAATTAGTACTTGACAATAATTATACTTGCTGACTTTATTCAGTCTATTGTGCTTCTTGTATAGAACTAATTATATGTCGGCGTGTTAAAAATATATTAGAAAAAATACAAAAAAATATTAATTATTTTAATTAAAGTTAAACTAGAAATAAATATTTTACAGTGTTTTAGATTGTGAAAATATTTTAAATGCATAATACGCAAAGAAAACAGCACAAGTGTATTGTCGAAGAATTTGAAATCACACAGGAATTTTTTCCAATTTATGTTGAGCAATTCATTGCCGTCCAAGATTTTGTATTGGACATAAAGTTATCAAGTAAATAAGTAAAGTAATAAATAATTTTTTACATATAGTAGTTATGCCACCTCTACAAATATTTTTGTTCCCTTATTAAATTTTAGATTCTACGCGTAGTAACAAAACTTCAATTTGGTGGTTTAAGACAATAAATTTGTACAAATTGGAGTGCTATCGAAAATTTAGAATTTACGGATTCCAATACAAATAAATAATGGAGTCATCAACAAATTTCTCTGGATTTATCATTCTTCGGTGACGAAAATATTTTTAATTTTACCAACAAAAATTTTGTTATATGTTAGGATTTACCATCAATAAATGTGTCTATGTTCAAAATCGTTTACAATTTAAAATACAAAACATAAGGAAATAAATAAGTAAAAAAATGAGCACATAATAAATATTTTTAGGCATAATAGTTAAATTCAACTATATTATTGTTGTATATATGAATCAAGTACATATATAAAAAAAATATGGTTGCAGTGGAACCATATATTTTATTATGTTTCAACAATATTATTACTGTAGACATGAATAAAGTACATATACAACAAAATATGGTTGCAGTTTAACCATATTGTTATTATTATTCAACAATATTATCGTTATATACATAAAACTAAGCCAATACTTGTACCATTATATGGTTGCATCGCTACAATTGTATGGTGCCACATTCAACCATAATATAATTTACAAACAACCATAAACTCTTATCATAATATGACGGTATACGATTATTAAAAAAAAAATAAAAACATAAATAAATAAAAATAATAGATAAAATAAAAAATATAAATATGCGGATGGATGGTTTCTGAACAGCTTAATACAAATCTGCTCAGCTTCAGAGTTATTAACTCTAATCATAATACTAGTTGAGCAATTATGGTTACTAAGAAGATGATAAAAATTTTTTGTCGTCCCTCCTTAAAAAGAATAAAATAATATATAAAATTAAAAATATAAATATGTTAATGGATGGCTTTTGAACTGCTTAATACAAATCTGCTCAGTTTCAGAATTATTACTCTAATCTAATATGGTTGCTAAGAAGACGATAAAAATTTGTTGTTGGCACTCCTTCAAAAAAATAAAATAATAGATAAAATTAAAAATATAAATATGTGGATAGATGGTTTTTGAACTACTTAATACAAATCTGCTCAGTTTCGGAGTTATTTAGAAATTATTTTCGGAAAAACAGTTTTTTTCTTGGAAATTCATTTTAAGAAATGAAACCGGTTAACATGTACAGTTTATCATAAAGCTGGTAATACTACGAATAAAATGAACCATATGTCACACAGTTCGGGAAAACGTAAAATTTTTGGTAATATATCTGTATCTCCTAAACTACTATTGTGAATTTTTTATTGACCTGAGATATACGAAGGAAAATTTATTTAAAAATATTTTATAATTTGCAATATATTTCGAAATAATATAATGAAAAAAATTCTGGTTCATCCCTATGCGTCTATACGCGAAAAATATTAAAATTCAGCACTCAAAAGTTTGTATGAAAAATTGCTATTTTTTTTACAAAAAATATAATACTATTCTTTCACTTTTTTCTCAAATTATTTTTGATAAAAAATATATATTTTTTTACATATTTCAAAAGACAAAGCTTCACAAATGTTTAATAGAGAAATTTTAAATTGATTTAAGTTTGTATCAGCATTGGATAACTTTTTTATTAAGACTTTTTTTAAATTTCACAAAAACATATGGGCATTATATTTGTATCATTAATTCTTATGCAGTATATAAAATATATATCAATTAAATCATTTAAAAAGCTTTTAAAGCTAATTTTTAGAAATTTTTTAAAACATGCAATTTCAATTAAATATGTATTAACAAATCAATGTAATTTTTAATTAAAATGTGTGATTCGTATAGATAACTAAATAAGATTGTTTTTAAATGTTCCAGGGAAAAATTTTATTTACATGAAAGTCTTTTAGGACGTGTGTGGGAAAATAAAGTTAGCTACAAAATCGGTTCATAAATAGTTGAGTCTTGAGTTACCAGATCGATAATTAAATTTTGTAGTAAAAAGTTATTATTTGTTAAAAAATTTAAATTCTACAGTTTGTGACAGAGTATTTATGCTACAGTTTGTGACAGAGTACTTATACCAAATATTATTATTATTAATATACCAAATAATATAACGTATACGCATACACATACAAAATACTTTAATGTTCAAGCTGCTACGTGTTTTATTTTTTTTTTTTTTTTTGTCATCTGAGTGGGTGTGTGTTTTACGATGTTAATTATTTTCTTTAATTTTAATAGAATCTGCTTCTTATTTACAACACGTGTTTGTAAGTTTTGGACAAATTTTTATTGCTTTTTGTTGCTTTTTAATATCCCAAAGTTTTATGTTTGTTGCTTCTTCTTAATTTTAATATTTCTTTATTTATGTGTTTTTTGCGTAAATGAAATTTAAATGAATTTCTCTTAACCATAAATTAAGTCTTTTAATTTTATGCGTTATTAAAGACAAACACACACACATACACATTCGCATATGGATGCTACATTAAAAATTTTGAATTTTAAATGCGACATAATGCTAATTAAGCAACTGGAAATAGCAGCAGGACAAAAAACCAGAGCACAGCAGCAACAGGCTTTTAAATATTTGCCACAATATGATTTTTGTTTGCTTGTTTTAAAATTTATTTCTTCAGTTTGTGTGTGTTTTTTTATTAGCACTAATTATAGTATTTAACTAATAAACTAATTAGACTAATGTGGATTTTATTAGATTTTTTTTGTACGTTATTTTATTGTATGATGTTTTTTTTTTTTTTTTTTTTTGCTAATGGACCACCCTCTATTTTATATAATTAGAAGCTATTAATACTTTATAATTCGGAGTGTTTTAAATTTAATTAAGTTTTTATTAAAACAAGTAAATGAATTTATTTCGGTTAATAAATGTTCATGAATAATATTGTAATTTCATTTGTAGTCTGTAGGAATGATTTTTTTATTATTATATAGAATATAAATTTTTTTATGAACTACTATACGTAGGTTGAGTCATGTTCCTACTTTTTTTTTGCAATGCGCAGTGTTGATTGTAAATTTTAATAATTTTAAAAGCTTTTTATTGATTTGATAAATATATGTATTTAAGTATATGTTTCCATATAAAATAGTTGATTGTAGTGGCAATAAATTCAAAGATGCATATGTGTGTTATATGCAAACATATGCATATTAAACATTTACTAGATTTAAGGCATTAATATCTAGATATTAATGTAATAGAAATTTAACTAATGGAAAATGCTTTATTCGTTTGTATTTTAAGCATAAATATCTATAATAGAAATGTGATACTTTTTAAATCAGCGTAATTATTTAATTGCTTTGAATATACAGGTAGGCAAGAAAAGAATTTTTTCTGCGGCACAGAGTTTTTCAATAATTTAAATACACATTGGCATGAAATTCCAAGTATTTAAATTGAATTTTTTAGTTATCGGAATAAGAGAGGTGCACCAAATTTTGGATCATCAAATATAACCTCAATGATTCTTATGCGAAAAGAAAGTATAGCATCATATTAATTAAATCTCCAAAGGGTTTTGCAATGTTAGTTAAAATTTCGATTTTATGGACTCCTTAACTACGGATATTTTGGAGCATTTTATTCATTATGTTTGTTAATAAAAAATATTTAAATCAGTAAATTTCAATATATTTTTGAGTACTTATTATTATTACTTATTATTATTATTATTATTATTAGTACAAGGCTTGTCCCAGGTATTATGTAAGTATTAAAATTAAATTATTAAATTAAAATTAAATGATCCTTCCTATTTACGCCTACTTTTCATAAAAAAAATTTATAATATTTTGAGTTCTCACATTATATTAAATATTGAATAGAAATATTAATCAAAATGCCACTCTCACTTTTTGTAAATAATTCTTATTTTGAAAGATCAGATTAAATTTTACACATATAACAAGTATTTTGTGGAAAAAACTATGGGCTAAAATATAAGTTGGCTTCCAAGCCCAGTTTTTAGCCCACTTACAGTAAAAGTCAATTTTGCTACTTTCTGGATGATACTAAGACAATTCACATAAAATTTGTCATAAACAGTGAGTAGAAAATATTATTATATACAATTTAATCTGTATGGGTGCCACGCCTCATTTTCGCCCACTTTTATTACACTGTGATGTATTTTTACCACTGTCATCAAAATGCTTATGATATTTGAAATTTACTTATAATGAAGCAAAGCAATCCTTTCTTTAAAAAAGTGGGCGTGGCTTCCTTCAAGGCTATACGTATGTGTCATGTTTCACTTTAATCAGTTCAATAGTTTAGATATAAGGTTAAGTCAAATAACGTTAACAATATTATGACAAAAATGGGCATCCAGCTAAAATCTACAAATTTAATGATTTTTATATCTAATTATATTGAAAAAGGAACTCCGAAAAATTCAAATTTTGAAAAACTCTTTGTTTTTGGGAATTAGCTACACTAAACACCATTAGTTTTGGTGAGTTACTAATTCGCAAATAGAATATTAACTCACCGTTTATACGGCAAAAATTTCATAAACGCTATATATGTAATATAATAGTTATTTTGTGATTTTTTTATGTTAAGAAAAAAAAAAAAAATCGTTAAAATGGAAAAAAATTACAAAAAAATAATAATAAAACAAAAAATCAAAATAGAAATAGATAAGTCGAAACAAAAATTACAAAAATAGAAAATAGTCGCTACAATAAAAACTGCAAGAGCTTAAACGAAAACTAAAATCGCCAAAACGGAAAAACTACCAAAACAAAAAAAAAAAAAAACGTTCAAAACGAAAAAACGCAAAATTTAAAATAAATCTGCGAAATAAAAAAAATCTCCGAAAAGAAAAAAATTTACAAATTTTAATGGTTGTCAAATTTGTTGTTGGAGAGAAATGAGATTTACAGATATTTAAAAGTTTGATTTTTTTATCTAACGAGTTTAACCATCAAAAGCCTCGCATTTTTTGTAGATAAATCCAAATCTATAACATTTTTAAATATTTGATAAAAAAAAAAATGTGCATCTATCTATAATTACAAATTTAAAAATTATTGAGAGATTTACAGATTACAATTGGTTCAGTATTTGATTAGTCACAATCGTTAAACGTTTCTACTAACAGTTTTATAATCTACACCAACATAGGTGGGGAGGATATTATGCTTTTTTTCTGATGTTGGTATTGGTCTAAAACCCAACTTATTGTATTTCAATTGACTAAGAATCACGTTCTGAGTAGATTTAACGATGTCTGACCGTCCGTCCGTCCATACAAATTTTGTAATCAAACTACAAGACTAATTTTGAAAATTAATGAAATGGCCAACACGTCTTTTATGGATTAAGCATGAAGCCAATTAAAATTGGTTACGATCGGTTTATTATTTCAAATAGCCCCCATACAAATGCCCCTTCCCCTGAATAGGGGTTTAACAATCATAAACGACTATATTTGTCTCATTTTTAAGATTATTAATAAGCGATAGGAGTAGCGAAAGACCACTTGTATAACCAAGTTTATTATAATAGCCATCTGAATTACAAGAACGTAATTAATAATGTCTTAATAAATTAAAATTCCATTAAACCACCCATATTGATATCAAATCCCATTTTAAATTTTAATTTATTAATTCAAATGCTGTCTTCAGTATTTATTTTTAAAATTAAACTGTTAACAACATCTCACTTTTGCAATTTCGCTTAAAATACACATTTTCAACCAAAAATTTTCCACTTAAATTCTTGGCAGTTAAGAAAAAATTAAAATAAAAGAAAACAACACAAATTAATTCACATTAATTGATAATACATGAAGAAGAATAACAACAATACAATAACAAAAATAAACATTAAAAACAATTGTAATGTATTTTTAAAATACATCCATGGCCATCTTTAATGCCATTATCATCACCATCATCATTATTATCACCATCTGTACTAGGAATAATGAACAACAGCAGCAGGATCATTCATTCAAGAGAAATTTAATTTAAATACAATCTTTATGCAATTTTATTTTTCTTCTGTTTATTTGGTTTCTGTTAGTGTATGAGTGTACGTTTACTGATTTTCATTGTGTAATAAAAAATGCAAATCATATACAATAAACATTTTAAATATGTAAATAACTGATAATGGAAGTAATACATAGTGACTGGGTTGGGTGGTACAATTTATATTTTAATTAAGTGTTTTTTTTTTTTTGATTGTTATTTTCAAATAGCAAAATTTTTTTCTTGTGATGACGTTGCTATTGCTGTTTTTGTTTAACATCTGAACTTTATACTTGTGTATGTATGAGAAAAAAGTAATTTTTTTTTTCAAACAAGTATAAAAAAAGAACAAAGTTTAAAATTTAATTCATTAAAAGTTAAAGTTCCTTTGAACGCATTCCCATACACATATAAACAAGAAATGTATCTGTTTATTTTAAATAAAAAAAAGCTTTTTAGCATTTTCAACTTCAAATGCTTTAATGAAGTTCAAAGGTTGTTAAAACAATATTTGGAAAAAAAAATTGCAATGCTGACGAAAAATATAAAATTAAGTCGACGAGAATTATAGTTATTAAGCAATTATAAAAGTCTTTCAAGGTTTGCAAAAGAATTTAATTTGGGACTTTTTAATGACCTGATATACATAACCTAAATTGGGACTCTATGAACAATATACAACTGAAATTAATTTAAGGCCCTTTAAAGCTTTATAAACCCCCCGATTGAAGCTCTACAAAGGATCTTAATTTAAAGAAATTTGGAATTTAGGACCCTATAAAGACCAATAAACATGGAAAAGTTGGGATTCTGTCGAGAATTACAATTAAAGCTGATTTTAGACTCTAAATAAAACAAAAAATTACAAACTATTTGGGACCTTATAAAGAGCTACAATGGAAGCTAATTTGAGACTTTTTGAATTCCTTTGATTGAATCTGATTTTGGAGGAATGATAGAAATAAATTTGCGACTTTATAAGAACTAAAGACACGTTTGGACTTTAAGATACCGAAGACCAACGATTAAAACTAATTTGTTAAGACTTGCCAGTAAAACTTGGGACTCTATAGAGACCCTATCAAAAGGTAAAATATTAAAAAACTCTATGACCGCAGCATATTTTTGGCTAAAATTAAAAAAAATTAGACTCTAAAAAGCGTTACAAATAAAGCTAATTTAGGACTTTATATAGTCCAACAACTTAAAGTAATTTGTAACTCTATTATAGCCAAAGGTTAATACTATTTTGGTACTTTATGAAGACATAGTATATGATTCGAATATCTGTCACTCTATTAAGACAAAAATTTTCCAAACAAATTTAGGACCCATAGAATTCTAAGAATTAAATCTCTATAATTATGAAAGAGTAAAGCTAATTTGGGACACAATTAAGACTTTTCAATGAAGTTAATTTGAAACTCCATTAAATCCTGCGAGAATAACTTATTTGTTAATCTAAAATGGTAAAAAAACAATGCTAATTGGGGACTTAATAAGACTTTCTGTTGAAGCTTATTTGGGTAACTATGAAGTCCTAAAAACGTAATGCATTTAGGACAATGTAATAAAAAAAAGTTTGAACTTATTTAGACTTTAAAAGCTTTTCTATTGAAGCTAAGGAAGGCGCACGAAAAAGACCGTGTATATTTTAAGGCTTATAACTTTTACTATACACGAAAAAAATAGTACCGTTTACCTGTTTATAAGAGTGTTCCGCAGACAAAAATTTTGTAGAAAAACCCCTAAAACGATGCGTTAAAATTAGCTTAATATGGGAAAAATATTAAAAACAATTTTAAAAATTATCTTCATCATGCAAAAAAATTGTTTCGATATTTTTCTTAAAAACTGGATAAGAATTTTATAATTTTGTTCCCTTTATGGTTAAAATATTAAAAATTTGCATTGTGGTAAGTATTGTTAATAATATACAATTTTCCAATTTTATCAAACAAATTTTTCATTAAAAAGAAAAAAATAAAATGCCATAAAAGGTCTCCTAGCAAAACAAAATACCTTGGGAAAATTTTATAAAATATTTTTCCCATAAGCTGCATAAAATTACGAATTTTTTATACCCATTTCGATTAAAAAAACTAAAGTTTTTTTGACCAAAATATATGGGACCCATGATTTCTCAATCACTGGTAGGGAACTGAAGACCAATTTTAAAAAAATTTAAAATAATTTTTTCGTATTAAGCTAATTTTCACGCATTGTTTTAGGCGTTATTCTACATCGAAATCTCGTAAAAGGCTTTCCTCGAGACACTGTACTGTAATAAATTAAGTTACTATGTGTTATATTTTGTTGCAATAGCATAATTAGATTTTCTAAAAAAAGAAATTGAACATATAAAACAATTGCTAGGAGTGCAAGTGTGTTGGAAAATTCAGTTCTTTAAGTCATAAAAAATACAAGGAGTTTATAATCACCAAAAGGAATTCTGATAACTGAAGAAAAGGTTGATTTAAAGATAGTAGGATCGCAAATATAATGATACGTATTTTAAGGGAAAATCTCTGGATGAAATGCGGCTTATTTATTAAATTGTTCAGTATTTTTTAAAAGAAAAGTTTAAGAAAGGCAACCTGAAGGCCCACAAAGTAAAAAAAGTTCCTAATAGGAGCTCTAGAAAAATTTTAGAGGCAAAGAAAAAAACGAAAATTATTGAGATTAATTAAAAACAATTATATGAACTTTCTAAATGGCAACATTAAGTACGTTCTGTTGTTCCTGGTCAGGAATTCCATATAAGTTATATGAGATCAAAATTGTTGAATAAATATTTGTTCCCCGCACGTACAAATGTGGCAAGTCATTTCTACGTGCGGAGAAAAAGCACATTATTCATTAGAAAGGACACTTTTCATAGAGAAATGTTCGCAAATGGGTGCTATCGGAAAAGATTCATTTCTATTATTAGAACAGCGATAACCAAAAAGCGAGGCACTAAAATAAGAAAGTGTTAGTGTCTTGTACTCTTGCAATGAAAATTGTTACACACATACACATTATACTTATTTTACAAAATAATCTCATACTTTGTTGAAAGCTTCATTTCTATCATTATAATACTAAATATTTTTTTTTTAATTTTGTTCTCAAAGATGAGTCTTTCGTTGACGTTCGTGCTATGTCTGTGTAAATAGCCGATTATGTTCGGTCCCTGGGGATAAGTTGGCAATCGTTGCATTATAAACCACAGTGAACTTTATTTTTTTTCTAGCCTTATAGCTCATTTCAGCATTACAACAAAAAAGTAGCTGCGTGGCATCAAAAAAAATGGTGCAGCTATATACGAAGGTACTTAGTATAATCTACTAAACTGTTCAAAACTCAGTCCTATTGTAATATATTGGTTTACAGTAAAAAATTAAAGAACACTTAAAGCTGATGTAAAATAAAATAGAGTTTAAAATAAAGAGGTCCCATTCCAATAAAAAAGTTAACGAAACCACAATAAAGCACACATACATATTAATCATTCCAGAAAATATTAAAAAACTCACAAAAAATTAATTTTTATTTTAATTTTAAAAGTAGAATATAACGGTTTTTAACATAACAAAATTCCAAAAAGATTAACCCATTGGTTTCGCTTTTGTAAGCCGAATTATATTCACAATTTTTTTTCGAGCGCAGTCCTTAATTTGGTTTTCTACAAAGAACGATGATTAAATTGTTTTGTTACATTATTAAGATGCTTGGTAAAATAATATTTTGTACCTAAAAATAGCTGGAATAAAAACTAATTTCTATTATGAATTCAGATAATTTATGGACCTTTAGTGATATGTATATGGTTACAACTAAATATTCCCCTACATCAAAATATGAGGACTATGTTTGTGATAAATTTGGGACTCTAAGCAGTCTTAAGAAATGAGCTTACATATTTTTAATATTTAAGTGGCCTGATTGGAAATCCTTAAATTGCCTTAGACCATAGATGTCCACGCATACTAACACAAAACATATAGTTGTGTTAGTAAAAAAAAAAAAAAAATGCACTAAAAGAAAAAATGGGTGAAAATATGTCATCAACTTTAATGGTTAAAAAATAAATACTAAACAATCGGAAAATAACACAAATAATATTTATTGAAACTTCATTGCTAAATTTAAAAAATAAGGAAATAAATAATGTTATTTTTATATTTAATATAACAAAATATAATGTAAGTAATAACCTTATATTTTTATTTTTATGGGAAGGCTTAATTATAAACATGTATTGTTAAAATATTTTCCCTTGTCCAGTCATTTATATCTAATGTGTTGAAAATCTAATACAATTTTATAAAAACAATGTTTAACAGTAACGATTCAAAATTGTTTTCATACATAATGTACAATTTTTTTCAGTGCATGTGTACTCATCGCTCTCTCAGCGAAGAATAAATGAAAGAGAATAAGAATATGTGTGAAGCTCTCAGCACAAATGTGCTTGAAGTGGGCATCTATGCCTTAGACTAATGATAATTTAACGTTCTATGGGGACTTGCAATTGAAGATAATTAAAAGATATAAAAATTAACTTTAGTTTTTATAAAGACAATTTGAGACTCTATAAAAAAAAACTACAATTGATCCTAACATAGGACTCTATACAGACGTATAATATAAATATTTGAAGTTCTAAGAAAATCCTAACAATGAAGTTGATTTTCTGACCCTTAATCTATAATTGAAAATTGATTATATGCAGCACAAATAACAACATTATTACGTTTGTTTAAAAAAGTAATTTCATATAATAACAAAATACCACAAACAAATTTTAATAGAAAATTTTTAAGAACTTTTCTTAATCAAATACTTAAAACTTTTGATATTTCTTATAAAACTTTTCAAATATGTATTTCTCTAATTGATTTTAGAAACACACACACATACCTATAAAAAAAATGTTTATACCATTACCTAAAACAAAAATCATTTCAAATTAAGTTTAATATTATTAAGTCATTCATTCCACTCAACTATGACATCTTTTAATCCCTACACCAAAACAGACAGATATTTTTTGGGACAAATTCTTTATCAAACCATTTTCTCTTAAAATATTTGGCAATTATACAATATAATATTTTAATTAATACCAGAAAAAAAATACACAAAATAACAACAGGGCAAAACATTCTGACAAAGAAGTCTTAACAATGGACTTTAAACAAAATCTTCCAACCAAAACTCAACTATCAAAATAGGAAAAACTAAAGAGGACACACACTTATATACAACTCTACCAACTAAACAATAAAAATCATTTAAAGATATAGATGTACTTCTATGTATTGTGTGGGTTTATAAATCTTTATACTAATATGTGTATATGTAGTAGTAGTAACAGGATGAAAATATGTTGTCTTAACCATAAAACATTTCGTTTACATTGAAAATATGTCAGAGTTTTTTGGGTTTTTGTCAAAAAAGGAAAATTTATGCAGATTTCGAAACAAAGAACTTTATTAAATTTCACTTAGAATTTTGTTTTCTTATTTTTGGAAATAATATACAAACATGTATGTTTCATTAAAGAGAATTTAGTAGAGAGAATAGAATGTAAATAGAAAAACACATTTAAACATACTAGGATAAATATAAATATGCATACATATGAAACTATGTTGTTATGTACATAAGTGTAGGTATAATAACTATTACTTAAAGATTTTTAAATGGTACATATTTACAGTGTGAATAATAAAAAAAAAGCTACATAAATACCTAAATAGATAAAATTTAGCTTAATGTATGATTCAACATATTCATTGTAGGAATTATTATAGTTTTTATATTTTTTTTTATTTAGTATTTCCTCAATTATACATACACAATACTCTAACATATACATGAGACAAATTTCCTTAAACATAAAACTACAAAATATATGTATAGTGACAAAGTTTAGGGGTTAAAGTAATAAATCTAATATACACAACAAAAACAACCAGCAAAAAACACAAGTAAAACAAATTTTGGATTTTTGGAATAGAGAATAAGTACTAAAAACCGAAAAATATTTGCTTTTTTTGGCAAAAGAAATTGTTAACACAATAACAACAACATCAAATAACCTTTAGTTTATGCAAAAAGAAAAAACCTTGTAGACAAAATTAAAAGCTATAAATTTTAACTAAAAATCGAATAATAACAAGGAGTTTATTTGTTGTTAGTTTTGTTTTTTTTTGTTATTAAACCTTATTATTGTCTTTTATTATCAAAATTTATTATTTCTTATTTTTAAGTAACTATAAATTATCATATACTTAGTTAAGCCCGACCATATGATACCCTACACCATGTGTACCAAAATTCGGGAAGGGGCCAATTATGGACCTATACTTATATAAGTGTAAAATAAAAACGAGAAAAGTGTAGTCGGTCAAGACGACCATATGATACCCTACACCATTCCGATCCATAATTTAGTTTTTACTTATATACAACTAACTTGTGTTAAATATTAAAAAAAATACTAACATTTCTGTCGTATTAATGCACTTTAAAGTGATTTTCGGGAGAGAGGTTTATATGGGAACTATGGTCAATTATGGACCGATCTTCATGAAATTTGGCAAACGGATTATATAAAATTTATTTGTGCCAAATTTCATTAGACCTATTAGCCTTCTATCCTGTTTGTCAAAGCTGTTTGAGAAAGTATTTCAAAAGAAAATTATGCCATTCTTGAACGATAGAAATATCGTCCCAGTTCACCAATTTGGTTTTCGTGAAAAACATGGAACCATAGAACAAGTGAATCGTCTAACTGGAGAGATAAGGAAATGTTTCGAATTAAAGAAGTACTGTTCAGCTATATTTTTAGATATCTCGCAAGCTTTCGACAAAGTTTGGCACAAGGGCCTAATATATAAAATTAAATGTTTACTACCACCATGTACCCACAAATTGCTGGAGTCTTATTTATCTGACCGATTATTTAGAGTAAAATATAATGAATTTGTAACGGAAGAATTTGAAATAAAAGCAGGTGTACCACAGGGAAGTGTTCTTGGACCTACCTTGTACTTAATTTATACTTCTGATTTACCAGTAAGCGATGGACTAACTCTTTCTACGTTTGTAGATGATACGGCAATACTCAGTTCCCATGAAAGCTCACACTTGGCATCTAGACAACTTGATATTTACCTCCGACGTGTGGAGACCTGGTTGAAAAACTGGCGTATACGAGTAAATTAATTGAAAAGTAACCCCGCTACATTCACCCTCAGAAGAGGAAATTGTCCTTAATGACATAAGTATACCCCAGTCAGACTATGTTACATACCTTGGTATACACTTAGATAGGCGACAAACGTGGCGTCGTCATATAGAAACCAAGAGAATTCATATGAAGTTAAAAGCTTCTAGCATTCACTGGTTAATAAATAGCCAATAAAAACTAAGCCTTGACAATAAAGTCATCCTGTATAAAACCGTCTTAAAACTAATTTGGACATATGGTATCCAATTATGGGGTACAGCCAGTAAAACGAGTATCGATATTATACAGAGGGCCCAATCAAAAATTCTTAGAACCATGACGAGCGCACCATGGTATATAAGAAATGAGAATATCCATAGAGATTAAGAGGTTCCATTTGTAAAAGACGAGTTTAAAAAAAAGCAGTGAAAAATACATTGTAAAATTGCAGACTCACCCCAACCCGCTTGCAAGACTTCTTACTGAAGTTCGATTGGATTCAAGGCTTCGTTGAGCCGATTTTCCACCCCCTTATTAGCGAAGACAAATGATTCACTTGGGCATGTTCTCATTAGAGATAAAGTAATCTTTAGTTTTGGTGGTGTAGGGTATAAATACTAATACTAATTCATATGTAAATACATACATATGCACTTTTGGATGATTCCCGAAATTGGGTCTTATATGGGAGCTATGGAAAATTATGAACTGATCTTCATAAAATTTTGCACTGTCATTTCTAAAAATGTTATTTATTGTGTTGAATATAAGTTGATACAAAAATTTTTGCGGAATTTATGAACGTTAAAGTAATTTTCGAAAGAGGGGTTTATATGGGAGCTATGGTCAATTATACACCGATCTTCACGAAATTTGGCATATGGATTTATATTTACATAAAACTTATTTGTGCAAAATTTCATTAAAATATTTATATTTTTAAGGTACTTATGAGTGTTAAAACTCTATTCCTGGAGGACATTTGTATGGGGGCCAGGTGAAATAATGGGCTGATCATTGTGAAGATTTTAAAATTGATTGTAAGCCCTATTCAGACCATATGCCTGAACTTTCCTATTATCAACAATAATACATTGAGACCTAATTTACGAACACAAAAAATACATTGGAATAAAAATAATGCTGAAAGATATATGGAAAAACTTAACTCAGTTGATACCTTGGTCTTCTTAATTAAAAACAAAATTCATGATGCCACTGTAAAAATAAAATCAAAATTTAGTTTTGAACCCAAGCAAAAGTTGTTCAATTGGAAATGTGCCCGTTCTCGTAGAAAAATGCTTAAAAATCTCAAGAAGTACAGAAAAAAACATTCATCTGCCAATAAGTTAAAGTATATTTTATTAAAAAACAAATATTTGAATGTGTGTCGTAACAGTAAATTTCAATATTACAATTCTAACCTAAATAGATTAAATAATATAAGATGCAGCAAAGAGTGGTGGAAATTGTCTAATAATTTGAAGTCGCGTTCATATTCCATACGTGGTGATTTATGTGCTGAAGATTTTCTTCAACACTTTAGCAGTATTTTACAAAATTCAGATCCCATAAGTAAGTTTCATTAGTGCATGCCTTACAACATAGATGCATTTCTTGATTCTCCGTTTAAATTGTATGAACTTATCTCCGTACTTAAAAATTTAAAGGACAATAAATCACCTGGACAGGATGGTATCAGCTACGATTTTTTTAAATATGCTCCAGTAAACTTTATAAAAGAGGTACTCTCCGTTTTAAATGTTATATTTCTTAAAGAAAATATACCAGCTAGTTTTAAAACTGCAAATCTTATTTCACTACTTAATAAAGAAGATCCAAATATTCCATTCTAATTATCATTAATTGTCTTTAATAGATTCCTTACGCAAAATTCTTAATAGCATTCTGATGAATTGTATAACGTACTGGATTGACGAACATAATATTTTAAATAAGTACCAAGCTGGTTTTAGAAAACAATATTCAACCGTCGATAATGTTTTCAATCTAACGAATATTGTTCATCTAAATAATCTTAATGGTAAAAACACTTATGTTTTTTTCGTTGATTTTACTTGTGCATTTGATTCGATTACTAGGAATTCATTATTCTATAAACTGGCTAATGTGGGATTGTCATCAAAGATAATACGAATACTGCAACAATCGTATGATAAAACCTCCTGTCAAATATTGTTCAATTCTTTCATTGTGAATCTTGGTGTCAAACAGGGATGCATATTAAGCTCAATTCTATTTGCATTATACTTGAACGACTTAGCAGACGCTCTTACTGGCGGACACAGAAAAAAGTCAACAATTAACAAATATATATGAAAATAATTCATTTAATTATAAACTTGTTTACTAAAAACTATAAAAAATACAAAACAGAAAAAAATTCCCAATTAATAAATTAATTAAATAAATCAATTAGATGATTGAATGAATTAAAAATGTGTATAGGAAAAACATATTTATTAAATTTTAATGCAAAATTAAACAACTGAGTTAATTGTAAAAAGGACGGTAATAATTTTTTCTGTGGGAATAACTATTGACAATATCACAGTAAAAGTTCTTCTCTATGCAGACGACATTGTCATAATATCTGATTCGCCCAGTGGTCTTCAAACCATGATTAATTCCCTTTATGTCTATAGTAATTTATGGCATTTAAAAGTTAACCTTGCTAAATCCAAAGTATTAGTTTTTCGAAGTGGCACTAGAATATCTAACAATTTAAAGTGGACGTATGGAGAAAATGAAATTGAAATCGTTAACTCTTAACATGAACTTATGTTACAATTTACCATCCTAAAATATCTACTAAAAATAAGCTTAAAATCTTCAGTGCTGCATCTTGGTCAATTATGTTCTACGGAGCCCAAATATGGGGTTACATAAAATACGACATAGTTGAAAAATTATTTAGATTTTTTATTAAAAATATGTTACTTTTGCCAAACAATACTCCAAACTATATACTATTTTTAGAAACGGGTTTAAATTCAATGTACTTATATACGTTAAAATTGCATTTTGATTACATCCACAAAGTTCTAAACATGCTTTAAAACAGATTGCCTCGCAAGCTTGCAGAAATCATAATTTCTAAACAAACTTTTTGGGCTACGGATTGGACGAACTTATGTTCTAAAATTAATTTTGTACCAGTAAATAATGCCGTACCCCTGAGCAAACATAGCAAGTCAATTTTACCCCTGGTTAAAATTTACGAAAATCAAAACTATATTTCTGACGCTAGAAACTCTCAATTTCACGACTTATACTCACAACTAAATTATTTTTTACTGCAAATAACTAACACGTAACTCTCGTCTCGTGCGATAAGTCTATTAATAAGGGTAAGAGGGGGACTTTTGGATATAAGTGCTATAAGGGTAAGACGGAATCTGCACTCTCTGTAATCAAGACGCCACGGCAAATACTCTCCATTTTCTTGGTACATGTCCTATTTACAATGGATTTAGACGCACATTTTTCAACAAACATCAACTAAACCTACTCGTCATTCTAAATATTCTAAATGGTGATGCTTGCAATTTTGGTTCTCTTATCAATTACCTGGAATCTTAAAATACAGAAAACTGTTATTAAATGAATTTGCTAAGCTACTTTTTAAATTTTAAATTAAACAAAAAAATAATAATAATAATAATAATAATAATAATAATAATAATAATAATAATAATAAATAAATAATTATAATAATATTTGTACTTAGTTAGTACTTGTGATAAATAATTTTTGCTGTAAATATGTAAACAATTTTAATTTATAAATTTTTATATTCAACAGCTTTAATTTTGCCAATCTGACACACAACAATATGTTATGCCATTTATAGATCATTAATTATATTTAAATAAAATTTTGTTATTATATTATTAAATGAATATATTAAATAAATAAAAAAGAAAGAGCTGATCATGACCAAATTCCACAGGCTTCGTCCTTGTGCAGAAAAAATCATATGCACCAAATTTTTATTTTATGACCACTTAAACTTTTATATTTTTGCTCCAAGGCACAGAGGGCCACAGAGATAGATTTTTGGCCATAAGTCGTTTTTAAGAATTTGAAAATAACGAATATTGCAAATTATTAAGAACATTTAAAAGCATGTTTTTCGAATTTTTTTTTTTTTTTTTGTTTTCCGTCTACACCATTTCCTTCTGTATCGATCCAAACTTAAAAAAGTTGTTAGAAATTAATTTTATTGAAGGGCAATTTTTTTGGTTTTTGCTACATATTTTTATGACAAAGGCTGAAATATTTTTTAGCATCAATTAACATCTAAATCGGCAATTATAACAAAAATAACCCGAGTTTAAATTATTTACATATAGTATTTTTTTTTTTTAAATTTTAATAAAATAAGTTAAAATTTTTTGATATTAACCTTCCTCCTAAGAAATCCACACAAATCCTCAGTCCGATAAAAGCATTTTTTTTATATTTTTATATCTAATAGAATGTTAGTTTTTGAAAAAAGTTGCCCAAACTTGCTCCAAATGATAAATGACCATATCGCACCAATTTATATTAGTGTTCCTAGATATCAAAATAACATTAATTTTAATAAAACATTTAGATACTTTTTCAAATAAATAATTATCCAGTGTATTTACACAAACATTGATACTTTCGATATAATTATAGATGCAGTTAATTTTCTATCCCTATTTAAAAGAAGAAAAACGGTAAGGAAATTGGTCGTGATTCGTCAATTATTTCAACTCGCTCCCATACAAATACCCCACGAATAGGGTTTTAACGCTTAGAAATTCGTTATTTATATCACTATTTCAATAAAATTCAGTGCAAATAAGTTTAATACATTATTAAATCAGAGTACAAAATACCAGGAAAATCGGTCCACAATTAGGCATAGCTCCCATATAAAGCCCACTTTCGAAAATCTCTTACTCCCAAAATCCAACATAAATTACAGTGTAATGGCAATATTTAACACAATTAACTTTAAAATCAGTAAAAATCATATAAACTAATTTCATATTAGGACCATTTTCGAAAATTTCGGAATTCATTGTTATGCACAAACGCAATGGTGTAGGGTGTTATATTGTCGGAATAGACCGACTATAACTTAATTACTTGATTTTTTAATGTTTGTTCTTGAATTCAGTAACACAAAAACAAACAGAAAACTTAATTTTAGAAAGATATAGCAACAAAAAATTTTGGACGCCTTATTGTTTCCGCCATTTTGCATTTTTTTAATATTTTCGATAATTTAATAGAATACAGATTTCAAAGTTTTCTTGTATTTGGTTTTTGACACATTTATCGATTATAAAAAAATTATATTTTTGAAGAAATTAACATAACTTAAAGAAACATGTTGAGTCCGCCATTTTGTTTTTTCAAGTTTTGATTTCAGTTTCAAATTAAGTAACTCTAAAACTGCCTATACACAAAATTTTAGCTGGATCAGAAAATTTTTTAAAAATTTTGGCAGCCATTTTGGTTCCGCCATTTTGAATTTTTTATTTTTTAGTTCATTTTTGGAATCAGCAAGTCCAATAACCTTGAAATATGAATTTTTTGCCATATCCGACAACGATAAAGGGTTTTGGCCAAAAATCGATCTCTTTGGCCCTCTGTGCAAGGTAGTTACAGATAAATCGAAAAAAATATTATGAATATAGTTCGAAGCTAAAATAATTTTATATAAATGGTTAGAGCATTTAACGGGGAATATTTCATTAGAACTTTAAATTCATTTATCTTACCTTACAAGGGGTCATTTCTAGACCGTTTTAAAGAAATGACATGAAAGTCGATTTAAACTTGAGTTTAATTGGTTAAAATGTTCTACAGATATTTTCTGCGTAAAATTTTACTAGGGGTCACCGAAGATAAAAAATTCATCCGGCTTATCATATGTTGTTAAAAAAGAAAATTATGAAATTTTCCCACATTTCTTATATAAACTCATTAAACAAGGAAATGAAATATAACTTAAAATTAAAAGTTTTGTACAAATCGTAAACAAAATGAATAATAATTTCATCAATTTCATTTCTTTGGATAAACGCTTCACCGTATGAACTTTGGACCTTCGGTGACCCCTAGTGAAATTCGACATAGAAAATTTATGTAGAATATTTTAACCCATTAAGTTTTAATGGACTTTTGTTTATTTTGTTTAAACGGACTAGAAATGTCCCCATATAATCAGAGATAGATTAATAGAAGGTTCTAATGAAATGTTGCCATTTAAATGTTCTAAACATTTATATTTAAATATATAAGCTTCGAACTAGAACTATATTTTTTTTCTATTTATCTGTAATTATTTTGGTGCAAAAATATAAAAGTTTAAGTGGTCATAAAACAATAATTTTGCCTACAAGCGAAAAATCTTTTGGAGGGTTTATTACACATATCAAGAGCTATCAATTGCAATCGGAATGATTCCGCCCCCACGCGATGATCATCAATTTGTTCCGTAGTGTAATATGTCAATCACCTTATTGAACAAATGCGTTATTTAACATATTTTATATCAATTATTATATAATTTTCATTTAAATGATAAAAAAAATTTTAGGATTTTCATGCAAATAATAAAAGGGATATTGCTTAAATATTTTCTATCCAATAAATTTTTCATATAATAACATTGACTTTTTTTGATTTAAAAATTATTTAAGCATAAAAAAAATTATTTATATGGATATGAATTTATATATTTATTTATAAAATAAATTCTTAAAATAAAAAAAATAAAAAAATGTCAATACTTTTATTTAAAACCATAAAAATAAAATCAAAATCTAGAACCCAGCAAAACATTAAGTTGTATACAAATAAAAGAAAGTAATATATTTATATTTAAACTATTACTATAAAGACTTAATAAACCAGAAGTAGGATTAATCAATAAAATTTAATGGGTCTTATATTAAAACTTATTTTTGTATTGAAAAATAAAATATATAAAGTTAAAACTTTATTAAATAATTAAAATATATTGGTTTTCCCACAATTATATATTTTTGCTGGGTTAAAGTCGTATTTGTAATAAATTTGTTTTACTATAAAACAAAATTTATTGTTACATGGTTATATTTCATAATCCTTATAAAATAAGGTATCTTATAAATCCTTCTGGCTAACCCCTCAAAATTAAACACATACATACAAATGTATGTATATACCAACATACCAAACATTCATATTAATGTTTATATAAGTATGTATGTCTGTTTACATATCCTAAATAGTTTTATATGCTCAAAATATAACACCCTTACTTTACTAACACTAATAAACTTTAAACAAATTATAACAGTAATAGTAATGTAACGTTATGCTTTGTGATTATTTTAAAATTATAAAATTTAAAAGATCTTTCTACAAGAGAAACTTTAAAACTTTTCCACATGAAAAATCATACAATAATCCATAAAAATAGATTACAACAAAGACCAAACACACATACATATTTGAAAAATAAATACATACATAAATATATCTATGTATATGTACATATAAGAGAAAGTTTAACAAATTTCAAAGTTATTTTTAAAACATCCATCATAAATTGGAAAATATAAGAAGATGGTGAGTAGAAAGATATTTGTATATTTATACTTATAAAATTAAATAAGAAATTGAAAGTAGAAAAAACTTTTACTTATAACATTACCAACTAAAGAAGTCTTTTGATTTGTAGTTAAATCAAGCTTTTAAGATTAAAAGGATTTAATACGAAATATATATAATATTTTGGCAAAGAATCCCTTAAGGTTTAAGTTTTCCAACTAATTTGTGACATATTGAAATTAATTATTTGCCTTCCTATTCATTTGTAAGAATTTAAAAAATTAATGATTTGAATACAAATTTATCAGATTAAGTAAAGGTTGCTTATGTTGTATTTACAATCAAACCAACTTTTAAGAATTTAAAATTTTAAAAGTGTTTTTAATTACAAATATATTGAGTGGAATTTATTTAGTCAATAGAGTAAAATTAAAAATGTTTTACAAACTATATATTTTTTTTTTGCTTTCTTAAAGGAATTTTTCCCTTGAATTGTCTTATTTACTTATAGTTTTTTTTTTTTTTTTTTTTTTCTAAAAAAGCTTTTGCACATAAATAGTTTTAAAATTCTTTTCAAATTTTTATTTGAGTTTTTATTACATGATATAAAAAACGTTTAATAGAAAATTGAGTAGAATACAGTTTAAGGAAACCATGGCAATAATTAAATCAATAATAAAGTTTGTTAAAATCAGTTTATCATAAGGCAAAACAGAAATTTTTTAATAAAGTTAAATAATGGTGCAAAAATGCTGAAATTAATTTAATGAGTTTTAATGTTTGAAATAAAAAATTTAATGTTTTAGTATAACAAAAAAACCATTAAAATTATTTAAAACTAATTTTATTCACAAACAATCATTACACTAGAATCAACGTCGATCATTAACCCTTCGTCGAACACAAGAAACTACATTTGGAAAATGTTCTTTTTATACCCGCCATCAAAAAGATTGGGGGTATATTGATTTTGTCATTCCGTGTGTAACATGTCGAAGGAATCATTTAAGACCCCTCAAAGTATATATTTTCTGGGTCCTGGTTGAATTCTGAGTTGATCTAGCTATGTCCGTCTGTTGAAAGCAGGATAGAGCTCGAACGGGGCAACGCAGGTAGACGAAATTTGGCACAAATATTTATCTTATATAAGGTTTATTTGGTATTGAAAATGGGCAAAATCAGTTAATAAACAAAAAAGTTATGGGCTAAAAACTAGAAACACAGGGTGTCCGTGAAATACTTTTCTGCTGATATTTCTGCAATAAAAGCACGTACGCTAACGAAATTTTGTACGTATACTTGGTGGATCGACATAAACTCGGAAACCAAAAATGGGCGTGGTCTGCCCACTTTACCGCTCACCTCCCATATATGGTGAAAATCAACGAAATTGTGTTCACATAGTTCAAGGACCAATGTAAAGTCGGAAACAAAAAATGGGCGTGGTCCGCCCACTTTACTGCCTACTTTGATAGTGGGTATATAGATTCGGCGTGGCCGAATATATTCGCGCTTGTTTTAATTAAAATAACACCAAATTAAAATAATATTTTAATTTCTGAAAAAGAGCTGAAAAAGTCATGAAAAAAGTACTTAGTGGTGAAAAAGAGCTGCAGAAATTATCTTTTTTAACGCATGGTTGTCATTGGTAGGATGTTCTTCTTTTATACTTCTTGTTAATTTTTTATTTTTATTTTTTTTTTTTTTTTTTTTGGAGTACTTCCCTTAAAACTATGTTTATACAATTTTTTAACAAAAATTCTGTATTAGCCGTTTTAAAATATAATAAAAATGCTTTAAAATTTTTAAAATTTTAATATTCTTATTAATTATTAACCTTTTTTTCCCGATAAAAATTCATTTATTTTAACTTTTTTGGAAGTAATTATTAAGAACTTCCAAAAAAGTTTGAAATATGCACTTTGTTATACTTTTGAAGTGGTGAAAATATTCTTTTTGGAAGCTCTTGATCGTTTTTTTGCTGAGTATAATAGAATTAGGATAAATAGGAATCATAAACAATATTCTTCCAAAGGCTATTTCTTCATGTTTGTCGACAAAGCTTTCTGAAAATCAAAAGGTATTTATGAGCGTTAAACTCCTATTCGAGAGGATTTCAAAAAGCTTCTTCTTGTAATTATTGTATTATTTGACACATAATACAAACATCTAGTAAAATATTTTCATCTTTTTTTTAAGTACATGTAATCTAGTTTTACAGCTGTTTATATGAAAACTAATTTGCCAGTTGGCATACATTTTTGGCATTTATATATATCGAAGTGTTAGGAATTAAATAGTGATTTCTTTTTTCAAAAACCAAAAGTTGAAATTTTGACTTTTTGCCGCTAAAATTGAAAATGGACACATAGTGCAGTGTCACGATCTTGTCGTAACTCATGGCAAACATTATTCAAAAGATTGAGGGTACAACAATATTTTTATAAAAATACACTTTAGTATTCCCTTTTATGCCAATTCAATAATTTTTGTTGAAAATATGAAAGAGATAAATAAAACGAATTTCAAAGTACAATTATATTATTCTTCTCTTTTTACGAACTCAGAATTTCTACCACAAATAATTGCCATGTGTGAACCCACGCTAAGTAACACGAAAAGATATTTATACGAGCGCATAAGCCTGGCAATCAGCGTTACCGTTGAGAATTTTTAAAAGGTGTCCAAAAAAAGGGGATTTCAAAATAAAAAGTCGGCAGAAAAGGGGATTTTAAAAAAAAGGGACCAACTACTTTAAAACCTAAAAAACTCCTTAAAATTTGTTTATTTGATAACAACAAATTATTGTATTTTAAGAAAAACTACAAAATTCAGTTCTATTAATAACAAAATAATTTATTATTATTTTACAAAAATTTTTATTATTGCAAAAATAAAGATTTATTCACAAAAATATTTAGCACACAATCCTCTTTTAATTAGTTAAACTCCTGTACTTTTGTAGGAGTTCTTCACTCGTACTATAGACTTTCAAATTTATGATGGAACGCATGAATTCACGTATTAGTATTGTCATAAGTCTGTTAGATAAACTATTTCTTGTTTTTGATAATTTAGTAAAAAAAACTCGTTCCTCCGAGGGATTGCTCTTAGGAAAGTAAAAATTTAAATTAGGATATAAGTATTCATCGAAACTTTTTTTTATTTTTTTCAATCCAGTCTAAAAAATTTGGCATATGATGATATAAATAGCTGTTCATTAACTTCATTATTATTTTTAATTACCAACCGTTTCAGTTCATTTATAAATACTCCGCGGTTTTTTATATCACTATACTGTACGACTGTCCCAAAATTATTAATTTATTTGTTGAAATTAATAAAAAATGGGTCGATATATTTCAAACAACTTAGTTTATCGTAATTTAGCACATAGTCTTAAAAAGTCGCCATTTAGTCGCCATTTAAAAAAGGGGCCAAAAAAGAGGCCAGGTAGTTGAAAAATATCATTACTACAAAACTTATTAAAGATTTAAGTCAGTTTCAGCCAGGTTAAAAATTTTTGTTAACGGCCCATATATTTGATAATTTGAAGAATTATTAACATCTTAGGTTATGTACTTGGACACAAAGTGGCTTAAACTTTGTTTAAATTTGACATCATCATAAGATGTTTAATAAGAAAATCATAAAGTCATTTATTCATAATTTTCTTTAAAAAAAATTGCTTTTGCAAATTCTCCGGAATTTAAACATAATTTATGTGTTTAGTAGTTTCTTGCTAACAACACTATAATCATGATACAATTCTCTTATTAAGATGACTTCTAAGAAAACTAATTTATCTACGCATTTATTTGCTTCAACCAACAAAAGTTTCACATAATAAAATTACTTTCAAAAATAAAATAAAATAAAAAAATACCTTGTGTACTTGGAATTAAAGAAGGACATTTAACATCAAACTGAAATGTTGTCCTTCATTTCCGTTTTCCTACACCAGAAACGGAATAAATGAAATTATAACGAAAAGTAACTTACGTCAAATGGTGATGAAGGCAAAAAAATACAGTTTCTATTCATACCTGTAATGAAAGGAAAAAATAGAAAAAATATTAGATTCACAATATTAAATCCAAACAAATGTTGTTAGGATTATTTCAAATAAATACAAAATTTGAATTCTAAATGAATACCACAATGAATAAATACAATATGTCGTCTAATTGTCTGCAAACGTAGGGGATTAATTAAAAATAAATTAAATTAAAATAAATTAAACAAATTACAACTAATTATCTCTTGCAAAAGAAGATATAAGAGTAATATTGTCGTAAACTTCCAAAGAATGTTTCTCATCAAAATCTACTTAAGGAATTAAATTTAAATAACCATATTTATTACATAAATTTCATTAAATAATTGATTTTTATTTTATTGCATTTTCTTCTGTTTAATATAGTAAATCCAGAAATATAAAATGTAATTTTCTTTTAATTGCATTTTATAATATTTCAATACGAATTGCTTGGTTACTCGGTTATTTGGTTTAGAAAATAAAAACCACAATTTCTGTCAATTACAGCAGTTGTTTATTAGATAAAAAATAAATAATAATACTTTTTCCCCTTTTCTGGTTATAACATTTGCTCTACTTGCATTACTTAGTATCAAATTAATGCTGCAATTTGTGTTGAAACTATGATAACTTGAATCTTCTTCATCATTATCATCATCACTTGGTTCGTCTTTGTCATTTAGTTTAAATTTTAAGTCGAATTAATTCTCAAATTACTTATAAAATGTTAAAATACGATTGTGGCCATAAAACCACTGTTACCACTACTTTTAGAGTGTTTTTTTCTTTTTTCTATTTTTATTTATATCTATAGCTTATGTTTAGTTGTTTTGATGCCAAACAAATCTTTGAGTATTAAAATAATCACTTTCAATGAAAATCTTTTCATTACACATGTATGAGTTTATATGTGTTTGTGTGAGTGTATAATTTAGTTTTCCAAAGACATTTGAAAGTGGTTTCAATATAATGAATTTTATAAAGGATTTAAAGTGTTAAACAATATCTTTTATTAAACTGGGAAAACATTTAAATGCATAAGAAAGTATTTCATATAATTTATAGTTGTAGTAGACATGTAAAATTTTGTTAATAGAGAATTTAATATTTGAAATTTATAATTATAACAAACATTCAGTGTTACTAAAAGTGCTTCGTATTAAGTAGCCTATTTTACTTTCGGGTATTCCAGAATGATACTTCAAGAAAATCGGTCCAGTGATTGGTCTTTCTATAAAGCCCAAACAAACACAGATTCATTAAAAGCATCAGCTCCGAGTCAAACGAACTAAGAAGTCCACCTTATATGAACAAAGATAACTTCCTGATATCAATATCATAAAAATCCACTAAGGCATTCATGTAGAATTAAACTTGAGCATAGATTAGGTTAGGTTGAAAGAGGATCACACACAAATGTGTGTGTTTACAAGACCAATGATGCTGATTCATAGTGAATCCTCAATTAGGAAAGAAAGAAAAAAAAATAAATAAATAAAATAAAAATAAAAAATAAAAAATAGACAAAAAAATATATATAAGGACTGCGCACGAAAAAATCCGTGCATTCTCTTTTGATGTGGTGAAAACTAAATAATTCTGTTAACTGATTAACATTTGTCATTATGCTCATTAGTCATGTGCAGAGGTCAAATTCGTCATAAAATTGTCGGCGGCGGCGGCTGAAGGAAATTATAACGGCGGCGGCTGAAAGCCGGCTGAAGCCGATAGTTTTCTTTGACAAAATAAAAAATCCATTTTTAATGAAAAAAATAAAAAAATTATTTAAAAACAAAATAAATTCAAGTACATTCTTAAAGCAAAAAATATATATCGACCATTCCAGGAAAGAACGCCCGAAAAAGTATATTTTTTTACTTGATGGCTTTCAATTTCGATAAAAATTTTTATACATAAACTCCATTAAGCCTTTTATCAATTTCAGTTTTCAGTTTTGTGAAATTGCAAAAACTCGCGATTTAATTTCCCTTTTTCATTTTCTCAAAAACCAAAAAAATTTCAAAAGTATGTAACTTTGAATAGCAATATCTCTGGAAAGACTTTGTCAATTTTAATGATTTAGATGGCTTTAAAATTTCGCATATGGCGGTTTTACTACGAATATTTTTAAAATAAAAAAGATTTTTTAAAAATGCATTTTAATGCAATTGCATTTTTTAAATGCATTTTTCTTTAAATATGCTATTAAAATTTTTTAATTTTTTAACATAAATGAAAAGTTTGGAATCTTTACATTAAAATAAAAGTGTCAAATTTTTGGGACGCGAAAATCTTATAAAATTAAAATTTTTTCTTGTTTTTGAAATTTTCTTTAAAATTTGTATAAAAGTTAATAAAATATAAAAAGTATGCGATTTTAAATATTCATATCTCTTGAAGTTATTGATGGATTTCTGTAATTTAAAAAGTATTTAAAAGGCCATTTTATATTTTTTGTGTAATTTAGTCAGCATTTCAAAAACCACGTCTTCGATCCATAATATTTTAAAAGTATAAATGCAGTTTTTAGATTCATTTTTGTTGATTGCGAATTTATTAAATTTTAATTTTTCAAAAGTGTATTTAAAAAAGCTTTGTTTATTATAACTTAAAACAATAAATAGTCTGATACATAAAGTTTTACTATTTTTCAGGATTTTTTAAAAAATAACACAATAAATTTTGTTTAACAAAATACGTAAAGATACTCATAATACCAGAAAAATATAATTTTTATATGAAAAAATTTAAACTTGTTGAAGAAAAGGGGAAATTATGCACAGTACATGTGTGCGTCCCAAAAATTTGAGATTTTTATTTTAATGTAAAGATTTCAAACTTTTCAATTATGTTAAAAAATTAACAAATTTGAATAGCATATTTAAAGAAAAATGCATTTACAAAATGCAATTGCATTAAAATGCATTTTTAAAAAATATTTTTTATTTATAAAATATCCATGTTTAAGCTAACATAATTACAATTCAAACACCGTTTAAATCAATTTCGAACAAAAATTATTGGCTAAAGAACTAGTTCTAGAAGCGTTCCATAGAATGGGTACTGGGTAGCTAACACTTCCATTGGTCGTAACGCCAAAGTAGAACAAGTACAGGCTATTTTCATGTGTTCTTGAACTAGTTGTAGAACTAATACTATACTAATAATTTTTCCTGGGAATTTAAATAAAATATGTACATACGGCTTAACAATATTAGCCGAAGATATGGCTGACAAATATTAGCTGATTTTAGCCGTTTTCATCGGCGGCGGCTCAATCTTTCAAAAATATGTCGGCGGCGGCGCCTAGCCGGCTTTCAGCCACACGAATTGGACCTCTGGTCATGTACTAAGTTTCATGGTTACAGCGAAACTAGTTTTTAATAATTTTTGAATATTCAAACTAGTTTTTCTTAAAATGGAAATTAAAAAAAAAAAAAAAAAAAAAAAAAAACACATAATTTAAATTTTTCATGAAATCTTACATCGGTCAAATAAAACAATTGCTAGGAAGGCAGTTGTGTAAAAAAATACAGTTTCTTTGGTCACAATATTATACAAAAAAGTTGTGGTCACTGAATGAAAATCTAGTAGTGGAAGAAAAATAGAATCTTCAGGCTGTAGGACTCAGACAAAATAGAAATGATTTTCAGAGAAAATCCCCTCATCTCTGGAAAAAAATGTCACAAAAAGATAATTGCTTTAAATTTTTATCAGAAATGTTGAAAGGAAATCTAGCCTGAAGATGTATAAATTACAAAAAAGTCCTAGTGGAAGCGCAAAACAAGAATTTGTAGGTAAAAAATAACCTGAAAGTTCTTCAGACGAATTTTTTCGTAATGTATAATAGACGATGAAACGTTCGTACAGGCTAACTTTTTTCACCTTCCTGGCCAGGAATTCTATGTTGCAGATGCTAGAAAAATATCGTGTATGAAAGAAATCAAAATTCAAAAGAAAGTTTTTGATTTGGGAAGCCATATGCATATGCGGAAAAGAAGCACTTCATTCATAAAAAATGGTTCCATTAACACAGAAATATACGTGAATGAGTGCCTTTGGAAAAGATTTCTCCCTTTTCTAAGAAAATACAGTATATCCACCTTTTTCTGGCCTGTTCTCGCTTCTAAACAATGGAGTGGTAATAAAGAAATTGTTAGTGTTTGTACCGAAAGATTGAAAGAAATTGTCTGGAACTCCGAGCAATTGAAAGATTTTGGGCTCTAGTAAAAAATAATTTAAAGAACATTAAAAGCTCAGCTTAACATGAAGCGGAGTTTAAAAATAAGTGGAGTTATTTGAGCAAAAAAGTGATCGAAATACAATAAAATCTTTAATTAGAAGAATTCTGGAAAATATCAGATATTTCCTTAAAAACCAACAGAAAATAATTTCTTCTTTTATAAAAAATAATTTTTAAAAAATTCGCCTATTGGTTTAGTTTCTATAAGCAGATTTGTATGAACGGATTTTTTTGTGCGCAGTCCTTATATAAATATAATAAATTCCTTAAGCTCCACAGGTCCTCCTCATTACAGTCAATCTTTTGATGCCTTGTCAATCCGTTCGGTGTCTCGATTGTCTTGTTGCTGGACCTCGATTATTACTTGTTATTGTCTTAAATCTTCCAGGTTCTGAAAAAAATAGGAATCAAAACATTTAAATCTATATCGCGGTAATGAAATGTATCCTCTTCCTCCTCACTGCACCATTAGCTCCTGTTTGTGCTAGTTCATCTGCTATTTCGTTATCTTGAATATTATTGTGACCCGGTACCCAGCACAGTTTTAGAAAGTGTTGTTTGTTGAGAACTCGTAGATCTCTGCGACAACGGCTAACCACTTTTGATCTAATATTCCTATTACAAAGTGCCCTTATGGTAGCCTGACTATCTATGTATATTGTGATATCGCTCCAAAATATCAGCATCATATATAATTGTCTTGCTGCTTCAGATACTGCAAAGATTTCAGCTTGGAAAATACTACAAGTGCTGTTCAATCGTGAGCTGTGTTTGATACCTAACTTTTCACAAAAAACTCCACTTCCCGTTCCATTCTCTTTCCTAGAACCATCAGTGTACACCTCAGTACCTTCTATGTTATGATTATTGTCTCCCAGTCTTCTCTCGGCTGTATAATCGCTGTAATCTCCTTATCGCATAGATTTTCAGTTATCATGTAATCTGTTATTAAATTTTCATAACCTAATTTTCTAATTAGGGATTAGCATATAGGGACCAAATTATCTTTGAATTCAAGCAGATGAATTCATCGGCGGTTCATCAATCTCAAAAAGTTCACCTATAAAATTTCTATGTATTCTTCAGACATTAGTCTTTAGATGCTGAAAAGCTATAAGGATTTGCTTTTTCAATATTTTGAATAGGAAGAATGACAAATTTATGGGCCTAAAGAATTTATGTCTAGTACGGAAAATTTCCCTCCTTTAGGGTTGATATCCTATAGCACGCCAGAGCTCACATTAACTTTGTTCAGGGTCCAATCGCTAAGGTAGCATGAGAAAACCAGTGAATTTCGTGTAAAGAAATGACTGCATAAAAATTGTGCATCAAGATCTTCGAGAAAAACAGCAACTTAATCAACAACTAAAGAACAAATGTCTGTCCATAAGTTGATTTATATATTACAAATATATGCAGAAATGCATAATATCTCAAACGTATGTCACAACATTTAAATCTTTTTAGAAGTTAAAGTCAGTAAAACAAATTTAAAGTTTAACATTTTTTTTTTTTTTTTAATTTATTATCACCTTTTTCTGCTATTTTACTCCATTTAGCACTTAAAATATTATAAATATTCATTAGTGCGATTTAATTAAAAAAAAGGAAAAAAATAATAATAATTTATATGTCTTCCTCATTACACTTCATTATTCTTTATTAAGTGAAAACTTAAAAAAAAAATTGTTATAATTATTTCTTATTTTATATTTTATTATTTGCTTTTTGCAATTAAAATTTTATTTCAAAGATAATTTATGTGCGAAAATTTACCATAATTTAAATAATTTTAATATAAATACACAAAGTTGTTTTTTAATGAAGCACTCAGTGTAATAAAACATTAATAAAAAAATATTTTTGCTAAAATTCTATAAAATTTATTAACTTAACTTTTAAATAAAACTAGAAGTTTTTCAAGATAAAATTTAGCATATCAGTCCATTATTTCCCGGTGTCCATATATTGATTTTTAGTTAATGCTCAATTATATCTTAAATGTAAATTCATTCTAGAAGTTTTAAGCCCACTGTTTCCCTTTCCATAGTCAACTCTGTATTCATATGTAAATTAGGGCTATAACTTTTTTACAATTTTGCAAATATCAAATTGGCCATAGCACAGTCGAATAGGTCATTGAAATTTATTTAAAAAAGGGTATTACTTTTTCGAGGTTGTCGAAAAAGTTCAACCACAAAACGGGGAAAATTTTGGAAATCAATAATCCCAGTACAACAGTTTGCTGTTGCATTGGTATTAAAGTAATAAAGAACATTTATCCATTATGAAAAACAGCGCACGTTAAATTTAAAGTTTATGTCTTTTAATAATTACACAACATTTTTTACTTTATTAATAAAATATTTAAAATTTATGTACTTTTTTTGGGGGAAGATTTTAAAAAATCGTTTTTTGTGGGTGAGATTTTTATTTCAAAATGATGCGAGAAAAATGTTTTCGTAAATATCGCCATCGCGTGGTGCTAGGGGCAAAATTTGGTTATATCCCTAATGTACATATGAGTTTAGAGCAAAGGTGTTAAATGTTAGAGGCACTTTTGTTTTATTGTTGAACTTTTCACTTTTTATTTCTTTCTTTAAAAAAGTTCTGATAAATGACTGTTTTCTAGTAGTTGTTGCTTTTGTTTTATGAGTATTAGGCAGCACTTGGCACAATTTAGAATATAAAGAATAAGTTCTTTGAAGTTGCCTTTTATTAAGAAAAATAAATATATTTCTTTTTTTTATTATTGCTTTTACAATTGTTAGAAGTTTTATTAACACAACATTGAATTGGGAGTAGATACTTGCGAAATTAAAGTTAAGAACATAAACAATAAAACTATAATATTTGTATGTGATTTAGTTGTTGACTAAGATTGTTAAGTTACGATTTAAGGATACTTAAACTTTAGGTGATTGCTTAATTTATTAACGGATGTTTTTTAAATAAAATAAGAACATTAACTTTCTTATTGTAATATCTTGAATATGTATTAATAACCACTTTAGGGTTTCCAAAATTAGAATTTTGACATTCACATTTCTTAATCCTATACACTGTTCACATTCAAATACAATTATTCCTCTTCTCTTTATACAGGCCAAAGAAGCGGGTATAATAATTTTTTTTTTTTTTTAGTTAGGTATAATGCTGTGGCGAATTCTGTAATATGCCGTTATATATTTTTAATAATTTAGTATTCAAGCGTAGGAAAATTATTGTTTTTCCTGTTCTTGTTTAGTTTTAGAGCGAAATAAATATAAGTTGACTTTAAATAAAAGTGGTTGATTAAAAGAAAAAGTATTATAAAATTATTTAATTATCTGTCAACATGTTATCGTTCTTTTAGTTACAATAGTTTGCATTAAAATTCTTTTCTACAAACGTTATTCTCAAATAATTCGTGGAAAGCCGTTATCCGCAGAAGAACAAGGAACAATTTTTACTTTTAACGATTAAACGCTTTCCAACTGCGGAATCACTAAAATCAAAGGTAGATCTTTTTATGTTGCGTATAATCTTTTGAAATTAAAATTAAATTATACCACTAAAAACAGTTCCGGTCGAGATCCAATTTTGTTTCTGCACCAAAAGCGGATTTTTAATCGATCGGAATATCATCTACTAGAATTTGGGCCTCAAATTAAAAGTTAGTTTTGATTTCCTGTAATGATTAGAAGAGTTTAACAGGTTTTGTAGAGCTCAGAACATCTTACTTTTACAAAAATAAAAGCGTACCGCATTAACATAAGATCACAAAAATAGGCCTTTGGGTTGGTAAAAAAAATCACTTGAATTACGGTGAAATAAAGAAAGAAATAGTTTTTAATGATGAAAGGAAGTATAATTTTCATGTACCCGTGGAATCCAGAATTCTTTACGTTAAGAAAAGGAGTCAGTATAAGCAGAAATTTTGGAGGGGTGCTTTTATGATATTGGCAGCATTTTTTTCCAAAGGAAAGCTTACAATGGCATGGATTTGAATCAGAATGAATTCCGAAAATAATGTAGAAATGCTAAAAACATCGTTAATTGAAAACAGTTAACATTTAATGGCTTTTAACCTATTTTTTCAGCAAGACAATGCAGTCATTCACAACTCCTGGCAATTTAGGGTCAGTTTCTCTAAAATCATTAACAATTTGTGATTCCCAGCCCGTAGAAATCTTCTAAGTTTTGTGAAAAACTTATGGGAAATCTTTTCATGCAAATTGTATGCCAATAGTGAACGGTATGAAGCGTTAAAAACAATAGAAACGCAGTAGGAACGGTATGGTCTAAAATTATTTTAAAAGCTTTGGAAAACTTGGTAAATTCAATTCAATCCAATATTTTTGATGTGATAAAATGTAAAGGAGATGAAAAAAATTATAAATTCTTAAAGAAAAAATAATAATTAATAATTTTTTAAGCTTTTGTTTAGTGAACTTATCTTTATTTCGCACCTCATTTTTATTATTCTTGAAGATTTTTTGTTTAATAGGTATATTTAAACAAAATTATTTAAAAATTTTTTTTTGGAGTAAATATTATAAAAAAAAAAAAAAGAATATATATAAAACAAAAGAAAAAATTAAAAACAAAAATTCAACAATCGATTGCTGAATTTTGTTGGTGAACTTATATTTATTTCGGACCCTGTATATATTTGACAAATGTGAACATGTGAACGCATCCTAAAATTGCATGAAACCGAAAACATTCCATAGCTAGTGAGGCAAAACCAGACATTGATACCAGATAAATGTTATAAAAATATAGTAAATTGTTATTATTAACATTAGGGTGGATCCGTTTGTATGGAGAGAAAATAAGGTATCGATGTTCCCAGCTCAAATGAAAATATACTTCATTCTAAGATACCGTTTCTCAAAATTTTTACCCTAGCATTGTTCCTATAGCTCATGAACTAGATCAAAATGAAAAAAAAAATAAAATAAAAAAAAATATATATGCCAAAGAAGCAATATGAAAATTTTTATCGCAACAAAGGGCTTTGAGGCGCGCATTTAATTACGTAACAAAAATTTAGGATCAATTTTTCAAAAATATTTCTATATGGGAAGGATTTATATGTATTTGAATTTGTACTGATTAAATTAATCAGAAAATTTTCTATAAAATTTAATGAGTTATAAATAAAAACTTTATTTACTGGAAATTAACTACAAAATGTTTGCGACGCCATCACGCCCTAACCGGTAAACCGATTTAAACGAAATTTTAAATATAGATGAACTTTAGGCTGGAAGAAACTATGGGATATAAATTAAAATTAAATTCATTGAAGATAGCGAAAATATTGATTTTTTTTTTTTTTCATTTCAACTTTTCATGAATTTTTGGAAATGAAGCATTTCAGGAAACATTGATATTTGAAAATAAAGGGTCAAAACTGTTTTTTACGTCTTCTAAATTTTCTTATTAACTTTTTAGATCCAATGCAGCTCATAGGCATTAGCTCGTAGAAATATTAAATTAACTGAATTTTTGTATAAACAGAATATACAACAAAATTTCTAAAAATACAGAATTTATGGAATTTTTCTTTAATTTTAAAATTCTTTAAATTACCCAGCAAAAACTTCGCCTACTAAATAACGTGATTTGTAAGCGAAATCAGTATGAAAAACAGCTTCCATTTTTAGTGTTATAACTGATGAATTTTGTTTGCGATGTCCAAAATTTCACAAGTTTTTATTTGGGTACCAAAAGAGTTGTTTTGGATGCTAATTTCTTTTACGCATAAGAAAAAAACATTTGGCTCGGTTGAGATTTGAACCCACTTATCCACATAATGTTTGTGTTTGTTAGTTTGCCGCCTTACTCGCTACACCACAATCGACTTATATTTTTATGTGCTAAAAAGTGGTTTTCATATAGGGAAATAAATAAATACTATTTATAAAAAAAAAAAAAAAACATTTGCCTTAAGTGGGAGTTGAACTCTTTTTGAATTTACCCGCTTGACCTGAGACAAGAAACTAGTGAATGTTCGCAAAAACGAGCAATTTTCGAAACAAATATATTCGAGAAATTATCGAAAATAAAATAAAAAGTGAATGTTCGTAGCATCGCAACTTACTCGATATTTTGTTACATAAAAAAACTATTTTGTTTGTGCATGTCATTCTTCAGTCATAGTTCATATTGATCGGCTGTTTAACTTTTAAAACTTTTTTAGGAAAATAATTATAAAAATGGTAAGTAACATTACAACATGTCTAAAAAACATTCGCAACATAAAATATTTATCTAAATGAGACATTTTTTTCTGGCAGATTAATTCAGTAAACTTTGATCTAGAAAAATATGGATTCGGACAACAGAAAAACTGACATTATTAAGACTTTCTCTGGAACCATCGACATACAAGTTTCACCACTCTGTTTTTTATTTCTTTATTTGTACGTTATTTGTTAATTAACTTTAAAATTAACTTAAGTCTATTTTATTTTTTGAATATTTGGTGTATTGTGTAAAGTTTAAAATAAACAAAACTGCCTTAAAAATTAAATCATCTTTTAATTTTAAAAGGGAAACGAAATGGGAATGAAATAGAATAGAATTATTGCCAACGGTTCGATAGTAATGTCGATATCGAACAATTTTCGATATTGGCAACGAACATTTTCTTGTTTCGCTAACGATATCACTTAAAATTCGATATAGATATCACAAACGAACCTTCGATATCGATCGATTTGCTGCCACAAACTGAACGACAGCTGAACTCCACGAGTTCATTCTCGAAACGCCTTCGATACTCGTTCTCGAAGGTTTTGTTAGAGAAATGTTTGAGAATTATTCGAAGGCGATATCTTTATCGAAGTTTGAGGTCAAATACACGTTTTTTTTAGTTAGGCGCTCTAGACAACTGAGCCACGTAAAAATCAAATTACTTTCATATTTACTTAATACTAATTATTGAAGTACTATTAAAAAAAAATATATATATTTATGAAATTTGTTAAAAAATTCAATTTTAGCTTAATATAACCCTTTATCGAATATATGTATATCGTCACCGAAAATGCAAAACAACGTAACATCAAAATTTTCATATTTGTGTTTTTGATGAAATATAGTTTATTATTCCAAAATACGTGTGATCAAAAATTTTCAGACTTGTAGCTCAAAAAAGGACGATAATATTAACGAAAGCAATAATTTTCTAAAGTCAAAATAACGTAACATCACATTTGTTAAAAAAATAAAAAAAAAATTTTTCTTTTTTTTTTACGAATTTAGATTGCAAATGATTACAAATATAATGGATAATAAAATTTTGGAGTAAAAGTTATCAGAAATCGTTTTAATTACAATTTTTCTAAAATTTGTATTGATGTTACGTTGTTTTGACTTCCGAAAATTGAAATCTTGAAAAACGTAAACCACATAACTTAAAAACTATTTATTAAAAATAAAAATATTATGAAAAGTGATGTTACGTTGTTTTGCATTTTCGGTGACGATATATTTATATGATATTTAGATGCATAAAAAGAATTTAGGACCCGAAAAGTTAAAAAAACGAGGCTAAATATTAGTGAAATGTATTTCTACCTTAATATCTTTTAAATTAAAAGAGATAATCTACAAATGTAAGCATATTTTTGTAAAGACTATCAAAGACTATCTATATTTAACATTAGTTTTTGTTAAATCATAAATAAATTTTTTGGCGATTAAAAAGACATAACATAACCGATGTAAAGATGACCAACAAGCGTTTTGGAACTATTGTGTATTGTCAACCACAAGTTTGAAGTCTGCTACAAGTTTCTGAAATTAATAATGCGTTCATAGCCATAACACCAATTTTACGTATCTCATTCTCAAAACTAAGCTTAACTCTTAAACAAAACAAGAAAACCCTTGTCTTACATCCATAGTTTTAATTTTGTAACACTATTTCCTCTCCTTCCATTATTTTAAATTTTAATTTAATTAGTTTTGTTGTATTTATAAACTTAAGTATGTATATGAGTAGATGAACTTTTATCTCTTAACAAATAACTCAAATTGAAAACAATTTCACCTGCTAAACATTTTGATAAATTACATGCAATAAATCAATTTCATTTTATTCACAATCAATTTCATTAAACATAAGCACACAAAACACACTTTAACTCATTATTTTAAAATCCGTCTCCATCTCCCCCATCCCCTACAGTTTAAAAGCAAAAAATAAATAAAAATACAAGAAAACTTTGTTGTTCTTTACGTCATATTTTACCTTCTTTATCCTTGCATAAAACAGCCTTGGGATCAGTTTTTTTAACTTAATATGTATAAGTAAAACTTGGGTTTGCGTAATCAAACATATATATATAAGTATTTACCGTTATAACCATTCTCTAATTGTTACTGGTAGTTAGTTTTACCTGCAGCACGTGTTAAAAGTATTTGCGTCAAGTGATTTAATTACGCAAAGCAATTTTTCATTTAAATATAATTTTTCTCACTTTTCAATAAAAAAAAAAAAATATAACAACAAACAAATTATTGCAAAACCAGCTGGTTAGATAAATGATATTTTAAAACTAATAAAATGAAAGCAAATATTTTAAAACAAATATTTTCAAAATTTATCAAAATAGAGAAAAAAAAACTGAGTGGGGAATTAAAAAATCTTAACGAGAAAATATTTTTTATTATTGTAATGAAAAAAGTTTTCCTTGTATGAGTTTAACATATTTATGTGTTAATTAACAATTGCTAGTATTTAGTTTTATCTGTTTTGTATTTTAATTCTGCTGACTATTTTTAGTGATCATTAAAAGGTTAAAATACGAGAATTGTTATTTTGTATGAGTCTCAGACAAGTATCAGTGGTACGTGTTTGTTCGTGTATCCTTATGAAAGTAAGTCATTTCCGCATTAATTTTACTGGCACTAGTGTTAGAAAAAAACTAATACTTCTATTACACCCAAGTGGCTCATAGTTTATTTTTTTATACCCACCAACAAACATTTTTTTATTTATAGCATCTCTATTGTTTAATATGAGTACACTATGGGAAATGTTGGTAAAAATCGTTATGAAAAAAAAATAATAATGTTGAATGAACCTATGCCTCATACTTTACTGTAAAAAGGAAATATCTTTAGAGTAGTGAATATCCTTTTAACTAAATTATTCCTTTGCAAATGTTAATTGTCTTTAAATTTTCGGTCAGCTAAAGAATTATTGATCTAATCATTATTGGCTGTACTTCTTTCTTCATTATTACATCGTTCCAAAAATGATTTTTTTTTTTTTGAAACTTGTAAATAAAATTTATATGGTTAGAGCTGTGGTGTTTTTTAGAAGTGTATTAATTTTTTTTAGTTTCAACATTTTATCGGATAGATATATTTTAAGAAATTTAATGATTATTTTCAAAATATTAAAGACCAATTTAAGACCACCAAGTTTAAAAAACTTAAAAAAGGGACAAAATGAAATTAACATTTGCTTCGACCTAAATATTTCTTAAACTGAAAGAGAAAACCTACACCTGTACGCATGTTTTTGTAGATTTTTACAAGAGGTACCTATAAGTAAACTTTTTAAAATTCAAGTCATAAATGAATTTTTGGCAAATATTAATAAAAATGCCGATGCGACCAATTTTGGAGGTCTATCCACGTGACCTGGATTCCTGTTATGGTTCATGACGTTTTTTGTTAAATCTAAATAATATAAATTTTTTGTGCGAATTTGTGCAAAATGGATAATTTTGTAAAAACACAATTTGTTAAAGCAAATAGCTCATTTGGAGCAACAACGTCATAATTTAAAAAATTATTTTTTTCAGGAGACTTTTTTTAACTTTTAAGTAGATATAAGAAGTGAGGTCGAACAAATCTTAACATACGTTTTGCCTCTTAACCTTTACGGAAACGATACTTAAATTTGTTTGATCTAGTTATCTTTGAAAAATCAGTTATTATTTTTAATGACTATCATGTTGATTTATTGTGAATTTGATTAAAATGAGTACCGAAAAGGAAGTACGTGCTAAAATTATTAAAAATTTAAAAAAAAAATCCAAATTGGGTAAAGAACTAGAATAATTAAACGTCATACAGTTTTCAATATTATTAAACAGTATCAGAAGAATTTCACCATTGATAGGAAACCTGTACCTGATTTCTGTAACTATGTGAGAAATTTTTTATTCGAAAAAATAATACTCATCTCATATAACAACAGGGTCAGTAAGAGTAAATTAATTTATTTTTTGTTTACTTCATAAGTATCCAGTTTTAATATTATCAAATATTCCTGTGAGAAACTGAATGACTACTATACCCAGCAAAAAACGATGAAGTTCTTCCAAAAAAAGAACAATTTCACAACTTCAAAAGTGGAACAAAGTGCATATTTTAAACATTTTTGGAAGATCTTAATAATTACTTCCAAAAAAGTGAAAATAAATGAATTTTTATCTGGAAAAAATGGTAATAATTTGTAACAAAATTTAATTTTAAAAAATTTTAAAGCATTTTTATTATTATTTAATAGGGCAAAAACAGAATTTTTATCAAAAAATTCTATAAACATAGTTTTAAGGGAAGTACTTCAAAAGGAATGAAAAAGAAGTATAAAAAAAAATAACTTTCTACCAATGACAACCATGGGTTAAAAAAAGAACTTCTGCAGCTCTTTTTCACCACTAAGTACTTCCTTCCAATGACAACACAGTGTTAAAATCATGGTTTTTTCAGTTCTTTTTTGCTGGTATAATAAATTACACAGGTCAACAAAATCGTTAAATAAATTTTATATCTGGAATAAGTCTACAAAATTTCTATTCCTTAGGCTTGATATAGATAGCGTAGAAAGTCAAATGAAAATTTTCCATCACCTCACATTTTTAACAAATTGAGGACCAAAGAAAATTTGTTTCCTTGAGAAGTTTTTAGTTTATAAAATTTTCAATGTAATAGGTAGAGGAAATTTTTCACATATGTTTTATAGGCAAGACATGGGGCTACAAAAATGAAGTACTAGTAAAGTCTCTAACTTCATAGCCTCTAGAAGTCGTTAAAGATGTAAAATCAAGAATTTCCCAATTAATACTCATAAAACCATTGGAAAATGAGGGATAAGGAGTGTGTGTATAGGGGAAATTTGTATTTGATATAACTAATACAAGACCACAAATTTCAAAATGGTAAAATTTTTTCTAAGACTAAATGTAGTGAAAAAAGTGACATAAAACATTTCCATCACATCACACCTTTAACCCATTGAAGACCAAATGAAGTATGTATGTACCTCTTAGAAATTTTTAGGTTATATAAATTCCTGGGCAATAGATAGAGCAAATTATGGATCCGTATTTTAAAGAGAAGGAACAATAAAACAAAAGTGTAGAATATGCCATGTCTTTAGCATGCCCTCCATAGCACCTAAAAGTCTTTAAATTTGCTAAAAGCACTGAAAAAATAGGAAAAATATGCAAAAAAACAATGGGAGCTTTTGAACCAAAATGCTGTTACTGAGAGATTATATTAACGCATATGGAAACCTACTGTGGTGACTGACTATTGCTGCTTCTTAATATGAGTAAAAATTATTACATACATACAAAAATTTTACATTCTTAAATCCTAACTGAAGAAAAAATATCCATATATTTTTCAATGAAGTTATAATTAAAAAAATGTTATATTTTAAAATTGTGACATCATGGAAATGTTTAATTTAACTTTCTGCACTATATTTAGTCTAAGGAGTTAAAATTAGGCCAATTTATTCACAATATATTTTTCTTATAATTTTTTGTTAACTCTGTTATTTAAATTGGATTTTTTTTTTCATTTTTTGTCAGTTTTAAAGATTTCAGAATTTAAAAATTTTACCATTTTTGAGATCTACGGTCTTTAATTTATTATATCAAATACAATTTTCCCTCTATACCCACTACTTACCCCTCATTTTTTAATGGTTTTATGAGGGTTAATAAAAAATTTATTTATTTTTACAACTTTAAAGACTTCTAGAGGCTATGTGTGACAAGTTAGAGATTTGACTATTACTACATTTTTGTAGCCCCATGTCTTGGTTATAAAACAAGACTAACTTATCTGCTCTACATATTACTTGGAAAATTTTATAACCTAAAAACTCTTCATGGAACCATATTTTCTTTGGTCCTCAATGGGTTAAAAATGTGACGTGATGGAAAAAAACCGAAATGCTCCTGCTGATTGGGATGTCTATACCTACAATATCTGCAACATGATTTTTCAGATACTTTTATAGTGTTGACCAGTGTTATTATCAGATTCGAAAACTTTTCACAAGTTATATAAACTAGGCATTGGTTCGGGAAGAAGAAAAAGTCCACATGATATTGGGAGGGCCAAGAAAATTAAAAGCTTATTGAAAGAGCTCCAAACAAGCCAGCAGCTGCAAGCAGCCAGGTTATCAAATTTCATACAAAAATACTCATGTTGTATAATGGACAACGAAAGTTATGTACTGGCTGATTTTTCGCAGCTTCCATTTCAAAATTTTGATGTTGCTAATGCTCGAGGAAAGGTTCAAGATAATTTTTGGACCCAAAAGCAGATAAAATTTTCTAAAAAATGCATGGTGTGGCAAGCTTTATGCCGTTTTCGTCAAAAGAAGTAAATCATTTGTTACAGTGGGCTATATTTTTTTCCCGATTTGACATCATGTCACTATGGTAAGAAAGCTCTGGAGTGGTACCCAAACAATTTTCCAAATTTTCCGGAGCTAAGAACAGTGGAGAGATACTGGGCTCTTGTAAAAAGAGAATTGAAGAGCACAAAGAAGATTTTGAGATCGACAAAGTGATCAAAAAAAGTAATTGAAACAACTAACAAATCTCTAATGGCGAGGTTATCGAAAAGGGTTAAGATTTCATAAGTAGTGGTTAGAACTATAAAAATTATATTCTGCAATCTGTAGTATAATATCAATTAAATAAAACAAATCAAAACTCTTAGATCAATCGTTTTCAAGTTTCAAGTTATTTTTTTTTTATATTTTAAGATTTTTTCGATTTCACTCCTTATAATTTTTAAACACTTTGAATGTAAATTATATTATCGTCAAACTTAATCACATGTGTGATTAATTTATTACCTTATTGCAAGGAATGCAGAATAGATTATAAAATTTGAGCGAAATGATTTTATTGATATCCTGTACAGTGTTTCCAGGGGTAGTTTTAAATAAGTTACAGATTTGTATCAGAAAAGTTATAATTTTGGTCATAAAGTTACATTTTTCATTTTTTTAAATAAATTGTAAGTAAATGTAGACGTGAAATATAATAAACATTTTCAATTCGATATTTTAGAGGAAATTATACAAACTTATATATGTATATTGCTTAAAATACTTTTGGGATGTTTTGTATTCAACTAATTAAAAAATCGAAATTTTCTAATCTCACGAATTTTTAAATGAAATGGGCCATGTAGTTATTTCTTTCATTGCAAATGTTTTGACGATTTTTTATGATGATCTGCAATCTGTACATAGGAAGATAATCATGTAATATTTTACACAACAGGAATGTCAAAGTTGATACAACCAATTCAAATTTCCCCTAGTTTTAGTTCTTAATAGAATTTTTACACAAAATTATCTTATTCGAAACAAAATTTCAAGATTAATAATGCCAACTGCTTTAAAAAGGATCCGATTAGTTAGGATTTAGCAGTATGATTACTCTTGATTGATTATTCAGTCTCAGGTTTGAAAAATATAAATAACGATGGAGTCTCACAGACTCCTAAATATTCAGCAAAAACTTAAATAATATCATCCTACAGAGAAAAACGAAAATTGTTATGAGCAAGAAATGTGTAAAATAAATATTTAAAAACTAACTACCCATCAGAACTGATGTGCTCTTGTAAAATATTTAGGAAGTTAAATACTTGCTAGTTTATAATTTTATGTACATACTAAATGTTTGATCCTACAAGTAAAAAAAGTTACGAAAACAAGGCTAAAAACGGAAAATATTTACATGTTACGTGGAGCGTTAAAAAGTTACGAAAAATTTAGCAAATGTAACCAAACGGCAACACTGATCCTGTACGAAATGTGAAAAAATCGTACACAAGGTTTGTCAATTAATAAAACACATTATTTATTTGTGATGTTACCTTGAAAATTGTGTTTTTTGAGTTATGACGTTATTGCAACAAATGAGCGAAATATGAAATTATTTTCTTGCTTACTGAAATGCTAACATTTTAGCCTTTTTAAGGCAATTTTATGAATTAAAAAAAGCGAGAAGCTAAATTGATAATTTAGAGTCTAAAAGCAAAAGAGCTACTAGCCTTAAGAAGTCTTCTTCGTAAGGTAAAAAATTAAAAGTTCTTCACAAAAAAGTTTAAATTCCGTCCCCATTTTCAAAAATTTTGTGTAAAGTAAACTTTCCTTAGTTTTGTCAAATGATTGCCGAATAATTTTATTTCTTACTATTTTGCAAAAAACATTTAATATGTAACATTTTTCAAATACTTTTTAAATCCTTTTTTGAATTTACAATTATTTTGAATTTTAGCTATGGGAAGAGTTATATTAGCTTATTAGGATATAACTACATCTACTCACTTTTTTATTCACTTTCCTTAGTAAATCAAGCGCAGATCTCACTTTAACATTTCAAGGAGAATACTACGATTGTTTACTACAAATAATCATGATTTATTTATATCTCTAACGATATATACTATCGGATATACTAATACAAATGATTATTTAGTAATTCACATAAGCGTAGCAGTGGTGTAAGCAGAACCTTAAAGGCAGATGTCAGTTTGATCATTAAATTTATTTGAAAAGATTGGACTCCACAGTTTTTGCCGTTTTTTTTTTTTTTTTTTTTTTTTTTTGAGAAACTATAAACATTGTATCTATAACAAAATGTTTATCAGACAAGATATTTAGAACATATCAGAGTTTCCGAAGAGGTATTTTCTATGCAGATCCATGTTTTGGGTTTTTAGAACATAAAGACTAAACTCAAAATATTGATACAAAATAAATAGTTCAAATTCGGCAGGATCTGTACTTAACCCTATTAAGTAGTTAATCTCGTTTTGCATTTCGTAGTCATCTCTGTAAAGATAAATGTATAAATTCATTATATGTGTTGAGTAAATGTAATGTAATGTAATGAGTAAAATTTAATTTAAAAACCTGCCTAGGTTTTGATAAATGGCCAAAAAATGTCATGATGCTATATGGCATCAAAACATTAAAATGATTAATTACCATATTAATTAACACTTTTTCATAAATCATTTAATTATAATTTCATCCATTGCTTTTTCAAGTGGGTTAATATATTTTTAATTATTTAACTGGAAATATTATTTCATATTTTCCAATTTTTCTGCCTATAGACCCACTGTGCATTTCCCTTGCATATATTTTATTCAAATATATATTTATATAAGTAAGAGTATGCATACTACGTAAATACATTGAAATATAGTTTAGTTATGCCACTGCATAATGATGGCGACGATGAAAATCATGATGATGCTGATGCATTCACCAGCTGTTACAATGACATGGACAGACATATTTTACGTTTTTATATTTTTCGTCCCATTCCTTAACAAACAAAGTTTGAATTTAACTTTTTTTTTTTTATTATTTGTAATTTTTTTAAATATTACTGCTACTGCATAATATGAAAATAGGCATTTGCGCATTTGCTTTTATTGTTATTTGTTTTCTATTTTCAAATAATGATGATGATTATGATGACGACGACAAAAACACACATACGTACATATGGTATATAGATAATTGCAACTAACAAAAATTTATGCTGATAAAACGATCTGTTGTGTATTAAAGGGATTTATAACACATGTAATGTGTAGTAAAGTAAATGTCATTGTTTAATACAAACAAAAGGATGCCACCAAAAAAGAAGTAAAAATATGTAACTTGAAAACAAATTTTTGTTAATATTATTGAAAATAATTTAAAATGATGTAAAGAGGAGAATTAAAGTGCAGTAACAGCATTTTAGTCAAAATAAAAAGCTGATTTATGTGTTAAGGTTGTAAAGACATTAAATTGTGTCTATTGTTTACTTGTTTTATAAATTACTTTAAAAGAAAACATTAATTTACAGTTTATTACATGAAAACTCAAATTTTAAAGAACATTTTTAATAGTTTAGAAAATTTAAAATATGTAATGTTAAATAATGTTAAACGCAACTAAGTGATTTCTCAATTTTCATGAATTCTAATTTACAGATAATGTAGACGAATAAACATAAAAAGTCGAACAATATTTACAAATAAAAAATTTTGTCTAGTGTTGCACCCAATTTACACTTCACATGATTAATCTGATCTGACGTAAATATTCTCAATAGAAGTTTGCAGGAGAATATCTTACAAGATGTAGATATTTTTCAGTAAAAAAACAGTTGAATTTTCGGACTTTTTTCCACACAAATCCTCATTTATCCTTGCTCATTCATATATTTTAGGATGAAAACCCGAATTTTTTGCAATGCTAATTCACACCAGGTTAAGCAAGTGGAAATGCATTTTTAGATATTCACTGTTGAGTGGGTGTATGTTTTAACTCCTCACATAGGGGTATCTATAAGGAGATCATCGGAAATAAATAAAAAATCGAAAATGCACTTAATGATGCAAATGTTATATAATTTAAAGAGGACAGTCACAACATTTTTTGTAAACGTTTTTGTGTGGTCATAGCTGAAATCTAGAGAAAAAAAAATTATATACAAGCAAATTTTAAATTAATAAATGTTAGTTTTTGGCACATAACTCGGTTTTTTATAAACGAATTTGGTTGATTCAAAAACCCGAAATTTTAGAAAAATATTCTATAATATCTGTTCAATAGTGAAACCTGTAACTTATATAGGAACTCCAAAAAGTCTAAAAATGCATTTTTGCCGATATCTCGAATACTAATGGACCGATTTTTTTCATTTATTCAGCAAAAAAAAAAAAATTTAAAAAAGAATTTGAATTTTTCGTGCAAAAACGAAGTCGCTAACTTGTATAGGAGCCTAGAAAAGCTGACAACAAAAACGATTTTTGGGAGTATCTTCGGTTTTTTGCCGATATCTCAGCTATTTATCTTCCGATTTTTTCATTTTTACTAGCGTTCTTCTAAGAAATATTCCCTACAATTTCATTTATAAAATATATATATCCGATAACTGGAGCTTTCCAAAATCTGATTTCAACAGACAGACGGACATCTTTATATCGACTCTCCTATCAATAAGGATCCAGAATATATATACTTTTTGGGATATTAGATGAATATTGTAGAAATTACAAACGGAATGTCAAATTTATGTACCCTTTACACCTGTAGTGAAGGGTATAAAAAGAAGTTTACTCATTTAAATTATATCTTACATTTTAAAAGATATTTACTTTAGAATTTTGAATTTTTGCTACGATTTTACATTGTTTTTTTTTTCAATTTTGAAGATATATAACTTATTTTATTCATAGAATTTAAGGTAAAGTTGAAGAACTGACACTTTTTTGTTGTTTTAATTTTTTAAAAGAAATTTTAGCGAACATTTTTCAGACACAAATTTTGAATTAACTCCGAAATTATTGCGGACATAAAAAATGAAAGTACTTGAATAGTTTTAGTCCGCATTTTTTTGGTGTATCATTTATATCAATCGTACACACCGTTCTCAAGTATAGTGAAATATACTCAATTATTGGGCTTAATATTAGACACGGTCATTCAAAAATCCCGACTTACGGTAAAAAGCTGAAAGCAGATTCGTGTTTAGCATATCGAATACCATCTAGTCCACATATTTTTTTATACCCTGAGAATAACTTTTTAAATCGATCTAGCGATGTCCGTCTGTGCGTCTAGCGTCCATGTAAACCTTGTGCACAAAGTACAGGTCGCAATTTTTAAGATATTTCAATGAAATTGGGCATGTTTATGACATAAGGACGAAGCCTATTGAAATTGGTTGTGATCGATCCATTATTTCACCTAGCCCTCATACAAATGTCTCCCCGGAATAGAATTTCAACACTAAAAAGTGGCTTAAAAATAAGAATATTTTATTGAAATTCAGCGCAAAGAAGTTCTGTACAAGTATCAATCTTTGTACGAAATTTTATGAAAATTGGTGCAAAATTGACTATAGCTCCCATATAAACCTCTCTTCCAAAAATCACTTTAAAGTTCATAAATCCAATACAAATACTACTATGAAGTTAATATTCGATATAAACACGTTACATATAAGTTTAAATCATAGCACCAAAGTTTATAAAGATCGGTCTATAATTTAACATAGCTTCCATATAAACCCACTTTTATATAAATGTTAGTATCAACGTAATATTATGTATTCGTATATTTTATTTTGCACTTAGTAAAAGTATCGATCCAGAATTGGTCACAGGTGTAATATCAGTCCCCTCCCCAAGTTTTGATGCACATATACAATGGTGTAGGGTATCATATGGTCGAACTTGACTGACTATGTTTTTCTTTCTCGCTTTTTTTTTTGCCGATTAGTTTATCAGGATTGTTGAAAATTAGATCTCTATGAAGTTTCCCACCCATTTGGAACATTGCTTTACGTTACTATACAAAACCCTTTTTGAAAAGCCCCAGTCTGAAAGTGATTATCCCAAATATTTTGCAACTTATTTACGTTCTTTTTTAAAAACATCGCTTTGCGCCTTAAATGGCCATGTCTTAAGTAACTCCCTAATGAGATGAAACAAGATCTTTATGCGCATCATAATAAAATACTTTGAAAACTAATTTTTTTGATAGGAAAACAAAAAAATCTTTTAAAATTTATTGTCTCTATATTACTTATACTTTGAAATATTGCACTTGGAAATATAAGTCCATACACAAATGATATCCTTATATTTTATAACATCTAATACAAATAATAAAAAAATACAAAACAAATGACCTTCATCCTTTTTTTTTTTTTTTTTCTACATCGTCAACCCATTCAAAAAATAAGTTTTCTTTTATAGATGGCAATGTTTATGTCTTGATGTCCCTGTGATGAGAAAACGAGATATAAAGACACGCATGAATGAAATAAATAAAGTACTTATACTTAAAGTACACATACACACTCCTACAAATACATGTTATATATTTATACATTAACACAAAGATACCTAACGTCATAAATAAGTACCCTAAAGTTCCGATTGCGTTTCCTTAGCTAGTTATTTAACTTGGAATCTTGTGTTATCCGAAATAAATTATTGCAACATATAGTGTTTTAACAATAACTTTAATTAACATATCACCAATTGCACAGAAGGGACAGGGACAGTTAAGAAGACCTTGCATTACCAAAGACACAAAAATATTTGAATAAAGTTATTAGCCATAGGTAAATATATCTGTAAAAAGGTTTATCAGAACTGTATGGTATATACACATAAACAAACATATGTTACATATATACATACATATGTTTATACAAAAAACTCAAGTGGACAATTCTACATGATGATGACACCAAGACATAACGAAAAGAAAATGTGAAATACAAATAGCTAAATTTTATTGGGAAGTATGTCGCAAAGAAAATCTATATAAAATATTTTTTTTTTTATTAAAAAATATATATTTTTACTAATACTATCACATAAACACCCGTAAACAGCTGTCAGTAGTATATAGTTGCTATTATATACTTAGAAATATTTTTACGTACATAATGTATAGAAACCAAAAATTAAAGTTCAAGGTTGTTTTTATATTTTAAAGTGAATGAGAATAGAAGTTATTGCTGCTTCTTAAAAGTAGTACATTAGAATTTATTAGGTCTAAGTATGAAAATAATTTGATTTTTTGGCAGGAGCAGCTATTGTTAAGTAATAATAGCAGACACACTTGGTAGCTGCATAAAAAAGTGAAACGTGCATATCGTTTTAAGTACAATTTCAAATAAATCACATCAGAAATTACTCTAGATCTGCCATTTAGACATTTTCATTACCTTAATTTTAAAGTACATAACTTTAAGTGCGAACGATTTGAATTAAAAGGAAAAAAAAAAAAAAAAACAGAAGATTTAACATGTCATTTGTGTTTTAAATCTTCTTTTTTTTTTGTAGTTAATTGTGTAGCTAATTTTGTATATTATAATAAAAAGTAACACAGAAAAAAGTAAAAATGGACTTCAATTTTGAAATTGCTTATATTAATTAATTTTTGTTTGATTTTGCTCCAAATGATAATATTAATAACTAGAATAATGGATTACTGCTTTTCTTAAATAGTAATAATGAGCTGAACATTTTTGTAAATTGACTTAAATTTATTTTATTTCTTTATTTTTATAGACAAGTTTTTTATTTTTCTTTATATTTTATTAAGAGCTGTTTAATAAATAATATAATTATTTAGTAATATAATTATACTATTCAGCGTCAGTAGTGAATCTACCACTTATGTATTCAAATCATAAACGAAAATTGATACCAATTGGCATTAAATTGACACCGTTTAAGTATTGAAATAAACACTGCGGCCTCGATCTGCGTCGTTAATGGGAACCGGAGAATTGAGGCGCAGACTGAAACGACGCAAATCGAATCACTATTTTCTCTGTATTTACACTGTTTTTAACAATTAGTTCCAGAATAAAACGAGAGAGAAACTATAGTTTGTCAAGACCGACCATATGATACCCTACACCATTGTGTATGAGCTTAAAATTAGTCCTGTGTAAAATAAAATATACAAATACAGAATAATGCGTTGATACTAACATCTACTTGATTTTATGCCCTTTAGGGCGATTCTCGGAAGTGGGTTTATATGGGAGCTGTGGTAAATTATGGACCGATTCTCATAAATTTTGGCAATGTTGTTTCTACTTATATAAAACTTATTTGTGTCGAATATTAACTTGACACTATCATTCGTATGGGATTTATGCACATTAAAGTGATTTTCTGAAGAGGGGATTTATATGGGAGCTATGGTCAATTAAAGACCGATCTTGATGGAATTTTGCACAAAGATTATACAGAACTCCTTTGTACCGAGTTTTATTGATATATTGCTGTATTTAAGGCATTTATGATCGTTAAACTCCTATTCCGGGAGGACATTTGTATGGGGGCTAGGTGAAATAATGTACCGATCATAACCAATTTCAATAGGCTTCGTTCTTGTATCAAAATAATTATTTGTGCCAAATTTCATTAAGATATCTTTATAATTACGACCAGTACTTTGTTTCCAAGGTTTACATGGACAGACAGCCAGCCAGACGGATGGATATCGTTAAATCGACTCAGAAAGTGATTCTGAGTCGAACGGTATACTTTAAGGTGGTGGTCCGGTAATTTTTTCTGTGAGTTACAAACATTAGCACAAACTCATTATACACCAACCAGTAAATCTGTACCTCCTGAACAATTGTTTATATCGAACTGAAATTATATGAGAGTGTTTTAGAAGAGGATCCTGTCATAATACGATAAAAAAAGGATGCCAAATTTGACCTCCTCGAATATGAAAAGTTTTAAAACTTCTTCAAAGATTTTTATATTTCTATAACGTACTTGGCAAGACGCAGAAAAAACATGCTTATTTCCTACAGTTAATTTTTTTGGGTTTTTATTTGATTTCATTAATAAGAGTAAAACTTTGAAATTAAAGTGAAATAATTGTACTATATTTTTGTAAAAGAATATCCATTTATCGTAATAATTTTAGAGTGATAACTTTGAATATTTTACACAGCAAAACGAGTTTAAAATTGAAGAAATCTTAACATATATAAAATTCAATAATTTGTAAACGGTTGATCTTAGAGTTTTGATTGCTTTTTTACATAATTGATATTATACTACAAATCACAGAAAAATATACTTCTAACCACTACTCGTCGAACTATTTGGGTAACCCTTCCATTAGATATTTGATAGCTGTTTCAGTCACTTTTTAGAACAGTTTGCCCATCTCCTTTTAAAATCTTCGATACGATATTTTGGGACACCTTTTTTGTGATCTTCAATTCTCTTTACACAAGAACCACAATTTTGAGGATTAACCTCTCTTGGTACAAAAACTATGTTATTGTTTTGATACCACTCCACAGTTTTCTTACCGTAATGATATGATTCCCAATATATGTGAATACATTGTGCTCTCTTATGAAATGAAGAAGCCGCTTTTGCAAACATTCTTTGATGTATATTTCAGTATTTATATAGCCCACCGTAACAAATGACTTGCTTCTTTTGCCTCGACTGAATAAAGCTTGCCATATCAGGATTTTTTAGGAAGTTTTGGGTACTAAACTTTTGAGTCCTAAACTTATCTTCAACATTACCTCGAGCATTAGCAACATAAAAACTTTGACTTGGAAACTGCGAGAAATCTGCCAGTACATATGTTTCCGCTTCCATTATACAACATGAGTATTTTTTTCAGCATTCCCGTCTAGAACTTTTTGGACTTTGTATGTTTTTGTGTATCGTATTTAGTCAGAGCAATTAGCTTAGCGTGCTGCTTTACTACCAGGTGTGTTTGGAGCTCTTTTCAATATGCTTTCAATTTCCTTGGCCTTCTCAATATCATGTGGACCTTTTTTTTTTTCTTCCCGAACCAGATTTCCTACCAGTGGTCTAATTCTTCTGATACTGTTTAATAACACTGGAAATAGTTTGACGGCAGACCTTTAACTCTTTGACCAACTTTTTGAAGGACCGATTTGAATTTAGAAAATTTTTAATAATTATAGCACATACTTCTTTTTCGTCCCTCATTAAAATATATGTCATTAAAAATAATAACTAATATATTTTTTCAAAGATAACAAGATAAAAAAATAAATAAATATTACTTCCGAAAAAAGCTAAGAGGCAAAACGAGTGATCAGATTTTTTCGATTTCACTTCTTAGAATGTACGATTTTTTAAAACTTTTAAATACAAGAAGTGGTACAATTTAACTCCCTGTAGCTTGTCTCGTATTATTACAGGGTGACTACAAAAAATTGTTTCTGAAAGCTTGTGTCCTTCTATACAGCTCTCCTATATATTTACCGCCCCTTTTTATAAAACGAATATTGAATTCGTTTCATCTAAATGACTAATGAACTTTTATTTCCATTTTTATAAAACGAAAATAAGTTTTTTTGTACGAATACGTACACTAATTTTTCTAATTCAGAGATGTCAACTTTTAAAAAATGTAGTAAATTGAGCCGCAAAATACAGTAAATAAATATATTAAACTCAAAGTTAAATATCAAATTATTTAAACTCTACATAGTTTCTAAAGTTTAATCCAAAAATATTTCACTATAGGAAATAATTTATAGTTTGAAACTACTTAAAACATACAACTTTACTTATACTAATTATGATATTGTCGGTTTTGATTTTTTGTTTAAATAAATAATGATTTTTAACGTTATTGTTAAAGCAAACATCTTTTAAATATGCAGTAATTATATAACATAAAACTTTTTTGTTTAGTAACGTTTTTTATAAGCTTCGATTACGATTTTATTTTTAAGTGTATGCAACACTATACAGTTTTTTGTTTACGAAAGAAACAAAAAACTAGGCAACCATTGAGTATGTGTGAGGGAAAATTCAAGAGAATAAGAAATGTCGCTCTGAAAATAAAATAAATTTTATTCCATAGCGACAGTGAGCAACACAGTTATCTGTCAAATTTGTATGGAAATGTCGATGTCTCCGGTATTCTGGGCCGACACTTAATTCGTTTGAAAATTTTATTTATAACAAGAATTGAAATGAATAAAAAGTCAAAATTTTAATAATAACAAGAGCGAATGTTATATTCGGCTTGGTCGAATCTATATACCCACCATCAACTATTTCAAATGTTACGTTATATGGGAGGTGGGCGGTAAAGAGGGCAGACCACGTTCATTTTTTGTTTCCGTTGACGTTTCACCTTATATGGGAGGTGGGCGCTTTTGTACTTTTGTTTAAGAGATATCAGCAGAAAAGTGTCAAATTAAGCTAAAACGGACACCCTGTGTTTCTAGTATTTAGCCCATAACTTTTTTGTATATTAACCGAATTTTCCCATTTTCAATACCAAACAAAACTTACATAAGAGCCCTATCCTGATTTCAATTGACGGACGGACAGAGCTAGGTCGACTCAGAATCTACACGGAATAACAAAATTAATATACCCCACATCATTTTGATGGTGGGTATAAAATCGTACAAATTAGATGAATTATCATATATGTGGTCAGTTTATATTTTCACAATTTAAAGAAAATTTTTATTTTCTAATATAGTTAATGCATATTAATAACGACATTGTCATAAGTATTTAATATCAGTGTCTACTTACACAAAGAACGCAATATAATTGTTAATAAATTACCTGAAAAGATAGGAAAAATAAAATATTAAAATACAAGTACGAAATCATTTATATTTTTAAATAAATTTAATAATTTTATAAAATTTTTATTTATCCTAACATTTTTCTGATAACACAATTCTTCAACTTTAACTGAATAAAACTAATTGTAGAACATTCAAAATTCTGCTTTATTTAAGAAGAACAAGTAATGAATAACTTTTTTTTCAATAAAAAAGAAAACAAACTCTAAACAAAAACTCGAACTTAAATCTGCTGTTTCGAACTATTTTTCCTTCTCGTTCAGTATGAATAAAACTCAAAACTGAAAGAAAGTAAACAAAAAAAAAAGTGAGAATGTTGCATTCAGCTTATACGAATCTATATAACCACCATGTGGAACTTTTTAAAATTTAACCTTAAATGGGAGGTCATAGCCATTTTTTGCTTCCGAGTTTAGATTAGACCTTGAACTATTTCTACTAAATTTCGTTGCTGTTACCTTATCCTGCTTTCAACAAATATCTAGATCGACTCAAAATCTTACCAGGACCCAAAAAATATATATTTTATAGGGTCTAAAATGATTTTTACGATATGTTACACACGGAATGACAAACTCAATATGGGGGGTATATTAATAGTAAGTATAAAAAAAACGTACGAAGAAAAGACACAACAGCATAAAATCAACTTGAATTATTTCTTTTTCTATAGTTAAACTTCCTTTTCTTTTATTTCTTTTTATTTTACAACTAACTATATTGTTTTAATAGCTTTCTGTTGGCTATTCTATGCAATTTTTTATTTTTTGCTTTCTTTTCGTTCTTCCTTTTTTAATCAATTCTGTTTTTGAACTCCGATAGAAGGAGAATACAAATTATTTTGCACGTAAGAATGAAAATTTATAACTTTCACGTACAAATAAAGCAACCGTAAAATTACAATACAACAAGGACATTTTTGTGGCTTCCTTTCAATAAAGTTGTTGTATTTGTTGTTGCTGTAGTTTTTGTTAAGCTGACTGAGATGCCATACTGAACTCAACAAAACCACATTATACCGCACCATACCAAATATTGCATCTTTCCATGCTTTATGCCACCACATCAGACCATAAGTATTAATACAATACCCGTAGTGACTATACTTTGTGATGTGTTGATACTTACGAGTATTGGGTGAATGAATGTTGGCTGCAACTTATTGCTGTTTTTCGTAGTTTTTAGTTGTTGTTCGTTTGGTTAGCTGTTGAGGTTTGTCTTAAACGTAATGACTGCAGTATGTGTAGCCAACAAAAAATAAAATAATGAAAATATGTAGTCATATAATTGTATAGAAAGTATAAAAAGATCTTCAATAGCACCCCTGGTATGTTAAAGCAACAATAAACTAGACACTGAGTCCAAAAAAAAAGTAAAAATATATACTTAAATATATGTGCGCATATCTTTTCTTGTATAAAAGAACTATAGGGGTTTAGTAATATTTTCCTCCAATATCCATTTTGCCAAAGACAACAAAAAACAATTGGGAAAGATATAGTCGGTCAGCCAGACAGCAGCCAGCCAGGCGGAAGGACGGACGGACATCGTTAAATCGACTCAAATAGTAGTTTAGAGTCGAACGCCATTTTTTTTTTTTTTTTGTGAGATATAAACATTAACGCAAACGCACAGTTTGTGCGATACAAACATTGACACAAACGCATAGTACCGCAAACATCTATGGTGGTGTAGGGTATAAATATTGTACATTAATTCAGTAATTTTAATTACCTACACAAGTTTACAAATTCAGATCAACTTTTGGACTTGAGCCGATAATAATTAATTTTAATGAATTTCTCAATAATAGTTTTAGTTTCCGAGTTTTCTCATATAGTGAATTTTTCATGTGGACGTCACTAAAATAGAATCAATGATATATTTAATATAATACATACCGTTCGATGTAATTTGTGACGAAAACAAAACGTCTCCTTCTTAACAACCTGTAAGTTCACAAAATACTTTCAAACCTTATTTTCACATACATAAATGTTTACCTTATTATGAACTTTTTCAAAGCGCTTAGCTGTAAAGGACAAAAATCAAAGGAAAAATATTTATTAAACCTGATTTTCGAAAACTAATATCCAAAGTAATCTTGAAGAAATGTTTTTAGGTAAAAAAAAATAATAATTTATTTCAACCTAATTATGAAGAGTTACGAAGGGTTCCTTTTATATTTTATGAAAAACGTATTAAAAAATAATATTTCTTTTCGAAAATGACATTATTGTTTCAGAGAGTTGTATTTATAACAGTCAGTACCTTTTCTGATATGTTTGAACCAAATTTTAAGGCAGTTTTTCCACTTTGATTAAAGCTTCTAAAAAAAAATATATTTTTTATAATGACTGATTTTCCAAGTATCGAAATAAGTTGACCACGCCATTTATTTTGATACTGGGTAATGCAATGAAGTTATTGGATAGTAAGGCAGGGTCGCATGTCGGAAAATTTTATAATATAAGTGTAAAAGCTAGAATTATACTTAGTTGTGGTGAATGGTCAGGGTTTCGTAGATAATTTCCTCTTCTTCTTGTAAGACGTTTGGCAAACAAATGATGGCAAACTAAAATATTTTTGATATACAGTGCACTCTCGAAAACGTGAACACTCAAAAACTTGAACGACTCAGAAATGTAAACAAATTTTTATACACAGACTATTTTAAAACGTGGATAAAAAATGAAAGCTCAAAAACGTGAACAATTTGTTTTTTTTTTTTTTTAATTTTTGGTGTTTATTAATTGTGAAATCCCCGAATAAGAATAAAATGTTTTTGTTCGTTAAAACAAAAAAGTTTTATATTTATATTTACCAACCGAAAACGTGAACAGTCTCGAAAATGTGAGCATCCTTGGTAAAAATTAGTTCACGTTTCCGCGAGTCTACTATATTTCTTATTGCTATATTAAGCCAGCACACAAATGCGCTATTTAAAGTGTAGCAATTAAGGCTCAAAATATGGTACCGCTGATAGAGAAAATATTTCATCGCTTACTTATATCTTCTCAAAGCTTTCGATAAGGCCTATGTATATTACAGTGCCTTGATTTGTATGGGAACAAAAAAGTTGCAAATGTACCCCTCTAGAAATGAAGAATAGTATGTTCTTATATGATTCCCAAAATATTACATCTTAATGTTAAGATTTACGTGGCACTTTAATGTACATAATTAAGAGTTGTATCAGCTAGATATAAAAATTTATAAAAAAAAAATAAGTCCATAGTTTTTCAAATTTTTGGAATTAAAGTAACATTTTTTAAAAAAATGTGTTTTTATATATATATATATTTTATCTCTGATAAAGTCTTGGTTTGTTAAGACATGTTAACGAAATTTGAAGCGAATGTTAACTTTATTATTTGAAATGGTAAAAAGTAGAAAAATTTTAAATTTAAAAAAAAACCGACGAAAATCCAAAAAAAAAATGAAGTCTACATTTCTTGCAGGCTTGGAAAAAACCATTGGTTAACTCTTTGAAACACATTAGGGTTCTCGAAGTTGTATAAACATGTCTCGAAGTGTATAACATGTCGAAAAAAAATCATTTAAAACCCCATAAAGTATATATTTTCTGGGTCCTGGTTAGATTCTGAGTCGATCTAGCTATGTTCGTCCGTCTGTTCGTTTGTCTGTCTGTTGAAAGCAGGATGGCTCGAACGGGACAATGTAGGGGGACGATTTTGGATAAAATATTTATCTTATATAAGTTTTGTTTGGTATTGAAAATGGGCAAAATCTATAATAATAAGAAACAAAAAGTTATGGGCTAAATACTAGGAACACAGGGTGTTCGTTGTAGCTTCATTTCCTACTTTTCTGCTGATATATCTTAAGCAAAGAAATTTTGTGCTGGGTCGATATAAACTTGGAAACCACTTTACCGCCCACTTTACTGCCACCTCTCATATAAGGTAAAACGTCAACGAAATTTTATACAAATAATTCAAGAATCAATGTAAACTCGGAAACAAAAAATGGGCATGGTACGCCCACTTTACCGCCCAATTCTCATATAAAGTAAAATTTGGAAAATTTGATGGTGGGTATATACATTCGGAAAGGCCGAATATAACATTCTCGATCAACCCTGTTAAAATATTTTTCAGAAAAAAAATGGACCAATATTTGTCAAAATTGAAAAAGTTTAAATTTCAAATGGAAATAATTTGAAAAATATAAGAGATAAGTAGCACATACGAGTCTTATCGGCGGCTTAAGGAAAATGTAAAAATATTTGAAATCGCATAGGAAAAAAAAATGCAATCGATGAAAAATTTTATATGTCAGAGGTACCCTTTTTTGAGCCATAAAGCACTGTTCCTGAATGGTATGTGGGGCTCCTCTTCCGAACATAAAGTTGTACATTCCTCTGCTACATCTATGTAAAATTTTATTGAAATCTAACCTGCCGATAAAATGTTAGAGATTTATTTTCAAAAAAATTTCGATTCTCTACCACTATGCAGTCTTAAAAGAAAAACATAATTCACTCCTTATGCTCGTATATTTCCTATAGTGAATAAAATTGTAAAGACAATAAATTAAATTTTTTTTGTTCGTAGATAAACAAATGTAGCAACAATATACGTTCATTTAAACCAAACAACCGGGAAAATTTTCCTGTGTATTTGTAGAAAGCCAAAAAGAAAGTAAAAGATACAAGATGGATTATATGCAGCATTTTATTAGCACAAAATTAAATTAATGCTGATGAAAATGAGCTACCTCTACCTTTAGTTACCATCTTATCTTTTTTTATATATAAAATAATGCAGAAGTGTGTTTATCCGTAAAAGTGAGCGCATTAAGGTATATATTTTATTTAATTTAAAATTTAATAAAAATTCTATTAAATTATGGACGTTGTTAAAGGTCTTTCTTCATTAGCAACGTGTATATGTATAAATAGTGAAACAAAAGCAACAGAGAAAAAAATTAAAAAAACAAACTTTATGCTCCAATTAACTAAAATGCAATAAAAAATGATGTTTATTTTTGCTGTTGTTGTTCCAGCTCCCTTTAACTCTTCACAATTTCCCTATACAAGATTTCACCAATATTATGACTTGTATTTCATTGCAGTACAAAATACAAAACTGATTTTCTTTTAGTTTTTCTTTTCGATTTTTATTTCAGAAAAAAAAAAAAAACACAAGAAACTATAGACACACAAATTGTACATTGAAGAAAATCCATGTATGCAACATGTTAGCGTTGATGTTGATAGTAGTAGTAGTAGTAGTGGTGGGGATGAATGTGTTAATGCCACTAATCCCGCTTCAATGTGATGTGATTTTAAAGCCATGAAAGCATAAAATCACGAGCTAATTTGACATAAAAGCAATTCTCAAGCGAATTGTGGCTAAATAAAAATTAGCAAGAGAAGTATAATTTTCTTTTTTTTTCCCTTTTGCTTGTCTTTCTTTTCTATTCGTTGGGAATTTATGAGAGAAAAATGATTACAATTCTAGAGTAAGAAATAAAAGATTTGGCTTTTAACAGAAATGGGTTGCCAACGGAAATAAAAGCGGTTATGCCAATATGTATAGTAGTTGTGACTTGTTATTTGTTAAAGCAGTAAACTAATCAACAAAATCACTAGAATTTCTTAAGTCAACAATACTTTATTGTTACTACGTTAGTTAGTTACCAGATAACTTCTTGGAAGTCAAAAAAGTTAAAATATTACATGCAAATTTTGTAAAAATTTTCTTAGAAATTGTATCAGCTGCTTATAATTTGATGTAACAGAAAATTAAATGATTTTCGAAGAAATAAAAAACTGATATTTAATTAACACAATACATAAGAAATAAGTATATAAGAGCAGAAATATAATACTAGTATGTCTTTTAGTGCAAAAGACGCAAAAAAGTCTTTTGGGATGTTGATTTTTTTCATAAAATCTGTATCCCTGGATTCATTTTTAGTCGGGCGAGAAATTTTTTAGTGTCAAATCTTTCTAATCATTATATTACTGTTGTTGCTAACTAAACTACTTGCCTATACAAAAAACAACAACATCACTAATAGTCATTACAATGTTTAATATACATTAGAGTGTACCGTAGACAAAAATTTTGTAGGAAGACCTCTCAAACGATGCGTAGAAATTAGCTTAATATGGGAAAAATATTAACAAAATTTTTATAATTGATCTTCAGTTCCCTACCAGCGATTGAAAGTCACTGCTCTAGAACATTTCGTCCAAAAAATAGTATTGAGTCTTGTCTTGAAATGGGTATCAAACAATTTTTAATTTTTAGCCAAATACAAAAAAAAAAAATAAATATTTTAAAAAATATTTTTGTACATCATGCAATCCGATGCTTTTCTTAAAAATTGATAAGAATTTTATAATTTTGTTCCCTTTATGGCTAAAATATAAAAAATTTGTATATTAATAAGTACTGTTGATAATATATAATTTTCCAAATTTTTTCAAGAAACTGTTCACAAAATGCCTTAAAAAGTCCTTTAGCGAAAAAAAAATCCCATGGGAAAAATTTTTAAAATATTTTTTCCATAACCAGCATAAAATTACCATTTCGATTAAAAATTCGAAACTTTTTTTACCAAAATGTATGGGATCCATGATTTTTTAATCGCTGGTAGGGAACTGAAGACCAATAAAAATTTTTTAAATAATTTTTTCGTATTAAGCTAATTTTTACGCATCGTTTCAGGGGTCTTCCTACACCGAAATATCGAAAAAGGCTTTCCTCGGGATACTCTAATATATATGTTTGTGTGTGTATTCACATTCTTAACAGATTTGTTTTAGTTTTTGTTTTGAAATATGCATAAAAAACCGCATATATCCGCAATGTATGAACCGATCTTGCTGATTTCCAATAGCAAAATTCCTAAAAGGATTTCCGACCGTTTGATATATATATTATATATGCCAGTTATCGGTGGGCTTCAGAAACGCCATTTCAACCGATACACGGGCAAACGGACGGATATGGTCCTATCGTCATCATTTCTTACAAGGATCCCAAAAATATCAACTTTTTTGCTCTCCGACGAAAATTGTGGAAATTACAAACGGAATGATAAACTTATATATACCCTTTACACCTGTGGTGAAGGGTATAAAAAGTGTCAATAAATTTCAAAAACTAGTGTTTTTTTTTCCGTTTTTTTTTTTTTTTTTTCTCTAAAATGTAATATTTTTGTCCAATGTTGGAAGAAGAGTGCCAACTTTGACACACTGTAGCTTATCTTGTTTTATTACAGGTTTACTACAAGATGATTTTTCTGAAAGATTAGGTCCTCCCCTACAACTTATTCCTACATATCAATTCGATCCGAAAAGTAGTTTAGGAGATTTATAACTTAAACTTTTATAATTGGCTCTACAGTGGGGCGGCAAAGTTATTATCAGCTTAAAATAATTTGTTTACAAAAATTTTATAAAAATTCTATAAATTTTATCTGACAATACACAGTGGGTCAAAATCGAAATTTTTTGGAAATAAATCTATAACTTCTAATCGGCTATTTGGATTTACATAAAATTCCATGCAGACGTAGCAGAGGGGTCTACAATTTTAAGTTTAGAACGCAGGGTCGTACATATCCTTAAAGAGCGGAACTATTAGGGCTTAAAATAGGGTACCTCTGACATTGAAAATGTTTCATCGCTTGACAAATTTTTGTTTCTTATTCGATTTCAAATACATCACATTAAAGATCTCTACAAAGTCTATGAAAAATATTAAAGCTCTCGATAAGGCCTATGAAAATATGCTTTCACGTGGTATTTGTCTTCTATAGTTTTCAAATTATTTGCATTTTATATTTCAACTATCTCAATTTTGCCAAATCCTGGTCCAATTTTTTCAACATATAGCCCAAAATTTCTATCAGATTTTCTAAATCGTTTACCCAATTATTTCTTATATAAGAAAGAACTAGAACTCCATAACTCTTTTGAGTTCAAAAATAAACGATTTTAAAATTGGAAATTGCAAAAATTACGATTTTTTTTACAGATAAAGTGTATTCACTCTTTTTTTAGCTAAAATAAAATTTCATTTAAGAACATATAACAATTTTATACTTTTCTGAAAGGTATCTTTACTTAGTTAATTTTTCAATTAAAAACAAGCTCAAGAGCCAAATAGGACTAGGTACAGACTATACTGAATTTTACCTATTTTGAATTAACATTTTGATTTTAGCCTATATGTATTAAAATTCCAAAGGGTAGTTTTGCAAATCAAATACAGATAGACCGACATTAAAATTCTTTCAAGAAAATCTTAAAATTCGAAAAATATTTTTTTTTCACTTTTTGACTAATATGAAAACCAAATGTAGTTATTAAAATTTTGATATCACCTTTCCCTGAATTAAGTGGTATTTTCGACCCATTTAACCCAAATGTATAGACGGACAGACGGACATTGCCATGCTGAGAAATGCATTTTTTTACTAACTAATAAATAGAAAAAATAGAACGTAATCATCAAAATTTGGATATCATCTTTTCCTGAATTAAGCGTCATTATCGTCCCATTTAACCCAAATGTATAGATGGACGGACATTACTATTCAATCAAAAAACATCTTATAACTCTAAAAATGCATTTTTTTACTTACTAATAAATATAAAAATTAAACGTGATCATTAAAGTATTGATACCACCTTTAACTGAATTAATCGCCATTTTCGACCCTTCTACCCCAATGTGCGATGTCCAGAAATTCATTAAGCAGTTAATTGAATTTCAGAACTAAATTAACTTGTTATTTACCGGTAACTAGTTGCTTACCCAAAAAATTAAGAAACATAACGATAACTTATTACCAGGTAATGAGTCTAACAAGTAGTAGTCATTACCAAAATCAAACAAATTTCGGCTTAGTACATTTAAGTCTCAACTTAAACTTCTTTTAATTAAATTGTAATATATTTTTCATTGAAAACAAAATTAAAATCGCCATTTTATTATCTTGAAAATCGGGTAAGGAACAAAAATTCACTAGTGGTTAAACATTTTCCATGACACTATTACCCTATTTTGAACCCCCATAGTTCCGCCCGTGATGGGTATATTGGATCTTACTTCGAAACTTAAAATGCTACTGTCCTCTGCTACGCCTATGTAAAATTTCTTGGAAATCCAACCAGCCGATTAGAAGTTACAGATTTATTTCGATTCTTCTCCACTGTTTTTTGTATGAAATTTACCGGAGTTTTTTATTTTAAAAAGAAAAAAAATTCTCAAATCGGGCTATATATATTTTTTTCATAATATTAAAGTGAACAATATATACTATTTTTCAGAAAATGTTCAGAACAAACATCCAGTAACATTTTAAGTTGCATTCCGTGAAAGTTGAAAATTAGTGTATTTTAGGACAATTTAAAAAAAAATAATAATAATAACAAAAATATTAGGACAAAATATAGTTTACAAATACCTGAAGAAAAGTACACTTAAATATCTGAAGTTGATGGTTTCATTTTAAATTTTTACTTTAAGATTTTTTATTTAAAATAAATACACTGAAAGCTGAAGAAAATTAAATTTTTTACTATTTTTCAAAAATTTTTTAAAATTTTTAACAGCTTCTTATAAGAAAACAACACAACCTAGTTTAAAGATTTTAATTGATATTGATACATAATTTTGTCCATTTTTATTCGGTACCCAAATTTATTACAAAAGGAAAATTTTTTCGTAAACAGGCGTTAGAGTTTTAAACAAATTTTAATAATATGCAGCTCTTTTCATCGTTTATTATTATTATTTTTAAGAGTGAAAAAAAAAAAAAAATCACTATAAAATAAGAATTTGTTTATTAATAACGGCAACACTGCATGAAGATCCTCCTCTATGTTGATATCCACTTGTTAAGTGAAAATTACGAAACAGCAAACAAAACATTAAAACCTTGTAAATATACGTTTACACATACATACATATATATGTGTGTATGTGTTCAAATCTATGTAGATTAACTACGTTGTATTCTTAAGTATGCAAGTATGTAATTGTATGAGTTTGAGCATATGAAAATGTTTTTCCCGTTAACTAAGGAAAACAAAACTTTCAACTCATTTTCACGAACATACATACATTCATATGTATGTATGTGTAAGTACCAGTGTGTACATATATGCGTTTATATTTGTAAATGATATACTTAAGCTTAAATAACGAACATTGATTAAAACCATAAAGTTGTTTACACTTCTTGATACTCGTTCATATGTGAATGAGAACATTTTTTCGATGTTAATGACGAAGACGATTACAGCGACAATAATGAGAATGTTTCATTGTTGTTGTTGATGATGATGTTTTTATTTGTCGATTAAAAATATACGAATGACGACAAGAGGGGCGTATGATTAACATTAATTTAAAGCGAAAATTTCAATGAAACACTTTGACATACATACATACATAAAGCCACACAACGAAACAAATACAATATAGTATATACATATACAAACTTTCGCGCACAAACAAATGCATTAAGTAAAGGTATGTACAGGGGTGAATGTGGGTGTTTATATGTATGTGTACGTATATATGTACTACATACATACATATACAGTGCTTTGGTATGTTAAATGCAGTTGAATTAAATAACAAAGTCCTTTAGACTTTGTTTATTGTTTGTTTGTTGGTTTTGTTTGCATGACTGTGTGCCTTTGTATTGTAATTCTTTCATTAACTCTTGTTCTCCTTAAATGCTTAAATGTCAAAAGTTCTTGTGTTTTTTTACTCTTTTTTTAGGTCTTCTATTGCAAATGTTTGAGAATGACAAGCCTATACATACATACTACTCATATGTATATGCAAATTTTATTTTTCTTATAACGAGGATAATTTATGTTTAATTCAAAGAAAATTTAATCTTTTTTTTAATTAGGAGTTAAATATATATAAAAACTTTTATAACATATCCTTTAATACTATACAACCCTCGCATATTATTCTCATTTAACATGTTATTGTATTTGGTAGTTTTATAGTTGTTATGCAAATTATATTAAATGTTTATAATGTCTATTTCATTTTTCTGTACTGTTGACGTTGATATTGTTTTTGTTTGAACCTTGTCTTCCCCTATATGTTTGTGTGTGTGTATGTAACTGTCAATAGGTGCATGTGTTTGTTACTTAGTTTACCGCCTTTACCTTGTTGCTGTTTACGTTTGAAATGTTTAATTTGTTTAACACTTTGATGTTTAACAAGCACAGAGGAGATGTTCATAGATTTCAAAGCTCATCTGTTTGTTTATTTGTATATGCATGATTGTACGTTTAATTGACATTTAAAACGTATTAGTAATTAGTGTAAACATCGTTGCTTTTAATTTCAAAAAAGAAATGAGTTTTACAAAAATGTCTCAATTTATAAATGAAAACATTTATACTCAAACATACTTATGTATATATGTATGTATAAAATATAAAAGAGTTAATATATTTCTGTAAAAGTCCTACACTTTACTATAAAAAGGTAATAAACTTGAACTTGTTAAGATTCACTCATTTATATTAAAAAAAAAAAAACTATAAAGAGCGCAAATAAATTAAAACATTTTACAGCTCTGAGTATGAAATTAAGAATATTTGAAAGTGATTACACACTTAATTAAACTCGAAAATTCATTACTCACTTAAATGTATAAAAACTAAAACATAAAACATTGCTAAGTGATATTTAAACTTTTCATTAAAACTAAGGAGTGAAATTGAAAAATTCTTATCATATACATATAAAATTCAATTATTTGGAAACGGTAGATCTTAGAGTTTTTATTTATTTATTTTTTTTTATTTTTATTTTTTTTTTTTTCATTTAATAAAATCTTAGATATTTTGGGACACCTTTTTTCTCTTTTCACAAGAGCCCAATATATCTCCACTGGTCTTAGCTATGGACAATTTGTAGAATTGACCCTCTTGGTACAAAAACTATATTATTGGTTGGTACCACTACAGAGCTTTCTTACCGTAGTGACATGATGCCAAATCGGGACAAAAATATGTAGATGCATTATGCTCCCTTATGAAATGAAGAAACCTTTTTTGCAAACATTTTTTGATGTATATTTCGGTATTTATAGAGCCCACTGTAACAAATGACATAATTCATTTGCCGCATGCATAAAGCTTGCCATAACAGGATTTTTTTTGGAAATTTTGTTTGCTTTTGTGTCCTAAACTTACCTTCAACATTTCCTCGAGCATTAGCAACATACAAATTTTAACCCGCAAGCTACGAAAAATCTGCCAGTACATACGTTTCGACGTCCATTATACAACACGAGTATTAAATTTGATTGTAATTTCCGTGGCCTATTCTTGGCTTCTAAATTTTTTGCAGCATTCTTGTCTGTAACTTTTTGGACTTTGTATGTTTTCAAGCCTGCATTGACTTAAACTTTTCGCACCAAATAGTCAGAGCACTGAGCTAACCAGAAATGTTTGGAGCTCTTTTCAATATACTTTCAATTTTCTTCGCCTTCTTTCCGAACCAGGTTTTCTATCAATGATCAAATTCTCCTGAAACTGTTTAATAACATAGAAAACAGTTTGATGGCAGACCTTTAATTCTTTGCCTAATTTTTTTGTAGAATCAATTTGGATTCTTTTTGAACATTTTTAATAATTTTAGCACGTACTTCTTTTTCATCAGTCATTTTGATCAAACTCGCAACAAATCAACATGGTTGTCACTAAAAATAATAACTTACATATTTTTCAAATATAACTAGATACAAAATTAAATATAGCATCAGAAAAATTTAAGGGGCAAAACTTAACACACGTTTTTCGATCTCACTCCTTAAAAACATATGGAATAATTATGCAGTAATCAGTGTTACCTTTGGGCGATTTTAGACGACAATTGCCGCTTTTTCAACCTGCTGGCCACTTTTTGGGCCTTTTTTAAAATGGAACTAAATGGCAAATTTTTTATACTATGAATTCCAACAAAAAATAATTATTATTTGGAAATTGTTTCACATTATATTAAAAACCGGAGAATTTATAAATTAACTGAAAATTTTAAAAAGTAAAGCTAAGGATAAAGTTTATGAATAACTATTTAAAACATCAAGGACATATTTTTTTTTTTTTTTTTTGACTGGATTGGGAAATTTAGAAAAAACAGGTTTGAGTAATACTCATATCCTAATTTATATTTTTACTTTTCCCCATTATAGTACCTCGACGGAACTATTTTCAGCCCTGAATTTATAATTAGAGATTGCAACCCGGGATTTCCCGTCCAGGGATTCCCGTGAAATTTGCTATTTTTCTTGTCCCGAATTTTTAAATCATTTAAATGGAAGAAAACAGCATGCATTTTAACAAGAACTTATAATTTGACTAATGTTTTAAAAAAGATTAAGCTAAAAATCCAGATGGGAACTATATCTTAACCACAATGCCATTAATAAAGTTTTATATACAATTCATTAGATGATTTATATGGAATGACTCTATAGCATGAATTCAATTTTATATCTTAATAAAATATTAGTACTAAAACCCAGCAAGTGAAAAAGTATATCTGTTTAAAACAATCATGTAGACATAAACATATCTGTTTTATAAATTAGTCAGTAATTCATAGATGCCCACTTCAAGCACATTTGTGCCAGTGTTGCCAAAACTTTGAAGCCATGTCCCACCAGATTGTGTTTGAAAAACCGCTAGAAACCGCCTACTCTTAAAATAAAATCGCTGAATTTTACCGTTAGAATATTTCTTCTCTTTAATCATGTAATTTTGAGTATCTGATTGCATTTCAAATCAATTTTGCAAACTTGTAATAAATTTGTTTGTTTAGATTTTACTATATTCGGCTGACATAGATATATAAAGCATACAAAACCAGCTTGAAATTTAAAAAAAAAATTGGGTTTCTGCTGTATTTTTATACTGCAAATCATCAAACCGAGGGACTGATTGTACATTTCGATTCTATTTTAAATACAATAATATCCCAGAGTTTCAAAGATCCCTGGGGGAAATTTGTGGCAATTGCAATAATGGACCGGTCCCTAAGTACCGGTTGAGTACCAATTGACACCTAACTCATCACCAAAGTTACAGTTGACACCATCACACTCCAAAATATCTGTTGAGAGTCAATTTCTAACAGAGATGTTAAGTGTGAAATTATCAACTTGCGCGAAGTAACAATCTGTTGGTAAGTGGTTTGCGTTAAAGACTATAAAACGTAAGATACATCAGAAGAATATGGGTTCGATTCGGGGTGCCGCCATCGACATAACGAAAAATTATAAAATAAAAATAAATATAATTTAATAAAAATAAAAAACAAAAAAAATATTTTTCTTGGACCTGTCCAGTGACCTATCCTATGACCTGTCCCAAGGGGCTAATTAGCCACCTCCAATGACAACCCTATGTAAAAGTGACAGGTTCCTCCCATATAAAGTTCCGGAACTTCAACCCGTCACTAGACCCTGAGAACCTGTTTCTTGACTAGTTTTGAACCGGCATATTTTTATACTATAATGTTGTGGTGATTTCAGATTTTGAGAAAAAAAATAATTTCATTGACTTTTTTATAGAAAAACAGTTGATTTTATAAAAAATTTCCGGGTAACTACTTATTTTTGATAAATTAGCTAGTTATAGAAATAAAATAATACCTTTAAATTTTCTTAGCTAGAAAAATGTTGTAGTCAGAAAATCCACTTAGCAGTTTTTTACGAAAAGTACCCGCTATGTACAACAAAATATCGCCAGATCTAGCGGGAAAACCGCCGTTTTGGCAACACTGATTTGTGCTGAGAGCTTCACACATATTCTTATTCTCTTTCATTTGTTCTTCGCTGAGAGATTTCCTTATTTTTTAAATTTAGCAATAAAGTTTAAAAAAATACAGAAAGTTAACATAAAAGTTTTGTCATTTCTGAAAGGCTATAAAATGACACTAAGGACTACACTAAGAAAACTCTAATGATACCCAATTAAGTAATTCAGTTAAAGTTTTAAGAAGTTGTGGAAATAATTTTCATATCAAGTTTCGAATAGGACTAATAGGTCCAGTGGGACTAGTAACCCAAATATAAAATAAATATTAAGAAGAACGGCGAAGCGCACCGGGAAAATCTAGTGATAATTAAAATATAAAATATTTAAAATTGTGTAACTTTGACCAAAATATCATCATGAGCCATCTTTACTCCCAACAATATATAAATTAAGAAATATATATTTGTGTAAAAATATGTGATATAATAATCCAACCAACCAAGAAACGATACAGTATTATTAATGATATCATAATTTTAAAATTATATGAAAAAATTTCGAAATATTTTTTTTTTCCTTAGATAAAAACATTTAAGAAAATAAAAATTAATTGAAAATTTTTGTAGAAAAAAATATTTTGTGTTATGTTTTATATTAAAATTATATTTTTACAGCTAAAATAAATCAAAATAAACGGTTCATATAAGATTCCGCAAAGTCGAACATGACGCTCTAAATTCTTAATATTTAAATATATTATCAAATATGGCAAAAATATTATTTCTATAAAAGAAACACAACAAAATTAACATGATAAATCTACATATGTTCCTTTAGAAAACAGATTACTTAAAAATTCTATCTTTAGAATTTACTATTCTCAATTGCTATCTCTTTTACAAATCCGAATTGAAGAAATAAAATGAATATAGCAATCTATTTTATTTCACTTAATTTTTGTCATATTCTACTAAATTAAAATTTCAACAAAATATAAGTTTTGTAACAAATATGAACAATTAATTGTTAAAAAAAGATCTTTTATACATTTTAGAAGAATTACGCTGTATTTAAAATTAATATAAAATAAAACAATTCAAGGATATAATTGAAATTATTTCTAGGAAAATTATTACCTATATAAATATTTATTTTTTTTATTGATAACACTGGTCGACAAGAAAATCCTCTCCCAAAGACGAATAGTTGAACTTGATTCATTTTTATGTGCTTAAAACGAATCTGTTATCAGTTTTTTTCTATCAGGTCTGGATTTTTTAATGGGCGTGTCTAATATTTCGCCCATAAGCCCAAGAACGGTGTGTACGATGTTTTCACTTTTAAAAAGAAATTTTAGTAAAAAAAATTCTTCAATTTAGCAAAATTTAAAAGTTTTTTTCGGACACTTATTTCGAAATATCTCCTAAACTATTGAGCGGATAAAAAATGGATAGTAGTGTATCATTTATATAAATCATGCATACCGTTCTCAAGTTATAGTGAAATATACTCGAGTAATCGGCTTATTTAGGACGCAATATTAGACACGCCCATAAAAAAATCTCGACCTGATGTGAAAAAACTGAAAGCATATTCAAGTTTAGCATGTGGTATTCCATCTAGTCCAAAAAAATGTTTGTCGACCAGTGTAATTTTAATGCAGCAGCAACCGCAACTACATTTTATCATAGTATATAAAAAAAATATATATAAACTTAATGTACGTGCAAATGAATTAAATCTGAATACTTATAAGGAAATTGATTTTTGCAGATTTTCCAGTAAATATGAAAAAACAGGAATGTCAAGTATATGAAAAAGTAAATAAGGATATTATAATACATAAAAATATAAAATTGAATATATGTATGTATATAAAATATGAAATTTTTAATGGTATTGCTTATGAGTATAACGAAAAAGTCATGTCGCTACAACAATACTGCAATACACTTTTTACGTGTATTGCAGTATTGTCTTATATAAAATTAAAAATATTTATGAAAATTTTTATTTAATATTTTCCTACTAAAAAAGGCTTCTTCTGTTTTACCTTGAAACGTTTATTAATGAAATATGAACTCGAGTCAATAAGAAATTAAAAAAGAAAAAAATGTATTTAAAATAAATTAAATGTTTCGTTCTTGGAAACGATATGTGAAAATCCATGGGTGATTAAAGAATTTGGCATTTTAAAAATAGAAATTCGGTTTGCTAAAAGCCTTGCTATTTATGGAAGGATTTGGTGAAATTTTTATAAGGATTTTTAATATGTATATTAGAGTGTCCTGAGAATAGCGTTTTTCGAGATTTCGATGTAGGAACACCCCTCAAACGATGCGTAAAAATTAGTTGAATATGGGAAAAATATAAAAAAAAAATTTTAAATTAGTCTTCAGTTCCCTACCAGCGATTTTAAAATCATAGGTTCCATACATTTTGGTAAAAAAAAAAGTTTCGATTTTTTAATCGAAATGGGTATCAAAAAATTCGTAATTTTATGCTGGTTATGATTATGATTTTCGTTCGCTAGAAGACTTTTTAAGGTATTTTGATGAAAAATTTTTTTAAAAAATCTAGAAAATTACATATCATCAACAGTTCTTACTACAATGCAATTTTTTAAAACTTTAGCCTTAAAAGGAACAAAATTATAAAATTCTTATCTATTTTCTTAAAAAAAATATCGAAATTTTTTTTCCATGATGTACTAAAATGACGGTTTATGGACCAAAATTTTTGCGAACATCTTTTAAAATATTTTTTCTATAATTGGCTTAAAATTACGAATTTTTTTACACCCATTTCAAGACTAAACTCAATACTATTGGATGAAATGTTCTAGACCCGTGACATTCAATCGCTGGTAGGGAACTGAAGATCAATTTAAAAAATGTTTTTAATATTTTTCCCATATTCAGCTAATTTTTACGCATCGTTTGAGGGGCGTTCCTACAAAATTTTTGCCTGCGGGACACTCTAATATATTATAAATTTATAAAACAAGCCTTCTGGTTATCTGAAGCCTTTCTTTAGTTGATTTCAACAGACAGAGAGACATATTAACTAATAATTCTGAACATATTTACGTTGAAAGATAAGAGAAGTTTTACATTACGTTGGATGAGACGTCCTGTTTATGACCATTTTGGAAGAAATATATTTCAAGCTACATAAAATTTGGCCCACAAAAGAGTCTAGAAGAGTTTTATATAATGAAACGAAAAAAAAGAGAATCCGACAGTAATATCTGAATAACTACCCAGTTGGAAATTGTGTCTTGAAGACAGTTTCATAAGTGACTTATATTCTAAAAGTCTTTAGGTGATGTCATTTATATGAGATGACTTTATGACGTGTCAACTCTTTTTCTTCTGATTAATATCATATGAAATTAGGTGTAAGTCTGAATGATTTTGATAGCTAGAAAATATACAATTAGACAGAAAAATATTAAAAATTACAGCGAAATATATACTCCCCGAAATATTTATAAGACCAAAATGGTTTTTTATAATTCTGTGGAACTACAAGTGCAATTCCAGAAATATTTGACACACATATGAAGACAAGTAAGGTAGTTTTTTATATGTAAAAAAAAGTTGGTTCCGTTACTTCTGTGCAAAAACAACGGGACTTTTACTTGAGCTTCGAACGAAATAATTATAAGACCAAATATGACGAACTATTTTAAATATTTGAAAAAATGGAATATGGAATTTTTAATTTTTTTGTTTGTATTATTAATAAAGGTTGTACAGAGTTAGATCAGAGTTAATTTTTGGTACAGTGGGACAAATATATTTTTGTTATATAATCGATAAAATGTAAAAAATAAGCCCAAAGGGACAATTAAGTTATTTTTTTCTTTGTATATTAAAAAAGATTATGGGAAAGTGCTGTTCTTATAATTTTGGACTATATTTGTATTTTAATATGTAAAACGAATGTATTTTTCTACGTAAAAAATCTATTTATAGCCTTAAGTTTTTGAGATATAGAGTGTCTTGCTAAGAATAAATCTGAAAATATTTATCATGTCTTAATAAAAATTGGCCAGAATGTCAGTTGTAAGATAATTTATAATAATTGCTAACTATACTAAAGATATTTAGTAAATATATCTTGTAAAAATATTTTTTTTGTTGCTTTAATAGCTCCGGAAGTTATTGCATATACGCAATATAATATCTAGCCTTCATTTATGGTTATTTTTAAATAAATTGTATCCAATTTTTAATTTTTGTATCAGAAATTGCGTGAATATTAATAATCAGGGGTGTTCGTTGGAAAATAATTGAGATAAAAGTCCAATTACAATAAGTATAATTCCTACCATGGGATTCATTAAATTGCGTCAGTTTTCAGACCTACTAAAATGAGTTTACTATATTTGTAGAATCAAATTAGCTCTTAATAATTATAAACTATCTTGCGATTACCAAATTGGCCAAGGCTTATTGAAATGTGATTAATATTTTCTGATTTATTCTCAACAAGACATTCCATATCTCAAAAATTTAGGCTACAAATACATTTTTTACGTAGACAATTAAATTAATTTTACATATTTTGCTTTTAGTCTAATCCAAAATTACAAAAACAATAATAAACACCATTTCTTCTCCAGATTTTATTTTATATATAAACAAAAATGTAATTTAATTGCGGATTATATCAAAAAAAAAAAAAAAAAAAAATTTGTCCCACTGTACCAAAAATTAACTCTGATCTAACACAGTACAGTCTTTATTAATAATACGAACAAAAAAATTTTAAATTTTGAAAATATATTCCATTTTTTTAAATATTTAAAATACTTCGTCATATTTGGTCCTATAATTATTTCGTTCGAAGCTCAAGTAAAAGTCCCGTTATTTTTGCACAGGAGTAACGGAACCAACTTTTTTTACATATAAAAAACTGCCTTACTTGTCTTCATATGTGAGCCAAATATTTCTGGAATTGCACTTGTAGTTCCATAGAGATATAAAAAACTATTTTGGTCTTATAAATATTTCGGGGAGTGTATATGATTTTATTTCTTTCTTTTATAAAGCAGAAAATAAGGCAGATCTAAATGCATAAATGTAAATTTAATGATCAGATAAACGAATAAATTATATGAAAAATTTAATTTCATTAATACATTCATATTTTTTTAAAACTTTTAAAAAGTTAATACATTTGTTAAACTTTTTAAAAAGTTAACCATTTAAAGAGGTAATTCACTAAAAAAATATTTTGATCTTCTGTGTTCAACTATTTCAAAAATAAAAAATATTTCAGTAAAGTTTTATTTAAAAAAAATTCTATGACAAATTAGTTTAAAACATACATATATAAACTATCAAACGTTTGTTAAAAAATATAGAATACTAAAATTGATCAAGCAACCCAGCAAAAACTTTTTGGTTTTCGATAATGACGACTACTTATTAAAGTACTTTCCTGGAAAGTAGGCGTCATTATTATTTGCCTTCTCTACATTACATAAATAAGTACTCAATAGTATAATTGCAGAGTAAGTAACAATCACATGGATCAGTTGTCTAGAGCGCAGGATTAGCAATCAGAAGGTTGCCGGTTCAACCCCATTCTGATGCTATTCGTTTTTTTAACAAAATGTTTCAAAAATATATTTTATGCTAAAACAAGTTTTTTTGCTTTGAATATTAAGTGCGAGATGGTGTACTGAGTAAGACGTTAGTCATTAAAAACTACTAGTAATTGGGGTCCCAAGTTCAAACCTCACTGACGGCAAAATATTTTCGTTTTTTTTTATTTTTATTTTTGTTTAGGTACATATTTTTTAGTATCACTAGAGTCTAAAAATAACTACTAGAATTCATGGACAACTCGAACAAAAATAACTAGTTACTGAGACAAAAAATAAGTAGTTTATTTTTATTTCCAATTATACCTGCTAGCTTACCAGGAAAGCAAAGTTTTTGCTGGGAAAATTAAATTTCACGAAAGTCTAATCAAAAAAATAGTTATATAAAAAATAAATAAAATATTCATTTAATTCGTTTAATAAATTATTCTTTAATAAATTATAATCGAGTTATCTCATTTGAAAGACCAATTTTAGTGCATGCTGGCAGTTGTCAAGACTGCTTTAAGCCAGAATGCGGCCATTGCTACCAACAACAATAAAGTTAAAAAGGAAATTACGGTATTGCAGACAGACATAAAAAGCATTTTAAACCAGAACACAGTTTTTACCAATATCTTTAAAGAGAGTAATGAGTTGGCTCAAAATGCAACTGGGTTTAATATTGATATTATTGTTATTAAATTTTGAATTTATGTTAGAATACTTCATAGTATCTTCAATAAATGACATTCGATTATTTCCATAAATTGTATTTCTTGTAATAAATGTATCATAATCAATAGGAAGGTTAGTATGTATCATAATCAATATGAAGGTTAGTATGTATTCTTCTCACTTAAGGGGAGATATTAAACATACACATAAAAAAGTCACGACCTGATAGAAAAAAAACTAAAAGCAGATTCGTATTTAAAAGGTCAAATTTCAACTTCTGGTTGGATTAAAATAATAATTTACATAGGCGTAGCGGAGGAGTATACACTTTTAAATTTGTTTACATACCCTTCAGGAGTGAAGCTATTGAGGCTCAAAATAGGGAACCTCTTGCAAAATCATTGTCCAGTTTTTTCAATATAAGGACTGCGCACGAAAAAATCTGCTTATAGCAACTAAACCAGTGGGCGAATTTTTTAAAGTGATATTTTTATTAATGACTGTTATGTTCAAGTTCTAAACATAAAAGAATAAATTAGTTCCTGTTGGTTTTTAATTAAATGTCTGATCTTTTCCAGAATTATTCTAATTAAAGGTTTTATTGTGTTTCGGCCACTTTTTTGCTCGAACAAGTCCACTTATTTTTAAACTCCGTTTTATTTTATGCTGAATTTTTAATGTCCATTAAATTACTTTTTACTAGAGTCCAATATCTTTCAACTGCACGGAGTTTCGGACAATTTAATGGATTAGCCTCTATCGGTACAAACTCCTACAATTTCTTTCCATTATTTTGTTGTTGTAATGAGAAAAAGCGGGAACAGGCCAGAAAACAGGGGATATACTAAATTTTATCAGGAAAGGGAGAAGTCTCTTCCAAAGGCACTCATTCACGTATATTTCTGTCTTAATGCAACCATTTTTTAAGAATGAAGTGCTTCATTCCTGCGTATGCATATGACTTCCCAAATCAAAAACTTTGTTGGAAATTTTGATTTCTTTGATACACGAAATTTTTCTGCCATAATCCCTCTATCACCTTCCTTGCTAGGAAGTTGAAAAATATCAACATCTACGAACGTTTCATCGTCTATTTTACAGAAACAAAATTTTCGAAAAAATTCGTCCGAAGAAATTTCATGTTATTTATTTCCCCCAAATTCTTGCTTGCGTTTCTATTAGGATTTTTTTCTTGCTTTATAAGTCTTCAGGCTAGCCTTCCTTTCAAATTTTCTAATAAAGATTCAAAACAATTAACTTTTTGTGACGATTTTCTTCCAGAGATGAGGGGAATTTCTCTCAAAATCCTTTCTATTTTGCCTGAGTCCTACAGCCTGAAGACACTATTTGTCTTCCATTACCAGGTTACCTTTCAGTGATCATGACTTCTTTGTATAATATTATGACCTAAGAAACTGTATTCTTTAGCACTATAGCCTTCCTTTCAATTATTTTATGTGACCAATGCAAGACTTCATGAAAAATTTGAATTAAGTGTTTAGGTGTTTTTTGTTAAACTGCCATTTTAAGAAAAACCAATTTTGCTATTACCATGAAACTTAGCACATGGCAAGTGAGCATAATGGCAAATACAAACCAGTTAACAGAATTATTAATTTTTCACCACATCAAAAGTTATAAGTTGAAGAGCATGCACGGATTTTTTCGTGCGCAGTCCTTATATCACAATATTTTTATCGAATTTTCTAAAATTTTAAACTAGATAGCAAAAATTATCTACCGAAATGAAAGTGGTATTTTCTTACGCTTTCTGATTTGAGATTTATTAGTGAGATTGAAAAAAAAAAAAAAACACTGAATGAAAAGATGGGTTTATTAAATAAAATACATCAATTATACATGATGCTTTATTGTATAAAAGTTATTTTTGAAATTGACATCCCCACTCAAATAATAACAAAACATTACTAAGTAATGAGTGTGTTAACTAGTGATCATTAGCAAAGACCTACAAATTTTTTTCTGTGGTATTATAAATAAATTATTAACGATCCCTATATTTTTTATTTTTTTTTTTCTTTGTAATAAAAAAATTTACTATTTCATCCACAAAATAACACATAAATAAGATCCTTATCTTATCCTACTTATCTTAAAAAAATTATACTTAAGTTTTATTGTTTTACATAAAAAAATTTTAGTCATTCCTAAACATAGCTGTCACCATCTCACAACTCTTTTTAGCTTGTTATAGCTTGACCTAAAATAATTTTCTACTCGATTAATTTACTTCCTTTTGAAGAAAAAATAAAAAAAATCTCACTAGAAAAAACACAAAACTGACCTTTGACCATTTGTTAGATAATTTCCATAAAATGTGTACAAGAAAAAAAAAACTTGTAGTCCATTGTTAAACATGTTTTAACCACATTTGAAAATGAGTAGGAGAAAAAAATATAGCCAACAATAAACGCTAATACATAATATTTGTGTCAGTTTCCTTTTTTATGTTCCTTTATTTTTAGTGTTATTGTTGCTGTCGACAGCTTAAAAAGCTAGAAAAAAAGGATGTTGTAGATTTAAGTGAGTCATTCAAATGTTTTTCTTTTTACTAAATATGTCTCATCATGAAAGTATGGCACCATTAAATGTAGTTCATTTAAAGGAATTACTCAACAATCCTTGTATTTTAATACTTATAGATGTATAACTACTTCATGTAAACTAAGTGCCCATACATAAATGTTTGTTAGTAGTTTGAGTATGAATCAATGCTTTTAAAAAAATATTTTTTTCTAAAAACAAAATTACAATGTATTGTAAATAATCCTCTTTAATATTTTTCTAAAATTGCCATACATTTATAATACTTATATGCACAATAATATACATATGTACATAAGGAGTGAGATCGAAAAATTCTTAACATACATAATATTCAATAACTTGGAAACGGTTGATCTTAGAGTTTTCATTATTTTATTTTAGAAATATATAATTTTTATGGTTCTAACCACTAATTATAAAATTGTGGACCATTTTTGAAAACCTTTTCTTTGGAGATTTGATAGTTGCTTTCCACAAGAGCTCAATATCTCTCCACTGGTCTAAGCTATGGAAAATTTTGAAAATTGACCTCTCTTGGTACTAAAACTATGTTATTGATTTGGTACCACTCCAGAGCTTTCTTACCGTAGTGACATGATACCAAATGGGTCCAAAAATATGTGGACGCATTGTGCTTTCTTAAGGAAAGAAGAAGTCTTTTTTGCAAATATTCCTTTATGCATATTTTGGTATTTATAGATCCGAATGTATCAAATGACTTTCATGTTTTGCCGCAACTGCAAAAAGCTTGTCATACCATGCATTTTGTAAAAAATTTTTGCTGCTTTTGGTTCTTAAACTTATCTCCAACATTGCTTCGAGCATTAGCAATAAACATTTTGAGACACAAGCTGCGAAGATTCTGCCAGCACCTACGTTTCTTCGTCAATTATACAGCTTGAGTATTTTTGTATGAAATTTGGTTTTAAATTCCGAGTCCTATTTTTGGCTTGTAATTTTTTTTTTGCAGAATTCCAGTTTGGAATTTTTTGAACTTTATATGTTATCAACTTTCCCATTAGCTTTAAATTTTCGCACCAAATAGTCGAAGCACTGAGAATGTGTTTGGAGTTCCTTTCAATATGCCTTCAATTTTCTGGCGTTCCCAATATCATGTGGTCCTTTTTTCTTACCGAACTAGGTTTCACATCAATAGTCAAATTCTCTTGATACTATTTAATAACATTAGAAACGGTTTTAAGGACGACATTTAATTCTGTGGCCAATTATTTGTAGGGCCTATTTGGATTTTTTGAAATTTTTTAATAACTTGTTAGACGTAAATCTTTTTCGTCACTTATTTTGATGAAAATAAGGACAAATTAACATGGTTGTTATTAAAAATAATAACTGAAGTATTTTTCCATGATAACTAGATCAAAAAAAAATTTTTTGAATATTGATTCCGAAAAAAGTTATGAGGCAAAATTTGTGTTAAGATTTTTTCGATCTCATTCCTTACATATGTACATGTAATAAAAAGTAGTATTCATTTAAATAAAGTGACCTAATAAAAGTCAGTTGTATGTGTGTGAGTTTTATTTTAGCTGTTTATTATTGTTGAAAAATATTCTATGGATACACGTACTTAATGGGCTACATTTATGTATGTTGTATGTGTATCATGACATAATAATATGTAATCGCTGTCTCCAAAAGTCCTGCAAAAATTTTGATTTTTATTTTTCGCTCTCTTTAACCCTCTAAATGCATCATTATAAACAAGGTTAAACATGGTGGTGGTAATTAATAAAGCTAAAAGTATTTAAAAATTTACAACTTTTGTTTTTTAATTGGCTAAAGTGTATTAAAACTGAATCTTGTTAATTAGCAATGGAATAGGATGCGAAGAGTATAACTAGAATAAATATAAAGCACGACAAACTCAGTTCACTGTAAATAAAAAAAGAATCTTAATCATTTAACTTTTTCATTTCAAAAAATAAAAAAAGCTCTTGTAAATTAAGTTTAAAACAAGTGAAACAAGCTGAATAGTTAAACATTAATTAAAAAAATCATTAAAATAACAAAAATATTTCACTTCCTTATTTTTAACTATATTTTAACCTAATGATGGTAGAATCCAAAATTAATCATGCACCTAACGTGAAAAACAAGGACCTAAGTACAGATTTTCCGAAATCCGTGATATAAATGTGAACTTTCCGCAATATTCTGAAGAAATTATTAGTTGCTGTTAATTACAAACTCATCATACTTTACAATTATAACTTGCAATCGTCTGGTTTGATTTATATAAAATTTTACATAGGCGTAGCAGAGGAGTGTACAATTTTAAGTTTGGAAGATCGACCCCACCTCAGGAGCGGACCTATGTAGGCTCAAAATAGATCAACTCTAACATAGACAATTTTTAAACACTTGCCACTTTTTACATCTTATTAACGCCCTCTGTAAGGCCTATAAATGTGCTTAATTATGCCATTTTTATCTCTTATAGTTTGTGAGTTATTTACATTGGAAATTTAACTACCTCAATTTTGTAAATTCTTGGTCTAGCTTTTTTTCATATTTTTTTTTTTTTTCCTGACCAATTTTATTATCTTTTTCTTTAAAAAAATTAAAGAATAAAAATTATCTATTGAATAAAGAAAATTTAAAGTAGATAATTATACCAAGTCAAAAAATAAAAGATTCTCAATTGCTTTTTATACCTATCACTAAAAAGATAGGGTGCATGTTTTGTCAATCCGTATGTAACATGTCGAAAAAATCATTTAAGTCCTAACAAAGTATATATTTTCTGGGTCCTGGTTAGATTCTGAGTCGATCTTGCTATGTCCGTCCGTATGTCTGTTAAACGCAGCATAGGGTACGGAGGAGAGCACCTAGGGGTTGGAAATTTGTGTTAAAGTTTGTTTGGTAATGAAAACGGGCAAAATCAGTTAATAATCAAAAAAAAGCTATGGACCAAATATTAGAAACACAGCTTCATTTCATACTTTTCTGCTGGTAACTCTTAAACAAAAGCATAAACGAATAAAAACTTGAAAACCAAAAATGGACGTGATGCAACCACTTTACCGTCCACCTCCCATGTAAGATGAAACATCAACGAAATTTTACACAAGTACTTGAGCTATTTGTAAATTCGGAAACAAAAAATGGTCATGGTCCGCTCAATTTACCACCCACCTCCTATATAATGCAAAATTTTAAAAAGTTGTTGGTGGGTATATAGATTCGGTCAAGCCGAATATAATACTTTGGCCTGCTTTTATTTTAACCCAGTAAAAGCTTTGCTTTCTTGATAAGCTAACAGGTATATTTGGAAACAAAAATAAACTTATTCTTTGTCTGAATAACTAAAGACTGCGCACGAAAAAATCTGTGCATGCAAATCTGCTTATAGAAACTAAACCAGTGGGCGAATTTTTTTAAAGTGATATTTTTATTAATGACTGTTATGTTCAAATTCTAAACATAAAAGAATAAATTAGTTCCTGTTGGTTTTTAAGGAAATATCTGATATTTTCCAGAATTATTCTAATTAAAGGTTTTATTGTGTTTCGGTCACTTTTTTTGCTCAAATAAGTCCACTTATTTCAAACTCCGTTTCATTTTATGCTGAGCTTTTAAAGACCTTTAAATTATGTTTTACTAGAGTCCAATATCTTTCAACAGCACGGAGTTTCAGACAATTTGATGGATTAGCCTCTATCGGTACAAACTCTTACATTTTCTTTGTTACAACTCCATTGCTTTGTTGTTGTAATTAAAAGAAGCGGGAACAGGCCAGAAAACAGGGGATACACTGTTTTCTGGCCTGTATTAATGCAACCATTTTTTAAGAATGAAGTGCTTTATTCCTGGGTATGCATATGACTTCCCAAATCAAAACTTTGTTGGATATTTTGATTTCTTTGATACACGAAATGTTTCTGCTATAATCCCTTTAGCATCTGTGACATAGAATTCCTGGCTAGGAAGTTGAAAAAAGTCACCCTGTACGAACTTTTCATCGTCTAATATACAGAAACAAAATTTCTGAAAAAAAATCGTCCGAAGAACTTTCATGTTATTTATTTCCCCCAAATTATTGCTTGCGTTTCTATTAGGATTTTTTTCTTACTTTATAAGTCTTCAGGCTAGACTTCCTTTAAAATTTTCTGATAAAGATTCAAAGCAATTAACTTTGTGTGACACTTTTCTTCCAGAGATGAGGAGATCTCCTCTCAAAACCCTTTCTATTTTGCCTGAGTCCTACAACCTGAATATACTATTTGTCTTCCATTACCAGGTTACCATTCAGTGATCATGACTTCTTTGTATAATATTATGACCCAAGAAACTGTATTTTTCAGCACAAAACAGCCTTCCTTGCAATTATTTTATATGACCAATGCAAGATTTCAGTACCATGAAACTTAGCACATGATAAGTGAGCATAATGGCAAATACAAACCAGTTAACAGAATTATTAATTTTTCACCACATCAAAAGTTATAAGCCCAAGAGCATGCACGGATTTTTTCGTGCACAGTCCTTAGTTACTTTTGTTCGAGTTGTCCACGAATTCATGTCGGTATTTTTAGACTATTGGTTTAAAATTTTGAAAAATTATGAGTAATAAAAGACATATCTCGGTTTTAGTTTGGAAAATATAGTCGTTTAAATATTACTACTCATAATAATATTCTTAACAAAAAGCGCGATTTTAATTTTTTTACAAGTGAATTTTAGCAAAATAGTTTCTTATTGGAGGATAAATTTTACATCGAAAATTGATTTAATTATTTCAAAATATGAACAACAGTGCGAAATATGTAGGGTTGAATTTTGACGTTAAGAACATTTTTTTTTTGGTCCATACAATTAAAAGATATGTTGACGCCATCTAAACATTAGTATTAAGCAAATAAAATGCCTTCATTTGATATTAATATTAAAATCATTTATACTTGGCGATAGTTGTCAGCAAGCAAAATATGTTTGAAGATGAATGCCGCTGTATCCGATATAAATGACGTTTCTTTAATTAATTTTTCATAATATGAATTTTAGTCATCAGTGTTTCCAGGACTTTAAAAAAAATAAAAAAGCTAAATTATACTTTAAAAAAAGTGAGAAATGACTAAGTGCCCCCAAAAATAAAGCCAGAAAAAAGCTAATATATTGTTTTATTTAAAAACGCATTTATTTTGTTGTTGTCATTAGTTTTTGGTATTTCTGAAAGATATTTTAATGAAAAGTATCAAACGGACACCCTATGTTTCTAGTTTTCAGCCCATAACTTTTTTGTTTATTAATGATTTTGCCCATTTTCAATACCAAACAAACCTTATATAAGATAAATATTTGTGCCAAATTTCGTCCCCCTACGTTGTTCCGTTCGAGTCCTATCCTGCTTTCAACAGACAGACGGACAGACGGACATAGCTAGATCGACTTAGAATATAACCAGAATCCAGAAAATATATACTTTGTGGTGTCTTAGATGATTCCTTCGACATGTTACGCACGGAATGACAAAATCAATATACCCCCATGATGGTGGGTATAAAAAGCTAGTTTTAGCCCTGAAAAGGCTAAGCAGCCAACGCGGTTAATCATTAACATGAATCTTTACAGAAATTTTTCGATGATCTCAAGTCATATCTTACTCTGAAAAAATTCAGAAAGAAAATTTAAAATTTGATGAAAATTTTCCAAATTGCATAAATTTTTTTCATTCCAAAATTTTTTAACGCCATTTTGACTACGATGTGTCATTTAATAGTAAATCCAGTTTACTCGATATTTTAGACAGTTTCTATTAAAGTTAAATTTGTCAGTAGCGAAAAACACCCAGTCGGAAATAGAAGGGCTAAAAATACATTCTAAAATGCCTTATTTATGATCTACAAGGCCTGCCACTCGCATTGTAACACTATTTCTTTTTTACACGGCGTGTCATTGGAGTCAAGGCCTTCCCTTCTCCCTTCCAAAAAGAAGCGAAAAGGCAAGGACTCTTAAGTAAATAAATATGCTCTCTTATATTTTCAATGCTATTAAAAAAGAGTATGAAATATATTTAAAAAAAAGATATGCGGACTACCTTCTTCATCGACGCTTAAAATAATACTAAATGAGTTTAAGCTTTGTAAGTCTCGTAATTAAAATTGTTTCTGTTTGTAATGAGAAAGTTAGTAGGTGAGTGACACCTTCTATTTCGCACCTAATGAAATGGAGGCAAGAATAAGTACCGGATTTCTTTTTAAAGGAAGTCGAGCCATTCTTTAAGGAATTTTTACAGAAGGCAAAAAGGAATGTGTTTAAAGTTTGTTTGGAGGCATTCAGAAGGGCCTGTTGGGAAGAAGCACTAACATATTTTCCTGCTGGGCATACTTTTACTAATATTTATGCTAATTATATGAAAGTTTTGGGAAGATGCTATCCTACGTCTGGTTATCTGATATCAACGAGATATACATTAAACTGTAGGTAATCAAATTCTGTCCTCTAAATTTAAATTCACTGAATGCCGCAAATTTTCTATCAAAAAACAGAAAAATTTTAAAAAATGTAAATTTTTGGTTTCATTTTTTATGACCACATAACTTCTTAACGGATAGTAAACCCGATACTTGTGATACAGCAAATAAATTTCTTAAGACTTATCTCTTGGCCGGTTAATGGTTTAAATCAAAAAGGTTTAAATTGTCATTGCTAAACTAAAATTAATCCAAAAACCCTCTAAAGTTTCAATTAAATTTTTTAGTTTTAAATGCCTGCATTTCCGTGAGATTTTACGCGAATTAAAATTATAATTCTGCAATATACTGTTTGGAAATTATGAGCATTAAAATAAGTATATTTTTGAAGAAAATTCGACATTTTTTAATTTTTAAAACGTCATATTTTTGGACCAGAAATGGTCTTAAGTTTGAAGGTTTTCAATTTGAGCAACAATTGCAGTAGGTAATAACTGTAATGGATTTCAATGAATTCAGAGTTATCAAATCCAATCACTGTATTGTTAAAGGGTACTTTCAATTGTAAATAAAATAAAGATCTTTGCATTCATTTTGATGATAAATGGCTTATTTTTATTCACAATATTGCCAGCTTTATGATAAAGGACTAAAAACATTTTTCCCAGTTTCATTTCTAGGAATAAATTTTCAGCAAAAAAATTTTTCCATTTTTCATGAAAATTTTTCAAAATTAGTGTCTGAACAACTCCGAAACTGTTGGGCAGATAAAAAAAAATAAGATAAAGGTGACTTAAAGATAATTTTCGTCTGTATATTTTGGTGTTTCAATTATCTAAATCTGATAACTTGTGTTATCCGAGTGTCTACTCAAATTGAGTCATCTGCAAAATCTATTTTAATCGCAAAAAGATGCTTGATTAATATAAAAATTTATAAAATACAATTTCAGGCGCACTGAACAATGTGTTTGAATAAACATTTTCTGAATTTACTATCTAAGAACCAGAACACAGCTATCGATGACCAAGAAGTTTTGAGAATAAAGAGTTAGCTAAAACTGTTACATTTAAAATCTAAAAAGGTCTCATTAAATACACTGTATTTTACACTACATATACATATATGTATTAAGTCATTAGAGGGTTAACAAATTATGTACCAACTTAACAAACATTCAAATACGCGTAAAAATCCTATACAAAAACCTACTAATCAAACCACATCCTTGTTGTTATTATTGCTGCTGTTCTCCTAATGTTTTTGATGTTTGTTTTTGAGTGGTGTTAATTTACTACAACAAACACACATACAAATAACAACAACTAAAAATTTAACCACACAATATGAAAACAAACATGAGCTAAGTCCACACAAACAAAAATATATACAAGTATGTACGAGTGTATAGGGTAAATAAGTATGTGGGTACATACATATTTAGAGGGGACTTTTAAAATTTTTAGAATTATATACATCTAATCTGAATTGAATCGTTTGAGCTTGAGTGTGTGTTTGTTTTTAGGTAAAAGTAAGTACATACATACATATACATATGTACATTATGTTCGAGTATGTATATAAATTATTGTTTGTGTTTTTTCTGTTCATGTATAAACATGGCCTTGGGCAATAATTTTTTAATTTTATTTTTCGCTTTATTTCAATTTGTGTTTTTTGTTGTTGCTGTTGTCAGTTCGCAAAATAAACACAATTGAGGCAACGAATACAAAAATTAAAAAAACAACAGCAACAAATTAAAAAAAAAAATAATAATAAAGAAATATTTTAAATAAAAACCATGCAATTTTTATTTTTACGAATAACTTCACCAACAATTAAGAGGGTTCTTTTTTTTTCTCTCATTTTTCATTTTAATTTTCTTCGCTTTATACACAAGCAAATATATGTATACACTGCTATATAAGGTTATGAAAACAAATATACTACATACTTATTTATATGAATGAATAAGTTTATTCTTGTATTTAAGTTAGTGTTTATACATATAAATACATACATACAATCAGTGTTGCCAAAACATTGAGGCCATGTCCCACCTGATTGTATTTGAAAAACCGCTAGAAACCACCTACATTTAAAATAAAATCTCCGATTTTTACCGCTAAAATTCTTCTTCTCTTTAAACATGTTTAAAATTGATAACTATTCCTTCAAAATCTTCATTTTAAGTACCTGAATGCATTTCAGAGTCATCAAATCAATTTTGAAAACTTGTAATATATTGTTTGCTTAGATTTTACTATATTCGTCTGACATAGTTATATAGAGCATTTGAAGACAAAATCAGCTTGTATTTCTTTAAAAAAATCAAACCGAGGGGCTTATTATATATTTCGATTCTATTTTAAATACATTGATTTTCGAATTACCCAATAATACTCCAGGGCTTGAAAAATATTTCCATACTATAACAAGATTTAACATTTTGAAAAAAAAAAAAAAATAATAATAATCACCCCTATCGTGAATAACAAGTGGAATTTTTGTTCCCATGAAATTTTGATTCCCCTCGAAGGGAAAAATGCTATCGTGAATCTCCCGTGAACAATTTTTCCCGCTATCAGTTCTCAGTGAATGTAAAAAGGAAGAAAATTAAAATAAAAATCAAAGTAATTTTTTTTTTTTTTTTTTTAAATATACACGTACATACTAATATTTAAAAAAAAGTTAAAAAAAAACAAAGCAAAATATTTAGTATTGGAGTGATAGTTTTATTGCAATATTAGTATATTGTACTATTTAACTTTTATGTTTCAAAATAATTCGGCAAATTTTTGGAAACCCAACAAAAAATAAAAAATAATTATAACAAATGAAAGTGTACAATATGTTTAGAATTGTAACAATAATTATATTTTATGTTGAGCAATACATCAGTTTGTGTCTTATCAACTGATCGTGCCCTTAAAATAACTTTAATATCCGAATTATAAGAAGATATACTTAAATTTTCTGTTCTGTTCGCCAGCAAAAATAAAGTGAACAAATTAAAGGGAAAAGTGAAAAAAACTCGGGGGAAAAAGTCATTCACGATTAGGGGAATTTTATTTTTAGCACGAAATTATTCACGGGGAATTTTTTCACGATTACAAATTTGGGGAAAGGGAAAAAATTTCAAGGGAAAAAGTATTCATGACAGGGGGTGAATAATTTCAATATCTCTTTTTATAGAAAAACAGTTGATTTATGCACAATTTTCGAGTTTCTGGTAACATCATATTTTAGATAAATTAGTTGTAGAAGTAAAATAATATCTCTAATTTTTCTTATTTTTGCTTCAAAATCAGGTTTTTACAATAAAGAAAAGTCGCTAGAAACCGTCAGTTAGAAAAATGTTGCAAACAGAAAATCCACTTAGCGGTTTTTTGTGGAAAGTTTTGGCAACACTGCATACAATATATGTAGAATAGTGATGTGCCCTTGTACTACTGCCTTCTTTTACTTACTTACTCATACGCATAACCACTCGTGCTTACATACATACACGTTCATATTCGCTCTCTCATTTTTAGTTCACTGTTACGTATGAGTAATTTGAATAGAAATTAAAGTTCAATGTAAATAAATATTCAACGTTATTTGCTATTTTTTGCACATTTGATGTAATTTGTTGGTGTTTCTATTATTTTTCTATTTATTCATAGAAGAGGTTAGTATTTAAAGAACCTTTAAAATTTATTATGTATTTAAACAAGTTGTTAAGCTAAATACAAAAAAGAACCTGTTAAATTAATGACTATAGGAAATGAAAATTAACTCTGATATATATATATATATATATATATATATATATATATATATATATATATATATATATATATATATATATATATATATACCTATTTATATTCTAAATAATGCATATAATAAATATTTTTATAAAGTAAAAAAAAATAAGTCAAATTTATGCACTTCGCTGATATTTGAAAAAAAAAAAAAAAATAATAATATTGCTCAAGGTTAAAAATCATACTACTTACAGCTGCTTAATAGAGAAAAGATAACAAAATGAGATAAAATCATATTTCAGAGTAATAAAAATGTATTATTTGTAATGAAAACAAGCTATGAGTTTACTTGTTATAAATAATAAAAAATAAATCATACGCCACGATATGTATGTTCAGATAAATGAAACATAATTAAATCATTTAAAACATTGTTTTAAATAACAATAAGTAAGATATTAATTTAAAAAGAAATGTTTAAACTAATTCAATTATTATTATTATTATTATTATAATTATTAACTACCTACCTAATATGATTTGTATAATATTAAGACCTTCGATTACTAAGCGCTAATACACATTTGTATATAGGACTCATTATTTAAAAAATGTGTAGTTTAAGTCTGCAATCAAAAAATGTTCAATTATTTCTTAGAAATGCAACGTAATTTTATAAATACTATTATTTTTTTTAACTACTGCCACAAATATGTTCTGAAAAAATTGAAAAATTTATTATTTGTTTCGTCAAAAGTCCACATGTGTGCAGATTGCGGTTATAGCATTTTTGGGTCTCAATATTGCATAGCACCACGTTTTTGATCACATTGTTCTAATAATAAAAGCTTCAATTTAAACTCCTCGCAGCAAGCGCGAGTTCTAAAATGCTTCTGTATATATCGAATAAATCTTAACAAACAGATATTATTTTTAATGACAACCATGTTGATTTGTTGTGAGTTTGATCAAAATGAGTAACAAAAAGGAAGTACGTTTTAAAATTATTAAAAATTTTCTAAGAAATACAAACTGGTCCGACAAAAAATTAGCCAAAGTATTAAAGGTCTGCCTTCAAACTGTTTCCAATGTCATTAAACAGTATCAGGAGAATTTGACCATTGATAGGAAACCTGGTTTAGGAAGAAAAAAGGTCAACATGATATTGGAAATGCCCAAAAAAATTAAAGGCATATTGAAAACAGCTCCAAACACAATGGGCAGAAAAGCAGACCGGTCAGCCATTTGGTGTGAAAAGTTAAAGGCAATACAGGTTTGAAAACATTCAAACTACAACAAGCGAGAATGTTATATTCGGCTTGGCTCCTAACCAAAAGCAAAAAAAATGTCTCCAAAGAATTTCCTGGTATGGCAAGCTTTATACCGTTTGCATTAAAAGAAGCAAGTCTTTTGTTACAGTGCACAGTGGGACAGAATCGGAAATTTTTTAAAATAAATCTGTAACTTCTGATCGAAATTTGGTAAAAACATAGCAGAGTAGTGTACAATGTTAAGTTTGGAAGGACGGCCCAACAGACACCTTAGGGGCGGAGCTGAGGGTACTCAAATTAGGGTACCACTGACATAAACAATTTTTAATCGCTTGCCAAATTTTTGTTTCTAGTCCGATTTCAAATATTTTCATACCCTATTGTAGGCTTTTATAAGACCTTGTATGCCCTATTTTTCTCTTACGGTTTTCGGATTATTTGCATTTAAAATTTTAAGTACCTCAATTTTGCATGCACTTGGTCCAGTTTTTTTCATAGACATCCTAGTATTTCCGACCGGTTTTCTTAATTTTTTCTTTAACTAGTTAAAGAACAAAATTATCTATTGAATAAAGAAAATTTGAAGTCGATATCTTTACCAAGTCCAAAAGTAAACAATTTTGAATATGAAAATTACAAAAAGTGACGACTTTTTGTGTTTTTTGGCCGAAAAAGTATCTACTCTCTTATAACTCAAGTGGTCAACGTACACACAGAAAACAGAAAGCAGTTTAGGAATCTATAATATATTGTTAAAGGTTTTAAATCAAAATCTACGGGACTTTGGAAAAATGTGGATTTTATAGCCGAAAATGTGAAAAAAAAACCTTTTTTTTTTTTGGGGGGGGGGGGGGGGGTATTTTCGCCGTTTTTTGAGAATTGTGAGATTCCTTTTACAAAAATCTTAAAGTTATTTTCACTTTCTCATTTTATACGATAAAGTCTACATTCACCGAAGTAATCACAAAGATTTTATTACAAATAAAATATTTATACATAGTTACTCAAAGAACCAATTAAAAAAAAAATTAATTCAATTGCAAAAATCAGAAAAAGTATAAACTCGATCTTTTTCATCTAAATTACAGTGCTTAGATGACATAATTCTTATTATATTTTAGAGTGGCTTAGTTTTAGTTCTATATAAGATATTGATTTCAGTCTTTTTCTATGTTATGAAGAATTATGTCAGCTAATTATTATATAAATAATTATTTTTGTCGATAGACTCAAAATGTAAGATAAAGCTTTTAAGAAAGCTCCAGGTACCCAATTGACAATATCACACAAAAACTATACTAGACTTTACAAGAAGTCTTGCCTTCATTGATTAATTTTCAGATTGCCTTCATACTTAGTTAAGGTATGCTTATACACACTTTTCATATGCGTCTATACATATCAAAATAAATGTACCAGTAACGTATATTTGAATTTGTTTGTTGACTGTGTAAATGGAAATAAAAAAAAAAAAAAAATATATTAAATTCAAAACTCGCATACAAATATTCATATTTTTCTTTTTTTTTTTTTTTCATTATTCTACATTTTTCATTTCTAACACACAAATATAATAAATTGGGGAAACAAAAAAACTCAAATCCTAATTTTATGCCAGAAAAAAATTCTATATAAAAAGCAAATATTCATAAAAGAAAAATTTTATTATAATAAAATATTCATTATGCTAGAGAATAAATACTTTTAAGTTTTCATATACATGGAGAACGTTTAATTAAATCTCAATGAAATTTCATGCATATTATTACGATTTCAAAATCAAAATAATAAGAGCAAAAAATGTATATATTTTAAAGGCAAATGCAGAAATTATTTATAATGTGCCCTTCACAATAAACAAGTAAAGTATTTAGGTTGTGTATTTCATTTGGAAAAATTGCAAACAAATATAAATGATTTTCTGTTGTGCATAGAATTTGTATAGAAAATGTTATTTCTGTTTATAATTAAAAACCTTGACCAAACAAAAAGTACTTGTCACAGTAACTGCTGTTTAGAAATTCTTTAGAAAGAAAAATGATTTTAATAATGAGAACTAAAAAAACTGCTTATAGAATATGTTAAATAAAGGGACTTAAAAGTCATATCTATGAAGTGATATAAATGACCTAGAACTTTAACAGATTTACCTGCAAATAAAACAGTTTTGTTGAGGACATTTTTAATTCTTAGTCTCTAAAGTCTCATGTAGAGCTTTAGCCATTTTGGCTTTGTAAACAGAAATAATATTTTTCAAGCAAATTGAATTAAAATATTTATCAGAATTTTTAAAATGATTTCAATTTTTTATAATTAACGAGCTGTAAACTCGCTACTTCGTTAGCGGATTTTTTTTTATAAAAACCATACTATATAATAAATTTAAACTAAGATTTTTAATAATGGTGTTGTCTCGGTATTAACAACAATTAAATTTTTAAACATTTAACTTAAAAATTACAATAAAACGAGAGAGAAACTTAGTCGGTCAAAACCGACCTTATGATACCCTACACCATTGTTTTACACTTTTACTAAATGTAAAATAAATTATACAAATACAGAACAATACAAACAAACATCTATATGATTTTATGCGCTTTAGGGTGATTCCCGGAAGTGGGTTTATATGGGAGCTATGGTAAATTATGGACCGATTCCCATAAATTTTGGCAATGTTGTTTCTACTTATATAAAACTTATTTGTGTTGAATATTAACTTGGTACTAATATTCTTAAAGTGATTTTCGGAAGAGGGTTTTATATGGGAGCTATGCTTAATTGTTGACCGATCTCCTTTGGTACAAAGAGTGATACTTATACAAAACTTCTTTGCCCCGAATTTCGTTAAAATATTTATATTTTTAATGCATTTTTGAGTGTTAAAACTGTATTCCGGAGGACATTTGTATGGGGGCTAGGTGAAATATTGAACCGATCACAATAGGCTTCGTCCTTGTATCGTAAAAGTCCCACGTGACAAATTTCATTGCATTATCTTCAAAATTGCGAGCTGTACTTTGTGCATAAGGTTTACATGGACAGCCAGCCAGCCGTCCAGCCAGCCAGACGGACGGAAGGACGGACATCGTTAGATCGATTTAAAAAGTGATTCTGAGTCAATTGGTATACTTTAAGGTGGGTGTCTATGCGTTACAAACATCAGCACAAACGTATAATACCCCAACCACCTATGGTGGTGTGGAGTATAACTAGGATTTTCGAAAAGTACAAAAGGCATGTTTGATGTATTTCTGATAAAAAAAAAAAAGAAAAAAACCCAGGAAAAATTTTACAACATGTTCTAAAATCATTAGTTCTAGAACTGGTGTAATCAGAACGACTTCAGATTCTTTAATAACATCCTCAGAACTAGTGCAATCATAACCAATTCTGACACTAATGGAGTAGGACCTTATTCTGATTCTAAATTGGTTTTAAGAACTAGTGCTTAAGAACTAATTCTGTATGACTTCTACATCACTTCTGAGAACAAATTACTGGTTCTCGAATGACTTCCTAGAACTGTTTAAAGTACTTGTATAAAAAATTTCAAAAATTAAGAAAAGAGTATTTAAAAAATTAAATTGATTTCAAAAGTGGCCTTTAGGAAATGGCCCATTAGAATAAAAAATAAAACACAGGTTCTGAAACCGCTCCCTAATGCTTCTATGGAACTAGTTCTGAATGTGACTATTTCGAACAAAAATCATTGATTAAAGAACTAGTTCTAGAACCGTTCCATAGAATGGGTACTAGCTAGATAACACTTCCACAGAACTAGTTCTGGAGGTGACAATTTCAAACAAAAATCATTGGTTGTAACGCCAAAGTAGAACAAGTACAGGCCAATTTCATGTGTTCTGGAACTAGTTGTAGAACTAATACAATTTTTCCTGGGTATTTTAAATTTATTTCTATGCTTTTGATTTAAAAAGTTCATAGGATGCCAATAAAGTACCAATTTTTAGCATCTTTAACGTTCGAAAGTTAAAAAACTAAGTACCAAAGTATTTCTATTATTATTTTTTAGAATAAAGTTATGTAACTAATAGAACTTGAGAATTCTCATCCATAAATAACAATATCTCTTTAATTTCAAGTTTCTAATAATAGAATAACGAAAAATTAATATTCAATTTTATGTTTCTAGGATGAATATTACAGAACATTCAAGAAGTACTATTAGAAGAACGAAAAAGTAACACAAAGTCCCTTCTAATGTATTCTCATTCACTTAAGACCACATATCATTTATTTCATGTTTCTAGGTTGAATATTATAGAAAATTCCAAAAATACTATAAGAAGAAAAAAAAATCCCTCTTATGGATTTCATTCAAATATGTAGTCCTAATATTTTTAATTTCATGTTTCCAGGGTCATAATTATAGAAAATTCAAAAATTACCATTAGAAGAACAAAAAGGTATACCAACGAACCCATCCCCTCTCCCCCAACCTGAGAATTCTCACCCTTTTAGGACTACATGACTTAAATTTTATGTTTCTAGGTTCATAATTATAAAAAAAAAAATCAAAAAGTACCATTAGGAGAACAAAAAAGTACCACAAAGCCCTTCTTATGGATTCTCATTCATTTAGAACCACATATACTTAATTTCATGTTTCTAAGTTCATAATTATAGAAAATTCAAAAAATACCATTAGAAGAGCAAAAAAGTACCACAAAGTCCCTCCTCTTAAATTCTTATCCACTGAACCATGTATCTTTAAGCACCACAAATTCCACTCCTGTGAATTCTTATACACATTTACTTAATATTATGTTTCTAGGTTTAATATAATTGAAAATTTATTATTGAGTTTGAATAAAATGTAATTTCCCGATTTTACCCGCTTTTTTGGTACTTTTTCCCCCATGAATTTATGAAGTTATAGTGGGATCCCATATTAAAATACGCATATGCTTATGTCAATAAATATAAAAAAGTGTTTTATGAAAAAATACCAAAAATAGGTACGATTTTTACCCTTTAAACGTTTGAATTTCTAAAAAGTACCAAATTTGTATTTTTAATTTTTTGAATACGATGTAAATTTTATCTATATGTTGATTGGTTTCAAGGATATATATGGTGCCAAAAAAGTACCAACATACAGTTTTTAACCGTTTTCTCCCTAAAAGGGCCGATTTTCAAATAAGTACCAGACACCACCTCCGATTATTTTTTAAATGAATAACGACAAATATTCAGTTTTTTTCGCATCTTTATCAGTTTGGTAGGTATAAGGGTACCGATATTACCCTTTTTTACCCCCTAAACATTAGAATTTCCAAAAATCCCGTCTTAGTGGATCTATGGAGGGAGACCTACCTTTGTTCCAAATTTCTTCTCTCTAGCTTCAGGCGTTTGGGCTGTGGGATGATGAATCGGTCAGTCACGTTACTTATTTAAATACATATGTACATATATAGATAGATAGGATAAATTACTAAAAATATAATTATTCTAATAAATTAAATTCTAATTACGAATGATATATATTCAATTATTTTATTAATTTAAATTCAACCTATAAAAGAGATTGTATGTTCAACTACTCAGATGATCACTAAATTTTTATTTATTTTTGGATTAACCCATTAATTATTTTAGTTACAAAAAGTATTTGAAAACTGATAAATGGCTTTATTTTTAAAAAGAAATATAAACAAATTTTATATTTGATTACTCGAATAATTGATACAATTAAAAAAGTTATTGAAGCATATTAAATTTTTGACAAATCGTTTAATTGACCATATTTTATCAGTGTATTTAAAACAAATTCTTAATTTATATTTATTCAAATGTTGAAATAATATTTTCATTATTTTTACATAAATTTATTGTACAAACTTGTATATAAATTCTCTTGTGAAATTAAATTATTTAAGTTTTTTCCTTTTTCCAAAATATTGGCCTAACTATCTTTCACACATACACACTTACTGACATATAAACGCCTACATACATACATATAAGAATATAAATCACAAAATATATTTTTACAAAATACTACAAATACCAGCACTATTACCACCACTACAACCGTCATCAGCATACATTAAAAAAACCAAACAAAATGGTTGGTAAAAAAAAAAAAAAATCCACTAAAACAAAAAACAAGAAATGGAAAAAATCCAACTCACTGATAGATACTCTGCAACAGAAATAAATAAATGGACAGAAAAAAAAAAAAGAAAATATTAACACAAAAAGAAAAATACTGGAGAAAAACAATTTATGGAATGTCTGTAGTAAATGGTCAAATGGTAACAAAAACTAACCCAAAATATCCAGCCAAACAAGAGCAGCTAGCTAGCCAACCAATGAGAATATCATCATCATGATGACAACGTTGCTGATGATGATGATGATTCTTGATAAAAATTGTATAGTGGCACTTTTGTTTAAATTCAGCAAAAGAAAAAATAAAAACTCAACAACAAACTGAAATTTAACTCAGCTTATGAAATTGATATCATTGATATTGAAATTGCAATTGTAAATGCTGGTTGCATGAGCAATACTACTTGTAGTTAATTTTTTTTTTTGCTATTGTTGTTATTTTAACTATTGTTATACGTTTTAATAGTGTTACTGAAAAGTCACTAAATATTAAAAGGCTTTTCTTTACAAAAATAAAAAAAGACCATATTTTTATTCATAATGGATTTAATAACACTGCAAGTGGTTTGCATCACATCTGTTGAGAGAAGTTTATTTTTTATAATTCTTTTAGTACTACAACCCATTTAAAATGAAAAATATAACAGAAGCGGTAAAATTTTATTAGATGAGGAAACGGACTTTTAAGAGATTAATTAATGAAGTTACGTTGAGCTTTAAGAATATATAAAACTAGCTTTTCCCGGTGCGCTTCGCTACCTCTTATTACGCAATAGCAAATATTGATTAATCTCCCAGGACCTATCCGCCCTATTCGAAATTTGATAAGAAAATTACTACTGCCTGGAATTATCCATGCTATTTTCATTTTATCATTGTGATATGATAAGCTTGATGTTCACACGAAGTTTGACGACTTTCTCTATATTAGTTTTTTAGATATACCACTTAACTTTGTATGGGAAGCAACAGTCCTCCTGCTCCAATCGAGAAATAAAATATCATATTTGAATTTAAATACACACATCTCGAAAAATTGTTTTTTTAAATTTGTTGAAAAAATATATGTAGAGGATGGAGCCATTTTGAATGTTCCCTCTCTGAAACTGAGAGTCCCTGTTTTTTTTGATACAATATTTGAGCCATTCAGTGAATTTAAATTTAGAGACCAAAATTTTAGAGGCCAAACGTAGTGATTACCTACAGTCTAATGTATATTTCGTTGATGTCAGGAAACCAGATTATCCCATGTTTGGGGATCATCACAAACTTTCATATAATTGGCGTAAATATTTCTAAAAGTTTGTTTTTCGCTACTGACAAATTCCGCTTTTATAGAAATTGTCCAAAATATAGCGTAAACTGGATTTAATAATAAATCACATGTCCGAGTCAAAATTGCGTTAAAAATTCAGAAATACAAACAGTTTATGCAATTTCAAAAATTTTCACCAAATTTTAAAATTTTGTCCCGAATTATTTTAGTGTAAGATATGAAATATCTGTAAAGAATAATTTTAATGATTAAAATTGTAACCCTGTGAACCCGACCCAGCTTGCACTGTAATACCTAACGTGATGAAAGCAAGATAGGGCTAGAAACACAGAGTATCCGTGCTAACATAATTTCATACTTTTTTACTGACCTCTCTTTAAAGATGGGTGCGGTATTCTCATTTCACCACCCACAACCCATATTCCGTCTATATAATCTAACTTGTTTACTTTGTACCACCGTGTAACCTGTGAAATTCATTAAGCTTTGGAAACTAAGTATTTTTTTTTTTAAGTTTTGGAAACCTATTAAAAATTTAAAAGTTGGAATTAAAACTCAAAAAAGTACACGTAGAGAAAAAACATGGTTACAGCATGATCACTACAACTATTCAATATTTGTATAGCCGTTTTTCATTGATTTGAATAATACCGTGTTCATGATAGCAACGTTTATGTTTCTGTTTGATAATTTAATGATTACTCACAATCAAAATTTTAATATGGTTGACTGCAATTATAATATGTATTTAAATATTTTTATATGAAACTATATAAACATTTAGTTAATTCTACAATTATTTTGTTAATTCCATTCAGTTAATTTTACAAATTTGGTTAATTCTACAACCATTAAGCTAATATTTTTATTGAATACACATTTTTGTGTATCAGTCCAGTAGTTTGTTAGTATATTAATTCTCATTTAGTTTAGATACGAACAAATAGATATTGACAAGGTTTGTTTATATTCAGTATGATGAATGTACAACATATACATAATATAATAAAATGTGATTATATATATGATAAAATGGAATTATATATATGATAAATATTTATATATATGATAAAATGGGATTATTAAATGATAAAAACATGATGAAATTGGAAGCAATATTTAAGAAAAGGTTATAAACCTTACTAAATCGAATCTTTACATAATGAAAAAATTATAAAATGGAATCATAAAAATAATTACATACAAATATACCTATTTTTAACTGTAATCATATATTACAATCATAGTATGTTGCTCTTAGTTTATGGTCACTATAATCATATTTTTTCTTTGCATGTATGAACATGAAATTAAGATTTATCAAATTGGATTACAATTGCTTTAGAGAAAAAACATGCAAGGATAATGAGGGCTACCAATACATCTAGAGGAAATATCGAATAGTCGAAACTTTGCTTAATAAAAAAGAGGGGCTTAAATTTATCCTTAAAGTCCGATTTGTATATATAGAACAAAATATTAAATTATATTTGAACAACAATAATAATTATGAACTGCAATCTATGGTGCAAGAATTTTACCCTCTATTACTTATTAAAGATTAAATTCAATATCAGAATAATTAAACATTTTTGCTAATGGTCCATATGTAAACTAAACGAGAAAGATATAGTCGATCAATCCCGATCATTTGGCACCATCATTTATATTCATATAAAACTTATTTGTGTCGAATATAAACTTGATACTAACATTTTAATGGAATTTAAATATTATTATATTTAAGGAGTTATGATTGTTTAATCCCTTTTCCGGGAGGACATTTGTATAGGGACTAAGTGAAATAATGGACCGATCATAACCAATTTTAATAGGATTCGTCCTTGGGATATAAGAAACATGTGTGCCAAATTTCTATAATTATTTTTAAAATTGCGAACTGTAGTTTGATTACAAGGTTTACATGAATGAACAGAAGGACGGACAGACATCGTTAAATCGACTCAGAAAGTGAGTCTAAGCCGATTGGTATAAATTAAGGTAGGTCTTTGACCAATATTTTTGGAGGATACAAACATCAGCATAAACGCATAATGTCCTCCCCATCTATGGTAATATAGGGTATACAAATGAGGGCCTTGCAAATCTATAATAAGAACAAGTTATTAAAAAAAAACCAACCATTATACTCTTAAAAAAATATCTCAAGAAAACTTGTATGCTTTCTAATATAATTTTTCTGTATAAAACTTTCTTTTTCGTGCCCTTCAAACACATAAATATAATATGTGTTTGAAGGGCATAATTCTAGCTAAAAAATAAAAACATATTTTACATTTTATGATTATGAAAAAATAAAATCTCATTATTTCAAATGATTATTTCCTTGAAATAAACCTAACAACAAAATCTCTTTAATCCCTTTTTATTCTTCAAAAAATTTAAACATCAAAGAATTGGAATGCTTATAGCCAGAGACCAAAGAACGACCCCTGTTTATTTTTTCTATTTAAATGTCCTTTTTGTTTATGTAGACATAGCAAACAATCGAATAAAATTAACATACAAATACAAATATTTATCAATAATAAAATATCAATATTTATAATTCAAAATGGCGTCAACAATTCTTATAACTTTTCTTCTTCCTACTCCCTATACACACATATATAAACTTGGAATGTTTGAAAAAAAAAAAAACAGCTTTAAAATTTGGCATATGTCGCAAAAAAAGGAAAAATCAACTCTTTTCTTTATTTTATTATAGCATTAAATATATAAAAAACTGACTTAAAAGAAATAAAAAAAATCAACATTTTTGTTTTAACTAACAGAGGATAAATCTCCAACATGAAAAAATAAGTTAAATCAATTCAATTCCTCGTACGTTTGTTCATTCATTCCGTCAGTCAGTTAGTCAGTCATACATATATTTCAGCCTTTATATTTTGCTCTTTTTTTATCACTTGTGCTCCTTTTTTTATAATTTGTATTCATTATTACAAACACAGACACATACACTTACAAACACACATGTCCCCTTTTCGTACACTTGTGACATTTCATTGACATCCGTTCAATTATTTGTTGTATAAAGTGAACGCAAAACAAAAGCAACAAGCCAAAAACGGAATAATGAAATAAAATTCACTGAAAAATCCAACTCTAAAATAACGCAACTCCAACCTTACAGTTCTGTTGTATGTCCACCACAACTATTCATTTGAAAATTATTTTTGCTTACCAAAAAGCTATTGGCTTAGGTAAAGTAATCAATTGTTTTCCCTTTTAGTTTAAAAAGGTCACCTAACAGTCAGTTAACATAAAAATACATAAATAAGAACCTTCCCAGTTATCATAAATTTGTGAAAAAATATTTGCAGACAAAAAACGTTAATGCTGATAAAAATACATATTAACATTAGCAGCACTGAGGGGTTAAGTGTTCTATTTCTTTCATACCTACAAATACGAAAATACTTTAACACTCTATGTCAATCTGTTTTATTTCATTTATAGTCAGTCACTCACTCAGTTACAAATGTTAACAAATGTTTTTTATATATTTTTTCTTTCAGCCATTATTATTTTGCTGCTATATATCTTTTATTTCAATTTCCATTTTTTTTTTTTTTTTTTTTTGTTTTTTGTTGCCTTTTTTTTAAACTTGTTATTTTTTTAAATATATTGTTGTTTTTATTTTGTCCTTTATACTTGTTGTTTGTCCTGTCTGTATTTAAGCCACCTTTCATGCCTGCCACATGTTAACATAAACACACATAGACATTCTCATATACAAGTACTCACATAGGCACACACATACGTAAATAATCTGTTAAACTTTTGCTCTCTTGTATGCATATATTGTTTGTTATTTATAAACAGGAAATTTAAAGAATTGATTCATTATTAAATTTTGTGTACAAAAATTGAATGCTTATATTACTTGTACTTTTTTTTAAATTTGTACTCCTTAAGATCACATTTTTTTTTTTTTTAACTTATATTAGTGACATTGAGTTTAATACAACCTTAGTTAGATAGGTTTTTATTTATATACACAAACATATTTTTTACTAAGTTGTCAAATGTAAATAATTGTCTATTTTGGCGTAAAAGATTTTATACATAGAAAATGATCTTTCAACGTCAACAGAAGTGATAGGAGCGTATTTGAATAATTGTAGTTCAGAAGAAGAGTATTCTTCTAAACACGAAAGCATCTGCGCGTAGTCAGCATCTGAACGTAAAGTAATTGATTCTGATTTTTTATATTTTTTTTTTTTCATTTTCTCAAATACTTTATTTTTATACCCTTCACCACAGGTGTAAAGGGTATATTTAAGTTTGTCATTCCGTTTGTAATTTTCACAATTTTCGTCGGAGAGCAAAAAAGTTTATATTTTCGGGATCCTTGTAAGAAATGATGACGATAGGACCATGTCCGTCCGTCCGTGTGTCGGTTGAAATTGCGTTTATGAAGCCCACCGATAACTGGCATATATAATATATATATCAAACGATCGGAAATTTTTTATTTTTATATAGATCGGCCATAAATATTTTTATAAAATTTTTGTTTTTTTAATAAACCAAAATCGTTCATAATCAACAGAGTTATGGACCAAAAACTAAATCAACAGTAATATAATGTTAGCAACAGCAGTAATATAATGAATAACAATGTTGTTGTTGTTCTTTGTATATGCAGTCAGTTTGTATATACACACATACAAAAGTAAATAAATATGGAATTGTTGTTGTTGTTTATTTTTTAAAAGCAAAGCTTGCTTTTTTTTCGTATTGAAATTCTCGTAGTTTGAAAAAAAAATAAGATTTATAAATGTAAAATAATGAAAGCATACGCGAAAATTTAATTATTTGCCGGTAAGATGGTGAAGGGTATCAAAGATTCGGCACAGCCGAATCTTTTTTAATTTCATTTTTAATAACAGCTTGCAACTTTAATTTTGTTTTTCAACAACGGGGCCTACTACAGCTTCGATTTTTGCAATAGCACTATCAATTAAACTGATTTGAGTACTTAATGAATCGAAACCCTCTAATTTAGTAATAGTTTCAAAAAGAAAGCCATAGTTGAAAGAAACAAATGAGAGTTTATTTTTAATATTGCTTGATGTTAGTACTCGTTTAATTATACCCTTCACCAAAGGTGTAAAAGGTATATAAAGTTTATCATTCCGTTTGTAATTTCCACATTTTTCGTCGGAGAGAAAAATTTTTAACTTTTTCTTGATCCTTATAAGAAATGATGTCGATAGGACGATGTCCGTCTGTCTGTCCGTCCGTCCATTCGTCCATCCGTGTGTCCGTCGGTTGAAATGGCTTTTATGAAGCCCACCGACAACTGACATATATAAAGTATATATCAAACGATCGGAAATTCTTTCGAAAATTTTGCTATCGAAATTCAGCAAAATCGGTTAAAAAAGATCAATGTTGTTTCTACTTATATAAAACTTATTTGTGTCAAATATTAACTTAATACTATCATTCGTATGGGATTTATGCACGTTAAAGTGATTTTCGGAAGAGGGAATTTATATGGGAGCTACGGTCAATTATGAGCCGATCTTGATGAAATTTGGCACACAAAGTGACACTTATACAAAACTTTGTACTTTGTACCGAGTTTCATTGAAATATTGATATATTTAAGGAATTTATGATCGTTAAACCCCTATTCCGAGAAAAGATTTGTATGGGGGCTAGGTGAAATAATGGACCAATACCATAACCATAACCAATTTCAATAGGCTTCGTCCTTGTGTCAAAATAATTATTCGTGCCAAATTTCATCAAGATATTTTAAAATTGCGGCCTGTACTTTGTTCATAAGGTTTACATGGACAGACAGCCAGCCAAACGGACGGACGGACGGATGGACATCGTTAAATCGACCCAGAAAGCGATTTTGAGTCGAACAGTATACTTTGAGGTGGCTGTCAGATAATTATTTCTGTGCGTTACAAACATCAGCACAAACGCATAATACCCCAACCACCTATGGTGGTGTAGGGTATAAATATATATAAAAAATTATTCATTCCCGAAAACCTACGAGAAATGAGAAATAATTTTTATTTTTGCTCTATTAAAACTAAGAAAAATTTGTTCTTAATATAAATTCGTAAAATTTTTCTTTCTCTCAAATAAATTCACTACTTAAATATCTGCCGTTTTCAAAACAACAATAATATAAGTTTAGTTAATTTTATTTCATTTTTGTTGCAGAGGAAGCCGCAAAAATGTTCTTGTATGAACAATTGTACTTCCACTTTTGTTTTTTTTTTTTTTTTATTCTAAATGTTCCTTTTTCTTATAATCTAGCATTTTTATTTTGATAGACGACGTATGTACATTTTATTGTCGGATTGTCGGTAAAATGCTTTGAATTTTATTTCATTCTTTTTATTTATTTTATAATGTCATTACACTGAAAATAAACCTAAACGTAATTAGAAAGGAATGTGGTTAAAAAAAATACACAACAGAATATTTGAATTTATCTACAGACAATTATAGTGCTTGAAGCATTAGGTCAGTAACCTTAAAGCAATTTTGAAAATAACAAAAAGGGGACATATGAATACATTTGATTACTTAGTAGTAGGATGATTAAGTAACTCAAGGGCTAGGAATATACTAAAATAATTTAACTAAATAAAAATGAAGCAAATAAATCGATAGTTACTTTTACTATATTATTTTAATTTGTATACTTGATTAATTTAGAGAGTGGGGTTTTTTTTTTTTTTAAGTGTAAATTGCTATTGTTGCAATAAAAATAACACAATTATTATGTATTTGTGAATTTCCCAACAAAATATTACAGTATACTTTAAAAGAAAATATACAAGCATAAATATTATGATATGAAGTTAACTTTACATAACTAAATAATGAAATAAACAATAAAAGTTTGGTTTATGACAGAAAAAAACTTTAAATTTAAGTTTAGATTTATAGAATTTGTTCATTTTATTTCTAAAGCCTCATTTCAACACTTCTGCTTGGTTATTGAGTTTTCCGTTTCCCCTTCAACTACATGAATATTTTTTCAAGATTTTTTTTATTTTTTTTTTTTATTTTGACCATTTAGCTTTGTTAATATTTTCCTTTGTTGTTTTTTCATTTCAATCTGTTCTTTTTTTCTGCTTTTAACCTTAATGAAATGTTAATATTTGTGTAGGCATTGACCGCGTCATATTCATGCTGGGATACATTTTTTTTTTATTTTTTATTGTGTTTATTACGTTTTGTGAGGAGGGATTTAAGTCATTTATTGTAAAATTTTTGCATTTAATAAAACTAAGAAATAATTTTGATATATAGAGAAAAATATCGTTGGTGCACTCACAAAAAGCCCTTTGTGTTTTTAAACAACATTTTAGGGGAGCAAACAAAAAAAGTTTTTTTTTTTTTTTTTTTGTATGAAAGCCATACAAAATTGTTCTGTTTTATAACTTCGGAACTACTCATGAACCATATTATAGAAAACAAATACGACTTCCTGTTTAAGTTTAAAAAAAAAAAAAAAAATTAAAAAACTACCATTATATAAAATCGCATTATTCGGAACAAGTACATTAAAATATATAAATCACACCAATATTCCAAAAAGGTACACAGAGAAAACAGTTTCATTATGGCAACCGATTTTTTTGCCAATCGAATTTGGTCGGTTGCACCAACTATCACAAAAAACAGTTCTGATTTCTGAATATATCATTTAAATGTACCAGCTTATTGGTAGGTGTATATATTTTATCAGTTAGGATAATTAAAATTATTGATAGCTACAATTGAAACAATACCTAAAAATTCGATTACAAAAATAGAATTTATTTAATCATAACAAAATGTCAAAAATAATATTTTTATATTTTATTATTTATTGTTGTTGAAGAATTTTTACATACAAACAAATAATATAGAAAAATAAATGCGTATAGTTTGCATATTTAATGGAAATTGCTATGGAGAGGAACTTCTTGTGGAGGCACTTCTTATAGATAACCATTTTGATTGTTCTCAATGTCGCACTAATTTTTTAATCAACGATCGGTCCTATAAAAAAATAAACAACCACGCTTTTACACACAATATTTCATATTCGCTTACAGTACTATATTTACCTATTATAGTTCTTGATTCTCGCCGTTAATCCAACATGTATACGTAACACTCAATGTAATAAACTGCATATGTTTTTGTAAAAAAGAACATAATGTATTTCTTTGTTAAAAAACATTGCGTAATATTCACCTTACTTTTCGCTATTGAACCATTTGGCTTGCAAAAATAGTAAATTGCTTGATTTTTAGGATCCACAGCATAACCACTATTAGCAGTATCACAACATAGACAGGCAGGATTATTTTTGACACATCTCTGAAAAGGAGGATCATACTAATTGGGGCATGTATTAATTCGGGGCTATTCGCATTGACATTCATAATATTGTTTACGTCTACCGGGTACCAACATTTGGATTCCATCACTGCGAGAACGACACTAATATTATTTAATGAGGCCGCCTGACTCATTGAAATTGCCTAAGCCACTAAAAGACATGTTCACCTTGAAGAACAAAAATATATTTTATATTATAAGGATAATTGTTATAACTTTGATTTTATTTTTAAAGAATTTACCTATTTTAGTGTTCATGATATTCCAATTGCACCTAGCTTTTCATATTTACTTATATATTTCAGGTATAATTTTTTTAAAAACAACTTTTGAAAAGTTATAGATAATTAAATATTAAAAAAAAAATTATTTACTATAATTATTTTTTCTTTTCCATATTTTTGTACAAAATGTCAAATAAAAATATACTTAAAAAAATTCGTTTAGGATAGCCAATTATTTTCCTTGCTCGCAATTGATTTTTAAATATTAGAAACAAATACTAATAACTGAAATTCAAAATACATTATGTAATCGAATTTTGATTGCCGCCACCAATATATATTACATTTAGGTGCATTTAAAAGAATTAAATTTGATTATATCAACAGAATTGAAAAATTACTAAATAATTGGTTATCCTATCTAAATTGTTTTTTGTGGTAATATATATTCAATTATGAGGATATTAACATCGTCATAAACATAGAAAATCTTGTAGATTTACGTGTTTTTAATACCTGAAATAAAGTTTTGATTATAGTCCTTAAATTTTCATACTAATAACCATTTTCCAACTAATCTTTTTTCTGTGTGTACCAATAGTATAAATTTTAACGAGAGAAAAAGATATAGTCGCTCAAGCCCGACCATATGATACCCTACACCATTGTGTACAGTATAATTTTATTAAATATGGAGCCAAATGTGGACCGATACTCATAAGAGTAAAATAAGACATACAAATACAGAATATTACGTTATTTATATGAATTTATTCACTTTTGGGCGATTCCCGAAAGGGGGCCTTATATGGGAGCTATGGTAAATTATGGACCGATCTTTGTATAAAACTTATTTGTGTCGAATATTAACTTGATACTAACATTGTAATAGGATTTATGCCCGTTAAAGTGATTTTCTGAAAAGTGGTTTATATGGGAGCTATAGGTAATTATGGACCGATCTTTTTAAAAATCGGCACACTTATTTAGACTTATACGAAACTTATATGTGCCAAATTTCATCAAAATATTGCAATACTTAAGGAATTTATGATCGTTAAACCCTTTTCCGGGAGGGCATTCGTATGGGGGCTAGGTGAAATAATGGACCGATCATAACCAATTTCAATAGGCTTCGTCCCTGGATGAAAGGAAACCTGTGTACCAAATTTCATAAATTTTGGTTCAAAATTGCAACCTGTAGATTGATTACAAGGTTTACATGGACGGACAGACGGACGGACGGACATCGTTGAATCGACTCAGAAAGTGATTCTAAGCCGATTGGTATAAATCAAGGAGGGTCTTAGACCAGTATTTTTGGTTGTTGCAAACATCAGCATAAACACATTATATCCTCTCTACCTATGGTGGTGTAGGGTATAAAAATAATAATAATAGGGTGCGACATAGGGGCACATCTGGCATTTTCAATTATTTTGAAAACGATTTACATTTTGCAATTTTTAAGAGTCTTTTTTTTAGAACAAATCGAAAAGAAAACGAGAGAAAAAGATATAGTCGGTCAGGCCCGACTATATGATACCCTACACCATACAGTATATTTCGGGCAGGGGTCTTTTATTAGACATGGACCCAAATGTGGACCGATACTTATAAGTGTAAAATAAGACATACAAATACAGAATATTACGTTGATGCTGACATTTATATGAATTTATTCACTTTTGGGTGATTCCCGAAGGGGGCCTTATATGAGATCTATGGTAAATTATGGACCGATCTTTACAAAATTTGGTACTATCATTTATGTTTATATAAAACTTATTTGTGTCGAATATTAACTTGATACTAACATTTTAGTAGAATTTATGTCCGTTAAATTGATTTTTTGGAAAGGGGTTTATATGGGAGCTATGAGTAATTATGGACCGATCTTTTTAAAACTCGGCACACTTATTTAAACTTATTGTGCCAAATAATATTAAAATATTGCTATATTTAAGGGATTTATGATCGTTAAACCCTTTTCCGGGAGGACATTTGTATGGGGGCTAGGTGAAATAATGGACCGATCATAACCAATTTCAATAGGCTTCGTCCCTGGACGAATTCTGTGTACCAAATTTCATAAATTTTGGTTCAAAATTGCGACCTGTAGTTTGATTACAAGGTTTACATGGACGGACAGACGGTCAGACGGACAGACGGACGGACGGACGGACATCGTTAAATCGACTCAGAAAGTGATTCTAAGCCGATTGGTATAAATTAAGGTGGGTCTTAGACCAATATTTTTGGGTGTTACAAACATCAGCACAAACGCATAATACCCTCCCCACCTATGGTGGTGTAGGGTATAACAATCGGCGTTCCCACAAAGAAAATATTTTTCCTACCAAAATTTTCTCTAAAAACTACCAAAACCTACCAAAATGTACCAACATTTAAAATAACTTTTTTAACGAAAATTTATGTGTATTTCGAAATTAGCAAAACGTCCAACAATAAAAATTAAAGATTGTGTTCAAATATCTCCCTGCAAAATATAAATATATACTTTTCATAAATTTAATTGTTCACCACTTCGGAAATGTCCTTTTTAAAAGTGAAATTAAATAATTTCAGTTTTTAAAACTTGCAAGAAACTACTTTTATTTAAATGTTTATGCTCCAAATAATGGAATGTAGTACTAAAAGTTTAAAATATATTTTTTAAGTTCTATCACTTTTTTAGAAACCAATTATTTTTTTTTTTTTTTTTTTTTTATTCTGAATAAAAAAAAGGTGAAAAAGAAAGAACTGAAAAAAAAAATTATTTCAAAAAAAGTGTAAAATATTAATTCAGTTCTATATGAAAATGTTAATTTTTTGGAAACTAAGGTTTCATTATTATTCTTATTTGGTCATTTTTCATTTCTTCTGATAAAAAAAAATGTATTATTTTTTAAAGGTTAATAAGCATTCAACCAAAATATCAGAATATTTGGAAGAAACCAAGCAAACTACCAAACCTTCAAAAATTAAAATAAATCTACCAATTTTGGTCCAATCAGACCAAAACGGCAACGCTGAAAATAACAAAAACGAACCAATAAAAAAATTTACTAAATAAAAAAATTAAAATAGTAGGTGTGTTCCAAAAAAAAAGTATCATAATAAAAATGTAGGGTAGAAGGGCATACGCCATAGGGCGTGCCATTTAGAATTACATATCTTGAAAACGAAGTAGTATTTTTATGGCTCTGAAAGATTTTCCTTTATCGCAGATCTTTCATCCATTAAACTATAATATATTCAATTTATATTTGATAGGAGGTAGACATATTTAATGATTTTTTCCATACTCTGCCAAGTATTTCTATCTGTGTATTTTCAGTGAAGACTTTTTTAATATTTGGATTTAATAAATATTTTTATATATTATTTACTAAATTTTCATTTATTTTACATAAAATTCAATGAGAATGTTATTCTTTCTTTTTTTTTTTTATTTCAGTATTAAAATGAAATAAAACAAAATAAAGTAATATCATATATAAGCAAGCTATTCTGACATCACTTCGCGATTTACACCAAGAGTTAGGAAGTTTCATCGTATTTGGGCACTTCAGAAATTCATTTGAAAAGAATAGTATGGATCTACAGAAATTAAATTAAATCCAACATATCTAAGTTGGAGAGCACTTTAAACAAAAAGGAAACGAATGTTCCCCTCTTCTATCTACTAAAAATTTGTTATAACATAAGATGAAATTCCAAAGGTACTTATATTAAAAAAAAAATATCGTAAAAAATTTACAATAATTTCTACAATAATAACACAGTCATTTTCACACATGAAAAAATCGATATACCCATGAAACTCTAGATCATAAGTTGTAAAACGCACTCAGTTTTTTCTCCAGGACGCCAAATTTTTTCCTAAATGGATTTTGCAAAAAAAAAAAAAATCTAAAATATTTATGCATATTATATCAACCCAATATGGGTATCATAATTTTGGTAATTTTCGAATCTTTGAAATCCCTTTAAGAGAAAATTTGACGTCGCACATTGGGGTAAAAGGAGGTCGAAAATGGCGATTAATTCAGGGAAAGGTGATATCAATATTTTAATGATCATGTTCTATTCTTTTATTGAATATTAAGTAAATAATTCAGTTTTAGAATTTTAAGATTTTTTTTGGCAGAATCGTAGTGTCTGTCCGTCAATACATTAGAGTTAAATGGGTCAAAAATTATACATAATTCAGGGAAAGGTGGTATAAATACTTTAATATTAAGATTTAGTTTTTATATTGGTCAGAAAGTAAATAAATAATAAATAATTTTTAGAATTTAAGACTTTGTTTTAAAGAATTTTAATGTCTGTCCTTCCGTCTGTCTATTTATTAATTTTTGCAAACTTGCCAATTCAAAATCGTTTGTTTTTTGATTCAATAAAGCTATCTACTTCAAATTTTCTTTATTCGATAGACAATTTTATTCTCTAATAAACCACGAAAAATATGATAAAATCGATTCAAAATGTTGGGATATATATGGAAAAGACTTGACCAACATCTTGCAATGTAGAGATTGCTGAAATTTCAAATGAATATATCTCGAAAAATATATAAGAGCAAATAGTACATGCAAGCATGTTTTCTAAAGTATTTATTAAGGACTTTAAGGTGATATAAAAATCTTGGAAATCGGGTAAGGAACAAAAATTCGCTAGTGGTTAAACATTTCATATGACATTAATACCCTTTTTTGAACACCCGTAGTGTATTTTATGACAATTTTAAAAGAAAAATAACAAAAATATTAGGATAAATATTATTTACAAATACTTGAGGAAAAATGCACTTAAGTACCTGAAGTTGATGATTTCGTTTCAAATTTTGACTTTAAAAGACTTTCTATTTAAAATAAATACACTGAGAGTTTATGAAAATTTAACTTTTTAAGTAAAAAAATGTTTAACTTTGACAGCTCCTTATAAGAAAACAGCACAACATAGCTTAAAGATTTAAATTGAAATTATAATTTTGTCTATTTTTATTCGGTACCCAACTTTATTACAAAAATTCAAATTTCAAAATTCAATTAATTGTCACTTTTGACACATTTTACCCCAACTTGCGTCGTGGAGAAAAACTTAATACGTAGTTTTACTACGTATTATCTCTAATTTCATGCATATATCGGTATTTTTATGTGTAAGAATTTTTTTGGGAAATTGTTAAACGGTGTAATAAAACAATAAAAAAATTTTAAATGAAAAGTAAAATTTACAATCTTGGATAAATTCTTTTCCAAAACAATACCATTTTTAATAGAAAAGACCAACTTTTGTAAAGTACTTTCGTAATACTTTTATATTGCAATAATTTTGTTTTTAAATATTAACTATTTAAGCAAATCACCAATGTTTTAAAGAAAGTCCGAATTTTCAAAATTAGTCATTTTGAAAAACAGTCAAATTCTTTTATACAAAAAAATTCTTTAAAATTTATAGTACTTGTTACTGTTAACTACAGCTCTCTACAATTTATTATACAGTAATAACGACTAAATGAAATTTACCACAACAGAGATCAATTATTTGATATACAGTAAATATATTTAATACAAATTTATTATTATCCAAGTAAATATACAGGTTGTATAGCAAAATATGTAAGTACAAAAACTAAATAACAATAATTGTAATCATAATATATAATAACAATAAATGGTAACAATAGGATCATGGTCACTTAGTAACTCATTCAGTATATCATTTCAAATTATAGATACATACCAAGGTAAATAAGTATCCTAGATAAAGCAATGTAACTACATATTTTGTTGTATATTAAACAGTCTGCATAACGTCATCTAAACTTCAAACGGTTCTTAATTAAATTATTTATAATAATTAAAAGAAAAAACAGTAACAAAAATTGCAGCTAGAGACTAATACATCTGTCTAATGTGTATATAAATATTATTGTGGGAACTATATTTTTAATAATTTATAAAACCTAAATTTTGAAAACATTTTATTTATCATAATAACTACTAGCCTTTTGTATTTTAGCCAACGCTATCTTTATTATTGTATAAAAGACAAATTATAACTTACCTTAAATATTGCTGGATAACATGAACCTATAAGTATATAAAATTAAAATGTAATTAGTTATTTTATTCATTCAGTATAAAATTATTCATAAAATTGATAAAAATAAAATCAAGTAAATTATTAACATTATTATTATAAATAATGTAATTTTACTTGCTTTAACTACATTAACTAGTGTAAAAATTAAGTAATTTAATTATAGTACTAATAACAATTAATAAAATAACGATAACAAGACAAAGAATTTATTTACATATCTATATAATTTAGTAGAAAATTTTGTGATACATTTAAAAAGAAAGGTTATATTCATGCTTTTTAAAAGGTAGAATAATTTAATTTTTAAATTGAATCAAATTTTGTGTAAATATTTATGTGTAGTTTTTGTATAATGGTGAGCAAAATTTGAATTTATGCAAAATTACAAAATTATATTTTAAGTTAAAAAAAAAAGAAAAAATAAAACATTATTATTCAAAATCATTAAATTGCGTATGGGCAATTCTTCCAAAAGAAAAAAAAACGAAAATTTTTTAATGGCATATCAACACTATTTACGATTGCAAACTTATTTAAAAATTTTATTTATATACATTTTTTATTTTCACTTAATTAAATCTCTAAAGTTGCATTAAATTGATTTTTATATAGGGTATTAACCCTACGGTACATACCCAAAAAAATTAACGTTAATCAATACCCGTGGTACCCGGGTACCATATTGTAATTTTCGTTGATTTTATTCAAAAAATATATAATTTTATACAAATAATTTATTACGACCATTTAATTGACCCCAGATCTTAAGCAAATTGATAATAACGTGAAGAAGGACATGTTTGAGTTTTTAAGCAATGTCCGTCTGTCTTGCAGTCCATAATAAACTTTTAATGAAGCTATAAATTGATGTTTTTGAAATAATTGTATGAATTTTGGCTTTGTATGATGCAGACACGTGCTCTTTTAAAATTAGTTTATAATGGTTACCTATTACAACCAAGTCCCCATACAATTTGTCTCCTAAAATCGGGATTTTACGTCCATAAATTTGTTTAGTATTCCATAATTTAGTACATATAAAAGTTTTATGGACGTTAGAAACCCTATATAATTTTATAAAATAATTTTTATTAACGTAAAATCTAATCTATAACATTTTTTATCAGCTTCGCATCTCAAAAATCCATAGCTCCCACATGTGGCCCATTTCCGAAAATCATCATAAAGTGCATAAATTAGTATTGGTAAACATCACGTTTTTTTTAAACAAAAAATTGTAAAAAGTATGAATTTAAATTTTAAACTTCAAAAAAAGAATTGAACTAAAATAAAACACACGTTCCATATAAACTCTCTGAGAAAATCGGTCAAGAAAGACTATAACTTTCTTACAGTCCTAAAGAATATTAGCACTGACTTCATCCACAATTAAGCACAGGATCCATAAAATATTCTGACCGAAAATAGGTCACGTCTAAGAATAATCTTTTTTAAAATACTAAGGAATGTTGTCGGTGTTGTCATAGCGTCATATCATGTTTGGAGCTACAATATAGAAGGCTTACGTTCCTTAGCACGAAATATCTTTCAATATCTTGAGCACTTTTTGGATTAAAAGTGGTGAACATTACTACATGATATTGAAAAACTGAATGGAATTCACAAAAACCAAAGTCGTGCAGTGAAAGATGTAAAAACGGCTAAAATGTGCGCTATCATTTTCATACCCATAAATACTGGCTCCAAACTGCGATAATTCGAAAATTTTTTAACTTATCACCAGGTACACCAAAATATACAATTGCATTTTTTTTCCTGGACGTTGAATGTGCATATTTATAGCATATCTTGTTATTTTTAGATCATATTTAACCCATTTAGAGCATATTTTGACATTTTAAGGATAATTTTTTATACCTCATGAAATGCTTTTCAAATTTGATTTTATAAAAAAATGAGAAAACAAAAAAATAATAATTTTAAAATTAATGGATACCATTTTTTCGTTGAGAAGCTTTTCTTGTAGCAACAAGATTGAATATTATTATTGAGGTTTATGTTGTAAAAACAATATTTTTTTATGAAAGCATATCGAGCCCTAACCACTAAAATATAATAAAAAAAAAAAAATAAAAATGCAGAAATCAAAACTTTACAGGAGAAGCATTTTTGTTATTGTTGTTATATGTATGAAAAATGTCACGATAAAATTACTTTCGCTATAAATCTGAAATGACCTGATACGTCGATGAAATTTTTACAAATGATTTAAATGGTTCTAAATTAAAGATTTTCATCAAAACACGAATTTCGAAAGTCAGTGATCGATATGATAATTTTGATAATTTCTAAACTAATAATAGTATCTAGAATTAGAAAATAGAAGATCAATAATGTTTTCATGAGAAAAAGTAAAAAATGGGGAATCAAATTTTTGACGCGGTTGATAAATTTCAGTATTGCATTATTTTATAACGTTGAAATATTAATAAAGCCTTTTCTTTTAATAATTTTGTTAAAAAATTATACAAAATCTTTGTTTTTTATTGCATATTTTCGCGATTTTTAGAGCATATTTTTCATTTTTTACTGCATATTTAATGCGCATAAAACCCATTTTTTAGAGCATATTGTGGTTTCCCTGCTTATCACATATTATCCTTTATTTCTTTTTCTGAAGCTCCTAAATAATTTAGAAATATAAAAAAAGCTTATTTATGAAACTAGTTCTCCTTCAGATTCTAATGGAGTCATTACTTATAATTTGGTAATTTTGAACGTCATGGACATGCTTATTCCCTAGTTTACAAAAAATTAGTAAAATTTTAACCTTATATGAATCAAGGGACAATAAAAATAAGATTTTCAATAATACACATTAAAAAATATTAATTGTAGTGCAAAATACAGAAATTATATGGGGGTACCCGGGTACCATGGGTATTGACTCCCGTAGGTATCAACTTTAAAGCCATTTTACATATAGACCAAGTTAACAAAATTTAGGTTTTTTCAGTTTTTATGCTGTATAAACACTTTAATCACGAAGATCTGAAGTTTCATGGCTATATCTTTATTAATAAAAAAATGCCAACACTTTAAAGTTAAAAATGGTACCCGGGTATGTACCGTAGGATTAAAGCAGCTGCAGATTGATATATATCATCGCCAATTTTAATAAGCATCTTGGGTTTGCCTCGATGATTAATGATGTTAAGTTAAAAACATGGAACCGTTTCAGCTCTTGAATTTTTATTGTGTTACTCCACCAAGTGCTGTTAACATAATTGCATCAAAAGTTATTTCAAAAAATCAGAATGGAAAAAGATATTTGAGGTAAAAAGTAAAAAAAGAATTACCCATATATATTACTGGTTCACATGAACATAAATGTGCTATTTTAAATTAAGTAAAATCGTGACAAACCTAAGAAAATCTTATGATTGTTTTTATATAATTTGCAAAATATTTGGCGTATTTATATCAAATTTACCTAAGATAATTGATGTGTACATTGGTATGTGTGTATGCGTGTGAGCAAAAAATTAGTAAGACAAACTTTAGTACATGTCACAATATAAATTTTTTATAGAAATTCCGTACCAGGGATCAGAAACTTGAAACATTTGTATATTATCTACATTCTAGTCTATCCTATTCTATTCTACTCTACTCTATTCTATAGATCACAATTTTGAAAATAACTTAATGAAATTTGGTGCACTCTAAAGACCATAGCCTATTGAAAATAGTTCCGATTGATAAATTTTCTTAAACTAGTAGTTCCATACAAAACACCTTAAGGAGTGAATGTCGAGACCTTTGTTCTAATGTCCTTGAACCGAAAATTTAAGAAAGGAATTGTAATGTTAATGAATGTTGTACAATAACACTTAAATATTTAACTTTTTTTCAGTAGTTATCTATGCTCGTTAGAACAACCTGCATAATGCCCATAACTATGGCATTAAATCGGTTCAGCTATGTGAAAAGAGCATAAAGATGTTGAGTAAATCTAAAATTCATGTTAATTTTCAGACTCTTTTCAGCATGAGTTACTTTACACTTTGATCACTAATTCATTATTAAGCATCCTAAGATGAAATATTACTTTTCATTTGGAAATCATTTTTGAATAAATGCTTCAGTAGTATTTTTAAATTTTTTTACATTAAAATCTTTATAAAATAAATATTTTCTAAAACAACAAAATTCAAAGCCCCCTAGTTATTATCTTTCTTGGCTCAGACACATAAAACCTAAAAACAAAAAATTAAATGCCTGTATACCATATTTTAACTCCTAAGAAACAAAACACAAACACCTCTCTTGTTATGTAATTAAGAAATGAAAAGCAATCTGTCATTTTGTCTGCCTTGACAGTCGTTTTACTCTGGGTTAATTAGTTGGAAATTGAAGAGACAGAGAATAATTACAGATGACTTAATATTGTGCTCTATACATTCATATTTCACCTTTAAACTTTGACACTTAGGCACATACATATCTGTTTATAAACAAACAAATACACTCTCACTTCAGCTACCAAAAAAAAAAAAAAAAGGAGAAGATAGTATAATTTTTGTTGCTGTTGATTTTGATGCTGGTTTATTCTAATAACATTGACAGGAATTTTCGATATTGTTTTATCAACTACTGCAGTATCAAAGTCCAGCAAACATTAATGTTATAGATATTTGACGGTATTGAACAAAATATTCCCCAATTAAATCTTAAATTTAGTCCAAATCTTTGTTGTGATTTAAAACACATATAAGAATAGTTTCCGCAACATTACTCTTATGTTTGCTGGGTATTAATTTGCATGTAGTTGTATAAGTGCGTTAGTTTAATTTATGTATTTGTATACGTGTTCCATATTACCTAAATTGATATAAAATATGACATTTAATTAAATTAAAGTGTACTCGTACTTGGTAATTTTTCATCTCCCTCTCCCTATTTGATTTTCATACCTTTTCTCTCTTCCTCTTGTCATTACATCCTCTTTATCTTTATAATTATATACAACACTTTTAGTTGGTTGGCTGCTTATTTGTATGTCACTTTATCATCATTGCCGTCATCATGAAAATCATCATTATTATTATTACCAAAAACAACAACATATATTTAAGTGCAAGTTTAAGAGATACAAAGCGAGAGGAAAGAGAAATGAGGCACTAAACTTAAAATTAATGATGTTCTTAAAAAATTTAAGCACACACCAAATAACTTTCATTTTATTTTTCATGCCAAAAACATTCATCAGTCAACTCAATAGAGTTAAATAAAGATGAAAAAGATGAAGCACAACAAAGACAAGAATAATAAAAAAAAAAATAAAGAAAAGTAAATGTGAGTGAATCGGCAGGATATAAGAAAACAACAATGATAACATTTGTTGAGGAAACAAAATGAAATGAAAATAAAAGTTCGAGGTCAAACTGAAGACATTAAATTTTGCTTACTTTTGATTACAATTTATTATTTTCTTTTTCTAAAAATCATCCCTTTGAAAGCCAAAAGTAATAAAAAAAACTGAAGTAATACACAAAGAGTGAAAGTGTTTGAAAAGGGTCTAAGTAAAACCAAAAATAAGGCTTAAGTCTTAAGTTTAAGAAATTTAGACAATATGAGGCTGAGTTGAATTCTTTGTAAATACGTTATACACATTAAAGATTTATAAAAGTGCGTAATATTAAAATAATAAAATACTTAAATCGTCGAACATTGCAACAAATACCTTTTGTTTTTTGTTATAATTAAACATCTTCAACAACTTGTTTGGTTATTAAAAAAGTTTTCATTCTTTCATAATTCATATTACTTAAGATTGAAAAAAAATAGTTTTAAGAAAATTATTTTTTTTTTAATAAAACCCTTCTAAATATGGTGCAAATATAATGTAAAGTACTCAATCATACCTATACTAAGGTGAAATGATACTTTTTATATTTACTAGAAGAACAATCTAATGTGGGCTATAGATCTTTATTATTATTTGACTTTATTGAAACCTTTATAAAATAATTAATTACAATGTTATGAGGCTTTACTTAAAAGTATTACAGCAACTAACATCCAAATAATTTAACAAGGAAACTACTAACATCACAGTATTAAGGAAAAGTTGTCTAAAAAACCTTGTGCACACATACAAATTATAAGAAATTTAAAAACAACCACTATTTATGACTCTTTAAGTAAAAAGAGACTTAGGGATTGTTTAGCACAATTCTTATTTCATATGTAGACGTTCTGCATTTTTCATTAAATGACAGAGTCAGTTCCCTTGCAAGTGAATTAAAAAACATTTTATGGTTAAAGTTCCTATGCAGTGGAGCAGTAGAATATTAGGGGTGTAGGTTATGAATTATTTTCAGATTTTTATTTTGTATTATCTGCAGTTTTCTTGTATAAGTTTATGAAACAAGACTTGGCAACATTAGGTTATTACCTATTGAGCGAATACACATTTTGTAAACAAGAATCTTGTTTTTTATACCCTTCACCACAGGTGTAAAGGGTATATATAAGTTTGTCATTCCGTTTGTAATTCCCACAATTTTCGTCGGAGAGCAAAAAAGTTTACATTTTCGGGATCCTTGTAAGAAATGATGACGATAGAGCCATGTCCGTCCGTCCGTGTGTCGGTTGAAATGGCGTTTATGAAGCCCACCGATAACTGACATATATAATATATATATCAAACGATCGGAAATGCTTTCGAGAATTTTGCTATTGGAATTCAGCAAGATCGGTTCATACAATGCGGAGATATGTTCAAAAAACCGGTTTTTTGAACCGGTTTTCCAGTTTCTGAAGCCTCTGTATATACTAGGGACTTCGTTTTTACAAAGAAGTCTCGGAATTTTTGTTCTGAAAAAATGAAATAAATCGGTTCAATAATAACTGAGATATCGGACAAAACGCATTTTTTATTTTTTAAAGCCCTGGTTTAAGCTATAGATTTTTATTTTTATACAAATCGGTCACAAAATTTTTTATAAAATTTCGGTTTTTTTAATCAGCAGGATCGGTTTATAAATGGCGGAGATATGCTTTAAAATGGTTTTTGAAACCGGGTTTTCTGTTTCTGAAGCCTCTGCATATACCAGGGACTTCGAATTTTTAAAGGGGGCTCGGAAATTATTTTCTGAATTTTTGTTCTGAAAAAATGAAATAAATCGGTTCAGTAATAACTGAGATATCGGAGAAAACGAATTTTTTATTTTTGAAGCCCTTGTTCAAGCTACAGATTTTTATTTTTATATAGATCAGTCATAAATGTTTTTATAAAATCTTCGTTTTTTTTAATAAACTAAATTCGTTTATAATCAACAGAGTTATGGTTCAAAAACAAATCTGTTAAGAATATAAATACACATACAAACATGTATATTAAGTATTGTAATGACTATTAGTGACGTTTTTTGTATAGACAAGTAGTTTAGTTAGAAACAGCAGTAATATAATGAATAACAGTGATGTTGTTGTTCTTTGTATATGCAGTCTGTACAAAAATAAATAGATATGGAATTGTTGTTGTTTATTTTTAAAAACTAAAACATATCTGTTAAGAATATACATAAATACATACACAAACTTGTATATTAAGCATTGTAATGACTATTAGTGACGTTTTTGCTTGTAAGACAAGTAGTTTAGTTAGCAACAGAAGTAATATAATGAATAACAGTGTTGTTGTTGTTCTTTGTATATGCAGCCATTTTGTATATACACACATAAAAAAATAAATAAATATGGAATTGTTGTTGTTTATTTTTTAAAAGCAAAGCCTGCTATGATTGTTATTTTTTCATATTCAAATTTTCGTAGTTTGAAAAAAATTTAGATTTATATATGTGAAAATATGAAAGCATACGTTAAGGCGAAAATTTTATTATTTGTCGGTAATATGGTAATATGATGTCGATAAGATAGTAAGATGGTAATATGGTAATATGGTGAAGGGTATCAAAGATTCGGCACAGCCGAATCTTTTTTCAATTTCATTTACATTAAGTTTTGATCATCTGTTGAGTAAAGGGTAAAGTGCACGACCACATTTAATTGCTTTTTCACATATATATTGTATGTGTTGTTTAAATGAAAGTTTCTATCTAAAATAATTCCAAGATATTTGATGCTATCTTGCAGTGGAATAAAAACTCCTCCAAAAAATATAAGTGTTTTGTAGGAATGCGTTTCTGCGACCTATTATAAGGAAATATAATAGCTTGTGTTTTGCTTACATTTACTTTTATCTTCCATCTATCAAAGTATTTGTGGATGAATTTTAAACCATCTTCCATCTTTTTGATTATTGCATTAGAAACTTTACCGCAGTAGATAAAAGCACTATCGTCTGCATAAAAGGCTACTTCGTGATTCCTGCGAACAGTAATATCAGAAATATAAATTGGGTAAAGTGTAGGCGATAATACCGAGCCTTGTGGCAGACCTGCAGATATGCGTCTATCACTAAATAGCATGTTATCAATAGATACAAAAAATGAGCGTTGATCTAAAAAACTCTTTATTATCTTTTGCAGATACATTGGACAATTGAAGCTATTAAGTTTAAAAACTAGGTCATCATGCCATATTGAATCCAAAGCATTTTCGATGTCAAGAAAAATAATTCCTGTGCTCTTACGATTTCTTTTGTTAGTTTCAAGAAAATTAACGACCCTTTTTATTTGATGTACAGTTGAGTGCTCCTTGCGGAATCCAAACTGTTCAGGGTTAATAATAATATTTTGATTAGAAAAGTCTAAGATTCTCTTATTTATTATTTTCTCAAATACTTTATCCAACAGGCTTAGAATGCTGATTGGTCTATAGCTGGATGGCAATCTAGGATCCTTTCCTGCTTTAGGAATTGGAATTATCCTTCTATTAAACAAGAATTGAAGAGTTTACTTAAAATTTCAAAAAAGTAATCGGGCATATTTTTAAGAATAACACTATTAATGCCATCTAACCCAGGGGCTTTATTATTTTTCAATAGAAGTACAAACGGTTTAACTTCTTCTAAATTGGTAAGTTCCACGTTCGATCTGTCAATAATTTCATCATTAAGATTATGATTGAACCTTGAGACAGCTGTGTCCATAGGTGAAGAATTATTTAAAGTAATGGTATGTGAATTACCAAATACGTCTGCTATTGAATTTGCCTTTTCAGCGCCCGTTTTTAAAGTTTCACCATTTATATGAAGATCAGTTACTTTCCATAATTTTTTAGAGCCCGAAGTCAAATTTGCAATAAATTTTGACCAGAATTCGTTTCGGTCTTTATTAAGGTGGAAATCAATAAGATTACTTAAAAGCTTCAAAATACATTTTAATTGATTCTTATAATTTAAATCCCTAAATCTTTGAAATTTACGTTTGTATTTATTTCTCTGACTAATTAAAATTTTACTAATATCAGAGATATCTCGCTGGCAAGAATTTTTAGGACCGACAGATATTTTGATAAATGTTTCTTTAACTATAGATATTTAGTAAGATAAAGATTTTGATTACCTGAATTAGTAACAGGTTGATCAATATTCTTACACCTAATTTCATGTTCTACCCAATTTCTGATTGCTGACATGTCTGCACGGTGATACAAGAAAACTGAATATGTCATGTTTTGAACATATCCAGAAATAACACAAGATATTAATACATGGTCCGACTGTAAAACATTTGGATGTGTCTCAAGATCTGAAAAATGGAGACACGAGTTTGAAAAAAGGATGTCTACTGAAGACTGAAGAAGCCGAAGAGCTTCTTACCAGCCGAATTATCTGTCATACAATTCCAAAGTGTATGTTGGGAATTCAGATCACTGAAAATAAAGTAGTCGTTTGAAAATGATGTTAATTTATCCAAATCAGCTTTAAATTGGAGGTGTAAACGGGATTATATGCTGAAGTAAATATGACAGGGTTCTATTAATCATAACTTGTACAGAAATGCCTTCAGCAGTACTCGTTTTGATTTTTGATAACAACATATGCTTAATATTACCTTTAACTGCAATTAGAACTCCTCCACCATGCGTAGATCGATCCTTTCTGTAGGACTATAGATCTTCTTGAGTACACCACATACAAATTTTCAAAAATTTCGAAACATCCCCTAAAGTTCTTTTACTAATAATCTAGTTGCTCCCTACACTAAGGGAAAAAATTCGATTCAAAATCAACAACGGTTGTGCTCACATTGGTAATTTACGGTAACAGCTTTTTAATACCATTTGTTAACAAATTTCATTGAAAACATATGTAATTTAACAATTTGATACCGAAATGGTTTCAACTTGGTGCCAATTAGGTATCGATTTTCAATAAGAATTGAACACGCAGTGTTTAATTTAAACACATACGGTGTAGATTCACTATTGACACAGAATGGTATCGTTTTCAACACGTATGTGATTGATATTTCTCTGGGTGTATATTTGAAATCGGTATAAAGTTTTAAAATTGATTTAGAAAGGAGAAGAATTTATTTATTTTAACTACATTAAAGTTTTTTATATACTATGTAAATTAGGATGGTCCAAAACTCGTTTTTGCGAGCCACATTTAAACGTACCTAAAATGGAGTGTCATTTAGAACAACATGCCCAACTTCCTACGATGATTGGAATTGGATCCTGAAAAAAAAACAAATCTTAATTTTTTTTCTCACCAACATAAATGAGTGATTTCATGTCAAAACGAACTTCAATCGGACTACAGATGTTGGCAATTAGAAATTTTTCTCAAATCATAAAACTTTAGACTCAAGACCTTTTCAGGTCAAAAATATGACGATTTAAAAAACAAAAAAAAAGCTAAAAACTTTAAAAAAGTGTATTTGTTTAATTGCTAATAACTTCTAAACTATACATGGTAGATATCTAGTTTTAGTTTCATATTAAAGACAAAGATATTACCTTTATAACGATATTTAAAAAGTTTTTAAGTTATGATTGTGACAAGGATTTCAGAAAATGTATCTGTAATGTAAGACTTTCATTTAATTGCAGTCTGCTGCTGTATATCATCATTATGTAAGAGCAATAAATACTCATTATGTAAGAGCAATAAAAACAATTGATCAGACACGTTTAAAACAGATCACACCATTAACACAGAACATGTACTATATTTATTACATTTTATTTATTTTATATTACACATATATAAATCCCAATGTGTAAATAAATAATTTGTATTAATTTTTCTTCTTCAAATTCGTTTTGTTAGTAATGTGGTTAATTGCTTTTCGGCAAATTAAAGCTTAACTGATAATAACTAATAATAAATAACTATTAATTAATAGGCAATTATTTACAGCATATTCTATAACCATATAAAACCAAAAAGAAGAAAGAAAATAATTGAAATAAATAAATTTCATATAGTATTCTTAAGATGTTAAGATGTACACCATCTTGTATGTATATATATGTGTGTTTATAATATAAAAATTTTAATACAAATTGTTATTATCTCATTAGATAGGAACGAGTAAGCGTTGAAAATTATGCGAAAGTTAAGAATTATTTCATTAGTTTCCTGTATTTTATTTTTTATTTTTCTCTTTTGAAATTTATGTTTATCCTGCTAACGTTACAAACCACTTTCATCATTTCTCAAGATGTCAAAGTTTTTATTGTCTACAACAAACATATAGTTGGAAGCTGAGAGCTGCTTTCTCATTTTAATGTTATTTTGTTTCTTTTACTTTAGCTTTAGCTACTTCTTCAAGCCAATAAAAAGTGTCAACTATAGACACATGGAGGTAATGAAACTAAAGTACTTTATGAGTTTAAGTGTTGCTTCTCTTTTTTTCTAGTATAATTTTTCTTTTATTTCAGTTTAGTTGTTATAAACCTTGTATTATGTACGTGAACATATATATATATATATATATATATATATATATATATATATATATATATATATATATATATATATATATATATATATGTGTGTGTGATGGAATATTAGGTTTAAGGATAATAGTGTCTGCTTTGCTTTCTGTATTTGTATTTGGCAAGTGTGGAGGTTTTTAGTATCAGTCAGCCAGTCACTCACTCTATTCGTTACAAAACATAATATTCACTTTTTACTCACGAGACCTGCTATTTAATTTCAAAGTAGAAAAAATAATACACATTCCGTTACACTTGATGCTAAAACGTGGGTTCAAGAACACATTTACAAACTAAAATATATTTATTCGCTTACAAATATATGCATACATTTATACAGTAGTGTTTGAAGAAATTATGACCGTTGAGGTTTGTAGTGTCTACGTGCTTAATGTTAGTAACGTTTGTTAGGTAGTTAATGAGAATTTTGACTCTTAGAAATTTTGACCTTTTTCCCATTTAAAGGCATTTTGAATAAAAAAAAAAAAATAATAATTTTTTTTAGAGATTTCCTAAAGGCATGAGTTAGTCTTTATAACTTTAGTCTAATCTATTAGTGAAAACGATTAGACATAAAAGTGTCAAAATAGTGCAACTGCTTTTAAAATTTAATAAACTAAAAGAAGTGATCAAATAGAAATATGACATGATTTTTTGGTCTTAAAAATTATATAATAAAATAAAATTATATAAATTACATTTTAAAATCATTGTGGCATTTTAAAATATTAATTTGCTAAAAGTCTAAAGACCGGTCCCTCAGTACCAGTTGAGTACCAATTGACACCTAACACGCCCCCAAAGTTCCAATTGAGAACCAGTTGACACAAACACACTCACTATTTAACAATTGAGAGTAAATTTATAACATGCTTATTAAGTGCGCAATTAGCAACTCGCGCGCAATAACAATCAGTGGCTGAGTGGTTAGCGTTGATGACTATAAAACATAAGATATGTCAGAAGAACATGGGTTCGATTCGGGGTGCCGCCATCGACATTAACGAAAAATTATAAAAAAAAATAAACACAATTTAATTAAAAAAAAATAATAATAAAAAAAAATTTTAAAAAGTTGCCGAATTTTTATCAAATTTTTATTATATTAATCGTCACTAAACCTGTATTTTTGGACCAGTCCTGTGACTTGTCCTAAGGTGCTAGTTAGCCACCTCCAACAACAACCCCGTGTAAAAGTGACAGGTTCTTCTCATATAGAGTTCTGGATGGAACCAGTCACTAGCCCTAAGAACCTGTCACGTGACTAGTTTTGAACCGGTTCTCTTTACTCTAGGGTATTTAAAAAAAAATCAGAAATTTTGTATACTTTGTTATAGCGGATTTTGGCGTTATAATTCAATTTTAATCTGAAATATGTTCTTGTGATAAGTTTTACTTACGCAAAAAATACGATTTCACTAAAAATAATTTTAATATAACATTAATCGTCGAGGCACAACCAAGGCGCTATTAAAATTAGCGATGATATATGTCAATCTGTAGCTTTTTTAAAACCCTAAATCAAAATCAATATGGCGTTCGAAAAAAGTAAAATTTTGCATTTAATGCAACTTTACAGATTTAGTTAAGTGCAAATAAATTATGTATATACATGAAATTGTCTTATGACCTTTTTAAAAAGAAAGACGAATTTTGCAATAAAAGGATGAATATGAAAAAGATTACATCACTAAAAACTTAACTTTGCATTGTGTAAGAAGGTTTAATAATTATAAAATCGTTAATATATTTTTAATTTGTATTTAAGATACACCATTTCAAAGTAAATAATTGCAATAATTTTTGGCTTAGGACTATAAACAAAATTTTGGCAATTTTTTTATGAATTTTTTTCTTAAACCCCCATAACATTGACGCTCCACAGTGATTCCAAAACGCTTTTTTTTGGCTTTTATAGATAGCCCTTGTAAATCTCTACAAAAAATACGCTTACATGTGTAGGTTACCCCTTTCAGTTTAAGAGATATTCGGGTCGAAATAAATGTTTACGTCATTTTTAGCCTCGTGTTTTTATTTTTTTTTAAATTAATAATGCAACTATTTTTTTAAATATTCGCCAGTTTCCTTACAAAATTCTAAATACTATTGATGCAAGAATCATATAAATATATAAATCTGCTAAAAAGTTGTATTAATCTGAAGTTGGAACTTTAAAAAAAAAATTTAAATTTGGGTATTTTCATGTAAAAAAGTGGGAATTTTTTAATTCTCTGATTTTAGGACAAGTTTAAGTCCTTCAAGAAAGTTTAAGTTTAAGTCCTACATTCCACTAACTTTTTTTATAAATTATTAATCTCAATATTCTAGCCTTTTTTTAGTTACCAAATACTTGTATAAAAAGTTTATACTTTTGCTTAAAACCCAACAGAAACTTGGCCTCCTCTAGCCAAATTAAGCTATTTCTCATACATTTGTATGAATTTTTTAAGGAATCTGGTGAATATTTAAAAAAATTTAGGGGCAATACATATTAAGCCTGCCAAGTTAAAAAGAAAAAATAAAAAACTAGTCTAAAAATTAGGTAAAAATTTATTTCGACCCGAATAGCGAATAAGCTTATTTTTTATAGAGATTTACAAGGACTATCTATATATAAAATTTCTTTTCTGTCATATCATAAATTAATTTTTGGTGATTTTTCAAAAAAATTACATACCCGAGATGGCCAACTATGGAGGGCCACCCACTTCCCCCTGACCAGCTAGAAACTTGTACCTGTACCTCCAAATCAACTCGAAAACATCTCAGCTCTGACCATGCGAAATTTTATTGAGATATCTGTAACGGTTCAATAGTTACTGAATTATTTCCAAAAAAAAAAAAAAAAAAAAAGTTTTGGAACCACTGTGCGCTGTTTGGTAAAAGTCATTCACGCGAACAGATCTGTTTTTCACTAGAGCCAAGGAATATTGGTACTAAATAGCACTGATGTGTCATTAAAAAATTTTCGAACCCCAAATGTAAAGTTGCCAAGAATATCATTTTAACTGTAATTTATTTTTGATGCTGGATATAAGCCATAAGCAGGGAACGTAAGAATTATAAATTATTTTAATTGTATTTTTTGCCTAAAAAAATATATTTTACTTTTGATTTTTATTTTCTCAAAACATTTTTACTTTTTTTTTTTTTTTTTCTTTTATCAAAAAAACTCTTGTGTTATAAGCCCTTGGCCAAGTCGGTATGTTTTGACATAACTTTTCAAGAATCTCATTTTAATTTTGTTTATAATTTATGATAAATTCACATTTTGTAAGTGTCAAAATAATTTAACTAGCCAAGGCGTAAGGTATAGTTATAAGCTTTCCAATGATATATATATGGCAAAAATCGGATAAGCAGAAAATAATTTGTATTGTCGAGAAATTTTCAAAAATATAAAAATATTTAATACATTTCGTGGTAAAAGTGGCAATTAATTGAATTTTAAAATTTAAATTTTTGTAATAAAGTTGGGTACCGAATAAAAATAGATAAAATTATGCATCAATATCAATTAAAATCTTTAAGCTAGGTTGTGTTGTTTTCTTATAAGGACCTGTCAAATTTTATACATTTTTGAAAAAGAGTAACAAATTAAATTTTTATCAATTTCCAGTGCATTTATATTAAATAAAAAGTCTTTTAAAGGTAAAATTTGGAATGGAATCATTAACTTCAGATATTTAAGTGTACTTTTCTTTAAGCATTTGTAAATTATATTTTGTCCTAATATTTTTGTTATTTTTTTGAAAATTTTTCTAAAATACACTAATTTTCAATTTTCATGGAATGCAACTTAAAATGTTACAGGATGTTTGTTCTGAAAATTTTCTGAAATATAGTATATATTATTCACTTGAATATTATGAATAAAAAAAACAAAAAAGTGCGCATGTGTAGCCCGATTTGCGAAATTATTTTTTTTTTTTTTTTGGAAAAAAAATCCAGTAGATTTCATACAAAAAACAGTTTAAGTGCAGACATTTTCTTTGCTTTATCAAACATTAAACAGTGGGGAAGAATCGAAATAAATCCGTAACTTGTAATCGGCTGATTGGATTTACATGAAATTTAACATAGTCGTAGCAGAGGATAGTAATATTTTGAGTTTATAAGCAGGATACCATATACAATTCAGGAACGGAACTATCGGGGTTCAAAATAGGGTACTAATGTTATATGAAAGGTTTAATTACTAGCGAATTTTTCTCCTTACCCAATTTCCAATATTTTTATATCACCTTAAAGTCCTTTAGAAAACATGCTTGCCTATACTGTTTCTCTTATATATTCTTCGAGATGTATTCATTTGAAATTTCAACAATCTCAACTTTGCAAGATGTTGGTCAAGTCTTTTCTATATATACCCCAAAATTTTCAATCGATTTTATCGTAATTTTTTGCAGTTTCTTAAAGAACAAAATTTTTTATCGAATGGAGAAAATTTTAATTCGATATCTTTATTGACTCAAAAAGTAAACGATTTTGAATAGGCAAGTTTGCAAAAATTATTAAACAGACGGACGGACGGAAGGACAGATATTAGAATTCTTTAAAAATTCCTTAAAATTCCAAAAGTATATTATTTTTTTTACTTCTTTACCAATATAAAAACTAAATCTAAATATTAAAGTATTAATACCACCTTTCCCTGAATTAAGTGCCATTTTCGATCCACTTAACCCAAATGTATAGACGGACGGACATTACCATTCAGTCAAAACACATCTCCTAATTCTAAAAATTAATCTTTTTACTAACTAATAAATAGAAAAATTAAACATGATTATTAAGGTGTTGATATCATCTTTCCCTGAATGATGCATAATTTTCGACCCATTTAACGGATAGACGGACATTACCATTATGCCAAAAAAAATTTAAAATTTTAAAACTGATTTTTTTTTTTTTAATCTAATATTCAATAAAAAATAAAACGTGATCATTAACATATTGATATCACCTTTCTCTGAATGAATCGCCATTTTCAACCGCTTTTACCCCCATGTGTGCTGGTAGGGAATTGAAGATGAGTTTGAAAAATGTTTATATTAAATTAAGTTGATATTGCATATTTTTTATTTTATCTTTTTTGTTTTTATGTTGCAACTTTCATTAACAACCCATCCATTCAAAAGCCATCGGTGTAGAACTTTCTAATCTTCGGAGAGACCCCATTCAGTCCGACTTAAAAAATCTTTATCATAGAAATAATACTGTTCCATAACAGAAACTATTATATTACATTACGTTACACACACATTTATTAGATATTTGCATGAGTGTATGTGTTTAAGTGTATGTATGAGTGTGTTTTAAAGCTAAAGAGCATAAGGAAGCCATACGCATGACTTGTTTGTAAATTACGTCAAGTTCGCCATTGTTTTTCATAGTCATTATTATTCTTGTTGCTGTAGTAGGTTTTTTCAGCTATTGTTTCTTTGAATAATAACAAAAGCTATAGAGAAAAAACTAAACGACAAGAATGTGTGCAGGATCCTTTTTTGTTTTTCTATGACTTTTAATCTAAAAAAGTGTAAAAGTGTGTGTGTTTAACATTACTATACTCTTGATAAAATATACACAAGTCAAGTGCTTAGTTAACTTTAGCTAACTTTCTATACGTTGGTGTTATGTTTGTTGTTGTAAAGTTACCTGATTTTTTTACAATTTATTTCTTTCGTTTTTTTTTTTTTTTTTTTTTTTTTTTTGTTAAAACACACACACATGTATACTAACACACTAACGATTATAAGTAAAACGGATTAAAAGTTAAAATGAAACAAGAACAAAAAACACAGTTATTTTTGTTTAATATCCTTTGTTTTTATTCTAAAGTGTTGCAATAATTAAAGAATAGCACAAAAACAATAAACAACATTCCTTAAATGTCATAGACAGTAGCATTTTTTCTATAAGGATATAAAAAAAAGAAAATAAAAACAACAATCCTGCACAAATATAAATAAAACTTTTACTAACAAAGATAAGGAAGTCACTATTTAAAACAGGAATTCTTAAATAAAATAATTAAAATAGAAAAGAAAAAAAAAATAATAAAAAACCGAAACAAATATTTCAACAAAATAAAGTAGAATATAAAAATAAAATAAACTCTCATTAACTTAAGTGTCCTCTAAATAACTTTTACAACGACAAATCTACACGACTAGAATTAAAATGAAACTGAGAACTAAATATAAATAAAATAAATACGTTTATGCTTGAATTACACATAATTTCGTTCAAAGAAAAATCAACTCTTGCATGAATGATTCTGTCTTACGGGACATAGAAATTCTTATTAGAAAGAAAAAAATAAAAATAAACGGAAGAGAAAAGAAAAGTATATTTGACAGCATAAATTTAGTCAATAGCAAAATTTAAATGGCATTTTTTTCTTCATAACATTTTTATCTTTAAATTCTGTGTGTGTGCTTAAGAATTTCTAATAAATTGACTTGTTCTTATGTCCGTGAAATTTGAGAAAGAACCAAAAAAAAATAAAAATAAAAACCCCAAATAAAATAAAGCAACGTTTTGTTTGAATTGGAAAGACTAAAAAAGTTATCTGTCATAAAATTAATAAATTGCATAGAATTTCAATTGCCTTAGACCCATTTCATTAGTCATTTCAAAAATCATTCAAAATAATAATGATGCAATTGGGCGTATGATTAATAGGAAATTTAAGAAAAATTAAATATTCATTATACGTTCAATGAAGGAAAATTGTGGGGTGATCGCAAATGTTCATAATATTTATTTGCTATTCAAAGTACAGGTTTGATAACTAATGGAATAGGAAGAACTTCTGGGTTAAAAGGCATTAAATTTGATCTTTTGTTTGTGAAAATCAATATGGCAGCAAAAAGACCTCAAAGTTCGAGAGACCCCGAAAGTTCAAATTTTGCTTAACCAAATATCGCATTTAATAACTTACAATCTGGTAAACTTTACACCAAACATATTTTTTTACTATGTCATTTGTTGAACTAGGTCAAAATTTTTGTCAAACATTATATTATTTCTTAAGCTATTGATAAGATTTACAGTCAAATTTGATCTCTAATCTTGATCTTTTAATTTAAATTTGTGCGAATATCACGTTATAGGGTATGAAAGAATATTAAGAAATGCAATATTAAATTTTCGCAATCGTTAAAAAAGTTTTCGCACCAAACACGTAGAAATTTTGAATTCAAGATCCTTAAAATTTGTTCATATAATGCCTTATTTTTAATAAAATCAAGATTATATTGCATCATTACGTTCATTGCCTTCAATAAAATAATTTTTCTCATAAAATGCCATATCATTGCATATATTTTTGCAAAAATTTCATAATATTTATTTTTATAATTTTTAAATTCTATTCATTAAATAAAATATTAAATGAATAATATAGTCAAAATAAATATTAAAATGCATTTTAAATAAATTGTCCGATATATATGGCGGTTAAAGTGCATTTTTTATCTTCTAAATTAAACAACCTTTTTATTTCATAGTGAATATTAAGGAAATAATCAAGAATCCTTTGATAATAAAAATTATATTTTGTATAGTGATAATTTCTATTACCAGTATAACAAATTTTAACTTTAAAAAGGTTTTATAAAAATTTTAAAAGTTTTTAGAAAATGTTTTCAGTGCTGAAGTTTTTTTTCTTTGAAATAACGTTTGAAAACTGGTTTTAATCAATACAACATGGGCTATGATGTAGTACCCACACATAGAGAAAAAAATTTTCTCAATATGGTTGCTCCAACAATATTATTTTCATCGCAAAGATATATTTTCATCGCAAACATTGTTATTGTTGAATATATTTTATTTTAAAAACAATTTTGTTGTAGCAATCATATATATATGTTCTCGATTCACAATTGAGTATGGAACCAAGATGAAAACAAATTTAAAAATATCACAAGTTTTGATCTACGGAATAAAAACTTGAAGCGAAAAGGTTGACAAATTAAATATTGGCCTCGACTAGGTTGCAGGTAACTCATTCTGAAGGTCCAATTTGCGATCACACTTTCCTGGATTTTTTTTTCATGTGTGAGAATGACTGTCACACTGTGTGCGATTTAATAAATGAAATGGAAATAATTATGGAACTTCGGAACGGCTACTCCAAAATATAAAAATTTTCAGACATAAGGAATCAGGATCGTTTGTAATAAATTTTATACCCGAGGTGTACAACTTTGGGACCCTGTGGACTCGCTCCCTGTAAGTTTATATGGTCCAAGATCAAAACTTAAACTCGCTTACACCTCTACTATCACCATGTGAAAATTCATGGAAATCGGAGTAGCCGTGCCGAAGTTCCATAATTATTTCCATTTAATTTTCTGAATCGCACACTGCGTGTCACACAGTGTAGGAATGCTGGAAAGTGTGATCGAAAATTGGACCTTTAAAGTTTAAAATTGAAATTAAATTAAGGACTACGCACGAAAAAATCCATACATGCAAATCTGCTTATAGAAACTAAACCAGTGGGCGAATTTTTTTAAAGTGATATTTTTATTAATGACTGTTATGTTCAAGTTCTAAACATAAAAGAATAAATTAGTTCCTCTTTGGTTTTTAAGGAAATATCTGATATTTTCCAGAATTATTCTAATTAAAGGTTTTGTTGTAGTTCGGTCACTTATTTGCTCGAATAAGTCCACTTATTTTTAGACTCCGTTTCATTTTATGCTGAGCTTTTAATGTCCTTAAAATTATTGTTTACTATACTCCAATATCTTTCAATTGCATGGAGTTTCGGACAATTTGATGGGTTAGCCTCTATCGGTACAAACTCTTACAATTTCTTTGTTACAACTCCATTGCTTTGTTGTAATGAGAAGAAGCGGGAACAGTCCAGAATACAGCGGATATACTGTATTTTCTTAGGAAAGGGAGAAGTCTTTTCCAGAGGCACTCCTTCCCGTATATTTCTGTGTTAATGCAACCATTTTTTAAGAATGAAGTGCTTCATCCCTGCTTATGCATATGACTTCCCAAATCAAAAACTTTGTGGGGAATTTTGATTTCTTTGATACACGAAATTTTTCTGACATAATCCCTTTAGCATCTGTGACATAGAATTCCTGGTTAGGAAGTTGAAAAAAGTCACCCTGTACGAACGTTTCATCGTCTACTATGCAGAAACAAAATTTCGGAAAAAAATCGTCCGAAGAACTTACATGTTATTTTTTACCTCTAAATTCTTGCTTGCGTTTCTATTAGGATTTTTTTTCTTGCTTTATAAGTCTTCAGGCTAGACTTCCTTTCAAATTTTCTGATAATGATTCAAAGCAATTAACTTTTTGTGACACTTTTCTTCCAGAGATGAGGTGAATTTCTCTCATAATCCTTTCTATTTTACCTGAGTCCTACAACCTGAAGATACTATTTGTATTCCATTACCAGGTTACCATTCAGTGATCATGACTTCTTTGTGTAATATTATGACTCAAGAAACTGTATTTTGCGGCACAACAGCCTTCCTTGCAATTATTTTATATGACCAATACAAGATTTCATGAACAATTTGAAATATGTGTTTTTTGTTAGACTTCCATTTTAAGAAAAACCAATTTTGCTAGTACCATGAAACTTAGCACATGGCAAGTGAGCATAATGACAAATACAAACCAGTTATTAATTTTTTACCACATCAAAAGTTATAAGCCCAAGAGTAAGCACGGATTTTTTCGTGCGCAGTCCTTATATATACATATATATATATACGACCATTATTTTTTTTTTTTATATAAATACTTCTATTTTGTATGAATGTTTGGAAATAAATTTTTATGTTCAATTTATACAGTTTAAATAAATTCCAGAAATGTTAAAAGGTCACCTTTGCATCATAAAATTAAAAAAAGTACGTAAACGAATATTCTTCTACAAAAAATAAAAGCTTAAAATGTCATATTTATTATAAAATTATAATAAAGGCATTAAAATATTAAATTTTTCTTAAAATTTAACAAAGTTAACACTTTTCAAAAAATCAAATTTTTTTGTTAGCAAATTTTTTTTTTTTACTAATAATCCCCCAAAAATTAACACAATTGTGTATATTTGAGTTTATGACTGTAATCAGGGATTATTATGTCCTCCTCTTATATTCCTTTTTTTATAGACCAAAATTTTGTTGGCATTTTTTCTTTGTTGTCTAGTCCTGGCATAATAGTTAATCTCTTGTTAAATCCAAATGCATATTGTTAGTAACTCGCCCTAATGTATTTTGTTTTCATTCACATCAAAAAAATCCATCTTTTTTACACATACACATATGCATATACATACATATATTCCTTTTCTTTAAATATTTTGTTGCCCACAACAATAAGTCAATTTTATCGATTTTTTTATGCAAAAAAAAAAAAAAAAAAATTAAAATAAACCCTGAAAGTTTTTTTGCGTAAATGTGTTGTAGACAAGGCACGGACAACTTCTTTTTTTCATTCTTCTTCTCCTACATTCACAACTATTTCTCAAGTTTCTTATAATCACACATACAGACACATTTTTGTTAAAAGTGAGGAAAAAAACGTACGCATAGTTAAGTGTTTGGGTTATGCGTGTTTTGCATTTTTTATTAGACATTTCAGTTGGTGCCGCTTAAGTTTCTTTTTCTTGTTTCTTTTTTATGCTCATTTTCTAGTTTTTTTTTTTTTTTTAATAAATGTGTTGCTTTTATTATTTTTTTTTTTTTTTTTTGGAAATTAAATGCCAAGAACAATAAGATTTTGCTCTAAATATAATCAACAGATTTTCTTTCTTTTTTTCAGACATTAATATTAACATTTATTTGTTAAGAACTTTGTTTTAAGGAATAAAAACAAATAAATAAATTGTATGTAAAGTTGGCAACAAAAGTTGTGCGTTCCTTTATTAATGTAATCAGTAATTAATTGGTTTTCTTTTATATACATAATTAAATTTCTTTAGATTTTATTTTAAGTTGTTACATAATTTTTTATAAAAAATAAATGAATAAAAACAAATAATGAATTTTATAAGATAAGGTACTTGTTTATATGTAAGTATTCTTATGAAAGTTTTATTATTGAAAATATTCAAAATTTGCTTTTATGTTATTAAATTTGAAATATTTAATAAAACTTTCAATTAAAATCTGCAAGTTTCCACTACCAGAAATAACAAAAGCCTCAAATCGTACACATATATGCTATTCATTTCGAGCCTAAAGAAATATTTTGTTATTAATGTGTTCTTGAGCTCAAAAAGTAATCGACAACAAAAGTTCCACAACGATTGAATTATGCAGCTATCCGAAAAATGGCAAAAGGTTGTAGGTAATAATAGCAAATATGCACTTGATTAAAATTGGCTTACAATAATGAAAATTTTAGTTCAAAATTTTTCCAAGAAAAACCGCGGATACTTTTTGCATAATGCACTAATACATAATACAGGGAAACAGACTCATAGACTTTTAAACCTATAAATTAAATTTCTTGAATTTGTTCTAGTTTTCGGGATATACCATAACATAGAAAATTAATGAAATTGTGTAACATATTGCTACATAAGGACTGCGCACGAAAAAATCCGTGCATGCTCTTCAACTTATAACTTTTGTTGTAGTGAAAAATTAAAAATTAAACATAAACACATAATTCAAATTTTACATGAAATCTTGCATTGGTCATATAAAATAATTGCAAGGAAGGCTATTGTGCTGAAGAATACAGTTTCTTAGGTCATAATATTATATAAAAAAGTCATGATCACTGAATGGTAACCTGGTAGTGGAAGATAAATAATATCTTCAAGATGTAGGACTCAGGCAAAATAGAAAGGATTTTGAGAGAAATTCACCTCATCTCTGGAAGAAAAATGTCACAAAAAGTTAATTGCTTTGAATCTTTATCAGAAAATTTTAAAGGAAGTCTAACATGAAGACTTATAAAGTAAGAAAAAAATCCTAATTGAAACGCAAGCAAGAATCTGGAGGTAAAAAATAACATGAAAGTTCCTCAGACGATTTTTTTCCGAAATTTTGTTTCTGCATAGTAGACGATGAAACGTTCGTACAGGGTGACTTTTTTCAACTTCCTAACCAGGAATTCTATGTCGCAGATGCTAGAGGGATTATTGCAGAAAAATTTCGTGTATCAAAGAAATCAAAATTTCCAACAAAGTTTTTGAATTGGGAAGTCATATGCATACGCTGGAATGAAGCACTTCATTCTTAAAATAAGGTAACATTAACACAGAAATTTACGAGAATGAGTGCCTTTGGAAAAGACTTCTCCCTTTCCTAATAAAATTTAGTATATCCTCTGCTTTCCGGCCTATTCCCGCTTCTTCTCATTACGACAACAAAACAATAGAGTTGTAACAAAGAAATTGTAAGAGTTTGTACCGATAGAGGCTAATCCATCAAATTGACCGAAACTCCATGCAATTGAAAGATATTGGACTCTAGTAAAAAATAATTTTAAGGACATTAAAAGCTCAGTATAAAATGAAACGGAGTCTAAAAATAAGTGGACTTATTCGAGCAAAAAAGTGACCGAAACACAATAAAACCTTTAATTAGAATAATTCTGGAAAATATCAGATATTTCCTTAAAAACCAACAGGAACTAATTTATTCTTTTATGTTTAGAACTTGAACATAAAAGTCATTAATAAAAATATCACTTTAAAAAAAATTCGCCCACTGGTTTAATTTCTATAAGCAGATTTGCATGCACGGATTTTTTCGTGCGCAGTCCTTACTTTGATAACAAATTGTCTGATTTAGTTTAATAAAATACCAAAAAATTCTAATTCACACTATGTTTATGTAATGTATATAATTTTCTAAATTCCACCTCATAGTGCAAAATATATATAAAATTATTATTTGCTTTATATTTATGTGAATTATTCAATTCATTGTTAATAACTGTGGAAAGGAAAAAATCTTTAATTTTCTACACATATTTATGTACTATGTATGAAGCTATAACACTCATTATTTTATTTTTTCATCATATTTTGTTATAATGTATGAGAACTATAAATAGCAAACTATAAAAAACAAAAAAATGCTACAAAATAATAGTGATTCTTCTAGTAGTTGTAATTTTATTCAGGGGTAATACGCAATGTGGAAAGCGAGTTGGTCTATTATTTTTTATTTTTTTTTTTTTTACGTTTATACACCACGCTCATTAAAATTAATGACATGTCTTCCTTTTTGCTGTAGCTAGTATTATATGTTACTTTGGAAATGGATATAAAAGTTGAAAGAGCAATATACAAAAAATAAAAATACTAACATGTTATGTATATAAGAAATATAAGAAAAAAACGCATTAAGAACACACATTTATAGAACATTATATACAACAAGAAAAAACGAGTCATATAGAAAATAAAACACATCATCGTAAATATTTGCTGAAACTATATTAAAGTCAAAGAAAATTTTGTTGTAATTAAAAAAATAAGCAAAAAAAAAACTGAAAGAAATAGTTCTTATTTCAGTTTTTAGTTTTCTCCTCATTTTAATTTTTGTATCATTCATTTCTACCACAACACACATGTTGATAATGATGATGCTGAAACAAGTGATTAAAAATTTAATGTTAACCAAAAATTTTTGTTGGTTTTTCTTTTATTTTTCGTGATTATTTTTTTTTATTTTTTTTTTTTTTTTTTCATTACGTTGACATAAAGGTTGAGATTTCTTTTCAATTGAAGAAAAAAAATTGAGAAAAAAAAAGAAAATGTGTAATTTTTTCAGGGGAAAAAGTTGAATGTCATTCATTTATTATTTAATGCACCAGTTGATTGTTTGTGAATAAAATCATTACATATTCATATGTATAAGTATATGTAATGTGTAATTCTCATTAAGCAGAGGAAAATAATTATGAACATACAGTCGATAAAAAAATGAATCCAACACATTATTAAGGCTAGAAATTACAATGCATATACAAAACCTGAAACAGTTTCATTTGTATTTGATCTGCTAGCAAAATTTTCAGTTTTTATTACAACATGTTAGTAATGATAACAAACATTTGTTTGGATTAACCATTTTCCCAAATTTAGTCAGTTGCTTTTGAATTTAGTCAACATAAGATCTTTTGTCTCACTATAAAATTGTTTTCTGTATCTACACAGAAAAAAGTAAAAATGGACTTCAATTACGAAATTTGTAATATTAATTAATTTTTAATTGATTTTGCTTCAATCATCAAAATGATAACATTAATAACTAGAATAATTGATATTATTATTACTTCTTTTCCTTAAATAGATGCAATGAGCTAAATTTTTTTGAAAATTTATTAAATTTATTTTATTTCTCTACTTTTATAGACAAATATTTAATTTTTCTTTATATTTTATTAACAGCTGTAAATTTATTAAAAAACAAAACTGTAAACCAACTAGAAAATTAATTATATTAATAAATCATATAATTAAATTCCAATATAAAGTTAATTAATAATTTTATTAAAAAATTATTTGAAATATTTTTTTCAGTGTAAATTAATTATATTAATAAATCATATAATTAAATTCCAATATAAAGTTAATTAATAATTTTATTAAAAAATTATTTGAAATATTTTTTTCAGTGTAAATGAAAAAAGTATTACAATTATCTTTAATCTTTAAATTTTTTGGCCATACTTTGCTTCGTCATCATTATTTCATATTTTAACCACATAAATTAAGTGCTAATTAGTAAAAAGAAAAATGTATTGTGTAATATTTTATTTTCAAAATATAAATTCCTTCTATTGCATGTTATTTGACTTTTTACAAATTTTGTTGTGGTTTTTAAACTTCTTTAATTCGTATATGGATTTATAATGTTAACAAGTAATACAATTTTTTGCTCTAATGTTGCAGCAATAAAAGTTTAAAAAATACCATAAACTTAAGGTCAAATTCTCTAAGAAAATATTAAATATAAATATGTTTTCATATATTCCACTCCATTTTCTTTAGTCTATTAAGAAATGCTTGAAAACGAAAACCTAAAGAAAATGTTACATTAAATATTTATGTAGGAAACACTATGTGGTTTTAAAGTTTATATTAAAACTTTATCAAAGTTGCTACAAGTAACTGAGTATATTTGGGAATATACTTATATGTAATATATATTTTTTTAAATTTATATTTTTACAAGAATATTTATATATAATTCTTTTTGAACATTTAAAACTTTAAAATTTATACAAAGAATTATGAAAATAAATATACTTGTATACACAAACATACACATGTGGAGGTCTATACATTAGGAACTGAGAGAAAATTTCACCGTTCTGTTTTTTGCTTACCCAATATTTTTATTTTTTAATTTTTTTAAGTTTTTTATTGCATTTTGTTCATTAACTAGAAAAAATCATTCCGTAAACTTATAGCAACAAAAAATACTTTTTAGTAAAATTTTTGAACATTTGCAACTCTTTTTCTCTCTTTCTAATTAAAACTATTTACAATAACAAATAATTAGAAAATAACATTAAGCACATTATCCTTTAATAATACTGGAATTTGATAAAGAAGTTCATAATATTTTTTACCAGGGACCGAAAATAATAGTTATATAAAAAAAGACAAAAAAAAAAAAAAAAACAACAAATATCAAACAATAGTCGAGATATATTTTTTTTTTTTTTTTGTAGTTTGGTAATTTTTTGTATTATAATAGTTTTTACCATAATATAATAATAATTGTTATTTTTTAATTAAAAAAAAAACAGATATAAACAAATATCGGCGATCTGACTCAAATATACCATAACGATCGTACTGGACCTTCATAAAATGCAACAAGTTTTAATTTCTTTTGAGAATTTTAGTAAAAAATAAAAAATGCACTTAAAGAAAAGATGGGTGAATTAAATAAAAAAGTAATCAACGTTAATTAATAATAAAAAAAATAGTATTTCTTTAAAAAATAACACAAATAATTTTTATTGAAACTTCATTGCACCATCAAAGTAGGCTGTAAAGTGGGCGGACCACGCCCATTTTTTGTTTCCGACTTTACATTGGTCCTTGAACTATGTGAACACAATTTCGTTGATTTTCACCATATATGGGAGGTGGGCGGTAAAGTGGGCGGACCACGCCCATTTTTGGTTTCCGAGTTTATGTCGATCCACCAAGTATACGTGCTTTTATTGAAGAAATATCAGCAGAAAAGTATTTCACGGACACCCTGTGTTTCTAGTTTTTAGCCCATAACTTTTTTTGTTTATTAACCGATTTTGCCCATTTTCAATACCAAACAAACCTTATATAAGATAAATATTTGTGCCAAATTTCGTCTCCCTACGTTGCCCCGTTCGAGCTCTATCCTGCTTTCAACAGACGGACAGACAGTCGGACGGACATAGCAAGATCGACTCAGAATTCAACCAGGACCCAGAAAATATGTACTTTGTGGGGTCTTAAATGATTCCTTCGACATGTTATACACGGAATGACATAATCAATATACCCCCCATCTTTTTGATGGTGGATATAAAAAATAAGGAGACAAAAAAATTAATTTTATTTTTATATTCAATATAACAAAATATAATGTAAGTTAGAACGTTATGATATATTTTAGAAGGCTTAATTATAAACATAGGTTGTTAAAACATTTTTCCTTGTCCATTCATTTGTATCTAATGTGTTGAAAATCGAATACAATATTATAAAAACAATGTTTAAATTGAAAGATTCAAAATAGTTTTAAAACGTCATGTTAAATTTTTTTCAGTACATTCTAAAAAAATATTAATACACCCGCTAAGCATGTGTACTCGCTGCTGTCTCAGCGAAGATTAAATGAAAGAGCGTAAGAATATGTGTGAGGCTCTCAGCACAAATGTGCTACGAATGGGCATCTATATTTTATAAATCTCGTAATGTTGTAAAATTCAACACAAATAAAATCGTTTGTAACCTTAAACTACAAAATAAAATGTTTTAACATTGGAATATAATTAACCATAAGCCTTATACAAGGACCTCCCCTACTTTACTTAAACGTGCATTAATCAGGCAAAAATTTGACTTTCTGAGTAGATTTAAGAATATCATCTGTCTGCCTGCCTAAAAGTATAGATCGCAATTTCAATTTTATGATAATTATTGAAATTAATTATGATCGGTTCATTTTTTCACCTAGCCCCTCTACAAATGTCCTCCTGGAATAGTGGTTTAACGATCATAAATACCTTAAACTTAGCAATATTTTAATGAAATTCGGTTTTGTTTTGTATAAGTGTCAATCTTTGTGCTAAGTTTCATGACTATCGGTTCATAATTGATCACAGCTCTCATATAAACCCCCTTCCTAAAATCATTTTAACGTGTATAAATCCTATACAAATAAGTATAAAAAGGTAGTCCCAAATTTTATGAAAATCGGTCCATAATTTATCAAAGCTTTCATATAAAGCCCACTTTCAGGAATCACCCAATAGTGCATTAATTCATATAAATATTAGCATCAACATAATATTCTGTATTCGAATGTTTTATTTTACATTTAATTCAGGTATCGATTGGCCATAGGTCTAATAAAGTCCCTCCCCGAATTTTGTTACACATACACAATGGTGTAGGGTATCATATGGTCGGGCTTACTTTCTCGTTTTATTCTAAAACGTTCAATTAACTAATTCGATGTATTTCCGTAAGAATAAGTTCAGTTAGTTCAAACTAAAAGGGCGCTAAAGTCGAAGTTTTTTATAAGCTAAAGTCGAAACTGTTAAATTCAGAGTTTATACTTTATCATAGCTTATTATTAAGTTTCAATATCTGCTTTAAAGTAGATCATTTTATAGCAGCAGTTTAGTTTTTATAGTTTTTAGGTGATAAAAAAGGCTCCAGATTCAGGTCTTTATAAAGTCACAGTTTATTCTTAATATCATTATAAAGTTCTTCTTTTTCTTTAATCGAAAGTTTCAATTAAGTTTTAATTGTAGCTTATAAAAGTACCAATTTATTTTTAAACACAGGTTGTAAATAAGTTCCAATTAAGCTCTAATCGTAGGTCATGATAAGTTGTTATTTAATCCTAGTTTATTGTAAAATCCACATTTAGCTTTATTCCTATTTCATAATAAAGTCTGAGTTTAGCTTTAATCGTAGTACAAGATAAATTCACAGTTTAGTTTCAATACCAGTTCAAGATAAACTCACACTTAGCTTTAATTTCAGCTCCAATCGTTGAACATTATAAAGTCCCCGTTTAGCTGTAATCGTAAGTTAATCCTAGGTTATAAAGTAAATAAGAATTTTCCAGTTTAGCTCTAATCGTTTGTCCCAGCTTTGGCTTTAATCATAAGTCTCGATAAAGTCACAATTTAGCTTCAATATTAATTCTCTGCATAATTCAAGTTTGACAAAAAAAAAAAAAAACAAAAAAAGCTAAAAATTAAAATTTTCAATAAATTCTTTAAATTTTCCAAATATTATTATAGGCTACTTTATTCATCAACCATCATTATATACTCTGAGTCATATTTCTTATTATTATTCTCTTATTGCTACATTTTTATGCTTATTATTGTTAAAACTTTTTAGCCATGATTCCCATTACACATCTAAAATAATAATAATATTTTTTGGTAAAAGCAACAATAATAACAAAAACTCACTCACCCACACACAAAATAAAATCCTTATTCTTCATATACTCATTCAACTACTTTCTAAGGCATTGTTCTTGTTTTATAACAATTCTTATTTTTACATATAAAGTAAGTTTTTTTTTTTTGTTTTGTATTCTTAAGCTTTTGTTTTATTTTTAATACCTACTATATATATATATATTTTTTTTTTTTTTGTTAAAAACAAAACCTATTTTAAACAACAAATACGTGCTTTTTTCTAACCAAAAATCATTTATAATATTGTTTCTGTTTGCAGATGAAGAAGTGGAAAAAGAGAATAACCAAAACGTAGTGAATATTAAAAAGACGAAGAAAAATTTTTTTCCTTTATGGAAATGTATGTAAAGAAAAAAACAAAAGGAAAAATTGTAAATTTTATGGTACTCTGGAGTTATTTTTATAAAATAAAATAAAGAAAAAGAAAAACGTATATGAATATATGAGTTAACAGTGAGGGAATGTATGTTAGTTTATTCTAACACTTAAAATATTATTCATACAACCACCAATACCCATGATTTACAAGTTGAGTCTAAAAACCGAGAACTAAAGTTAAAAATGGTTTCTAGTTTCATAAAATTTTGTTAAAACCTGAGGCTGATAAGAGAAGCAGAGAGTTGTTATATGGTTATTTTGAGGGAAATGTGAGAAGAATGCAGTTAAGATTAGGGTTAAGAAAAATATTTTAACAGAAATATGAACAAAAAAAATAAAATTAAAATTAAATCAGCTTACTTGTACATGTGGGTAAAATTTTAAATAGTAACGGAAACGGAAGTGGCAAACTATAAAAAACATAATGTTTAATATGTTGAAATTTAATATTCATGCGAAGGAATATGTTTTAGTTTTAGTTAAAGTTTTTTTTTTTTTTTTTTTTTTAATTCTCATAAAAATATTTGCACTCAGTCTCTTAAAATGTCTAGAAAGTTTTTGTTTCAATAATTTATGGAATTAAGACACGCGAGAGAAGTTTTTGCAGAATGTTTTTGTTGTTGTCTTTAAGTGACATAGGAGAAAGTAAATTGAGAATATAAATTCGTAACTTTGCTAGAGAAAAAAAAATAACTCAGGAAAAATAACGTTATTAATTTAGAATGTAACTTTGGTAGTAGGTCTTTTTTATAAGGTCCCTATTAAGAATAAATAGTAGATTATTATATATCCAGCAAAAAAGGAACTGAAAATGAGCTAAAAATGTCATGATGTCAAGTTGTTATTGGAAGAAGTACTTAGTGCTGAAAATGAACTGTAGAATTTCTTTTTTTAACCCATGGTTGTCATTTTTAGGATGTTCTTCTTTAAAGCTTCTTGTTCATTGCTTTTGTAGTACTTCTCTTAAAGCCATGTTTATATATTTTTGTATAAAAATTCTGTTTTAGCCTTTGAATTTTGTGAACTTTTAATTTTCTTAGAAACTTACTTTACTACTTAAAATACATTTATTTTCACTTTTTAGTAAGTAACTTTTATATAAGCTCAAAATATGCACTTACTTCTCTTTTGGAAGCACTTGAACCTTTTTTTTTTTCCTGGATAGTTTTAGTTTAGCTTGAATGCTTAAAATTTATATAAACAAAATTTAGTTTTAATCTTAGGATTAAATGAAAGCTCTAAACTTTAATAGTAGCCCCAGCTAATCTTAAAGTTAAGTCATTAAATTAATTAAGCTTAATCGTAGGGGTTTATACAGTCTCCAATTCCCAGTTCCAGTTAATTAATCGTAGGTGTTTAAAGGGTCCTAGTGCATCTTCATTCAGTCCCAGTTTAAATGCAGCCATTTTTAATATACTATAGTTCAAAATGTTCTTCAACAGTTGTATAAAATATAATTAACCAAATTTGTAGAATTAATTAATCTGAGAATTAACTAAATGGCTGTATGAATTAACAAAATTTCTGTATTTGTATAAAATATGATTTCATATAAAAATATTTAAATACATATTATAACTGCATTCAACCATAATAAAATTTTTATTGTGGTTAATAACTAATTAATAAAACAGAAAAAAACGTTGCTATCATGAACACGGTATTATTCAAATCAATGAAAAATAACTATACAAACATTAAATAGTTATAGTGATCATGCTGTAACCATGTTTTTTCTCTGCGTGAAGTAAGGCTCGATTTGCTGGTCTGTATTAAGCCCTAGTTTATCCCAGTATAATTTCAATCGTGTATGTCTTTATATAGTTCCAGTAAGGCTTGATTTGTTGGTATGTATTAAGCTATATTTTAGCTTGAATTTTATATCATTATATAGTTCTAATTTTGCTATAATTTTAGATGTTTATAAAGTCCTATTTCATCCGAAATTTTAAGCATTTAAATACTAGGTCCTTATTTAAACCTAGTATAACTTTAATTGTAGGTCTCCAAAAATTTAATTTTGACTTCCATTATAGATCTTTTTATAGACCCAGTTTAAAGTCAATTCTATGTACTCATAAATACCTATTAAAAAGCTTTAAACAATAATTGATATATTGTTGTATATTTTAACTCTAATATTACATTTTTAAATACTCTCATTTCAATTTCCTTAAAAATTACTTCAAATAATTTCTTAAATATAAATCAAATTATTTCAAGCATTAAAAAAATTATTTTTATACCCACCATCAAAAAGATGGAGGGTATACTGATTTTGTCATTCCGTGTGTAACATGTCGAAGGAATCATTTAAGACCCCTTAAAGTATATATTTTCCGGGTCCTGGTTAGATTCTGAGTCGATCTAGCTATGTCCATCCGTCTGTCGGTATGTTGAAAGCAGGATAGGTACAAATTTGGTACAAATATTTATCTGATATAAGGTTTGTTTGGTATAGAAAATGGGCAAAATCGGTTAATAAACAAAAAAGTTATGGGCTAAAAACTAGAAACACAGGGTGTCCATTTCATACTTTTCTGCTGATATTTCTTAAACAAAAACATGTACTACAACGAAATTTTGTATAAAAAGTTCAAGGCTCGATATAAACTTGGAAACCAAAAATGGGCGTGGTCCGCCCACTTTACCGCCCACCTCCCATATAAGGTGAAACTTCAACGAAATTGTGTTCAAATAGTTTAAGGACCAATGTAAACTCGGAAACAAAAAATGGGCTTGGTCCGCCCACATCCCATATAACGTATAATTTTAAAAAGTTGATGGTGGCCATTTAGATTCTGCCGAGCCGAATATAACATTCGCGCTTGTTATTAATCCTTGTCAAATATATACAATATTTACAAAAATTATTATAACCAAGGCCAATTGCTTAACATACAAGTCTCGTTAACATTTTAGTTTTTATTATTATTATTGTTTTTTTTTTTTTTTTTTTTTTTTTTTGTAGCACGATTACCTCTACTTCAGTGCCAGAGCAGGTTAGCAATGCTGCAGTGGTAGTCAAGTCATGTTTAAATTAACAAATATATGTGTGACTAAGTTGCAGTAACGACAAAAAGTATTTTCAGAAATTTTCTTCTTTCTACCATAGTTTTATCAACAAGATTTTATTGTGTTTTTGAAATGTGTACACATACGGGTAAATAAACACAAATACACGCATACTTTAACATACGTACGCATTCACAATAATGCTGTCATAATACAACAAATTTGAAAAAATTTAAACACGTTTATTTACTAACAAATGCAGGCATAAATACATATAAAAATATATATTATTTTAAAATAAAACACCCAGCAGGAATAATATTAGAGTTTGTTTAGTACAACAAGGCTTTAGAAATACATATTTCAATTTTACGCAACACTCAGACCGCTTTCTAAAAGGTCTTTCAAAGACGACATTCAAAAAAGAGATAAAGGAATTTTTTAAGATCCTAATAGAATAAAAATTTTTGTTTTAAAAATGCTGACCTTTTCATTTTTTCCACTGGATATTATGCTTTACTATTACAAAATATATACTACCATTTGTATGTACAAAATATAATAACGTGACTTTAACAGGCATCTAACAATAATTGCGTGAGTCGTGAATATTTTTTAGCCACTTTAAAACAAAAACTAAAAAAAAACTATACACACTTTAACAAGTACCTATTTTGCATATTTTAATAGCGATTCAGTCACATCACACACATACTTAAATATGAATACAAACTCAAGTATTTTTTCCTTTCTGGTTTCCTTTTTTCCTTTTTACTCGTACACATTATTTTTTCTTACTAATTTATACAAGTACTTGTACTCGTATAAACACATACTTTTCAAAATTCAAACACGCTTAAAATATCATATTTATTCGTATCTGTTTTTAACATTTACTTAGTTAAGTTAGTTAGCATATAGACAAGGTTCTCTTTGTTCCCTTTTATCCTATTTATGAAATAAGTTAATTTTGTTATACATATAAAGCACATGTACTTACATACATATGTAGTTATTTGTAGTAATTATGTATGTTTTTTTTTTAGAAAGATTTAATATATGTAATTATTGCTTTGAAATGTACAAAAGTGGTTTAGAGAATTTATAAATGATAATTAAATTTTACCTTTAGTGTCAACTAATTTTTTAGAGCACTTTTTCCTTGGTTATAAATAAGCGAGTTGTGAAATTTACTTAAGTGATACTTTTTTCTATATTTGAACTCAGTTGTTGCTCACTGGGCCTTATTATAATGTACTTAAATGGAACAATTAATTAAATGTAGATGTTTTGATGTAAACAACTTAAACTGCAAGGTCAATAGACAAACGTTTGAATACCGAAATGCAAAATTTTAATACAGGAAAAACAATACTTTATATATCAAACTCCAATTATTTTTTAAATGAATCGCAAACTAAAACCTTACTATCTTAACGACAAAACACAGTGAGACCAAACCCTAAGGGGTGGATTTTTGGTCACTGAACAAATTCATAATAAAAACGAGAGAAAAAGATATAGTCGATCAAGCCCGACCATATGATACCCTACACCACTATGTACATTATAATTCGGGGTGGGGTCTTTTATCAGACTTGGAGCCAAATGTGGACCGATACTTATATTAAGTGTAAAATAAAACATACGAATGCAGAATATTACGTCGATGCTAAAATTTATAAGAATTTATTCACTTTTTGGTAATTCCCGAAAGAGGGCTTTATATGGGAGCTATGGTAAATTATGGACAGATCTTTGTAAAATTTGGAACTATTATTTATGCTTATAGATATTTGTCTCAAATATTAACTTAATACTAACATTTTAATGGGATTTGTGCCCGTTAAAGTAATTTTCTGAAAAGGTTTATATGGGAGCTATGGTCAATTATAGACCGATCTTTATAAAAATCGGCACACTTATTTAGACTTATATATATATATATATATATATATATATATATATATATATATATATATATATATATATATATATATATATATATATATATATATATATGTATATTTAAGGGAGTTATGCTCGTTAAACCCTTTTCCGGGAGGACATTTGTATGGGGGCTGGGTGAAATAATGGCCCGATCATAACCAATTTTAATAGGCTTCGTCCCTAAACTGTAAGAAACCTGTGTGCCAAATTTCATTAATTTTTATTCAAAATTGCCACCTGTAGTTTGATTACAAGGTTTACATGGACGGACAGACGGTCAGACGGACGGAAGGACATCGTTAAATCGACTCAGAAAGTAATTTTAAGCCGATTGTTATAAATTAAGGTGGGTCTTAGAACAATATTTTTGGGTGTTATAAACATCAGCACCAACGCATAATACCCTCCCCACCTATGGTGGTGTAGGGTATAATTAACTTAACATGGAGATAATCCGGACTAAGGTAGGTATGTGGAGAAGGGTTACACACAGATGAGTATCTGTATATCCACTCGGAGACCTAGAGGTTCATTGTGAGTCCCTTCGTATATAATTTTTAAATTTTAAAATGGAATTACCCAATAATAAAAAAAAAAAATTTTGAAAACTATTTTTGTTAAATATCAGATCAAATTATTAGATTTCTCTTTGAATTATAACGAAATAATCAACACAGAAAAAATTATTACCGTCTTTTTTTCAATTAACTCAGTTGTTTAATTTTGCAGCAAAATTTAATAAATATATTCAAGAAAAAATAAAATAAAAATAATTTTTTGTATGATTTTAACATTTTTAATTCATTCAATCATCTACTTGATTGATTTAATTAATTTATTAATTGGGAATTTTTTTCTGTTTTGTGTTTTTTATAGTTTTTAGTAATTGATATAATCATTTTGGTGAGAGGTGCAAATTTAAACAAGTTTATAATTGAATGAATTATTTTCATATATATTTGTTAATTAGTGACTTTTTTCTGTGAATGTAAAAATTGAAGAGTATTTTTAAAATTATTTACAAAAAATGTTTTGGAAAAATATGGAATTATTTCAGCACTACCTTTACATTATGTATCATATCTTAACTACGAACATTTAGTTTTTAGACCTGGTATGATTGTTCATATTTGAAAGTATGAAGACGATATTCCTTTGTTTGGTATTATTCACTATATTTTTAAAACAAATATTTCTTATAGTTTTTGTATCCAAAGACTTTTAAATCATGGATTTGAATCGCACTATCAAGCTTTTCGTATAGAATATGAGGACATATATTCCATTGTTAATTTAAATTCGCTTGAGTCAAACTATATTGGATAAGTTTGTGTTAATAAAGAAGATATTACATATTTAAATTAAAATTTGCTTGTATTGTACAATATTAAAATACAATAACATAACTAAATTATAATTAATTTTAATAAAAATTAACATCAGATAAATCCTAAAAAAATTGGCTTTTATTTCATTATTTTTGGGTATAATAGGCCGTATATACAACAAAAATATGGTTGCGGATCAACAATATTTGTATTGTGATTCAACCATATTTTCGTTGAATACATGAATCAAGCACATATACAATAAAAATATGGTTGCAGCACAACCATAATATAATTTACAGACAACCATAATACGACAGTATTCTATTATGGTTGCTATTCACCATGTTTTTTTTTTTTTCTTTGCGTGTAGGAGTGATAGAGAAGTAGTGACAAAAGTATTTAGAGCGAAGATGAAAGATGAGACCAAGAAAAGAAAAAGAGATATAAAAAATTTGGATAGCAAAGAAAGATCTACCGCCCTATTGCGTTCGCTCTAAATATAATATAAATGAAATATAATATGCTACAGTGTCTCTTTTTCCTCATTAACTTCACACATTCTGCAAAGACCGGAAGAAACTTTCTCCCAATTACATGAATTTTTCCCTATTGGGCAATGATCTGTCAAAATACCTACCATGGTTTTCAGGTTTCCTCTTTTTATGCCTAATAGTAGATTTGTATCTACCTTATCAAGTTTCGGCCATAGGACCCTTGATATTTTGCAGTCCATTCTGGTATTCCGTGCATGATTGGTTCTTTCCCGAATCCACTCTCTAATTAACCTGGAGTAAGGGCCTAGGGGTGGTGTGACACCACTTTCACTTTCAGCTCCATCCACAGCCGCACCGTTCAAAGCTAATTCATCAGCTATTTCATTGCCAGCTATCTCGCAATGATCATTAATCTCCTAAGAGCCTTCCTACAGTCGCTAACTAGTCCAGACTTGACAAAATGTCCATTCAGAACCTTTAGCGCCACCTGGCTATCTACATACAGAGTGACTTCTGTATTCTTTTCAATGCTCCTTGCTATAAATTCCGTGGCCTTAAGAATTTTGGAACACGCTACAACTATCCTAGAGCCTATACGATTCCCTGACGTTCTCCTCAAGAAGATAACCACCCGCATCGGTGCCTATATCCATCAGTGAATACCGATACTCCACTAAATAGTTTCTCCATGCCCACCCATTGGTCCCTATTTGGTATAATGAGTGTAGAAGCTTCCCCGAAATCAATATATGTTCACAGGTAATCCGAGGACCCCGACGGAGCTAAAGCATGGCCACTGAGACTGATTTCGTTTAGAAGTTTGGAATGTCCTACTCTAGTTGATCCCATTAGCCGTAGTTCACTAAGTCTAAGTGAAATCCTTGCCTCTTGCGTCAAATCGTCTTAAAATCACATTGACGGCTAAGATCCATAGTAAAGGAGAGAAAACTCCTCCTTGCGGTGTTCCTATAATCACTAGATTCCTTATGCACACATCTCCCAAATTCAAATTGATTATCTATCTTGCTATTAAGCATCAAGATAATCCATTCGATTAGGAAGTTTTGTATGCATAGTGATTCTTGTGATTCTCAATCTTAATATTATTGAAAGCTCCTTCTATATCTAGGAACGCTGCCAAAGTTCAATATAACTCATCACATCATGCAGCGTAATCTCAACAGATTTACCCTTTAGATAAGCATGTTGAGCCCCGCTGATGATATGGTTGTCAATTGTTGTCCTCAGATAAAGATCAATCAGTTTCTCTAATGTCTTCAGTAAAAAAGAAAATAGGCTGATCGGTCTGAAATCTTTGGGTTTATTTTAGGTAGCTTTCTTGGAATATATCTCCTAATGAGACATACACTAAAAAACTCCGTTTCAGAATTAAAAAGGCTTAAATATAAACCGATGTATTGGCTAAATTTTTTATTACGATACTAAAAAAAGTTTATTGATATCTCCCCCGTCTACGCTACTATTCTTTAATTTTTTTCTCTAAGTTTTTTTAATAAAATCTTTTTTTTTTTTTATTCACTAATTTCACTTCAAAAAAACGAAATAACGTCAAGCCGAAAATTCAAAAATCAAGCGTAAATATCGTTTAAACTCTAATATATAACTTAGGTAGCTTATTTTATCTATATCTTTCCAAGCGCTTTACAGAAAATTTTAACCTGTAATTTGATTGCAACGTTTACATAGATGAACAGACAGACAGATAGACAGACATTGTTAAATTGAGATTAAAGTGGCCTTTAGACCAAATTTTTGGGTGTTTCAAGGTTTAGGTTTAAGTTAAAAGGGTGACCCGCAACTACACTTGGAGACCGTAAGACACAATTTGATATCCTAGAAAAGGAAATATATTTACCCAACTATTATTAACAATTCATTATTAAATTGGTTCATGTTCAAAGCAACCCGTCATTGAGACAATTTAGATCGTAGAATGTGATGTAGGGTATAAAAACGTTACATTTTATGAGGACAAGAATAATCTTTAAAATATGTTACACATCAAACAGGATAAAATATTTGATTTGAATTATATTTGCTGTGAAACTCAAGTTAATTTCCGTAATAGCCTGTGTATATTTTTGAAAATATTAACATTTCCTCAATATCAGTACTGCGCATGCAGTAAAATAAAAATTATAAACTCACACACATCTTTTTAAAATAGAGTTCATCATCTAAAGGTCAATACTTTATTCTAGCAAAAAAGCCAATTTAAAACAAGGTTGAATTTAATTTTATTTTTCCCTTAAATATTTTCTCAATAACATGTTAAAAATTATGACAGTTTTGATAACCAACATTTTTAAATGTCAAATTTAAAACAATATTTACACATAGAGTTTGTCATCTAATTAGTATAAAATAAAATGTCTAAATTAAAAAGACACTTTAATTAGTTTGTGTAATAAATTTGAATTTAGCTAAAACTAAATGAGGTTTAATTCATTATACGAGCAAATAAATGCTTGTAAATACACATCCCTAGCATATGTAAATTAACACATATGTTTTTTTTTACATACATATGTATGTGTATTTAACATATAAAATAACTCCCACATACAAAACAAAATTACAATAGTAAGATTTTTATTATAGTTTTATTCGCTGGCTTTTAAATTTTTTGTAAAGAAACATAAATAATTTTTTCTCTCCCACTTTATCCATATTAAAAACGTCTGTATTTTTTTTTTTTTTCTTTGTTGCTGAGCCATAAATGCGAAAATTTTCTTCTTCCGGTTATACGTACACATACATAGACTCTTATCCTTACACATTTATTTATCAACAAATATTCATATGTATATGTGTGCATATTTATACAGCAACCACATTTACTTCCACACTCATACGCTGCGTATTGTTTTCAGTTCGTTTGGCGTCACTTTTTTTATTGTCTTTTGTAGTTTTCCTTTTTTTGTTTTTGCTTTTGTTTTAATATTTTTATTTTATTATTTTTACTTAATGGTTACGCGCGCGTTGAATTGGCTTAAAGCTGAGACAAAAATGTCTTCTGGTTGGCAATGATGTAGATGATTCTTTTAGTGCCGATGATGATGATCATCATCATCATGCTGGTGACGATAACAACAACAACGACAATTTAGTCAAGTAAGAAAGAGATGATGTTGGAAATCCACATCAACAAATGTATTTACTATGGAAATTCCTAGAAAAAAATGCATCGGAGAACAATGTACTTCTGTCAGTAGGGAATTTGAATGAGAAATGGGGGACAAAATAGTTATTTGGGTATAAATACTCAAGATTTACATTTTGTTAGTTTTTAAGAAAATGTTAAACAAAATTTAGAAAAAGGAAAAGGTTAATTATTGGAAAAAATATCTAGGGTTATATTGACATATGTTCTATTGATTTAAATAAAAAAAATCCAGATCTGTAATATAGAGGCAACAGATGTTATGCGTATAATTAGTTGGAGTAACGTTCGGCTCAGAATCACTTTCTTAGTGGATTTAACAATGTCTGTCTGTCTGCACAGCTGACTGTGTCCATAAACCTTGTGAGTAAAGTATAGATAGCAATTTTAAAGATATCATGATCAAATTTGACATATATATATATATATATATATATATATATATATATATATATATATATATATATATATATATATATATATATATATATATATATATATATATATATATATATATATATATATATATATATAAAAATTATGTGTGTTTGTTTTTATGCTTGTATGTATATATGTATGTATGTTTGTTTAAAGTCTATTGCCGCCTAAACCGCTAAACCGATTTTCTTGAATTTTTCACAGTATGCCTGGATGGAAAAACAGGCTACTTTTTATTTTGAAATTCCATGTGGGCGAGGTGCCACGCCCTCTTACTAAATAACTATTAAAAGTAGTATATCTCGGAAATTGGTAATACTAGAGTCCTCAAATTTTGCACGAACAACTTTGACACCTATATGAAGATTCTGAAAAAAAATGGGCGAACTAGCAATAGGGGGTGTGGCATATCCCACCCCTAATATTGCTTGCCAATACCAAATGCCGTAAATTTAGCAAACTATTACAGTTACATTTCCCAAATTTTGTACAATAAACATAAGTGTCAATGTGAACATTTGGTGCAAAAATGGGCGGAAAAGAAATAGTGGGCTTGTCATCTCTCATATAAAGTTAATACCAAAATGTTTATATCTGAGAAACTATAAAAGTTAGAGAGCTCAAATTTTGTACGACTAGCATTAGCTTCAATATGAATATTTTGGACAAAAATTGGTACACATTATCAAAAATTCGTATATCTGGGAAACTATTGCAGTTGGAATGCTCAAATTTTGCACAAAGAATTTTGACATCCATGAAATCATTTGTCTAATAAATTAGCGGATTATGGGGGTATGGTCCCTCCCATAAAAATTAAATACAAAAATTAGTATATCTGGGAAACTATTAGAACTTGAATTTTCAAATTTTGCACGGGAAACATATATCTATCTATCTATCTATCTATCTATCTATCTATCTATCTATCTATCTATCTATCTATCTATCTATCTATCTATCTATCTATTTATTTATCTATCTATCTATCTATCTATCTATCTATCTATCTATCTATCTATCTATCTATCTATCTATCTATTTATCTATCTATCTATCTATCTATCTATCTATCTATCTATCTATCTATCTATCTATCTATCTAATTTTTAAGAAAAATGTTACATTTTAATTACTAAATAAATATATTTTTTTAATCCTTTAATTACTATTTATTTAATTTCGGGGGATGTCGAAGCACACCGGGTATTAGCTAGTAAATAATAATTTCAGGTACAAGATCAAAGTGAAATTGGTTGAGATCAGTTAATTGTTTCACCTATAAAAATTCCTCTTTTTGTTCTAATACACAATGATGTAGGGTATCTTATGGTCGGTCTTGATTTATTTTTTTTTTTTTTTTTTTAACTCCAGTTATTTTCATAAAGAAATACCTTAAATGTAGAAATTTTTCTTTATTACTTTATCTAACATTATAAGCGGCTGATTGAGATTATATAAGTAAAATTTTAACGTAGGAGGGGGGACTCTACATACATTACAGGAGCGGAGCTATGGAGACTAAAAGTAGGATACTTCTGGCATAGAAAATTTATAAACCGCTAGCCAAATTTTTGTTCCTTTCTGTATTTTAAAGATTTCTAAAACACCTTAAAACTCTTGATAGGATCTTTGAAGAACATACGTTTGAAATTTCAATTTTGCAAGATCTTGGTCTAGTTATTCCAATATATGTACAGATCAACAGTTTTGACGGATTTTATTATTATTTTTATACTGTTTGCCGGTTAGTTAAAGAACAAAATACTCTCTCAAATAAAGGAAATTTAAAGACGATAACTTTATTAAACGATTTTAAATGTGAACAAATAGACGGAACACAGTGAGGTAAAACGGAAATTTTTTGGTAATAAATCCGTATCTCCTAAACTACTGTTCGTATCAAATTTAAATGTATGGAAGAGTTGTAGAGGAGGATCTAAGCCTTCAGAAAAATCATCTCGTAGTCACCCTGTGATAACACGAGATAAGCTACAGGGTGTCAAAGTTGACTACCTCTAGTATGTTAAAGTTTGACCCCACTGTGGACCATTGCAGTTAGGGTGAGAAGAATAAGAATTCGTTGCTGATAAATCTTGTTCTTCTTCTAATTTTATCAATTCAACAAGTAGGATACAGGTTCTTTTGTCAATTGTCCACAAATACATTTATTTAAATTAATAATTTAACAAACCACCTGCAAATAATTTAAAATTCTTAACCCCAATTATCTGCTATTTATCTCGACACCACTGTAAACAAATATGTAAGTGTAAATACCAGTAGTTGTATTTTTCATATTTATTTTTTTTTTTTATCATTTCTGTTTAAAGAAAAAATTATAAGCCAAGAGCTGTTGCTGTTGGCTTTGTTGGCATCAGAAAAGCGTTGTTGTGTGTTAAATATAAAAGAAAAAAAAACACATACATTCTTATATAGAATACTATATAGAAAACAGAAGAATTCCTTATAGTAGTATATTGGTTGATTATAATACGACACACAACAACTAAGTAAAAAGCATTTCTGTGTGCACTCAAGTAAACTATAATGTACAGGCAGACGGACGGACAGATAGACAAACAGACACATAAACAGATATAGAAATTGTAGGTATGTTTATGTGTGAACTTTTACATGTGTATAAGTACGTACAAAGCTATAGCGGTTGAAAGGTCTTATAGATAGATATGAAGGAACGAAGGAACAAAACGAATTATATGAACGGTTAGGATGGTGAAATGGAAAGATTGCAATTTTTCAAAGAGTAGAATGTTCTCAGATAGTTGGTATTTATACATCTACACTTATATATACAAACACATATTCTGTAATATGAAGACAGTATGAAAAGTTATTTGAATTTTAAGAACATGTTTAATAATAAAGTATACATATTTCATTGAACAAAATTACAAGCCTTCCAGTGTAATCAAAAAGTTAAATTGCGGTAACTTTCTACTTCATAATGTATTTAAATTAATTTGGAGGATCAAATTTAAAAATTTTTAAATTAATTAAATGAAATTTTTCAATATTTACAAAAGACTTTTCAGTCTTACCCATTTGCAGAATACCCAACACTAAAACATTTTATTTAATTTTTATATGCGCTTATTGTTGTTTCGCTATTTTTTTCTTTAGGGTCAGGGACATTTTTGGTCTGTTGACACGAATGAATAATGACTTCGCCTACTTCACTTTTCGCTGCATACAAATAGCCAAGAAGAGTGTGCGACAAATGACGCTTTATTTTGTCATTCATATATAAGACTATATACACAATATTATAATGTATTTGCAAAGTATTTGGACTTGACTATGTACTATTTAACAGTCCATTTTTACATATTATAGTACTACTACAACATCAACAGAACTTTCGAATGAAACCAAAGACGAAAAAAAAAATTACATAAAAGTGTGTTGATACTTGTTAAGTTGGCTTTAATTGTAACTGATTTTGATGTTGATGATGCCCGACTCAAAGCAACATTAACCAAACAACCGGGTTGAGAAAAGCACTAACTTACTGACTGGCTGATTTGCATTTGCATTTTACTAATCTGTTTATGATAAGACACATTTTGACTTCTAAATGCGTTTTCTTAATACTGCTGACACTAAAAGCGAACAACAATTATAGCTGGTGGTAGCAGCATTTTAAAATACTCTAACAATTTAACTCATCATTCAATTACATTGTGGCCAATGACTTCAAAAACACTACTCTTTGTAAAACGCAAAAGTTTAACCAAAATTTCACACTCAAATACACACTCACATATGGATAAGAACTATATTTAAACATACATCATCATTATTATCATCATCATGGATGTCTGTCTACATAGTTTCATTTAACAATTAAATTGCTACAATGATTTTCAGCATACACCTACTAACACAAGCGTATAATATAAGTAACAAAATATTCATTTGAATTCTTGCTTTCATCTGTATATCTTAACAAACCATCACTCACTCATACATATTCTTAACGATACATATACATAAACAAATGTGCATTCATTTTAATGCTGATATATGTATACATTCATTTAAATACTAAAACACTGAAGCCTTTATTTGCAATTTAAAATTTTTCTAAACAAAACGGAAAATAGAAAACGAACTTAAACCTAAATCTCATAGCGTAATCCACCGACAAGTACTTGATAAGTACACCTTACCTGATATTTAAACGTGTTCTTCAAACTTCTATAGACCTAGTAAATTTTTTAAAAACCAGTGCTTTAAGAAATGGAATTCTTAAAGCTGTATGTTATTACGTTTATACGCAACATTTACTCGCAAGTGAAAATTGTTCTGTATAAACAGTGAGTTAGTACTATATTTGTAATTTGCGTATAAATAATAAGTATAAACAATTTGCGTATAAACAGTGAATTATTTATTTGCAATAATCGCGCGTATAAACATAATATGTGTCGATTCAAATGCTGAAAATAAGAAATTACTACTAAGGACTGCGCACGAAAAAATCCATGCATGCAAATCTGCTTATAGAAACTAAACCAGTGGGCGAATTTTTTTAAAGTGATATTTTTATTAATGACTGTTATGTTCAAGTTCTAAACATAAAAGAATAAATTAGTTCCTGTTGGTTTTTAAGGAAATATCTAATATTTTCCAGAATTATTCAAATTAAAGGTTTTATTGTGTTTCGGTCACTTTTTTGCTCGAATAAGTCCATTTATTTCTAGACTCCGTTTCATTTTATGCTGATCTTTTAATGTACGTAAAATTATTTTTTACTAGAGTCCAATATCTTTCAATTGCACGGAGTTTCGGTCAATTTGATGGATTAGCCTCTATCGGTACAAACTCTTACAATTTCTTTGTTACAACTCCATTGTTTTTTTGTTGTAATGAGAAGAAGCGGGAATAGGCCAGAAAGCAGGGGATATACTGAATTTTATTTGGAAGGGGAGAAGTTTTTTCCAAAGGCGCTCATTCTCGTAAATTTCTGTGTTAATGCAACCATATTTTAAGAATGAAGTTGCATATGACTTCCCAATTCAAAAACCTTGTTGGAAATTTTGATTTCTTTGAAACACGAAATTTTTCTGCAATAATCCCTCTAGCATCTGCGACATAGAATTCCTGATTAGGAAGTTGAAAAAAGTCACTCTGTAGGAACGTTTCATCGTCTACTTTACAAAAACAAAATTTCTGAAAAAATTCGTCTGAGGAACTTTCATGTTATTTTTTATCTCTAAATTCTTGCTTACATTTCAATTAGGATTTTTTTCTTACTTTATAAGTCTTCATGCTAGACTTCCTTTAAAATTTTCTGATAAAGATTCAAAGCAATTAACTTTTTGTGACACTTTTCTTTCTGAGATGAGGTGAATTTCTCTCAATATCCTTTCTATTTTGACCAATTTAAGATTTCATGAAAAATTTTAAATATGTGTTTATGTGTTTTTTGTTAAACTTCCATTTTAAGAAAAACCAATTTTGCTATTACCCTGAAACTTAGCACATGGCAAGTGAGCATAATGACAAATACAAAACAGTTAACAGAATTATTAATTTTTCACCACATCAAAAGTAATAAGCCCAAGAGCATGCACGGATTTTTTCGTGCGCAGTCCTTACATATCAATGTCCGTTGGATTTCGAAAGAAAATATCCCGAAGAAATTATATATTTTCCTTATATTATCCGGAGCTTAAAACCAATTGTTGATGTTTTACTTGCGCTTACTTTGTAATTTATTCAACATTGCTACTGATGACATACTCGATAATTTGTTAAGATTAAGAAATGTAACTTAAAAATAATTCGTGTGCCAAAGCTGACTTTAAATCTTTGTTAGTTGAAAACAGTCAAAAAAAATTTTTTTTTTTTTGGTTCTAAGATTACAAAGTTTACACGTTGTTTAGGAAGGCAGCGTTGAAACTTTTGCTACAGTTGTATCTACATATTTGTTCGAATTTAGTTTCCTACATTTCCAAATTTAGATCACATTTGGAAAAATGAAGTTAGATGTGCTTTGCCAGAAATTTCTCCCAATATTAAAAAGTTTATAAAAAAAAAAAAAAATACATTTCATTACATGTATGTCCTAATTTCATAAATCACCTGCGTTGAACGCTTTCCATACACTTTACTTTCAATCACCAACGCTAGACTTAAAATATGTCTTTTTATAAATCACTACGACTTTGCGTTGAAATTTTACGTTATCACTGATATATGACAAATAATAATAATTCCAGGATTTCCAACATCATACGTACATGAAATTATAAAAATTAATTTTCTTATTAGACCTAAATTTATGTACTTCGCAATCCTAATTAAATAGGAAAAGAAAAACCAAAACAAATAAAAAAAATAGAAAAAAAAAAAAAAAAACTATTATATTTTTAAAAAATTATTAATTAAAAGTGTTTGTCTTTTTATTTTAAGCTAATTTAAAAATTGGAGAATAATTTTTTATATATAGTTTACTGTTTGTACAATTAATGTGATTTTGCACGCCAACACCTAAAAATTGTAAGTTTTTAATTTGAAGTTTAAAGTGATACATTTTCTGGAGCGGTGATTTATAAAATTCAGTTCAATACATTTTTATTTGAAATAACGTGGCGTTGGGTGTTTCTATCACGAAAACGTTTCGCTTTACAAAATGAGGCCTAAATAAATAAATAAATAAATATGTTTTTGTTTTCACTGTCCGTCAATGAAAACTACAGTTCGCAATTTTGAACATAAATTAATGAAACTTGGCATACAAGTTTCCACGGACGAAGCCTATTGAAATTGGTTATGATCGGTCCATTATTTCACCTAGCCTTCATACAAATGTCCTACCGCAAAAGGGTTCGTTTTTGGCCAGGCGGGAAGCAGTTTAGTGTTTAATCCTTCTTAATCTATTTTTTAAATATAAATATAGTCAATAAATTTTCAAAATGCTCGTGTGACATTTTTTTTATTAATCGATAAAAATTTAACTTTTTTCTAAAATTATCCATTTTCGACCAATGCTGGATGTAGGGTGCAAGCTTAAATCGGTTCAAAATTATTAATATAAATATTATATATTAGCCATTTATGAAATCTTATCTTTTGAAATATATTAAGGAACTATTTTTTTATTAACGGAACTTTGAGAAAAAAGTTAAAGAATTGCCATTTTTCATACTAGTTTCAGAGTGCTGACTTTGAATATTTTCACATCAAGACGAATTGAGATAATCCTAAAATTCTTTCAGCATATTATTTCGGAATATATAGAAAATTACAGAATATTTTTAAAATAATTAAACCTCATATACCTCAGGACTTATTCCTGAAAAACGAAAGCAAGTCGAGGCAAAAAATCAAAAATTCAAGTGTAGATATCTTTTTAACTGTAAGAGATAACTTAGATGAGTAAGCATATTTTTCTTTATCTTACCAAACACTTTACAAGAATATAAAAATCTTTAAAATCGGACTTAATGTAGAAGTTACGACTTGTTGAAACTTTTACATACTCGAGGTAGTCAACTTTGACACCCTGTAGCTTATCTTGTGTTATCACAGGGTGACTACGGGATGATTCTTCTGAAAGCTTATGTTCTCCTCTACAACTCTTTCATACATTTTAGTTTAATCCGATCAGTAGTTTAGGAGATACAGATTTATTACCAAAAAATTTGCGTTTGACCCCACTGTGCGTCATGGAAATGTTTTATTTAACTCTCTGCACTATATTTAGTCTAAGAAGTTAAAATTAGGATGAAGTATTCACAATATATTTTTCTTATAATTTTTTGTTAACTTGAGATCCTTTTTACCATTTTTGAGATCTACGGTCATTTCTTTGTTATACCAAATACAAATTTTCCATCTATACGCACTCCTTACCCCTCACATTCAATGGTTTTATGAGGTTGAATAGAGAATTTTTTTTACTTTTACAACTTTAAAGACTTCTAGGGGCTATGTGCGACAAGTTAGACTTGACTAGTACCACATTTTTGTAGCCCCATGTCTTAGCTATAAAACATGAGTTTGATACTGTTTTTACCAGTATTTTGGAAGAAAATGCGTTTTTCTCATTTCAGGACAAAACTCTTCAAAACTTTGTATATATTCACTTTGGGTCTAGATTTCTGTGACACCTACTTCTATTTTTATAAAATTAAAAACAATATTATAGCCAGAATTGCATTTTTTCTAATTTCAGGTTATATGGGAAGTAGGAGTGCTCTTGGTCCGATATAAATAAAAATTGGCAGACATATAATATTTAACTACAATCACAAAATTTGATAAAATTCTGACCAATATTCGAGCTGTAAAATTTTTTTCAGGATATATGGGAGGTAGTCATGTCCCGGTTAAAAACCACTCCCCGTTTAAAAAATAAATTAGCAGACTTATAAGCAAGCCATTCTTAATGGCTGCTATAAATTTTGGTAAAGTTCAGACCAGTATTTTAGACAAATTTTAGTTTTTTTTTTTTTTTTTATCTTCAAGTTATATGGGAGGAAGGCGTGTGCTTAAAGCGATTTTTTAAAAATTCGGATTCATTCTTTATAATCCTAAAGTAATATGCGTACCAATTTTTAATTTTTTTTGACAACTCCTTCTATTTTTATCCCATAGTCGTATGGAAACAAAGCATCAGTTGCTCAGATGCTCTTTATTTTTAAAAGATGAGGAAAATTCTTGGTTGTTAAATCTAAAGATAAGTCACAAGGTCCACACTACAATATTTTACCCCTATATATTTTGTGTAAGTAGTATATGTTTCCTTCACAACAATTTAAACAAAACTAGGTATTATCATATGCTTGCAACTGTTACTTGCTCCAGAAAATTGATGATCTTCATGGGATCTCCGGTATTCATAGAGTTGTAATAAGGAATATTAAGTTGGTGCTTTTAAGAGCTTTCTAACGATATCTATTGATATGGAAATACGTAATAAGTATTTCACCTGGTGTGAGTGATTCCTTCTTTGGGATCTTCACATATATATTTTAACAATACATTTGTAAATAATATTAACGCGTACAGTGGGTTCTCCATGTAAATAACATGCATAAATTACTATTATTTAAAGCTAACATTAACACAGTTAAATGTAGACACACATAACTTTCTACAAAGCAGGATTGTTAATATGCAATGAAAATGTGCTTTTATGCAACTACCCTTCTACATATGCATATGAACATAAATATACGTTTTTAAGGATATTTGTAACGATTCGTCTGTATATAGAAATTTATGTTATGATGTCAGTTAGTGTGCTTATGTGTTTGTGAATAAACCTATGAATGTATAAATTATTTAATTAAAGGACCTGTTGGAGTGCGAACATATTAAAACAAAAATTCTTTTCACACAGCGAGAGCAAGAGAATTATTTTAATTAGATTTTTTTTAATGCACACACAAAAAAATTGCTGAAATAACTTTTTATCAATGTGGCAGAAACAATGTTGCAAATATTTTTATCCTTTGGTGCTTTAGATTTAGTGAGGGAGTGTATGTGTATATGCAAATTTTATTCACAATAGTTGTATAAAAAACAGTTACATGTTTTTTTTTTCTGTATTTATAATAAAATAATTTTAATACTGGAATTTATATTGAAAAGTTAATAATATGTTTAATGAAAAGTAAAAAAAAAAAAAAAAAAGAGAAAACAATGTCGATAAGCCAATTATTTTGTTAGAATGCGATTAAATTTCAATAGTATAAATAATATAGGCTATAAAAGGAATTTAATAGAAAAAATCACTTCATTAATTGAAATATTTTAAATTTAAAAAATAATAATTAATTGAAATTTACTATAAAAGAATTTAAAAAACGGATTAGATGGAATAAAGGGAAGCCACTGGGTTTCGTACATCACACAGTGGGGTCAAACGCAAATTTTTTTGTAATAAATCCGTATCTCCTAAACTACTGGACGAATTAAATTGAAATGTATAGAAGAGTTGTAGAGGAGGACCTAAGCCTTCAGAAAAATTATCTCGTAGTTACCCTGTGATAACACGGGAAAAGCTATAGGGTGTCAAAGTGGACTATCTCGAGTATGTAAAAGTTTCAAAAAATTGTAACTTCTACAAATGAAGTCCGATTTTAAAGATTTTTGTATTTCTTTAAAGTGCTTGGCAAGATAAAATAAGCTTATTTTTTTTTACAAAAATGTAATACAATTCTTTCACTTTTTTCTCAAAATTCCGTTAATGAAAACAATTTTTTCTTTATATATTTCAAAAGATAAGACTTCATAAATGGTAAATAAAGAAATTTTTAATTAAGTTTGCACCCTACATCCAACGTTGGTCGAAAATGGCGAATTTTAGAAATAAGGTTAGTTTTTATCGAAAGTCTTTTTAACTGTAAGAGATAACTTAGGCGAGTAAGTTAGTATTTTTTCTTTATCTTTCCAAGCACTTTATATTTGTAGAAGTTACGATTTTATGAAACTTTTACATACTCGAGATAGTCAATTTTGACACCCTGTAGCTTATCTCGTGTTATCACAGGGTGACTACGAGATGATTTTTCTGAAGGCTTAGGTCCTCCACTACAACTCTTCCATTTCAATTTGATCCGGGCAGTAGTTTAGGAGATACGAATTTATTACCAAAAAATTTGCGTTTGGCCCCACTGTGCATCACTTCCAAATAATTTCAAAAATAACAAGCGCGAATTATATTCGGCCCGGCCAAATCTATATACCCACCATCAACTTTTTCAAATTTTGCGTTATATGGGAGGAGGCGGTAAAGTGGGTAGTAAAGTGGGCGGACCACGCCCATTTTTTGTTTGTTTTGGTCCTCGAACTATTTGAACACAATTTCGTTGATTTTCACCTTATATGGGAGGTGGGCGGTAAAGTGGGCGAACCACGCCCGTTTTTGGTTTCCGAGTTTATATTGACCCCCGAATTATACATACAAAATTTCGCTGTCGTACATGCATTTATTGAAGAAATATCAACAAAAAAAAAATATGAAAAGGACACCCTGTGTTTCTAGTTTTTAGACCATAACTTTTTTGTTTATTAACCGATTTTGCCCTTATATAAGACAAATTTTTGTGCCAAATTTCGTCCCCCTACGTTACCCCGTTCGAGCCCTATCCTGCTTTCAACAGACAGACAGACGGACAGACGGACGGACATAGCTAGATCGACTCAGAATCTAACCAGGACCCAGAAAATATATACTTTGTGGGGTCTTAGATGATTCCTTCGACATGTTACACACGGAATGACAAAATCAATATACACCCCATCTTTTTGATGGTGGGTATAAAAATAGGATTATAATAATTAATAATTTGATTAGTTAAGCACAATCTAGAGGGATAGGAGATTCATTACGAAATAATTAATAATAAAGAATTTTTGTTCAATGGTCTAATTGAAATTATTGTTGTACATTCATTTGTAACCACTGTGAACCATACAGTGTGTCAAATTATAGGAAATATAAAATAAATTAAATTTTAATACAATTTCCTTAATAATTAATTAATACCCTCTCTGCATAATTATGGAAATCACTGTATTATTAATTGAAACGCTTAAATACCTCACCACCATATAAATAATAAATAAATTTATTGTATTTTATTTATATTTATAATGCTCATATAACCAATTTTCCTTTTTGTGCTCACTTCCCTTCCACGACATTTACTTATTTATTTACTATATATAACGAAAAAATAAAAAATATATAAATTATATATATAATATTATTGATTTATACATTTAACAATTATTTCCCTATAAAACTGTTGGAAATAGACAAAAAAAAAAAAAACACACAGAAAACTAACAAAAAGGAAAATAAATTTTTGAGGCGCCAGCCTTGTTTGAAAAAGGAAAACACTTATATACATACATACACAGAGATTTTACGTTAGTGATAATGTGTTGGTGACTCATGTTCAATTAATAAAATATAGAAGAAGAAAAAGAAAAAAATTGGCTGTGCTAATGAAGTTGAAAGGACTTTTACGACGATAATAATAAATGTTTGTCACGTGTTCAATGTTAAAAGCAGGAAATTCTAATAAAAAAAATGTTAGAAACAACAAAGGATTCGGTCAAGTGTGTCTACTAAGTATTATGTATATGAGGACCCCTACAATAGTTGTGTTAAGAGCATAAGGTTTGATTTATTTAATTACAAGATTAACTCTTTTTTTAATGTTTTCTTATAAGGATTTACACACAGAAAAAAAGTACATATATTTAAATATTTTGTTCATAAATATTATGAATCGAACATGACTTTTTTTTCCAAACTTTTTCATAAAATATAAAATTTGGTTCATAGATATTATTAAATATTTCTTTATGAAAATTTTTGGAATTTTGCTTAAATTTTGAATTATTTGTATAAGATTCTAAAGAAAATGGTAAATAAAAATAGTTAAAATATAAAATATTAGCATTAAATGGTAATTTTCAAAGAAAAAGTTGCTAAAAAATGTTTACAGATTTGCACATATTTTATGCCATTATGCAGCACATACATATATACTAGGGTGGGTGATCGACGCGGTTTTAAAACCGTTTTTTTTAGTCAATGTGCTGTCGGTTTTTTCAAAATGTTTATTTTTCGAATGTCGAATAGACCGGTTTTTTTTAACACAAAAAACCGGTTTTAAAAATAGCATTTTATTTCAGAAAACTTATACTAAATAGTGATATTTGAATCGAAATTTAGGAATAATTTTTTTAAATATTCATAAAGACTGATTTCTTATGTTTTAAAAATATAGTTTAAGGCTAAATTGGAATTTAATCTGTAATATTAGACAAATAATATTAGACAAATAAATTAATAATTATCCTGTATGAATTTTTTAATTTATTGTAATATCTGTAATATTTTTACACCCAATTTCATTTTTTTGATTCAATATTTCCTTTATTTTTTAAAGGTGTTGTGTTAAAAAAGTTTCACCTGCAGAATCGTTTCAATTGAGACAGGCTTCTATATTAAGCCATGGTTTCTGTTTATGCTAACTAAAATTCAGTCTAATTTTTAATGATTTTTTTTTACAATTTTGAAAAGTAATTATCTTTTAGTCATCTAGATATATAATTTGCTTAGAATTTTTTCTCTTTCCAGAGCTTTCTGAAGCTCCCAAACGACGTAGAAAATAAAAATTTGACTTAATTATAAACCTTTCGTCCAACAAATCCTAACAGAGCCATATTTTGAAATTTTGATCAGGGAACGGATATAAGAGGATTTATGTGTCTTTTTCTAAGAATTTTTTCTCTTTCCAGAGCTTTCTAAATCTATATATATATGGATTTATATATATCTTTCCTAAGCAATGTTTCCCTTCCAGAACTTTCTGAAGCTCCCAGACGACGTAAGAAACTAAAAATCGGCATACTTATAAAACTATTCGTTTAACAAATTCTAACAGTGCTAGATGTTTCTATCAGGGACCAAAAGTCTTTTTTGGTATTAAGAACTTTTGAGTTGCTATACTTATTGTTTGCTCTCCAAATCCTATAAAAAACTGATTCTGTATTTCGGCCAGGGAGCGCATTTACGACGATTTTTTTATTTTGAAAGGTTTACGAATTTAAAACTTTAATCAATATTATCCCAATAAATTCTAACGGGTTCAAATAATTGACTTCGATTAGGGAGAGGAAGGTGTCCATATGTTGTTCATATCTTTTTTCTTTTAATTTTCGGATTTGTTTGTGTATATTTTCATTATTATATTATTTTTCCTGGCATTGTCAGGCTTATACGCTGGCATTTAATAAATTTTAAATTAAATATTGTAAGAATTATTGACTTTTTTTAAAAGAAATGTAGTTTTTTGATATAAATATTAACTTCTGCAATAAACCGGTTAACCGGTTTTTTCTGTATTTCAAAAAGTGCAACCGGTTTTTTTTAAATACCAACTATTCAAACTATTCGAAAATCGGTTTCTCAAAAAAGTCGAATAATCGATCACCCTAATATATACACAAAGATTCAGTTATTAAAAATATTGCTCAGTATAGGTTGTGTACCAGTTGAAACCAAACACGTTACTAAAGATCGACTTGAGAACCAGTTGGCACCACCACACTCACTAAATATCAGTTAAGATTCAATTTCTAACATCCTTTTTAAGAAGGCAATAGAGCAGAATCGAATATTTTTGGAAATTAAACTGTAAATTTTTATCGACTGATTTGATTTACATAAAATTTTACATAGGCGTAGCAAAGTAGAGAAATATTTTAGGTTTGGAAGAAGGATTCTATATATAATTCAGAAGCGAAGCCATAGGAGCTCAAAATAAGATACTAATGACATAGAAAATGTTTAACTACTACACAGTGGTATAGAATCGAAATTTTTTGAAAATAAATTTGTAAATTATAATCGGCTGGTTGGATTTACACAAAATTTCACACAAGCGTAGCAGAGCAGTGCATACTTTTAGTTTAGAAGGGGCGCCCTAGAGTTATGGGGGCTCTTATAGTTTTAAATATATTTACATTTGAAAATTAAACTATCAACATTTTGTAAAATATTGGTCCAGTTTTTCAATAAATAGACCAATATTTTTATCCGATTTTCTGAACTTTATACCCAGTTAGCTAAAGAACAAAATTATCTATCGAATGAATAAAATCCTAAGTCGATATCTCTTTAATAATAAACAATTTTGAAATTGAAAATTGCAAAAAGGATAGTTTTTTTATACTCTATACCATAGGTATATTATGCGTTTGTGCTGATGTTTGTAACGCATAGAAAAAGTTATACAACACCCACCTTAAAGTATATCAATCGACTCAGAATCACTTTTTAAATCGATCTAACGATGTCCGTCCGTCCATCTGGCTGGATGGCTGTCCATGTAAACCTTGTGCACAAAGTACAGGCCACAATTTTTAAGATGAAATTTGGCACATGGTACTTTTATGACACAAGGACGAAGCCTATTGAAATTGGTAGTGGTCGGTCCATTATTTCACCTAGCCCCCATACAAATGTCCTCTCGGAATACAGTTTCAACACTCAAAAATGCCTTAAAAATCGGTCCACAATTGACCATAGCACCCATATAAACCGCTCTTCCGAAAATCACTTTAATGTGCATTCATCCCATACGAATGTTAGTATCAAATCAATATTCTGGTTAATACACACCTTGCTCAAAAAAGTTCCATAAGCGATGAATTTGTGTTCGACTTTAAGAAAGCTGATTATTTAAAACTAACACAACTTCTTTCAACAAATAATTGGTTCCAGCATTATCCAACTAACAATCTACAACCATATGAAATTGACTCAATTATTATACAATTTTATGATGGTTTATTTAATTGTTTTAGACAATCAATCCCAATGGTGAAGAAAACTGTTCTTAAGGGTCCTCCATGGAATACTAAATATCTATCCAAGCTCAAAAACTTAAAAAATAAACATTATAAGATATATAGAAGAACTGGCTTAACTACTGACTATTCTAGATATTCTGTCTCAAGATCTATCTATAACTCCACAAATAACCAATGCTATAATAATTATCTCTCCAGAATAAAACGAAATTTTAGACTCAATCCGAAGTCGTTCTACAATTTTGTCAACTCAAAACGCAGAGTTTCAGGTTATCCACCTATGATGAAATATGAAAATAACGAGTCATCACAGGATACTAAAATTTGTGACATGTTTGCAGACTTTTTCTCCTCCTCATATTCTAATAAAAAATTTTATAAATTCTCAAACTACCCATATAAAATTACAGAATCGACTCCAATTATTTATCCGGTATTACATATATCCACTATTATGAATGAAATAAAAAATCTAAAATTCTCCGAAAAATATGGTCCCGATGGTATTCCAAGCTGCGTGTTAATCAAATGCATAGCCCCATTAAGTTCAACTTTAACATACTTATTTAATATGTCCCTTTCCAATGGCTATTTTCCGGAGATTTGGAAGAAGTCATTTATTATTCCCCTGTTTAAATCTGGAAGTAAGTCCAATATCTCTAATTATAGGGGTATAGCGAAATTAAGCGTCATTCCCAAACTTTTTGAAAAAATAATAACAGATATTTTATCACACCAAATATCATCTTCCCTTTCTCCTGCCCAACACGGATTTAGAAAAGGATGCTCCGCCACTACAAACCTTTTGGAATTCACAAGTAATATTATAAGTTCTTTCAATCATCATATGCAAACTGACACCATTTACACTGATTTCAGCAAGGCCTTCGATAAAGTGAATCATGATCTTCTTGTATATAAGCTACATACTTTAGGATTATCTCCATTATTTCTAAAGTGGATTAAAACCTACCTTATAAATAGACAACAATGCGTTCTGTTCAGGAATCATAAATCCAAATCTATTCCAGTTCCGTCCGGAGTGCCTCAAGGTAGCCACTTAGGACCAGTACTAATCCTTATTTTTATTAATGTTTTACCATCCTGCATCAAATACTCAAAAATATTAATGTATGCTGATGACGTAAAGCTTTTCCTTAGCTTTAAAGACCCCAGTCAATGCTCCCTACTTCAAGTGGATTTAAATAATTTCCTTAATTGGTGCAATATCAATTTGATGGATTTGAATTTGAATAAATGTAAATATATGTCATTTTACAGACGAAGTCCAGTACTCTGTAGTTACACCTTTAATAATCATCAGTTAGAGAAAGTTGAATCATTTCTTGATCTTGGGGTTCTCCTTGATAACAAATTAAGTTTTAACTCTCACATATCGCAAACAGTTAATAAAGCAAAAGGAGTTTTAGGTTTCATAAAACGTTGGGGAAAGGAATTTGAAGATCCTTATATTACAAGACAGCTTTATGTATCCCTTGTAAGACCTATCCTTGAATATGCATCTGTTGTTTGGGATCCTCAATATGATGTTCACGTAAAGAAAATTTAATCAGTCCAGAAGCAATTTATGCTGTTTTGTCAACGATCACTTCCTTGGAATCCAAACATAAATCTTCCCCCGTATGAAAGTCGTTTAGCATTAATTAAACTTCCCACACTTAAGAATAGACGAATTTATCTTAACACTTCATTCATTATAAATTTAATAAATGGGGTCACAGTTTCCGAGTTTCTTGTTCATAAACTTGAATTCCATATACCATTTCGTCCAACAAGGAACTACATCCCGCTTAAACTACAATACTTCCGTAACAATTATTCCAATTTTGATCCGTTTCGTAGAATGTGTAATGATTTTAATATGTTATACGATCATATTGATTTCTCCTATGATGTAAATGCTATCAAAGAAAAAATTCGTAACTTTTTGAACCTATGAGTTCTTTTTAGTTTTAAGTTTTCGTTTTTATAAAATTTGTAATCCTATATGAATTTTAAATTAATATATGTATATATTGTACCTTAGCCTGTAAGAAATTATATTTCATTGGCAAATTAAATAAATAAAAAAAAAAATAAAAAAAAAAGTTAATATTCGACATAAATAAGTTTTATATAAGCAGAAACAACATTACCAAATTTTATTAGAATCGGTCCATAATTTACCACAGCTCCCATATAAACCCACTTCAGAGAATCGCCATAAAGTGCATAAAATCATGTAGATGTTAGTATCAACGCATTATTCTGCATTTGTATATTTTATATTTAGTAAAAATGTTGGTCTACGATTGGCCAAAGGTCTAATATAAGTTCATACATAATGGTGTAGGGTATCATATGGTCGGTCTTAATCGACTACGCCTTTTTTCTCGTTTTTTGTTGAAAAAGTGTATTCTGTTCTGAAATAATTTTAGAATTAAAAACAAGCCCAAAACAAGCTTTCCACAGACCCTAACGATTTTGACCTATTTTAAATCAAAATTCTGAGTTTAGCCTACAGTTCTAAAATCCTAAAGGCATGTTGAGCAAACCGAATACAGTTTCGAGAGCTCCAATGTGTTCCAAATAGTTTGCCAATATCTTATTTTCAAACCTACAACCTGTGCAACATTCAAAATAAGTCCATTTTTGGGATTGTCGGGTTTTTTCTTTTTTTTTTTTTTTTTGGGAATTGTAGGATTTTATACACAAATCTTAAAATTTTCTAAGCTTTTCCATTTCAAATGATGTAGCCAATAATCGCTAAAAATTTCGTTAAGATATCTTAACAAACCAGAATTTTATATGTATTTATAGCTTTTCCAAAAAGCTATAAATTTTTCACTTAACTTCCAAACATCAGAAAAACCATATTTTTTCAAAAAAAAACTTCTCTGTCTACCTGATATAATTCTTATTTATATTCCAAAGTCAATATCTTTTATAGAACCAATACTACGCCACTTTAAATTCTAATATTTTACGAAAAATTATTTTAGCACAAACACAGGTCCGAATATTGGTTACGGGAACAAAATGTTTATTTATTTTTGACTTTTTACCATCCATAATAGTATAATGTTTTTGGAATTTTTCTTAAATCAAATATTAATGTTTGTTTGAAGCTATGTTAACATTTGTCAAGTATTTGACCAAATTTGCGTAACTACTAATTTTACAAAAAAAATGTTTGCCATTGTTTGATCTTGCAAATGTTTTGTAAAAGAAAACAGCGTCAAACAAGATTCTGTAAAATGTAAGCTATTTAAGCTATAATACATGTAAGTAAAAAATATTTTCCCATTAAAATGGAGAAGTTAGAAAATATTTTATATAATGATTACACCATTTTGATTAAATATTTGACTAGTCTGAACATAACTTAAGAAAATTCAGAAATTTTATAGTCCGGATCAAAATATAACTAAATCTTTTATTTTATATACAATATTAAATCATTTTCTGCATGATTTTAATGAAGCTTGAACAAATTTTATTTTTTAATAATAATTCAAGAATCTTTCAATTTCAATAAAATTTCAAAAGAATTTTCGTTTAAAAAATTGTTTTCAAAAATTTTTTTTAAAATGGATAATTTTTTTTTTTTTTTTTTGTAAATTTGTAAAAACTTTCAAAACGAAAAAAAACCAAAAAGCTAAAAAAATTAAAGCAATTTATGAATCAGCTGAGTGTAATTAATTATACAAAAATATCAGTGCAGGTCTTAAAATTATCCTTTTAATAAAATTTCATTCAGATTTCTAAGTTTTAAGAAACTTACCTTCGATTTTTTTTTTTTTTTTTTTTATCAAACGATTAATATTTGTAAGTGTTAATTTGTTTTGTTATAGATTTATTTTTATGTGATTTATAGTTTTATTTAAACGTTGAAATTTTGGTTTTTGTAGTTGTAGTAGTTTTTTTTTAAATGTGTTTAAAAATGAAAAATATTTTAAAGATTAAAAATATTAGTATTTATTTTTTAATATTTAGTTTGTTTTAACTAGAGATTATTTTCTTTAATTAATGTGAAACGTAAAAATGCATTCACAATAACACAACTAAAAGTAAAGGAAGATATTTAGTTAAGTATTTAGTAAATACAAAAGAGAGAATTCAAGTCAAAATTGTAGTTTTTAAAATCTTTTGTTGCACAAATTTTGATAAATTTTGATCATATTTTAATGACTATTTTGTCGAGTTTATGGCTCTTGACTAATTTATTATAAAAATAAGAGGTAATATTTATTTTAATTTAGTTTGACATAAATTCTCCCTTAAGTAGTTATTATAGAGAAATAGTTATTTGTAATGTATTTATTTTGTAAGTAACAACATTGAAACTGAATATAAATATTTTGTTTATAATAGTTTTTTATATATGTATGTTCTTTTAAATATGCAAAATATTTTATATGTTTTTTATAAATATTAAAATATTACTAACACTCTACTTTCGAAAAAATAATAGATGTGAAAACTTTCACACACATATAAAGTAGGATTTTGTTTATAAATCTAATGCAAATTTGTTTAAAACTCTGATTTTTCTGATTTTATACAACATAAATATTTTTTAATTTATTATTTAAATTAAAAGAAAAACTTAAACGTATAAATAAAAACCTGATATGAAACTAAAATGTTATAATAAGTACTACTTATTTTTTAAATTTAATGGTTTTTTAACATGCAACAAAAATACATATTATACCTAAGGGTTTTCTAATAAACTGCTATGTATGTATATTTAATTGTTTTAATCTTGTTTAATATATTAATATCGTACTTTGTTTTTAAAATTGTAAGCTTCGTATTTTCCAAGTTCTCTGATGAAGCCAAAAAACTTACTCAAAAATATATGTATAATATAAAGAAAATTAACACTTTACTGTGGATAAAATGTACTTTTTTAACAACATGGCGGAGAAATTTTAAAGTTACTTATCACATCTCTAATTTAGTAAACAAATGACTAGCCCGTTAACAACATAACTAGAGTTTTTCACGGGAAATCCCGGGACGAGAATTCCCGGGAATCCCGCCAAATTTTCACTCCCGTAATCCCGGGAAATCAAGCGGGAATTCCCGGGATTTCTTGTGTATGCAAAATGTTTATATTTAACAACTAATATATGGATATTTTAGTATATAATGTGTTTTTACATTTGTTTTTATTTATTTAATTTGATTTGTTACAAGTTTAAATATTTTTAAGGAAATTTCTAAATTTGTTTGATATTTTTCGTATAACAGTCTGAAAACAAAATATCGTTTTCTTTTTTGCTGAATAATTAAAAAAAAAATAATAATAATGATTTTCAATTTTTTTCATTTTGGTCAAAAATAATATTTTAAAAATTCGATATTTAAGAAGTATATTTATTAAACGATTTGAAGATGCAATTTGCACGCATGTGAAAAGTTGTAAGAGGAATCTTTTTAAAATGTCTGGAAATCTCAAACAACAACTTACATTTTTAATGCCCCAACGAAAACGTGAGACTAAAAGTATTCAAACTGTAAAATTCCCTGAGGTTTTCTTAACAACAAGCTTACTTCCGTATAAATATTTAGAGATTTTTCCAAATAGGGTAAATGAAAACCAAGGTATTGATTCGACTTTCGTATGAGTTGTTATATAATAAAAAGTATTCATTCAATATTCAATATTTCAAAAAGAATTAGTTTATAATTTTATGATTAATTAGTTTATTTTAATATTTTGTATCTTTTATTTAACTGAATATTAAAATTTTTAATTATTTATTTTCGGCGGGAATTCCCGGGATCCCGGGAAATTTTAAAATCAATCCCGATTTCCCGGGAGCGGAAAAAGTCCGGGAAAAGAAAAACTCTAAACATAACGTACTGTAGGGTACTACAAGTGCTATTTCAACTAATATTTTCGTTATTCCCATTTAGCCTTTTAAAGCCCTATATGAATATAAAGAGGTTGAACTAACGTCTCTGTTAAAGATATGGCTACATAGTGTCGTAAGCCAACATACGGTTCGAAGGGCCATAAACAAATTTCTGGATGATGGCTAGAAATTTGTTGGTTTTTTTCTTTCTTCAACGGGGAGTTGAAAAGAAAGAAACCAAAATTATCAAAGAAATAATTTTGAAGGATGAAGTGGAATGAACACTTACTTGTGATCTCTAACGGAAGGACTAAGTAAAAGGTATGGAATTCAGGAAAGGTTATAAAACGTATTTATTTAATAAAAATTGTACGTTTTTTTTCAGCTGCTGCTGTTGTAGCTTTTGCAAAACTATAATGGCACTTAGGAAGATTGAAAGGACTTCGGCCAAATATCAACTGTCAACTTCCTAAATGACATTCACGGATCTGGAATTTGGAAATATATTTATGTGGGCAAATTTTGCCTTTTTCAGTTTCTTAAAAAATCTATTTATTAAATACTCATTTTTGCATTTTATTAAAGAAAAATCGTCATCATCACATAACTATCTGTCACTTAATGTGTGTCCGAGAAATTTTAAAAAAATCTTTCCAAATAAGGACTGCGCACGAAAAAAAAATCCTTGCATGTTCTTGGGCTTATAACTTTTGATGTAGTGAAAAGTAAATAATTCTGCTAACTGGTTTACATTTGTCATTGTACTAACTAGCATAGTTGCCAGATAAATTTGGTGAAAAATCGTCAAATTTGGAGAAAAAAATCGTCAAAATCTCTATTTCTACTATTTGAAATCGTCAAAAATCGTCAATATAAAAAACTACGTATTTTATATGTTAATGAACAGTTTTTATGCTTTTTCTGATGAAAAATTAAATTTTTAATTGAAAATAAATTACATTAATTATATATTGGTGACATATTATGAAAATCAAGTACACATTACCTATTAAGTCTGATTATATGTATACATACTTATGCATACTTATGTATTTAAATATACATGTTTTTGAGATTGTTCTTATTGAACTTTTATTAAATCTTGTTACATATTTTACCGTTTCCCCTTTCCTAATCTTAAAAAATATTTAAGCAATTATGCAACACTTCGCTCATAATTTAATTTTTTTTTTTTTTATTTTGTAGCCATTATTTCATTAAATAATCTATTTTTACAATAAATTCTTTCCAATATGCTACCGTAATTTGCGTAATTCAAAGTTTGTCACTATTGTTTATACGCGTTATACCAAGTCGTGTTAAATAAAAACTCGTACTTCAAAAAATGGTCAATAATAGAATCTCGTTATAATGAAATTGCGTAAATGAAGTATCGCGTAAATCGAGGGTTACTTTAAGTAATTTTTTATGACTTTCAAACCAAAATAAGTTATTTAACTTACCTTGTTTTAAAAAACATATAGGCTCTTTTGTGAACCTATCTACAGTATATACAAAATTTAATTTTGAATAAATTCATCAAAAATGTCTTTGTATTCTTAGTTCGACTATTTTAGTATTAAGGCCATTTGTATGATTTATTCGCCATTTCGTAATAAAATAATATTATATTGGTACCCATAAATCCTTCCTAATAAATGAACCATTTAAATTAGCAAGAAATAAAAGATTTTTATTTAAATTGTTAATATTTTTGTACCAACTAATTTACGTTCAAAGAATAATATATAAAAAATTTTAAAAATAGTTCTGAATTTTCTTTTAGAAAAAATCGTCAAATTAGGGGTAAAAATCGTCAAATCGTCAACAGGACATTTTTAGGCCCAAAAATCGTCAAAATGACGATAAGTCGTCAAATCTGGCAACAGTGCTAACTAGTCATGTGCTAAGATTCATGGTAATAGAAAACTAGTTTTCCTTAAATCACAAAATACAATTCCTTGGGTCATAATATTATACAATGATGTCATGACCACTAAAAGGAAAAAATAGTATCTTCAGACTGTAAGACTCAGACAAATTAGAAAGGATTTTGAGAGAAAATATCCTTATCTCTGGAAGAAAAGTGTCACAAAAAGTTAGTTGCTCTGAATCTTTATCAGAAAAGTTGAAAAGAAATCTAGCCTGAAGACGTACGAAGTGGCTGACTTTTTCCAACTTCTTGCCCAGGAATTCTATGTTGCAAATGCTAGTGGGAATGTAGCAGATAAATATCGTCTACCAAAGAAATCAAAATTCCCAAGAAAATTTTTGGTTTGGCAAAGCATTTGCATGTGCGGGAAAGAAACCATTCATAATAAATGGGTCTCTACACAAAAATATATGTGAATGAGTACCTTTGGAAAAGACTTCAATCTTTTCTAAGAAAATACAGTGTATCCGCTTTTTTCTGGCCTGTTCTCGTTTCTTCTCATTACAGCAATAAAACAATGGAGTGGTAGCAAAGAAATTGTTAGTATTTGTACCGAAAGAGGCTAATCTATTAATTTGTCCGAAACTCCGTGCAATTGAAAGATATTGTGCTCTAGTTAAAAAATAATTTAAAGGACGTTAATAGCTCATCATAAAATGAAAGGGAGTTTTAAAATAAGTGGACTTATTTGAGCAAAAAAGTGACCGAAACACAATAAAACTTATAATTGGAAGAATTCTGGAAAATATCAGATATTTCCTTAAAAACCAACAGGAAATAATTTATTTTATTATTTTATGTATAGAACTTGAAAATAACAATCATTAATAAAAATATAATTAAAAAAAAAATTAGCCCAATATTTCATTTGTATGCATGGATTTTTTCGTGCGCAGTCCTTATTTTTATTACATCTTCAGATATTTAAATAAATTTCTTTATTTCAAAGATTTCACTTTGTAAATTAATATTCACATATATATTTAAGAAAACTAAAGGCCATGTTTAGGAAGGATTTTTTATAGGAACTATATAAAATAATGAACTGATATGAATAAAATTTACCGCAATAATTATGCGCCATTTTGTATATCAGTGAAAGCAATGTGTGTCGGTGCGCAAATGAAATGAGCAAACGATTGATTGGACGTTGGGTTGAACAGTGCACAGTGGGGCAGAATCGATCGGCTGGTTGGATTTGAACGAATTTTGGTATAGGCATATCAGAGGAGAGTACAATGTTAAGTTTGGAAGGAGGATCGAACAGACCCCTCAGGGGCGGAGCTAAAGGGTCTCAAATATTTGTATACATTATTGTAGGCACTGATAAGACCTACAAAAAACATGCTTGAATGTCCTATTTATCTCTTATGGTTTATGAGTTATTTGCATTTGAATTTTTAAGTACCTCAATTTTGCATGCTCTTGGTCCGGTTTTTTTCTATATATCCAAGTGTTTCCGACCGATTTCATTTGCTTTTTCTTTAGCTAATTAAAGAACAAAATTATCTATTGAATAAAATAATTTTAAGTCGATATCTTTACCGAGTCCAAAAACAAACGATTTTGAATTTGAAAACTGCAAAAATTACGTCTTTTTTTGTTTGCCGAAAAAGTATCTACACTCTTTTTTCTCTAAAATAAAATTTTCTTTAACAACATATAATACTTTTATACTTTTCTGAAAGATATTTTCACATAGAAGAAAAAGTAAGTCCAACAACTCAAGTGGTCATGGTATACACCATCCCGAATTTGACCCATTTTATATGAAAGTTTTGGCTTTAGTCTATATTTTCTCAAATCCCAAAGCAGGAATCGGCAAACGGAATGCAGTTTAAAAATCTGTAATATGTTGTTTTCAATCAAAATCTATGGGACTTCAGAAAAATGTGGATTTTTTTGCCGTAAATGTGAAAAAAAAAACATTTTTGGGATTTTCGGCGTTTTTTGGGAATTGTGGAATTCCTTTTACAAAAATCGTAGTTTTTTTCACTTTTATTACAAATAAAATATTTATAGTTTCTCAAAAAACCACTACAAAAATTTTATTTTAATTGCAAGAATCAGAAAAAGTATAAACTCGATTTTTTTCATCTAAATTACATTGCTTAGCTGACAACATAATTCTTCGTTATATAGAAAAAGATTTAAATCAATATCTTTTATAGAACCGAAACTATGCCACTTTAAAGTTCATTAAGTTACTGAAAATTCCATTTTTTGTGTATATTTGCACAAACATACATTTGAACATTGGCTACGGGAAGAAGTTGTTATGGCTTTTTCACATCCACAATAGTACAATGTTTTTGGAATTTTCCGTGATTTAATAAACTTCCCTGAATTAATCTTCATTTTTGCTATCGTTCAACCAACTGTAAAAATATTTAAGAGAAGAATACTATTAAAAATGGATGGCCAATACATTTTCCGATTTAAATTTTCATGTAACACCGTCAGTACACCGACAAATTTTAACTCTTTTTCTTCTATATAATTTTTTTAAAACACATTAAAAATGTGTAATTAGCAAACAGTGTCTAAACTCCGAATTTTATCTATTTCAATACCAAAAAGGAATTATTTTCTGAAAAACTTTTATAAAATTTAAACAAAATTGCTTTGATATGGATTAGTAAAACTGATAGAAGAAATAGATGTGATTGTCGAATATTAATTACATTTGGAATAACTGCTTAAAAGCTAAAAGGTTTATGTTTGATTTCAAAAGGAAGCCAAATTACAAAATTTAAAAACTTGAAGCATCAGAAAAAAATTTGAAATAAAATTAATTTGAATATAAATTAAATTTCTGTTTACTACACCATTTCACGTTGTATTTCCGAAGTTCTTAATTATATTTAAGAAATTTCTTTTTACATTTTAGAAGTTTCCAGTTGTTTCTATAATTATAGAAACTTCTGAAATACAACTGGAAATTGTGTAGAGAATCTAATGAATTGAATCGGATTTCAACTTAAGTTTCAGCAAAAATGCTTATTTGTAATACTGCTATAGTAAAATAAATTGTAATAAACAGAAACAGAATCTTAAAAAAAACACAGAAATTAAATAAAAATGTTTATTATAAAATTACTTATTCTGTAATATCTGCATTATTTGTTGCAAAAAAAAACAACTTTATATGTATGTAAATGTTATGATTATATATAAGTAATAACTTTAATTAAGTACATAAACTAAGTATATAACTCTAATAGAAACATATTAACGACAACTTATAGAAATTTGAAAGGGAAATGTTTGGCAATAGTATACTTAGAAGGAAAGAAAAGTAAAACAACAGAAATAGAATTAGAAAAAGAAACAGAAACATAAACGGGATAACACAAAAAAAAAAAGAAACAACATGATGAAAATAAGTTAATCATTTAACAAATTTAGAACTCAATCAAAAAGTAATTAATTATAATAATTCTCACATTTTCTTAGATTTAACTGAAACATTTTTGCAAAATTTTCGTTTTGTGCACAATAAGTTTTTTAAGAAGTTTTGGACGCTAGAAATATACACACATACACGCACGCACTATAAAAGCCACATACAAATAGTTTCAATGTGTTACAATTCGTATGAAAAGGCAAAAATGTTTGGTAAAAGTAATTAATGTCAAATGTTCCAAAAATCCATAAGTAAAATACAAGAATTAGTTGGTTTTTGTGGTCAACCGGAGTAGAGCAATACCAACAAGAAAAAAAAAATACCAAAAGAATGTCAGTTTAATTAAGTACGTACAACCGATTTTGGGTTTCCGTTTCCGCTTAAGAACAAGCAATCAAGCGAACGAGTGTAGGAGCGGTAGGGCAGTTATACTAACAATAATTGTATAAGAAATTTATTTGTTTTCGTTACGGTTTTTTTGGTTTTTTATTGATTATTTTCTCTGGTTTTGAGGTTCGTTTTTATTTATCATGGTAAAACACTTTATTTTAAATAAATATTTAAATTTCTTAGAAACAGATTTTATTATATTTTTTCAAGGATTTGCTTCTTATTTATTTTTTTATTTTTATTTTTATGTATTTGTAATTTATTTATTTTTTTATTAGTATTTGAAATATTTTCACTGAACTTCAACACTTTAGGATTTTTTTCTCATTTATTTTATTATTTGCTTATTTTGGGTGATTACTTATTTGATTTTATTGAAAGTTTTTCTTCTTTTTTTTAATAGATATTTTTCATTTTGTTTATTTTTAGTTTTAGAGGGTGTAGAGGTTTCTTTTTTTTATTTTTCTTTGTTACTGAGGCGCCATAAAATGCGTAAATATACAAACATCAAGACACATACTTGTGTAAATAAGAAAAAAAAATGAAAAAATACTAAATAAATGAAAAAACCGAAAACCAGAAACAAAAACGAAAAATCAGCAGGATGGTCTGATGATGAAGAATTTTTTTTTTTTTTTTGTTATTTTAGTATTGTTGTACAATGTTTAATAAAAGTTTCTTTTTGTGTATTTAAGTGTATGTGTGAGTATGTAAAAGAGTCGTCTCTATATGTTTGTGTGAAATTTGTGCTTGTTGGTTGTAGTTGTTTTGTGGTTTGGTGTGAGTACAAGTGTATGTGTGAGTATTTGTCTATACGTATTAAAAACTTAAAAACGGAAATAACAAAAACGATTTGGTTGTGCCTGAGTATGTGTCGGTGTGTGTGCCATAGAGTTTGTGTGCAAATAAAAGTAAATACAATAACTGTAAAAGTGTGTGTTGGTGTTTTTTTAGTACTAAGCACGCTTTAGCACAACACGCACCATACATGTTTTTATAACTTAAACACACACACACACGTACTCTCAAACAAACACGCACTTATACACTCAACCAATAAAAAACCCATAAAATAAATTCACAAAGAAACCGAAAAGAACTTTAAATTAAAATTGCTCAACAATTTCTTTTCTTTCTTTTTTCTTCTTATTTAATACCGTTTATTTAATAACGTATTTGTTGTTTAGTTTATATTTATATTTTTATTTTTCTTAAATGTTTTTTAAATTCATTTTTATTTTTGTTAATTTTTTTATTTTTGCAAATTTTTTTTTAATTATTTTCTTTTATTTCATATATTCAGTTTTACTCTTCTTGTTAGATTTTCTTAAGCGCGTTCGAATACGTTTTTCCAAGGAGTACAATGAAGGACTAAATGTAAAAAAATTCTTATTAATATTCTCCTTGAGTAGGATGTCTGTTTATGTGTTTGGATATTATGCTGAATAAGTTTTCATGAATATTTGTAAAAGCTTTTTTAAAGTTTCTCACTCTCTTTCGGTATGTCGGTGACAGTGTTGCTCTTTCTGTTGAGTTAGACAATTCAGCATGAAAATTAGCAACAACAAAAATAATTTGACATTTCTTTAACTTTCTATTTGAAGATATGAAGAGAAAACTTGGGCACGCAAAGGAAATCTTTAATACTGCATTTAACTTAACCCAACAAAAAAAAAACCGGTCAAGAGCTTCCAAAAAAAGAACATTTTCAGTACTTCAAATGTAAAACTAAGTGCATATTTTGAACTTTTTTGGACGTTCTAAATAATTACTTATTGCGGGAATAAAGCTAAAACAGAATTTTTGTTAAAATATTTTATAAACATAGTTTTAAAAGAAGTACTTCAAAAGAAATGTAAAAAAAGTATAAAAGAAGAACATTTTACCAATGACAACCATGAGTTAAAAAAAAAAAAATTATGCAGCTCTTTTTCACCACTAAGTACAGTAAAAGCTCCCTTAACGGACAGCTCCCATAGGCGGACATCTCAAGAAGGCGGAAAATTTTTAGGTCCAATGGTTTAGGTGGCATTTTTAGAATAAATTAATATCCGTTAGGCGGACGCTCTCTTGGGCGGACACCTGTTTTTAGATCATAAACCGTAAAAGAAATGTACCGAATATTTTATAATAAGATTTTTGTCCGTGTTTGCATTCATTTTTTTTGAAATTAAATAGTTTACTATTCGTTTTTAGTTAACTTTTTGCTGGTTTTGAGCAAAAACTAGTTTTTTAATTTAATTTTGACTTTATGGCTTTCATTAAAAATTCTTCATACTAGAAAAAAGAAAATGAAAACTTGATCTCTAAAAATAGATGCTGTCCCAGTTATCTATGTCCTGAAGAAAGTCTCGATGATGGGTCCATGGTTTTTCGTACACACAATGGTGGCAGATTCCTAAAAATCTTGACAACTTTTTTAAATAAAAGGCATATAAATTCTGCTCTTGTTATGCAGAGCGACATTATCATAAATCGTATAAAAAAAAGTAATTGGGTGCTGCTTAAGATTGAGGCCTGACCACCAACATTGTTTTCTAAAGTTAATCCTGTTCTTTTTAAATTCTAACAACATGCCAACATATGTAGATGACTTTGTTGTCAAACTTGTCCTCAACATGATTTTAATTTTTAAAACTTCGTAAAAAAATCGTTAGAAATCGTTAAAATGCAGTTGAAAGAAGTCTGACCCTTAGCCAATTAAGAGATGATTTTTTTTTTTTGCGTACGAAAAATGAAAACGGAGAGAATCGGGCTGTAGCCATAAATTCGATAAAATAAATTTCATGAAATCATAATTTATTGCAAACAATGTCTAAATGTTTGCAATAAATCGTTTGCTTTAAAATTGATCTATTAAGTACAATTTTTTAAACGTTAACTTAATGCAAAAATAGATAAATCATAAAACACTTTTAAATAAAATATTTCTTAAATGGAACAAATTTTATGACTATTTTGTTTATGAAGTAAATGTCAATATTATTGTTAATATTGATATAATTTTTGAACATATGAGCATGCAATTTTTTGTAAAAACGTAGTTTGCGTTAGTACATTATAATCCAATAAATAAAACAAACGTTTAGTTTTTAAGTGGTTACGGCCTTTTGCATTTTAGTATAAATAAGAATATGTATATCTATAAGTTAATTCATTACAATCAATCTTTTTACCCCTTGTAAAAAAATTATGTACCATATCCCATAGACGGACATCTCCCGATAACGGACAAAATTGGCATGACGGTCGCTGTCCACCTATGGGAGCTTTCACTGTACTTCCTTCCAATGCACAGTCGTTCCAAAACGCTTTTTTTTTTGCAAATAATTCAGTAACTTTTGAACCGTTAGAGGTGTCTCAATAAAATTTCACATGGTCAGAGCTGTTCGAGTTGATTTGTAGGAGTACAGATTCCTAGTAGGTCAGGGGGAAATGGGCCCTCCAAAGTTGGCCATCTCGAGTATGTAATTTTTTAAAAAATCGCCAAAAATTAATTTATGATTTGACAGAAAAGAAATTTTATATATAGATAGTCCTTGTAAATCTCTACGCTTAAATGTGTAGGTTATTTCTTTTAGTTTAAGAGATATTCGGGTCGAAATAAATTTTCTTTTTTATTGTCTTTTTTACTGGAAACTAATGTTAATAATATTAGTCCGATTAAAAGTATGATTAAATTTTGCTCACCACAACCTCCACTTTCAAATGTACTTCAAAAAAGTCGAAAAGTAACTAGTTATAAAATAACTATCAAAAACTTGAACTGTAAGTAGTCATTTGCCTACTATGTATATATAATAAATCAATATCTCCCAAACTACTGGTCAGATCGAATTGAAATGTATGGAGAGCTTTGAGAAAAAATCATATTGCAAAAAAAATAATTTATGATTAGAATTACTAAAGAGTGAGATCGACAAAATCTTAATACATGTTTTGCCTCTTAACTTTTTTGGGAAGCAACACTTAAAATTTTTTAGATCTAGTTTTCTTTGAAAAATATGTCAGCTATTATTTTTAATGACATCCATGTTGAATTGTTTTGAGTTTCATCCAAACAAGTGACAAAAAAGAAATACGTGATAAAATTATGAAAAATTTTCAAAAATCCAATTTGGTCCTGCAAAAAATTGGCCAAACTGTTTCAAGTGTTATTAAACAGTATCAGGAGAATTTGACCATTGATAGGAAACTTGGTTCGGGAGAAAAAAAAATGATATTGGGAAGGCCAAGAAAATTTCAAGGATATTAAAAAGAGCTCCAAACACATCTAGTAGAAAAGCAGCCCGGTTAGCTCAGTACTCTGAATATTTGGTGCGAAAACTTAAATGTAGGCTTGAAAATATACAAAGTTTAAAAAGTTCCAGACAGGAATGCTTGAACAAATTTTGAAGCCAAGAAGGAGTAGGGCATGGAAAATAAAATCAAATTTCATACAAAAATACTCATGTTGTATAACGGACGACGAAACGTATTTACTGGCAGATTTTTCGCAGCTTCCGGGACAAAATTTGTATATTGCTAATGCTCGAGGAAATGTTAAAGATAAGTTTAGGACTCAAAAGCTGTTGCGGCAATAGAAGCAAGTCATTTGTTACAGTGGGTTTTATAAATACCGAAATATACATCAAAAAATGTTTGCGAAAAGTCTTCTTCAATTCAAAAGAGAGCACAATGTGTCTCCATATTTTTGGCCCAATTTGCCATCATATCACTACAACCCAATAACATAGTTTTTATACCAAGAAAGGTCAATCCTCCAAATTGTCCGGAGATAAATCCAGTAGAGATATTAAAAGCAGATGGGCAAACTGTTAAAAAAAATTTTTAATTCAACATTTTCGACCAATGCAACCTACATTCAGGGTCCAAATCTAAATCAATTAATTTTTTTTACTAACCATAAATAAAACCTTATCTTTTGAAAAATTGAAAAACACATAAATTTACACATAAATTTAATAAATTTTTGTTAAAAAATACAATTTTTCATACCAATTTCAAAGTGTGGACTTTAAATATTTTTAAGGCTAGATGAATTGAGAAAATCGAAAAATTGTTTTCAGCATATTATTTATTTCGGAATGTTCAAAATATTTTCAGAAAATGTTTCCCTTTTATACCTTAAAACTGATTCCCGAAACAATCATAAACAATTAAAATAACAACAATAATAATATTAATTAAAAATTTATAAACTTGTAATAAATTAAAAATTTTTATAATAAAATTTTAAAATAAATATATTTTATTAATGTAAAGTATGTATACACTTGGCCCTCTTAAAACTACAAATTCTACCCAGCTCTGTCCTAATAGCATGTTGTCATTAATTTGGCTTTTTTTAAGCCATTAAAGAAAATTGAGTTATTGACAACTCATTTCATATGAAAAGTGCAAAAAAAAAAAAAAAAAGAAATACTATTAAAAATTTACAAGATTTCACACAAAATTGCAAAAAAATTAAATCGATTTATAAATTTTTCTTCTTAAAAACAGACTTAAACTTCAACAGTTGTATTTATCATAAAGAAGAAAAAACAATAAATTTATGATGACAAAACATAAGCATTGAAAAGAAAATATTCTTACATATTGAAAAACTTGCAAAATGTTCACGTATTATTCTCACTTATTTTGTTTCTGTTTAATTTTTTATTCACTTTATATTATTTTAACAATTATTTTATCACTTTCACAATTCTTTGTATAATTTTATAATAATTTGTTTATTTTAATTATTTAGTTTGTCATGTAATTTATTTATTATTATTTTTTTTTTTTTTTATTAGAAAAGAAAGTCTACAGTCATTGTATTTTTTGTTGTGTGATTATATGATTTGCTTAGAAATGATGTTAGTTTTCATTTTGCATTTTAGTATTTTCTTCCCTTCTTTGTCGCTTTTTTTCTTTTTCTTTAGACACACGTATTTTATGCGCACATTTTTTTACATTTCATTTACCGTTATATACTCTCCACATTCTCTCATGCTCTCAACCTTGCTTAGTTTGATGTCATCCCTTTGAAGCTTTTATGACGAAAAATACAACTATGTTATAGAACTTTAGCTGATTAAGTTTTAAGGGTGGTTTATTGGCGCCCTCTAGATGCCAGTTATTAGAATTTTACAGCAACAGTCTAAAAAGCTTCTATTGCTTAACCCTGAAACGACAGTTTGTACAAATAAAATATTGCACCTCTGTTAATACTCAGCCAAGTACATTGTGTGACACATTTTTGGACTTCAAATATTGCCTCAATGATTCCAACGAGAGGTGAAAGTATACCATTAGATTAATAAAATTTCCAAATGGTTTTTTCGACTTTATGGACTCTATTTTGTAGCACTTTTGACATTATGTGTGAAAACAATAAACTTTCAAATCAGTAAATTTCAATGTATTTATACTTTACATAATGCAAAGCTTATCTTTTGCGTTTACTATTCATTATAAGATTGCTTGCAATATATGAGTAGTCACATTATTAAACCGATATTCTGCTTAAATATATATCGTACATAATCCGAAAGTAAATATAGCATATAATATTAATAAAAATGTCAAACCCACTTTTCCAAAAATTTAGCACATATATCCAGTCTTTTTGGGAAAAAACTACGGGCTCAAATATAAGGAGTGAGATCGAAAAAATCTTAACACGCGTTTTGCCTCTCAACTTTTTTCGGAAGCAATATTTAAATTATTTTTCTTATCTAAGTAATTATCTTTGAAAAATATGTCAGTTATTATTTTCAGTGACAACCATGTTGATTTGTTGTGAATTTGATAAAAATGAGTGACAAAAAAGAAGTACACAGAAAAAACTATGGTCCATTTTTTTCCAATTAAGTCGATGATCAAATAAAAAATTGTGTTAAAATATTTTTTTAATCAATTTAGATAATTTTTTAATCAAATATTTTGACTTTTATGATCAAAGTTAAAAAAGTAACACTTTTTTCCCTTTAACCCCATATAAATAACATACGTTTTATTTTCTATAGTTTGAAACATTCCTAGCAAAAACTTTGCTTTCCTGGTAAGCTAGCAGGTATAATTGGAAATAAAAATAAACTACTTATTTTTTGTCTCAATAACTAGTTATTTTTGTTCGAGTTGTCCATGAATTCTAGTAGTTATTTTTAGACTCTAGTAATACTAAAAAATATGTACCTCAACAAAAATAAAAAATAAAAAACAAAAAATTTGCCGTCAGTGAGTTTTGAACTTAGGACCCTTTTAACTAGTCGTTTTTAATGACTAATGTCCTACTCAGCACACCATCCCGCACTTAATATTCAAATCTAAAAAACTTGTTTTAGCATAAAGTATATTTTTAAAATATTTTATTAAAAAAACGAATAGCATCAGAATGGGGTTGAACCGGCAACCTTCTGGTTGCTAATCCCGCGCTCTAGACAACTGATCCATGTGATTGCAACTTACTCTGCAATTATACTATTGAGTACTTATTTATGTAATGTAGAGAAGGCAAATAATAATGACGCCTACTTTCCAGGAAAGTACTTTAATAAGTAGTCGTCATTATCGAAAACCAAAAAGTTTTTGCTGGGATTTGTGATGAATAGAATAATTTCAATTAAATCATGTAATTATTTTTTTAATTAATTCAACAATTTTTGTAATTGACTTTGAAAGTTTTCTTATTACTATATTTTTTGGTGTTGCAGTTTTTTATCAAACAAACAGGTTTATGCAAGAAGAAATAAAAGAACCAGTGTTGCCACTTTATGTGAAATTGCACATATCATGTGTAATTTTTATTTACATGTGTAGCCCATGTGTAATTAGTTTCATGTGTAATTTTAAGTCTCAGTGTAATGCAGTTAATTTTTCCTTCCTAAACACTAGTTTAATTTGCCAAATTTTCTTTTTACAACACTTTCATGAAAAACAATGCACTTTTTTAGAAAGAAACAAGGTTGGAAACCGATTCAAAAAGGTCAAAGGTAACGGTATTGGTATTTCGGATTATTTCGGTAATGGTATTTTAGCATTATCGGTATTTCAAGCTATTTCGGTAACGGTATTTTAGCATTACCAATATTTTGAGCTACTTCGGTAAGGGTGTTTTAAGGGTAACGGTTGCTTCAGAAATTTTGAAGTATCGTTTCAGAACTATAAAATATAAACTATAGTCAAGTATTATAAGGTCGGGCTGAGATAGCCATAACTTTATTAAAAGTTTTATTTAAATTTTATTAAAAACATTTTTTAGCATTATCGGTATTTTCGGTTTATTCGATATCAGTATTTTAGCGCTAATGGTATTTTCAATTATTTCGGTAACGGTAGTCAAGTTGAATGAGTTTTATAACCAGTGTTGCCAGGACTTGAGAAAAAAAGAAGCTAAATTAGACTTTAAAAAAAGTCAGAAAAGGCTAAATGTCCCAAAAAATAAAGCCAGAGAAAAGCTAATATATTGTTTTATTTAAAAACGCATTTATTTATATTTTTCTCATTAGATTTTGGTATTTCTTAAAGACATTTCAGTGAATTTGTAAATATAACATAAATAGTTTTTATACGTAACAAAGTTTGTTAAAAAATACTTATAATATTTTCGTAGAATGAAGCGCCGCAGCAGAAAATTTTCGTTAAATATAAATAATTTCGATTTTTTGTGCGAACTAATACACAAAAATGCTTAAATTGATGATTCTGTAGAAATAAAATGAGAAAATTTTTAGCCTTTTTAAGGCTATTTTAAAATTAAAAAAAGCTAGAAAAAAGGCTAGAAGCTAAAACGTAAATTTTTAAGCTAAAAGCAAAATAAAAAGGCTAGATTTAGCCTTAAAAAGGCTAAACTGGCAACTCTGTTTATAAAAAGGCTAGATTTAGCCTTAAAAAGGCTAAACTGGCAACACTGTTTATAACAGTAAGGGTATTTTAGGGATAAAGGCTCAACCAGTCAACTTTGCTACCCAACGTAAAAAAACAACAGACAAAAATTTAAGTGTAAGTATTAAATAAAAATTAATATTGCTTGCTTTTTTGTGCATAAGAAAAATGTATTGTTATAAATTTCAATTTATTTATTCTATTTTTTAGATCAATATATTACAGTCGACGTACTTATGGTGTTAAAACTCCTCCACATTTCCAAATTATTCATTAATTTATCTGTTGGAAATCAGCCTGTATTTGAAGACCGTTTAGAAAAGTGGAAAAACACATATACACCGTTTAGAGGAGAGTTTAGTATGACAGACACTTCTTCAAATAATCCAAAAATGTCTTTCGTTTCTGTTCTGCAAATACCTATAACGGGAAGGAAATATTAAAGTTTTATGCCAAAAATAATATCTTGCACGAGGAACAACGAAATCTTCTAACAAACAAACAGTAAGTTTTATAATTATTTATACATTCCTATTTAAAATTTTAATATAGGTATATTTTTTATTTATTAAATATTTTCATGAATTTTATTCCAATGGTAAACGTTGTAACGATTAAAATTTTTTTAATATCTTCTTCATTTTTCCGTTACTTAGAAGGTTTTTAACGCGAAAAAAAATTTTAGGGATTTTGATCAGCTAAATTGTCAAAATCACACACTGGGCATTGGGATAAAAAAAGATCCACTTTATATTGGGAAGGCTAAGAAAATTGAAAGCATATTGAAACACATCTGACAGGAAAGCAGCCCGGTTAGCTCAGTGCTCTTACTATTTGTAGAGAAAAGTTAAAACCAATGCAGGCTTGAAAACATACAAAATCCAAAAAGTTCCAGAATGCTGCAATAAAATTTAGAATCCAAGTAGGGCATGGAAATTAAATTCCGGGTCAACATTTTTATTTTGCTAATACTCGAGAAAATGTTGAAGATATGTTTAGGACCAAAAGCAGACAAAATTTTCTAAAAAGAAATTTCTGGTATGGCAAGCTTTATGCAGTTGCGGCAAAATAATCAAGACGTTTGTTACACTGGGCTCTATAAAAAAAATCAAAGATTGTTTGCAAAAAAGGCTTTCCTTTATTTCATAAGAGAGCACAATGTGCCCACTATTTTTGTCCCGATTTAGCATCATGTGACTACGGTAAGAAATCTCTGGAATGACACCAAAAAATAGTTTTTGTACCAAGAGGTCAATGCTGTAAATTGTCCGGAAGTAAGACCAGTGGAGAGAAATATCGAAGATTTTAAAAGGCAAACTGTTCCAAAAAGGTGACTGAAACAACTATCAAATCTCTAATGGAAGGGTTACCCAAAAAGGTCCACGAGTTCATAAGTAGTGGTAAGAACTAAAAAAGTTATATTTTTCTTTGATTTGTAATATAATAATTAAACAAAAAATAAAATTTTAACAAATTTAAAACTAAGATCACCCGTTTCCAAATTATGAAAGGGGACATTATTAAGAACATATTTGTCAAATTTCAACTTCCTACAAAATTTGTTAGTATATTTTTACTTTTTATTTCTACACAGAAAAAAATATTTCAAATTACACTGGTCGACAAAAAAAATACAACACCATATACGAATAGTTGGACTTGATGTATTTTGATGTGCTAAACACGAATATGCTTTCAGTTTTTTTTCATCCGATCTGGATTTTTTTTTTTTACGGGCATGTCTGATATTTCGCCCATAGTAAGGCCATTACTCTAGTATATATCCTTATAACTTAAGAACGGTGTGTATGATTGACATAAGTGATACACAAGATGCGTATCAAAAATGTCTTTAAATCTCCCGAATTTAATTTTTTATGTGCTCAATAGTTTGGAAGTTATTTTGAGATAAATGTCCAAAAAAGAAAAAAAAAACATGCAAAATTTTAGATTTTTTTGTAACTAACATTTTTTTAATAAATGAAAACATCAAAAATTTTTCAGTTTATCATCTTTATCTTAAAACTGGTAATGCTGCGAATAAAATAAGGCATGTTTCTTTAAAATTGATGCATAAATCTTTCACAGTTTAGTAAAAATACCCATTTATACATACAATTGCGTAGAAATACAGTGATGGGCAAAAACAATAAAAAAATTTTTTTCTTGAAACAAAAATAGGTGGACTAGGTGGATATTGACGAGTTAAACAAGAATCTGCATTCACTTTGTTTATATCACGTACTGATTTTTTTTTTTTAGGTGCGGTCGCACTATAAAATTCGATAATGTTTTGTCAAATTTAGGCTATAACTCAAGAAACGTTTACACGATTTAAAAAATTTAAATAAATTTAAATGGTACACCAAAAGACGCACACGAAAATTGTCTTCAAGATATATCAACAATATTTTTTATTTGGTTAAGAATTTCAGAGTTATAGATCAAAATGTTCACGATTTTTTAACTTTTTTTTTTTTTTTTGCTACTAATTACCAAATAACTATGGAAACATTAACTGAACAAACAATTATTCAGCTTGAAGACAATCTAAGTCGCTATATATTGGAGTTTAATTTATCGTAATAGAACAAACCGTTCTCGAGTTATACAAGTGTGAATGCCTAAAGGTGGGGTCATAGTAGTCGTGCCCATAAAAAAAAATCGATAGAAAAAAAGTAAAAGCTGATTCTTGTTTAGCACGTTAAATTCCAAATAATCCGTCTATTTTTTTTTTTATTTTTTTTTTTTTATTTAAAACGAAAAAAATTTTTTTTTGCCCACTAGTGTATCTCCACTTAACTGTAAGTATGCATGGGTATCCTAACTGTGTATGCAATCATGATTTGGGCATCAATTTTTATGATACTTGGCTTTATTTACTCTTAGTTTTGCCAGATTTGAGATAAAGATGATAAACTTAGACATTTTTGATGTTTTCACTTTTAAAAAGAAGTTTTAGTAAAAAAAAAGAAATCTTGAATTTAGTATGAAAAATTTTTTTTCGGACACTTATTTCGAAATATCTCCAAAACTATTGAGCGGATACAAATTTGTTAGCAGAACGACTTAAAGTCAGTTTTATTCCAAATATTTTGATGATGATTATTTATATAAAACGTGCATACCGTTCTCGAGTTATAGTGAAATATATTCGAGTAATCGGCTTATTTAGGACGCAATATTAGACACGCCCATAAAAAAAATCTCGACCTGATGGGAGAAAACTGAAAGCAGATTCGAGTTTAGCATGCGGAATTCTATCTAGTCCACATATTTATTTATTTATTTATTTATTTATTAAATCAAGTAATATAAAGAAGCCTTTCAAGGCCAATAAATATATATTACAAAAGCAAAATCCTGAACATTAAAACATCTTAAGAATATCAAAAACTATACAAATGTATATAAATATAAATTAAGGATTTAATATTAAATATGCTATATTATAAAAAAATCATTACAATTTGGCCCCCCAGCCGAATAAAAAGTAAAAGTAAACAAAAACATGTCCCAAAGCGGTAGTTTAAAAAAAAAGCAAGTTATATTTATAAATATTAAATAAAACCGAATAATCTAGTACATTTATCCTTAAGCAAGCAAGCAAGTAACCAAATAACTGCTGCCAACATTGAAGTATTATTTTCTTCAACTAACAATACCGTTACAATGAAAAATAATTACCTATAAAAAAAGTAAAAATGTTTAAAAAAGTTCAAAAATCAAACCAAAAACAACTCGTGTATATATAAACACAAACAAATCAGTGCACCTCATAAATATTAAAAATACTAAAAAATAATTAGGTATCAGTACTAGATGTGGAGAAATGTGCAATCAATTTCAAACGAAATGCATTATTCGAATGCGAAAATATGCGGAGCTCAACAGGTAAATAATTCCAGCAACGAGCTACTCTAACAAGAAAAGATCTCTCAAAACAACTGCAGGTTATTCTTGGAATCACTATTTGAGGGTTCCTAGTGGAATGAGAAAAACGAAATCGCGAACAAAGTTGAGAAGGCTGGCCACTCTTAAGCACTCTAAAGAAAAACAACAGGCTTCTAAGAAGCTTAAAATGTTTAAAGTCACATCCAAGAAAATCAGTAACATATCCAGAAATGTGAGATCTCCTGGGAACGTTATAAACATATCGGACAATGGTATTGACAATACGATTCAATCTGGAAGAAATGTAAGCCAACGTGCCAGATATAACTTCTAATCCATAAAAAATATGCGGCATTAATAATGCATAAGCCAATCTATACCGAATACAACAAGGTAAATAAATACTATTCGAATAAATCCTACGTAATATTCTAGACACTCTTCCAAAAATATTGTCAACATGACTCTCAAACGCAAGTCGATCATCGATATAAACTCCAAGACATCTCAGCCGATCAACAAAAGAAATTCTGTTACCTCTAACAAAAATATTCAAGTCAGAAATATGATGTCCACTATTACCGAAAAGAATAGCCTTAGTTTTAGATGTGTTTATATACAATAAATTACGTGAAGACCATTGTTCAAAGCGAACAAGGCTATAATTCATATTTGCCTCAAGAACATCACCATTATCCCGATCTGCACAAAATAAGAGAAAAACATCATCAGCAAAAAGAAATGATTTGCATAAACTAGTGTCAATATAATCAGGAAGATCATTAACGTACAATATGAAAAGAAGAGGGCCCAATACAGAACCCTGAGGAACACCCGAAGATAAGGGAAGTACACCCGAAAATTCACCGTTAATATCAACAAACTGATATCTAGCTGACAAATACGAATAAATCAACTTACACGCAGACCTGGAAAATTTAAAGTAGTCCCTCAACTTTGCAATCAAGATAGGATAACTAATCGAATTAAACGCTTTAGTCAAATCCAATGAAATTAATGAAATTAATTTATTTTCATTAAGATTATCACGAATGACATCCGTTAAGTTCAACAATAAAGAAGTAGTACTATGACCACGACGAAACGCAAATTGAGAAGCAACAATATTCGTATTCACAAAATTTAAAATTTGTTTCTTAAGAATGTGCTCCAAAATCTTTGAAATAGCCGGAAGGATAGAAATCGGTCTCAAGTCATCTAGGGAGTGAACTACCCTAGCCTTGGGAATCGGTACAACACGAGCCACCTTCCAATTAGATGGAAAAGTAGATGAGGTAAGTATTGAATTAATATGAAATATAAGTAAGTCAGAAATATGTGGAAAAATAATCTTAAGAAAATTAATAGGAATGCCATCAGTACCAACAGATTTGGACTTTACCTTACAAATTGCACTCCAAAGATCATTCACATCTATGCATTCAAAAGAAAATGTTCCATTAAAATCACCAATATCAAAATCATAAACATCATCAGCAACAACTCTGTCAGCATGAGGAATATCAGCAAAATGGGCATTCACTTCTTCAACACCAAATCCAAAATGTGAATCATGATCATCAGTAAAACCACTACGATTCAGAAATTTCCACATATCAGAAGAATTCATTCCAGAAAATAATCTCGTAAAGTACCTCTTTCTCTCCCTACGAATAATTGATTTAGCTCTATTCCGATAACGACAATAGACTCTCCAGTGCTCAGCAGATGCAGACGACCGAAAAGCAGAATAAGCTAGATCCCTCAAAGATGTAGCTAGCACAACACAGTTAGACTGCATCCAATTGGAAACACTAACCCGAACTTTCCTCTTAACAACCGGCACAAATTCAAAAAGCTTTTCTATCAACGATGACAAAATGTAAGACTGATTATCAATGCACACAGATCCAAAAAAAAGCAGTAAAATCAAAATTCCTCAAAAATGAAACAATACCATCCCAGTTAATTCTATTAAAGTCCCTATACTGAACAAAATCCGGAGAACGATTTACATTACAACAGAATGTAGCAAAAATTAAGGCATGATGTGATATTGAAGAACATTGCACTTGATCTGAAAAAGATAACATCGACCTATCACTCAGCATCCAGAAGTCCAACAAGGACGTCGAACCATGATTTACATCAAAGTGTGTAGGTTTGGAATTATGGAAAACTGATAAGTTACATCTCAAACACATCGACCTAACTAAAAACGACTTGGCTGTATTAAAAAGATTGCAGTTAAAGTCCCCTACAACAACGATCCTAGAATATCTCAACAACAAATCCGAATGCATACTCTCAAAGGAATCAAGATTACCACTAGGCAAGTAAACAACACCAAAAAGAACCTTAACATCACCACTTAAAAATTCAATAAAAATTGACTCACAACTACCTAACTCAGAAACTCTAAAAACCACTTTATACCTAATGCTACCGGAGATATAAATACCAACTCCACCACCACGTGCATTAAGCCTATCATTCCTGACCAAGGAATAACCAGGAATATTGACAGACGAACTTGATACATAAGGTTTTAACCAGGTCTCAGAAAGTCCTATTAAATCAAAGTTATCTTTTACAATATTACTGAATTCATCAAATTTCGTAGAGTAATTAGAAGGCCTAATACTTTGGCAGTTAATATGACAAATTCTCAATTGATCGAGATGCTTGCGTAAGGACAACTTAAAAGGAACACAACCACTTATATTGGGACCAATATTCTCATTACTTACTGACATATTGAATACAAATAATAAAGATGGTGGGGAACCAAAAGTAAAAATTAAATCTTACATTATTCATAAATAACAATATATTAATCATAATTCAAACTCAGCTATCAAAGGTAAAACAAAGAGATCAATAATAATACTGAGATCAAAAATATTACATAAAAAATAAGAAGAAAAAAATAGATACTAAATAAAAAGTATTATCCTATAAAATGGCTTAATGGCAAAATAAAGAAAAAAAACGAAACTAAGAAAAGTTTCCAACAATTCAACAACTGTCATTAAACCAATTTAAAGAAAATAAAAAGAAAGAAAAACAATAAAAATATTAATGAGGAGCAGAATAATGTCCATCAAGCAACGCCGCACATTCACCCAAGTCACAAGTAACCTCCTTGCCATCCACTAAAGTCAGCTTAGCCTTAACTCGATCAGTATTCAGAACCCGGAACTTCAAAATAGCTTTCTGACGCACCAACTTCCGGCACAGAGCACTCAAATTCGAAGCAGCAGGACAGTAGTGGTCATTAAGATACACCCGACTATCAACATCTCCACCCAAAATATCACTCACTTTAAGATTTTTTGTTTTGAAGTAAGTTTTCATAATTTTGTCTCGTATTGACACGTTATTAAATTTAACTAAAATTAGTCTCTTGCCACTCATATAAAAAACCTGACCAATGTCACGGTCAGAAATACCAATATCATAAAAGGAGCATAAGGATATTATTGTCGATGAAAGATCATTCAAACCAGAAGGCAATCCACTAATAACTATGTCCCCACGGTTTAGCCTTCGGTGTAGGATATTATTTTCCACCTCCAAAGCATTTATTTTAGACGTAGTTGAGGAATCAACACTGTTTATCAATTTGCTGCAATTGGTAATATCAGCCTTCATTTGATTAATGCAAGAAGACACTTCTTTTTTAAAGTCTGATAGAATTTCTGTTAAAGAATTCTTATACGCATCACGATCTTCCTGGCTAGTTTTAATAAAGTCATCTAAAGTGTTTTTTAACGCACGAACTTCATCACGCAAGGAGCTATCATTAGCATTCTTAAGGCACGAAGGGCAAGTAAACGAAAATGATGTCTGTTTCTCTCTAAACAAAGCAAGCTGCTTCTCGGACACATTAGCACACGGAAGATGGAGCCCCGACTCGCATGCGTTACTCTTTATACTACCTTGACTCTTCCCAATGGAATCATTACATATCCCACACTTAAAGCTTTTAGCAGCAGGCATATTTGACAGCAGCAGCAGCAACAAGTAAAAACAGCAACAAGCAAATATGGCTTCCTCAGTATGTATACAGCAAACGAAAAGAAAGCAACAGCAACAAACTCCAAATTAACAAATTGGATAACCCGATCAAAGTAAATAATATTTTTATATTCTTTCAATGTTATGACAACAAAGTTAAAAAAACATACTTTATTAAACACAAAATTTTGTTTAAAAGCAATTATTCTCAGTAAAAAAGTAAAAAGTAAAGACAGCTGAGAAACACACACGTTTTATTCAGGCATAGTGTTGCCAGATTTATGTATATATTTTTTTTTTTTTTCTTTTGAAGGAGCACGAAAAAACATTTTTTTTTTTTTTTTGTCGACCAGTGTTATTTTGTAATAAAATTATTAACTAACTTTATATTGGAATTTAATTATATTTTTTATCAATATAATTAATTTTCTAATTGATTTACAATTTCCTTTTTAAATAAATTGACTGCTATTAATAAAATATAAAGAAAAATAAAAAATTGTTCTATAAAAATATAGAAATAAAATAAATTTAAGTCAATTTCCAACAATTTTTAGCTCATTAAATCTTTTTAAGAAAAAGCAATAATGATAAAATGAATTATTCTTCTTATTAATATTATCATTTTGATGATTGGAGCATAATCAAAAATTAATTAATATAAGCAATTTCGTAATTAAAGTCCATTTTTACTTTTTTCTGTGTAAGTAATTCTTTAATATGAATATTTTTACTAAGATTACGACTTTCTCCCTCCTATTAACTATTTTTTGAAAAATCAAAAATATAGTTCTATTTATTTTTCTTCTGCTATCGTTTGATGTATAAATCATTAATATTGGTGAGAAAAAAATTTTAAGAATTATTCTATGATCACCGACGTAAATGGCCGTGTAGCATCCCAGTAAAAATGAACAGAAGTCATTTTTAAGGAAGTATATTTTCACTACTTCCAATGAATCAATAGGTGTTTTCTTGAGCTTAAGAAGTAATATAAACAACATCCAAAGATGCAATTACAATTTGATTCAAAAGATCTTTTTTTCAAATATTTGTTCGAAAAACTAATTTTATTAAAAATATATATTGGTTTATATACAAATTAAATATAATTTCCTTGCAGTGATAAAAATAAAAATCCAAAGAATCAATTTTGCATAACAATGACATCTATCCAATTCAGTGGATCACAAGTTCAGGATCTTATTAACTTCTTTGGATGATCTTTTTTTACTGGGATCCTGTTCCAATCATCGTAGGAAGTTGAAATTTGGTAAATATATATGTTCTAAATGATGTCTTCTTTTATAATTTTAGGTACGTTTAAATGTAGCTCGCAAAAAAGAATTTTGGACAACTCTAATGTACATATTATAAAATTTAGTCTATATGTAATATTTTTTTAGCCCTGTCATCAAAACAAATTAACTCTTCTTATATAAAATGGGGAGGACATCCAATTAGTACTTCTTTCTAGGGTATACAAGATCTTACTACACCGAAAATAGTAATTTTAATGAATGAAATACATTAAATAAAATTCATTAATGTACGAATTCGTTGTTTCAATGAAAGCATTCATTAAAATTCAATGAAAAAATTAACGCTATTATGAACATTACACTAGTCATTAAATTTATTTCTTAATAAAATAAGTAGATCAGTTAATTGATTTAATGTATTAGTTCATACATAAAAATATTAACTCAATGTATTAGTACATTAAATTCGTTTATTCAATGTACTAATACATTGATTTAATTAAGAAGAAGCATTACACAATGGACAAAAACATTGAATCAATGGAATATTTCATTAAATTATGTTAAAATAAATGCTTTCTAACGGGAAATAAAGTAAAACGAAAACAAAAACAAACCAGTTTGTTTTTATCTCTTAAAAAGAAATGACGCGTTTTAAATAAAAGACAAGAAAATTCAGAGTTGCGTTAAAAATGAAATAAAAGTTATAAAGCATGGACGTTCGAATTATTAAAATACATAAATATAAATTTATTCACACAGGAGAAGTCGAGCAAAGAAACAAACAAGAATTTTGAACACCCCTAATGTATATCCTCGGAGCGCTTACGTAAAGTCCTGAGTGAAATTTTCTGATATTTTTAGAAAACCAGCTATATTGATTGCATATAAAAAGTTGTTCAAAAACACATAGGACTTCTCATCAACGAACTGACAATATACATTCGTATAAGTAAAAATAAAAAATGTTTATTACAATTTATTTTCTACCAACACCACTGTGTTTCCTCTAACGGTTACACAAAATTTGTAACAGATTTTCTAACGCACACACTATAAATTGTAATAGATTAAATACGAAATATACCATGTAACGGCACTTGCACACAATACATTGAGTAATAATTAAAATAACAACAAAAACTCAACAACAATAAGAAAAATCAAATTGGTCTACAAACATTTGCAATATACAAATAAATACAAGCAGGGTTTAAATCGCTATCGCCTTTTAAGCAAAAGCATCTAAATATTGCCATTTACGTGGCTAAATTAAACATCAAAAAGCAAGAGCTAACAATTGCTAAAACAAAATTAGCTCACACATTACAAAAGCAGAAGCAAAAATAACACACTGCTTTTTAAATTTGTAAATTTTAATAGCACTAGCTGCTGACAAAATTCAAAAATTGAACAAAAGCTAAAAGTCCTAAATGGAAAATTTTAGAAACGAAACAAAAGCAGCACCACTCATTTTATGTGTTTATGAAAATCCATCTCAAATAAAATAAAAAGCAAAAGCAGTCGGACAAAAAAGGCACACACAGAAAAACGAAAATGTGCTAAAAGCAGTATGATCATGAGCTAATAGCCGCACGAGCAAGTGCTTTTGTGTTTATGAAAATCCATCTCAAATAAAACAAGAAGCAAACGCAGTCGGACAAAAAAGGCACACACAGAAAAACGAAAATGTGCTAAAAGCAGTATGATCATGAGCTAATAGCCGCATGAGCAAGTGCTAAAAGCCACATGAACGTGAGCTATTAGGCGAATGTCAAAATGTAGGTAGAATTATTATTAGAAATGTTAACACAACCGTATGTGTTTTTTTTTTTAAGACGTAAAAAATTCCTTAAGTTAAATATTTGTAAATATGAATATTTTGAAAAAGCGTTCAATTGTTTTAATAAAATTGAATTAAAACTTAGAATTTTTAATACAAATAATAATTTATGTTAGCAATTGCGACATAAAAACAAATATGATAAACAGTATCCTGAATGTGTGTTTGATGAAAAGCCATTTGTTAAACAAAATTCTAGCATTTGAAAATCACGGTTAATATCCAAGAATAGTTCTGTTTGAAAATGGCAAGTTTTAGCCTCGAAGTTAATAATAGAAATAGAATCAATTTTTGTTTGAATTATGAAGGAAAAAATAGAACTAATTTTTGTTTGAATCATAAAAAACTGTTTTTATTAGATCTTGTTAAAGAAATGCAGAACATATGTATTTACCTAATCGATTTTCTGATTTGCTGCATACACTTTCTTGATAGTTTCACGCACACTTTACAGGTAATAAATATAATGTCAAATCGCACATACTAGGTAATTCCATGCAAATTTGGAAAATTACATTATACATTTATATATATCAATAAAAATAATAAAAAATGTTTCATTCATGATTTTGTCATTTAAAATCATTAGAAACCCTTTTATGATACGGAAACATCTGCATCCATTCATAAAAATATTTAGTATATACCTGTAAAAACTTGAAATTCTTTTGAAATTGATCACATAAAAATAATATAAAAATAGTTTTCCTGTAATATGGGTTGTTATACTATAGTTAGGTAAAAGTTTGACTTTTTTGAAGCCACTTGATATAGAGCACTTGTTTGAATATTAATAGTTCGTTTTTTTACGTGAAACCTTTAACATTAAAAATATTTAAAAATGCGTTGTTTTAAGTACGAGGAACATTATGAAAATTTCAACAATATGTCAGTGTGTAAATTGTGCAAAAAAGAATTTAAAAGTGTTAAAATGTTTAATTTAAAATTACATATGGAGAAAATTCATAAAGTGGTTTTTAATCAAAAGAATAATACATCTTTGCAAAAATACAAAAAGAAAAATATAAAGTGCGAAATAAGTAAAAAACTTTTAATTAAATCATATATCGGATTGGTAACGGAGGATGCCGTGCCATTTAATGTTTTAAATTCGGATAACATGAGAAATATAATAGATCCAATATGTAAAGGCATCGAAAAAGAAAGTGGAGAAAAATTTTGTTTGAATGCAAATAACTGCAAAAAAACACTTGCTGAAGTGACAAAAAATATAATAAATGCAATTTCAAGTGAATGTAAAAATAAATTGATCTCACTTAAAGTGGACAGTGCAACAAGATTATCAAGAAATATTTTTGGAATTTCAGCTCAATACATAAAAAGTGATAAAATTGAATCTAGAATACTTGGAATGGTGGAGTTAAAAGGCCAAAATTCAAGCACTTCAAAAAATTTAGCAACAGAAATTTTAAACGTATTGAACAAATATGATATTAATTTACAACAAATTGTAACAATTACAAGTGATAACGGCAGTAATATGGTGAAATGTACAAAAATTTTATCACATTTATGTTCTGAAGATGAAGAATATGAAGAAAACTATAACAATGAAACCTACTTTCAAAACATTACCTTAATTGAAAATAATATGGATCTACGCGTCGGAAACATAATAGTTTGTAGATGTGCAGCTCACACAGCACAGTTGGTGGCACTGGATGCAACAAAAGACTTTGAAATGAAGCGTTATATTCGACAGTGTAGAAATTTAGTAAAGTTTTTGAGAAAAAATTCAAATGGTTACAAAGACTTATTTGAATTAAAGTCATTAAAAATTCCTCAGCTGGATTGTCCTACGCGTTGGGGATCAACATATTTAATGATTTCGTGTATACAAAATTCGAAAGAGATAGTCGAAACAGTGGAATCAATAACAAATAAATCATCTGAAGAGAATTTTGAAATAAATGAAGACTTTTGGAACTTTGTGGCCTCATATTATACTGTTTTTAAGCCACTTCAAAACATAATTGTCATATTTCAAGAAGAGCAACTTCATTATGGCGACTTTTACGCACAATGGTTAAAATGTAAGCTACTGATATCAAAAACTGTTGAAGAAAATGAAGTCAACAAGAGTGCATCATCATACAAAATTAGTAAACTTCTATTAGACAATATGGAAAAACGAACCACCACTCTTTTTTCTAATAACGCTCTGGCAGCATGTCTTTACCTCGATCCAAGGTTTCATCATATGTTAATTGATACCCAAAGAAAAGACGCTGTGGAATACCTTAAATTGCTATGGGACAAATTGACATCTATATGTAAAATCGAACTCAACACACAGCCAACACCAAATTTCATAACAACAACGCAAGAAAACCATGAAGATGATGACATTTTAAATGATTTCCTGGACAATATATTTAACGCAAATAATGCAGAAAACGACAATATTATAAGAAAAATTGAAAAATTAAATCTTCCATACACAAAATTGAAGACAAATGTTTTAGAATTTTGGAAGGAAAGAAAATATAGTGAACCTGAGCTATATGCACTGAGCAACATTTGCTTTGGAATTCCTCCAACACAGGTAAAATTTTAATTTTGGAAACAAAAATGTTATACTTTGAATTTCTTGTTTAAATATTCTCTTAATTTTTATTTTATATTCTCTATTTTCAGGTTTCTGTCGAACGAGCATTTTCAACATTAAAGATAGTATTGGCCGATAATAGAAATCGTCTCAAACAAGATACATTGGAGAATATTTTACTAGTAAAGCTAAACCCTGATTTTCTGGATAATGCCGTATCAGAACTTAATATATTTATGGAAGATGATTGTGCAAACCAATAAGAACATTTTATATCTATTTTTTTATTAAATGTTTTGACAATATTTTTTAATTATTCGTTTTTTTTTTTGTTAACTTTTTTATTGAAATATATATGAATATGTTTATAAAATATATTGTAGTTTTTTTAAAAACAATGTACGGTTTTTAGCTAAAACACTTGATCTCACTTTTGAAGAAGAAATTATTAACAACTTTCAAATAAGTGTAAAAAAAATAATTTTTTAGAAGAATTTCCTTGTTTTCTTTTGACAGAAAACTTCAACATACAAATGTTTTTCAAATCTTTTTTACGCATTGCAGGTACCAAACCATAAGAATTTTTTGTTTTATAAATTCTCTTAAATTTCTTATTGCATTCATTATGCACATATAATGTAAATTCATTCTGTGCCTTTCAGCCGGCTACCTATATTTGGTTGTGTGGCTTTTAGCTCATGTTCGTGCGGCTAATAGCTCTTGTTCATGCTGCTTTTAGCAAATGTTCGAGCGGCTTCTAGCACATGTTCATGTGTCCACTAACCCTTGTCGTTTTTCTATCAGCACTGATTGTGTTCTCACTAGCCTGCTAGAGCACTTCTTATGATGCCTTTTTTGAAAAAGCATTTTTTGTAATTTTTCCTTTTGCTTTTTTGAAGTTAACCTTTTTATTTCTAGCAAAATAAAAAAGCAAAAGCAAGAGAAATATTTTCGTGTTACTGCTTTTTGTGTGGCTATTTATTATTACTGTTAGCTGCTTAAAAAGCACGTGGCAAAAATTTTAATACTTAAAAATGCTGAATGGATTTTTTGAATAAAATTAAAAGCAAGACTGTGGCTGTTGCTAGAAAATTTGAAATTTGTAGAAGCAGTAGGAAAAGCAAATTTAAAAAAGCCTTAGCAAATCATTGCTTTTAAACACTGAATACAAGTACAATACAGTCCTTAAAACACCTTCAGGGCTCCACTAAACGATAAAATAAATAGAAAAAAAGTACTCGTACAATAAATATGAGAAAAAGAGGAAAAATCACCCTTAAGGCTTTTAAATACAAATAAATGCTAAAATACTCGTACAGCAAAAAAGATAAAGAAGAAACAGCACAAATAGTAGATGACGATAATAAAAAAAATAAGTAAACATAGAAAAAGCAAATCAAAGAAAGTATAAAACATAAGGACCACAATTTAACAACAGCAACAAAAAAGGGGAGAAATAGTAATAACGAACCAAGACCAACAACAGCAACAACACTAAAATCAAGCAATCAAAAAAAAAAATCAAAAACAGAAAAATTGTAAAACAACCACCCACCCAACAACAAATACTGATGTGATGTACTTATGTCTACACATATGTATGTAGTATTTGTATGTTTATGCGAAGGGTCTTAGTATGTGTCTACTAGTTACAATTATTGTCTATGTTATAAAGACAATACGAATATAAACTAACTAGTTAAGCCAAGAGTATGATGAAGATGTAGAACAAAAAAAAAAAAAAATGACAGAAATGAACAAAAAAAAATATGAATAAAATAGGAAAATAAAGCAGCACGCGCTCAGGAGGTAAAATACTCTCTGGCAACGCATGTATACATGTTACCACTACACTGACACACTGAAAAGCACAACAAACCGTAAAGCATCGCGTAAAGGACAATTCTACATACACATGAAAACACACAGATATTTGAATGGACGTTTATATTAAAGGACAGACTGGAATATACAGAAATAAACACCACAAATGTACGTCCATATAAATCGATGTATACAAGTTTGTATGTTATAGATGAATGTTTGTTTGTATGTTTGGTTGATGGTGCTAACAATACAGGCGCATAAAGTAAAATTCGATTTATGACCAACACATGGAAGCAAACAACAAACATTCAGAGCAAGTACACACAGTAATATAGAGAAAGAGAGCGAGTTAAAAATATATATCATATGAAACAGTATTGGAAGAGTATGAAATCATTGTTTTTATATCCCACAATCAAAAATATGGGAGGCACATTGAGTTTTTCATTCCATTTTTCTGAGCCCTGGTAAGTTTCCGAGTAGATATAGCTAGGTTCATCCGTCTGTCCATCAGTCCGGCAATCTGTTGAGTTCTATTCTGATTCGAAATGGACCATCTAGGGGGCGAAATTTTACTCAGATATTTAACTTATATAAAGTTTGTTTGGTATTGAAAATAGGAAAAATCGGTTAATAAACAAAACATTTAAACAAATAATACAAAACACAGGGTGTCCGTTGTAACATCAGTTCATAAATTGATAGCTCTTAAACCAAAACATATAGGACAATGAAATTTTCTACAGATAGTTCGAAGATCGATATAAACTCGAAAAATTGGCGTCAATCAACCACTTTAATACCCACCCCCCATATAAGGTGAAACATGAACGAAATTTTGTACAAATAGATAAAGGACTAACATAAACTCGATAACAAAACTGGACTCGGTCCGTAAGGTTAAATTTTTAAAATGTTGCAGATGGCGAGTATATGGATTCGGCCAAGCCGAAAATAACATTTTCACTTGTTTCAGTTTAAATTATATACATATTTTAGATAACAATACAGAAATTGTAAAATGGGATTCATATTATCCAATATTTGCGAACCTAAAACTAAACAACAAAAGCAATAAATTTTAATTTCTGATGAAATTTTAGTTTCAATTTAGAATTGTATGAAATATTTGGTCAAAAAGAAAATTATAACAATTTTTCCCTTTTTACATTTTCTAAAAATAGGTACTAATTTTAAATATTATCTTTTTATGAAATTTCGTAATTATTAGGAAAATTCATGATACAACTAGACAAGGTACAATTATAAGGAAGAGTTGCCATTTCAAGTCTTGTTAAGTCAAACTTTAAAAAAAAAAAACACCAACAAATATAAACACAAATGACAAATATTAAAAATGTTTTGCTTATATTCGAAACGTTGAATGAATGAGAGGGAGGTGTTAATTTTCGGAACGTTTTACCAAAACTTCCGTGAATATTTATCCCCAGGAACATATTTTATATATATATATATATATATATATATATATATATATATATATATATATTTAAGTTTTGCTTTGATTTTTTAATTTTATTTTGTTTTATTTTCTTTGACTTTTTAGGGAAAATTTATTTGAGAATATTCTCCCTGATAATTGTACCTTGTTATTTATTCCATCATGAAACTTATACTTTTTTGAAAATAAATCCAGTGAAATTTTTTTACTTTTTCTAAAAAAAAATAAAAATAATAATATATTTTTTTTATCTTTTAATTTAAATATTGGGAATGAAGTGAAACATTCATAGGGCCGTATCCGATATTATGATTTATAAAATGTGTACTTCAGTTATTGGATATGTAATATTGGATTGTAATATTTATTTCAACAGACAGACAATTGAAAATCAATATCAGTGGTCGTGAAAAACAATTATTTTTTAAACACAATCTTCTTTCAGCTTTTTTCCATCAGGTCTGGATTTTTTTTTATGGATGTGTCTAATTTTTTGCCCATATAAGGGCATTATTATCCAAAAACTTTTTTTCTTAAAAATTCTTTTAAAAAGTGAAAACGCCAAAAATGTTTTAGTTTTTGATCTCTAAAATAAGGCTGACAGGGTTAATAATAAAATAACATGTATTTGTAACTTTTTGGCACCATATGTATCTTTGAAACCAATCAACATACAGATAAATTTACATCGTATTCGTAACTTATCAAAAAAAAAACACAAATTTGGTACTTCTTCGAAATTCGTACATTTAAGGGGTAAAAACCGTACCTATTTTTGGTACTTTTTTTTATAAAATTTTGTTTTTTATTTATTGATATAAACATATGCGTATTTTAATATGGGATACCACTACATTTTTGTTACTTCCATGGATGAAAGAAGTACCAAAAAGGGCGTAAAAGCGGGAATACTTTTTATTCAACATAAATAATAAATTTCACGCTTTGCGAACTGTGGGCCCAGGAAATATGACGACAAAACACTAAATGAAAAATTACCCGAAAAATTACATAGGATACAACAACAAGCAATTTTGGGACATAATTTCGTCGTTTTAGGGTCATTTTGTGTTCGGATTTTTTGGGGTGAATTTGCACTAAATTGAAATGAAAAATTGCTCTAAAAACATCAAATGAAAAAAAAGCCCCATAAAAAAAGTTTTATTTGTACTTTAGGTCTATTTTTTATTCAACGATTTTGAAAAAATTATTTTCACAATACGTGTGAGAGAAATTTCATATTTCGAAGGATAACGACGGTCAAAGAACTTTCCGTATGGCTTGTATTAGAGAAAAAAAGTTTTCTTATTGTATTTTCTGATCTTAAAAAAGATTTAATTAATTAAGGAAAATATTTTGACCTTTACATTCTTATGAGATATGAAACAATCTCATAAAAATCTTGTTTGGAAAAAGAATAATGAAATAAATCTCTTTTAAGATTTGTTTAATTTTTTATGATTATTTAAATGATCCTACATGATTGAGAGTCCACAAGTGGGGACTTTTTGGTACTTTTTCGTTCTTTTAATAGTACTTTCGAATTTTCTGTAATATTCAGCCTAGAAAAATAAAATTGAAGAAGTAAAGTCCTAAGTGAATGAGAATCCTTAAATAAAATTTTTTAGTACTTTTTTGTTATTCTAATATTATTACTAGGGAGATCGAACCGGTTTTAACCGGTTTTTTTTTTTAATTTTCGGTCGGTTTTTTTTTAAATGTTAGATTTCCGAATATCGAATAAACATGGTTGTTCGCGTCGAATACTCGGTTTTTATTATTTTTAGAAATTTTCCCTAAAAGAGTATTATATCTTCAAATTTTTCTTTAAGTTTATAATTGCATCATAATCAATAACTTTTAAATTACAAAAACGTTTGTCACAATTAGTAGTAAGACATCGGTAGAGCTACCAATAGACCTTAATCACCAGTTTTACTTTTATATTGATTCCACCATATGAACAGTAATCAAAAATATCTATGTCCTTATCTAATTAATATTTCATATGTTAAAAGTGAAAATTATTATAGACAAATAATATAAGAAACTTTATAATTAAATTTAAAAAAAGAACATATGAAAAAAGTTATTAATTATTTTATAATTAAATTCAAAAATACATTACATTAAATTACATTAAGTATTACATTATTTTTAGGTATTCAAAAGATAACTTCGATGTTATAATAAAAAAAATATGAAATCAAATACGTCCTTATACCAAAATATATATTCGTAGCAAATTTCATTAAGATTTTCAAAATTGAGATCTGTAATTTCGTTAAACGACAAAGAACCCAATACTTTAAAATGGGGATCCGAAGATTTTTTTCTGTGCGTTACAATTATTAACACAAACGCATAATATCCGAATTACATATGGTAGTTATGATATTCTGGACGTTAATATTTGTTTCTACCAATTGATCATAAAATTGCAGTAACCACATAAGATGTATAGTCTACATAAGGGGTTCTCACAAAATCTTGCTTTGCGACCCCCTTTTGACATTGCAATGGAAGCGCGACCCACTACAAATTTGATTAGTTTAAAAATCGATAAAATGTTATATAAAGTTAAAACAATTAAAAAAAAAACAAAAACAAATGTAATAATTGTGACATTGTTTTTGCTTCATGAAATCTTTAATACATATTAAGAGATCTTTTCGGATAACGCATATCTAATTTAATTTTTTGCAATAAAAAGTTTCTTGGCATAATATATTTACCAAAAATAAAAGTAAGGTTTCATGAGAAAAATTTATAATTTCATAAAATTCATTTTTTTCAATTTAGAGAAACAAATTTCTTTACTTTTGTCTTTAATTTGAAAATGTTTTGTGTAATGATATCTTCCTATACTTTCATTGCAATTTTTATTTAAACTTCCAACTAATATGTACCTTCTTACATTAAAAAATTTTTTGTCCAAGAATACTTTTCAGAATCGCTTCGCGACCCCCCACAAAATGTCTTTACGGACCCCTTGTAGGACGTGGACCCAATTTGAGAACCGTTGGTCTACAATAACCTAAGTTCCAATGTTAACAGAAATCATGATTTGTTTGTAAATTTTTAGTATTTGTTTTGATTGAATTATTAAACTAAATGCCCTACAATATGCTGTTTTCCAAAATTTCCAGCAAAAAAACGGTTAACCGGTTTTTCTTAAATTTAGAAATTTGTAACCGGTTTTTTCAAATGCCGAATATTCAAACAATTCGAAAACCGGTTTATGCAAAACCCCGAATAATCGATCTCCCTAATTATTACTCTTTGATTTTTTTTTTAGTAAATCACCTAGAATCATGAAATAAAAATATATGGTAATTTGTGGATTAGAATTCTGAAGCCTTCAAGCACATTCTTCTATACACCCAGAGAAATATCAATCACATACGTGTTGAAAACGATACCATTCTGTGTCAATAGTGAATTTACACCGTATGTGTTTAAATTAAACACTGCGTGTTCAATTCTTAATGAAAATCAATACCTAATTGGCACCAAGTTGAAACCATTTCGGTATCAAATTGTAAAATTACATATGTTTTCTATTAAATTTGTTAACGAAAGGTATTAAAAAGCTGTTACCGTAAATTACCAATGTGAGCACAACCGTTGTTGATTTTGAATGGAATTTTTTCCTAAAAAATAATAATAGAAATACTTTGGTAGTTTTTTAACTTTTGAACGTTAAAGATGCAAAAAAATTGTACTTTATTGGTACCCTATGAACTTTCTAAACCAAAAACATAGAAGTAAATTTAAAATAATATCTGTCCTTCTCAGAAATATATGAAACCTGCCTTTTGTACTTTTTGAAAATCCTACTATTTATTGTACTTTTTTAAGTAAAATATTTAAAAAATGTATTGTTTATTATTTATTATCCTGGTTAGATTCTGCGTCGATCTACCTATGTCCGTCCGTCTGTTGAAGGATGATAGTGCTCGAACGGGACAACGTAGGGGGACGAAAACTAAAAACACAGGGTGTCCGTTTCATACTTTTCTGCTGATATCTCTTAAACGAAAGCATGTACGACAACGAAATTTTGTATAAATAGTTTAAAGGTCGATATAAACTTTGAAACCAAAAATGGGCTTGATCCGCCCACTTTACCGCCCACCTCCCATATAACGTAAAATTTGAAAAAGTTGATAGGGGGTTGCATGATATAAAGAAAACAAGGTAGTTTCACTTTATCTTTTTGTCGCCATATTAACGTTCTGACGTTTATTGGGATTATGACAAATCGAGCTACCATAGAATTTTTTGTGAAAGAGAAGTGGAACTACCTTGTTTTTTTATATCATGGGGGGTTGTATATAGATTCGGCCGAGCCGAATATAACATTCACGCTTGTTATATTTAAAAAAAAAATATTCATTACATTATTTCAATGCTCTGCACATGAGGCGAATATATACGAAATAAAACAAATGAGGATGTTAAGGATTTAATAGAGGACTAAGAGAAGATACCGTCATCATCACCATCAAAAAAAAACGGCTATTACATTTACTCTACAATTATATTAAGGAAAAATATAACAAGCAGTAGATAAAAAGGGAAAAGAGGATGATGGATAAAAAGAGAGTTATAAATGCGAAGTGATGATTAAAGGAAAAAGGGGGAAAACGGGGTTTTGTTAAAGCAAAAACCACGGTAAGAAACACAGCAGGAATGTTAGCGATAGCAGCTAAAGCTGACTGACTGTATTATTGTACATGTACTTGTATACATAACATAAATGTATTTGGTAGCTGCATGTGTTCATGGGTGCGTGTGTGTACTTGTGTACTTATGGCGAAATGGCAAGAGAAGGGCGAATCCTGTGACTATGCTTGTGCTTGATATTTGTTAGCTGTTGTTGTTGTTATTGCTATTATTGCCGTATGGCGACTGAGACAACTACAACGGCAAACTACGACGACAACGACGAAAGCCATCATGAGGAGGATACGAAATGGGTGGCAAATAAACTTTCGCATACTGACAGCAACTTTCAAACCAACCATAAATAAAAAACTTTTTCATTCCGACGACTGCGAAAACGGCGAATGACACGAAATACCGAAAGAAAAAATTCACGGTGACTGTGTATGGAAAATATACCATAAAGAAAAAAATTCTTTATTTTACAAAAAATATATAATAAATTTTATTATTAAATTGTCATAAAAAATAGAGAAATTAATACAAATAAAAATTTTAAAATATAAATAATAACAAAGTGAAAATGTAACAACTATAATAAATTTAAATATAAATCAAAATTTCATTTAGAGGAAAGGTGAAGTAGTGTTTTATTAAAAAAACAAAAAAAGTGTATTTTTGTGGTATCATCTTGAGTGTATTCTATGTCTAAGATGGCAAGAAAAATTGGAAGTGGCTGCTTGGAATTTGTAATTTATAAAGAATTCTAGTGAAAAATCCATAAATTTTAACGAGAATTTATATAAAAATTTAAAAAAGTTTAATAAATTTTGTGAAAATTTCCAAAGAAAGCTAAAATTTATTGGATACAACTTCCGGTGAACGGAAAAGGGCGTTGGATTAACTCCCCAAGGAGTCTCCAATATTAAGGAATACCAAAAAATTTATCAGAATTTTTATTTAAACATCAAAGTAAAGAAAAATTTTAATTATTCAAATAAACAAGAATTTATAAATATTTATTAATTTTTATAAAAAAAAAAAAATATAAAAAAGTTTTTTTAATGGGAGTGTTCCAAAAGTGTAGAAGAAGAAAAAATCAAACACAGGACGACAAAGAAATTTTGCACACACACACACAAACACACTTACATACGTATACATTTATAACATAGAGTCGCGTTAAGCCATGTCGCGGATCGAAACGTCGCGGGTGTACATAGAGAATGGAAAAAGAGTATAAAAAGTAAACGCAATCAATTACACAAAAAAAAAAAAAATAGAAAAAATCACACAACAAAATAAAGGAAAGAAATAAGTGTACTTACTACAAATACACTTACACACACGGACACTTTAATACACTAGAATACACTCACCGTTAGTGAGAAAGTAAGTGAGTATCCAAAATAACCGTTAGTTTTTACTCTGAAAAGAAAAACACAACAAAAACCAAAATAAACGGCATAACAAAATGAAAAATTATCAAAAAGAAAAAAATCGCACATACACACACACACTTCAAAAACTACATATGGAATGTCAAAAATAAATTCAGCAAAGAGCAAGTAACGAAATGAAGAAGAAAAAATAATAACAACAAACAACTAAATAAAAAGAAAAAACAAAAAAATTCAATAAATTCTCATAAATCTCCAAAAACAAAATATAATACAAAAAATCTAATTGAAAAAGAGAATGAGAGTGTGAATATATATATATGAGAAAGAGAGAGAGTAATTGTGCAGTGAAAATAAAAAACAGCCCCCCAATTTTCCAAATAAAAGAAAAAAATATACAATAATAACAAATATAATAAATAAAATAATTCAAGAGTGTGTGCAAGTGCTTCAGTGGGTGAGTGTTTGTGTGTAGTGACACAAACAAGGATACCAAAGAAAATTTGTAATTTTTGTTTTCTCTGATTTAAGAAAAAATTTATGAAAACAAAAACCACCAAAATGAGAAAATACAAAATAATAAAAATAAAATGAATATAAAATATAAAAAAAGAATATAATTAAAGAGAAAATTCACAATAAAATTAAAGGAAAAAGATAATCTTTTGTGTGAAGGAATAATAATAACAACAACTATTAAAACAAAGAATATAAATAACAAAAAATAAATAGTAATAAAGAAAGAAAAATATAATATAATAAACACATACACATTTAAATAGATCATTTGTACTTTACTTACGTACATATTTTTTTATTTTTTTTTTTTTTATACAAAAACAATACAAAGTTAATGTACCATTGAAATTTTGTTAAATTTACTTTGTCATTTACTTTTTTTATACACCCTCAAACAAACACACATAATATGAGCGTATGATTGTGGTTGTAGTAAAAGCTGTGCAAGACTCAAAAAAAGAAATCAATTTATTTAAATTTTATTTCCATATTGTTTGTGGTTTTTAACGATTTTTTGGTTTTGAAATTTTTATCGAAAATTAGTAGAATTATAAAAGAAAAATATTATAATTTACTAAATATTAAGTAGAATTATGTTCGAATATTTCTTTTACCATTTAAAATAAGATTTAAAATGTTACTAAGCTTCAAACTTAAAAACATATGTTGACTAAATTGAGCATATTTAAGCATATTACTGTAGAAAATATTAATAAAAACTCTTTAAGCATACAATTCAGAATGTTACATTTTTTACTGTTCTGACTAGTGCAGTTCAGTCAGATTTCTACTTGGTCCAATATTTCCTAATTATGTTAAACAGGCTTATCTCATTTTCAAATATACAAAAAATTAACTCAGTCTGTAATTGTTTAAAAATATCATAAACATTCAATAGAAATTTGCAAATTTCTATAAAGATTTTGGTAGACAATTCAGAGCAGTAAAATTTAAATAAAACAATATTTTTTCGGTCTTACAAAAGAAAATCGTGGAAAATATGTTGATGATTTCGTACAATTTCGAAACAAAATTATTACATTCCATTACGTCTCAAATTTAACCCATTGTCGATTGTCTAGGTAAGAGGAAATGTCAAATTTTAAAATATTTGAAAATTTTAATGACAACATACATAAGTTAAAATTATTTCTGAAATTCAAAGCAATGATTTCTATCATAAATTTTTGCAAAACAAGTTTAGTACCTTTCATAAAATTGTGTTTTTCGTTGCAGATATAATTGATGTTCTATTCACTTATATTTTTGTATAATTGCATTAAAATCCAGCTGAAAATAAATAATTTTGAGTTAAATTTTGTTAAAAAATCTCAAACATTATAAAATTTTACTCTTGACCTTCTTCCTTTAAGGGGTAACATCGTTCAAATTTGTTAAAAATTTCGGTATATGTTCTATAAACCAGGGGTTCCCAGCTCTTCATAATTCATGAACCCTTTTAGAAATTTTTGATTTTTCGCGGACCTCTTGTCACATTTTGATTTTTAGTATAGTAATAACAAAAAAAATAGTTATAAAGACTCTAATGGTATTTATTTTAAATAAAGTTACCAACATTAATTTATCTTTCAAATACACTACCCGAAATATTTATAAGACCAAAATAGTTTTTTATATTTCTATGGAACTATAAGTGCAATTGCAGAAATATTTGGCGCACATATGAAGACAAGTAAGGCATTTTTTATATTTAAAAAAGTAGGTTCCGTTACTTTAGTGCAAAAATAACGGGACTTTTACTTGAGCTTCGAACAAAATAGTTTGTAGTTATAGTTATATGACGAAGTATTTTAAATATTTAAAATAATGGAATATGTTTTCAAAATTTTTAATTTTTTTGTTCGTATTATAATAAAAGCTGTAGTGAGTTAGATCAGAGTTAATTTTTGGTACAGTGGTACAAATATATTTTTATGATATAATCAATAAAAAGCAAAAAATAAGCCTAAAGGCTAAATTAAATTATATTTTTGTTTATATATAAAACAAATCTGGAAAAGAAATGGTGTTTACTATTGCTTTTGTAATTTTGGTCTAGACTAAGATCAAAATATGTAAAATTAATTTAATTGTCTACATAAATAATGTATTTGTAGCCTAAAATGTAGGAGATATGGAATGTCTTGTTAAGAATAAATCAGAAACTATTAATCATATTTCAATACGCCTTGGCCAATTTGGTAATCACAAGATAGTTTATAATTATTAATAGCTAATTTGATTCTACAAATATTGTAAACTCATTTTAGTAGGTCTGAAAACAGGCGCAATTTAATGAATTCCATAGTAGGAATTATACTTATTATTAATGGACTTTTATCTCAATTATATTCCAATGAATACCCTTGATTATTAGTATTTAAGCAATTTCTGATTAAAAAATTAAAAATTGGATACAATTTATTTTAAAATAACCATATATGAAGGCTAGATATTATATTGCGTATATGCAATAACTTCCGGTGCTATTAAAGCAATAAAAAAATATTTTTACAAGATTTACAAGAAAATATTTTACAGGCAATTATTACAAATTAGCTTACAACTGACATTCTGGCCAATTTCTATTAAGATATGATAAATATTTTCTGATTTATTCTGAACAAGACATTCTACATCTCAAAAACTTAAGGCTATAAATAGATCTTTTAAGTAGAAAAATACATTCGTTTTACATATTATGATACAAATCTAGTTCAAAATTACGAGAACAGCAATAAACAGCACTTTCCCCATAATCTTTTTTAATATACAAGGAAAAAAAACTTAATTGACCCTTTGGACTTATTTTTTACATTTTATTGATTATATCACAAAAATATATTTGTCCCACTGTACCAAAAATTAACTCTGATCTAACTCAGTACAACCTTTATTAATAATACGAACAAAAAAATTAAAAATTTTGAAAACATTATTTTAAATATTTAAAATACTTCGTCATATAACTATAACTACAAACTATTTCGTTCGAAGCTCAAGTAAAAGTCCCGTTATTTTTGCACTGGAGTAACGGGACCTACTTTTTTACATATAAAAAATGCCTTACTTGTCTTCATATGTGCGCCAAATATTTCTGCAATTGCACTTATAGTTCCATAGAATTATAAAAAAACTATTTTGGTCTTATAAATATTTCGGGGAGTGTATTTGAAAGATAAATTAAAAAACAATTTGTTTGCATGTAAAAATTTAAATTATTTACAAAATTTAATTTAAAGTAATTTTTTTTTTTATGAAAATTTTAAATTAAATTTTATATACTTTTTTGATTTTAGTTTTTATTTTGTTACATAACTTCTAAACGAAAATAGTCTCCAATATGACATTTGGACAAGAGTTTATATAATTTTATAATTAACGTTTTTGGTATAAAGATATAAATAAAGGTTTATTTTTATAAGTATATTTTTGACCTTTAAACTAGAAGAATTAATCAATTTACTACATATCGTTTTGAAGGCAATATCTTCATCTTTAAAATGTTACTAAAACTTAGGGGAGACTGGGGTAGCTTCGGCAATGACATTTTCGATATGAAGCAACCAATATGCATCACTAACTATTTATGTAAATGTATCAAAAAGCTTAGTAAATAACTCACACGAAATTTGTCATCTATAGCTTACCAACTGAGTTAGATGCAGATGTTTTATTATTTTTCCAAGTGTTTTTGTAATGTTTTGACTCTAATTTTTAAGTATTTTGAATTTGAAAATTTTCCGTATTTAAAACAGAGTTTACAAAGTAACATTAAGAATTGTGCTATTTTCCTAAAAATATAAGTGAAAGTCAAATCTTTGTTGGAGATTAAAAGAAACAAATAAAAGAGTGTAATTCAGCATTTTAAATCGGTGAAGATTCGACATCGGTTGAATGTATGATGTTTTGCGTGGTGTTAAGAATCCAACATCCGCCGGTAGAAATTACAATATTAAACGCCAAACAATTGAATCACACATAAAAAAACGAGATAGTTATTTAATAAGCAATATTATTGTGTTTCGTTTTAAAGGTTAAAGAAATATGTTTATTACACCATCAAAAAAATGGGGGGTATATTGATTTTGTCATTCCGTGTGTAACATGTCGAAGGAATCATCTAAAACCCCACAAAGTATATATTTTCTGGATCCTGTTTAGATTCTGAGTCGATCTAGCTATGTCCGTCCGTCTGTCGCTCTGTCTGTCTGTCTGTCTGTTGAAAGCAGGATAGTGCTGGAACGGGGCAACGTAGGGGGACGAAATTTGGCACAAATATTTATCTTATATAAGGTTTGTTTGGTATTGAAAATGGGCAAAATCGGTTAGTAAACAAAAAAGTTATGGGCTCAAAACTAGAAACACAGGGTGTCCGTTAAATACTTTTCTGCTGATATTTCTTCAATAAAAGCACGTACGATAACGAAATTTTGTACGTATAGTTCGGGGATCGATATAAACTCGGAAACCGTGGTCCGACCACTTTACCGCCCACCTCCCATATAAGGTGAAAATCAACGAAATTGTTTTTAAATAGTTCAAGGACCAATGTAAAGTCGGAAACAAAAAATGGGCGTGTTCCGCCCACTTTACTGCCCACTTTACCGCCCCCTTCGATATAACGTAAAATTTTAACAAGTTGATGGTGGGTATATAGATTCGGCCGGGCCGAATATAATCGCGCTTGTTTTTCATTATTTTTATCCAGCTAATAAAGGAATACTTAGTTGGCTCATAACCAACACCTAATTCTATCTTTAAATTAATTTTTAATATCCAATTGTTTGTAAGCACATGATAGACGAATGTGCCCCGTTAAATGCCGAAGCTACCCCGGCGTGGGGTATATTCAGCAAAAATGACTTTTTCTACTAATTCCCAAAAATAAGTAACCAATACTAAGTACTCATAAAATTTTGTACCAATATATTATTGTTCAATATCCAAGGATAACAAGAAGCTACAACATTTTTAAATCTGTCGAATACATTCTTAGATTCAGACCTTTAAAAAAAAGGTGCCGAAACTGCCCCAGTCTCCCCTAAATGTTATTGTGTATAGTTCAGAAGTTATAAGTGATTAGATTTTATTTTGGCCCATAACTTCTAAACTAAATGAGACTCCAATAAGAAATTTTGCACGAGTATGGACAAGAGTTACGTTAACATTATATTTTTTTCAGAATTTTAAAAATGCCATTTGATTTGATTTGTATATGTCTAACTTTGACTTTTGAACTTTTGATGTAAAACAATTCTTTAAATATCGTTATAAAGGAAATATGTTTATCTTTAATATAAACTAAAACTAGATATCTATCATGTGTAGTTTAGAATTTATTTGCAATAAAACAAATGCACCTCTAAAATTTTTTTAGTTTTTTTTTCGTATTTCAAACCGTCATATTTTTGGACCCGAAAGGGACATAAGTCTAAAATTTTATGATTTTCATTGATATCGGAGTTGTAAAGTACGATAACTTTCCGTTTTTTTCATGTCTTTAATTTTTGTATAGTAGACAGTGGGACGGACATTATTAAATTGACCAATAGAGTAATTGTGATGTGTTCTTTTACAATTTTTAAGCTCTTCGTTCAAATGATATCCTTGAACTAAAAATAAAACAAAAGGAATTACATCCTAGAGTTACTGAATGAAAAAACAAACTAAGCTAATATTATTTAACGGGAATTAAATATTTATAAATATTTAACAGTCTTCGCACTTCATATATGCATTCTAAAGGGTAAAATTCTTAACAAATCTGGTGAAAGAAGTTTTTCGAATCATTATTAATTCTGCTTTTTTACCTCTTCCTTTATTTTCACCATTATTACGCTTTTATTCAGCAGCCCCAAAAAATTACATAGTGCGCCTTTAAGTCTAGATTAGGAAAACCGGAATGCATTTCTTAATAATTCAATATATCGTTACAATTTAGATAAAAACAGAATCTAATTAAATTGGTAAAATTTGTTTAGTAACTCTCACTTTTAATACCGAACTCCTAATTGCAATTTTATTGCAAATTATCGCCTACAATTACATCCTAGCTCAACGGAATATTTCTAAAGTTAAACATTTTTTCTGAAGTCGATAAAAAACCACAAGCAATACAAAAAAATAATTTTTTAATAAAATTTTCCTTTACAGCTAAAATGAATTCATAATTTTAATTAAAAACTAATAAATATACATAATTGTATACGAGAATTTTTTAAATTAAAATAAAACAACAAAAACAAAATCTTTTAAATCAAATTGTCCGCTGAAAACACTAAATAAAGAGCTACGAAATGTCCAAGTCGAACGCCGATTTTAGTGCGTTCGACTTTAATGACAGCTCGGATAATTCAGATGTTGAGACACGAGGGCCCTTCCTTAGTCGTGTTGCACTCAGCAATACATGTAAAAATTTAGCGGGCAGTAGTAATAATATTAACAATAGCAACAACACAAATAATAACAACAACAACCTTAGCTCAGGACATCATAATACGAATCAACAACAGCAACAACTCAACAATTCAAGTCATTTATCCAGTAGTGCTTCCAATAGTAGTGCATCGAGTAGTGAAGATGAAGGAGAAACAAATGATGATAATGTTGTTACCACAACAGCTGAACAACAGCAAATTCAACAGCAACAACAACTCCTATTGCAACAAAGACAACGGCAACAACAACAACAACAGCAGCAACAGCAACTACATGAAACCATTAATGGTACAAGCATTAATGAACATCTACACGACAACAACAGTAACAGCAGCACAAGTAGCAGCAGTAGTAGTAGCAGTTCTGCACCTAGAGGCTCTACTGCTGGTAGAGCTGCTATTGGTATTGGAGTTGGGGCTGGAGGGTTGGGTAATGTTGGCAATAATAGTAGTAGTTGCATTAATAACACGCAACAACATCAACAAAATGCCAGTGGCAGTAATGCTCAACAGTCTCATAATTCAGATGTCTTGTTAATGGCCGCCATGGGTGCTAGCAGTGGTCCAACAACAGCTACAACAAATACAAATGCAGCAAATGGCTTAACAGATGATAGTATAGTTGCTACATCAATGGGTAGCAACAACAACAACCACAATAATAATAATATGGATGACATGGATATAAGAGATGGTAGTAGTGGTGGCAACGGTGATGGAGGAGTTTTAGCCTCAGGTCTTACCGAATCGAATACCACAAACCATAACAATACCAACATCAGCAACAACAACAACAGTAATAGTTGCAATGTTAACAGTTTACTCGATTCAGCTCTTACAGGCAGTGGCGGCATTAATAGTCATCTCCAAAACAATGGACACTCGAATGCAAGCAGTCATTGCAACGAATTGGTACGCAACAGTAGTAGTGCCAGCTTAAGCAATGCTAGCCTCAATCATCATACGGGTATGGGTGGTGGTGGTGGTGGAGGAGGCAGTGGTAGTATTGTAGGTGGTGGTGGCTCCAATGCCGGAGGCGGTGGTGGTGGCGGTGGGGGTAGTCTTTGTGGTGTACCCTCATCCGCCTCCAGTTATGCACTCTCTGCTGCGGAACGTAAGAAATATCGTCATCAAAATTTCAGTAAAAACATTTATATTGGTACGAAAAATGCTGAGAAATGGGAATATATGCGTACACGATTACACTTTAAAAATGATGTAGAATTTGTGGCATATCTACTGAATTTAGCTGATAATGATGGTGAACGTTTGGCAAAGTAAGTAGAGAATCAAATTGCAAACTTGCAAACACTAACAAACACACATGTAAATATTTAGTAATTAAGATTTTAGTTAATGTTAGCAGAGATTTTATAGGTTTTCTAAAAGTTGTTAAAGATTTTGGTTTTAATTTGATGAATTTTAATGTGTTTAAAAAAAATTAGTTAACGTACCTATATTGAAGTATATAATAACACAATTTGCAAATATTTAAAGTAACAGAATTTAGTTATTTTGCTTTTACTAACATTATTACTTGGTAATCTGTTGTCAAATGCGATTCCAATTTGTCATTACTTGATCCTGAAAAAATATCGGATTATATTACAAGGCGAATAAGTTGATTTAAATTGGTCATTCTTATGTTACTTGTTAAGATTTTTCAAAATTGTTTTCAGGCTCTATATATAATCCAAAACTATTAAACCTTCCATCTGCAACTTAGTAAGTTTACAAGTAATTTAGTACTTTTTATTTTAAATAAATACCTTGTAATGCAGTTTTGTTTCCAGCTGGAGTTACTCAGTCTGTCCAGTTTCTTCAAAGGTCTGCTTCCTTTGACTGTTACCACAGAGCTTCATTGTGACAAGAACAACGACGAAATGCTAAATATCTATGAGGGGAAAGAATAGGGTTGGCAAATTTAGTTCTTAGGTCAGTTAACAAAATTAAATCCGACGAGACAAATTCTTCAACTCTCAGTCGGCTAACTACGGGTTTCGTCTCTAAAATATAATCCGACGAGATAAATGCTTCTGCTCTCGATCGGCTAGCTAAGATCATATTAGCTACGCTACAATCCGACAAGATAAATTCTTCGTCTCTTAGTCGACTAACTACAAGTCCCGTCGTCAAATAGAATCAAAATAAAACTACGCTAACTTCTGAAAACTATCCGACGAGATAAATTCAATCCGACGAGATAAATGCTTCGGCTCTCTGTCGGCTAACTAAAATCGTATGCGCTACTAAATACAATCCGACGAGATAAATGGTTCGGCTATCTGTCAGCTAACTAAGATTGTATGAGCTATTTTATGGACTAAATACAATCCGATGAAATAAATTCTTCAGCTCTCAATCGGTTAACTACGGTACTACTACAATCCGACGAGATAAATTCTTCGGCTCTCGATCGGCTAACTACAGATTCGGCTACGATTCGGAAGAAAGAACTTCGGTCGTGTCTGGTGATACTTTGTTCCCAAAGATCAAAGTATAACAAGATCGGTACTTCGGTTCTTCCTCCAATGTGTTGTCCTAATCTTGACTATTTATGTTTAAATTAACATAAACTAAATGAGAATTATAAATTCACCTATTGTATTGTAACTACTGTAGTACTGTTAATATGTTGGTGGTTTAATATTTGCAACTACACGTTACAACCTATATAAATTTATTTGTAAAATACAATTCAATATCTTAACATTATATGCCATTTTTATTTTTTATACCCAACATCAAAAAGATGGGGGGTATATTGATTTTGTTATTTCGTGTGTAACATGTAGAAGAAATCATCTAAGACCCCACAAAATATATATTTTCTGGGTCCTGGTTAGATTCTGAGTCGATCTAGCTATGTCCGTCCGTCTGTTGAAAGCAGGATAGGGCTCGAACGGGAAAACTTAGAGGGACGAAATTTGGCACAAATGTTTGTCTTATATAAGGGTTTGTTTGGGATTGAAAATGGGCATAATCGGTTAAAAAAAAAAAAATTTTAAACTAAAAACCGTGTCCGTTTTATACTTTTCTGCTGATATTTCTTCAACAAAAACATGTACGACAACGAAATTTTGTACGTATAGTTCAGGGATCGATATAAACTCGGAAACCAAAAATAGGCGTGGTCCGCCCACTTTACTTTATAAGGTGAAAATCGACGAAATTGTGTTCAAATAGTTCAAGGACCAATGTAAACACGGAAACAAAAAATGGGCGTGGTCCGCCCACTTTACCGCCCCCTCCCATATAATGTAAAATTTGATGGTGGGTATATAGATTCGGTCGGGGCGAATATAACATTCGCGCTTGTTAATAACTCTGTAGCTCTTGAACAGTTAGAAATATCTAAACAAAATTTTACGTAGTCAGGTGTTTTCTAGTTGATTTGGAGTAGCACAGGCACCTAGCGCGCCTCTGGAGAAGAGAGTAGAAAGTTCGTCACCTTTGGTATATAATTTGATCCATACCGGTGAAATGTCTCCTGACCATTACCCGAAAAACTTTAAGTTTGTATTTAGTCATATTTTTGAGAATTAATGTAGATATTTGGACATAAATAAAATGTGAACAATTAAAGATATTCTAATAACATTTTTTTACGATATAGATTAACTTGTTCTATAATTGAGGAATCTCTCAGTTTTTCTTATCAAAATTCCCAAAATCCTAGTCCAGGGAAAACTTGATTCCAAAAATTTACTTTTTTCATTAAAATTATTAACCAGCCGTTGTAAAAGGCGTGGCTCAAAAAATATTTTTTGTGTGTTTTATCAAGATATGGAGTGTATAGCCAATATATATTTTTGTTCATATCGGATTTGAGAATTTTACAAAAAAAAAATACCTTTTTTCAAATTGATAAAATGTTGATAGAGCTTAGGGGGAAACCATTACAAAAATTCTATAGTACGGAACAAAAAAGTATTTTAGTGGTGAAAGAATATTACTACCTTTTTGGGAAATAACCCAAAAATTTATTTTTTTTTAAAGTTCTAACTTTAGAGTAATATAACTTCTTTTCAGATATACCTTTCTAGCAGCGATATTATTTTGAACAATTTTGAAGGTCTTCCCTCTACCCCCATGATCTGCTAAGGGCCTGTGCTCCTCCAAATCAACTTGAAAATACCTTAGACATTAAAGGTATTAAATTGTAGATATCATCAACGGTTCACAAATTACAGAATTAAGGAGTGCGATCGAAAAAAATCTTGCCAGAAAGTTTTGTCTTCTTTAGAAAGTTTTGTCTTCTTTTTGGTCCTAAACTTATCTTCAACATGTCCTCGAGCATCAGCAAAATAAAAATTTTTACCCGGAAGCTGCGAAAAATCTGCCAGTACATACGTTTCGTCGTTCTTTATACAACATGAGTATTTTTGTATGAAATTTGATTTTAATTTCCGTGACCTATTCTTGGCTTCTAATTTTTTTGCAGCATTCCAGTCTGGAACTTTTGAACTTTAGGTACATACATATATAATTAAATATGGAAATAATCGGTTATTATTTTCTGTTTTTTCTTTTGTTCGACCAGCTTATTTACCGCCAATTCCCTGATTTTTTTCAATACTTTAATGTCAGTTTGATCGATCATTTGAAATTCAGCCCATTGGACAGCTTTGTTAAAAATTTCGACAGCTTCTTTGGCTTTAATGTTGTTTTCAGGCGCTTCAATAAAACAATTAAATCATTTTCATCAAATGGCGTGACGTCCTCACAAGGATTATTGATCCAATCTCTAATGTTTACAGCAGTAAATACTTCCTGAGGGCACAATGTCTGTAGAAGATCTGCAGCAGTATTTTCTAAAGATCTAACCTCTGATTTCCACTTTTCTTTTAAAACGCTCAAAGGAACATTTAATTCAGGATCGTCTTCATCATTTACCATATTCAAAATATTTTTCCAACAGTTAGATAAAGTTTCTTTACCAACTCGGTTCCAGGATGCCTCTAGAATAGAAACTCCTTCTTTAAGTGTGATTTTTTTCATCGATTCAAGCAAATCCCCCTCTTTTGCAATAATTGTTGCCAGAAGACTGTTCCTATAATGAAGTTTGGTGATTCTAATTGCATTTTGATCCATTGACTGGATCAGAGCCGTTACATTTGGAGGCATGAACATAGCTTCTATGGAACCATCCTCGGATTTAAGGTCGGATTCTGGTGGATGGGATGGGGCATTATTTATTAGGAGTAAAGCTTTTACTGGTAATCCTTCCTTCGTTAAAAAATCTGTCACCTTAATGAAAAATAAAACAGTAAAAATCCCAATTGAACTATTTTTACATGTTTACTTACCTCTGGCACAAAACAGTTGTGAAACCATTCTTTAAAAATGGAAGAAGTCATCCAAGCATACTTTGAATTTCTGTAGTTTACGGGACAGATAAAATTTTTAAAACTGCGAGGATTTTTCGATTTTCCTATTACTAAAAGTTTTATTTTATGAGATCCTGACGCATTTGCACAGCATAAAAATGTTATCCTTTGCTTTTCCAATTTTGCACCTGGAGCGCTTTTCTCCAATGACGTTACATATGTCTTTTGTGGGAGAAGTTTCCAATATAGACCAGACTCATCGGCATTATATAACTGATCATTGGATAAACCCAAATCTTCTATCTTTGCTTTCAATTTAATTTTAAAAGGATTTACGAACTGAGATTGCGCAGAAAGTTTTTCACCGCTTATCTGAAGGAGCCGAATTCCGTATCTCTTTTTAAATTTTTGTAGCCACCCATCGCTAGCATTGAAGTCATTTCCGTTTTCACTTATGTTTTTGTGAATTTGTTTGGCTTTCTCTTTCAACATCAACCCACTTACAGGGAGGTTTTTATTCCACATGCAAATAAACCACTTATAGAGCGATTTTTCCATTTTTGGAAGCTCTGAAGATCGTAATGTTTTGCGTTTTCCGGGTCCATAAAACGTATTGTTCACACATTTTAAAATAATGTAATTTGCAACTTTATACTTTTTACTTAACACTGTAACACTCGATCCTTTTTTTAAATATTCCAAAATTTCGCATTTTTCATTTAAGGATAAAAACTTTCGACTGTTTTTAGACATTACTAATTTTAAAAATAAATTCACGAACCTACCGCAACAAGTTACATAAAGCGACTAGCATTAAATACCTTTAAAATAATGGCATACTATGGTATTTATTAATTCGGGGATTCCCAACATTAAAAATAAATGCTTCTACGAATTAAAAAATCCCCAAAAATTAAAAAAAAAAAAATTGTTCACTATTTAGAGCGCCCATATAAAAAACTGAGTGTTCACATTAGTGGATAGTTCATTATATTGGATGTTCACATTACCCCGAGTTCACTGTATATACATTTTTTAATTGCACTTAGACAAAACTCTAAAGTTGCATTAAATGAAAAATCGTACTTTTTTTCGAACGCCATAATGATTTCGATATAGGGTATTAAAGCAGCTACAGATAGACATATATCATCGCCAATTTTGATTAGCGCCTTAGGCGTGCCTCCACGATTAATGTTAAACTAAAAACATCGCGTTCTTAGCTAATGAAAACCGTTGATGAATATTTTTAGTGAAATTATTTTTTCTGCGTAAGTAAAACTTTACACAGGAACTTATTTCAGTTTGAAATTGATTTATAACACCAACATCCGCTATAACAAAATATGCAAAATTGCTGAATTCTTTAAAATAGCTATACACGTTTAGCAAATTAATATTTTAAAACGCCACAATGATTTTTAAATGTCATTTAGAAACCTTCTTTGATAACGCTATACTCTAGGTTCACTGTAATAACGTTTCGAGTGTGCCTCGCGAAAAAGGCACCTCTTGGAGCCATTCACGTTTTTTCTCTCCAAGTTTGAGTACCTCCTACAGCATTTCTGTTGAGGGCACATTAACGATATATATGTCAAATGATGCATAATTTCAAGAGCTACTAGGCCCTGTTTTGGATTTTGAAATATCCGAAACGGCGTAAAATCCCAAAAAAAAAACTGAAAAAACTGCGAAATTTTAAAATTTTTTTAAATTTGGTTTCACGACTTTTGCACAACACAATTTGGCACTGGTTAATGGCACGCTAATTAAATCCATGCTGGTCTTTTTCTACAAGTGTTTGTAGTCTACATTAATAGAATTAGACATTTATGCTAAAATCCGCGACAGCACCAAGTGTTGTTAACATAATTGCGTCAAAAGTTGTTAAAAGAAAGTCAGAATTTAAAAAAATATTTAAGGTTGAAGGTGGGTTTCATAAAGGCAAACGTAAAAAGAGAATTGCCCATATATTCTTAATCCTGGTTAGATTATGAGTCGACCTGGCTCATGAAATTCAGCTCAAATATTTATTTTATATAAAGTCTGTTTGGTTAATAAACAAGAAAGTTATGGGAAAGTTATACTAGAACACAGGGCGTCCTTTATAACTTCTGTTGATACATTTCTGCTAATATCTCTTAATTAAAAGCATCTACGACAACGAAATTTTGTTATCGTACATGCTTAAGTTGTTTAAGGATCAATGTAAACTCAGAAACCAAAAATGGTAGTGGTCTGCTCACTTTACGGCGCACCTGCCATATAAGGTGAAATTTTAAAATGTTGTAGATGGTGGGAATATAACATTCGTGATTGTTTTGATTTTTAAAGTACAATGTGAAGTTGTAAGGATATTTGTACACTGCATTAGCTATAAATGTGAACTTGCCTTTTGTTAAACATATTATCGAAAGACCAATGCCTTTCTATTTCTGTTTCCCTTCATCAAATTCCAAGATTTCGTAATTTTTTTTTTTTTTTTTTTTTTTTGCTTTTAATTTTACTGCCCTGTTATATTAGGAAGTGCTTCAAGCAATTACACGTTAAAGTTTATTGAGAATGGTACAAAATCTAAACAAAATAAATGAGAAAAGACTCGAGAATTGGGACCATATCATTTATATTTTATTTATAGACATTTAAAAATGTATCAGTGTCTGGACATTAACGGAGATATTATTAATTACTTTCTCAGCTATTACCCCGTCCTAGTTAATTTTCTGTAAATTGTCTGGCAAATATTGAGTTGGAAATGGGCAATTCTATTTCTATTTATTATATAAAAACCTCCAACCTGATTTTTGAGCAATTTATAATGGATTCAGCTACCGACAAAAATATTCTACTTGAACACAAAATACAAATATATCTACTTTGTACTTTACATATAATTTTAGAATGTGAAACATTTCTTTAACAAAGCATACAAATTTGCTTCATTTAAATTAATTTGTCTTAAATTAAATATTTCTATCCCCTTAGTCCTTGCCAATTTTACCGCCTCTGATTAATTTAACATAAAATAATCTTTTTCGTTTTTGTGATATTTGCGTTTGTTGAACACTTTGCCACATAGTAAAGTTACGAAAAAATACATTGAAAATAAAAGCAATACATTAAAGTTTTTAATGGCAGTTTAAGAAAAAAAATCGCAAAAACTTAGTAAGGGAAAAAAATGAAATGAAAACGCTAAAAAAAAAAAAGAATTGTATATTTATGTTTACTTGTCGTGTGGATCATTGCAATGGCACTTTGTTTTTTGAAAATTTGTTCATTTTATACTTTAGTGTATTTCCACGACATTGCATTGTAAATTACATGCTCGATAATCGTGACGACAGTGGCGATGATGACGATAGTGCTGGTTGGTGCTCATGATGATGATTACGATGTTGCTATGTTAGCGGAAGCGGAAATAAAAACACAAACGTAACGAACATACAAAGAAATGAACACAAGTAAAAAAAAAAATAAAATTAAAACAAGCAACTGCAAGAGCAAACAACTACAACAAAGTAAAGAAAATATACAAAAAATTATTTACACCAATTTCACAGTGTGAGTTATAAACTCATTCGCTTGATATTTTTCCGCGATTATATGTATGTTTGTGTAGGGTTTTTTCTGCACATTTTTAATGCGTTCCTTGTTTTTATAGTTCTTTTGGTCAGGATTGTGCAACAAACAAGAAATAAAAAAACAATGCCAAAATGTTAAAACGTATGTAAATACGAGGACAGGAGGGAAAGTGACTATTTTGATTTGATATTTAAGACATTTAATTTTTTTCTTTATACGCATATTGAGAAAAAACTATATACGATCAGCAATATTATAATAAGGATATATTTTGAACAAAAATATCTATTTTAAGGAGTGAACAAGTATACAATTGTAAATTGTCTTGCTATCTCTTTTTGGCGTTACCAAAACAGAGTTTGTGCACTATAATTAGACACCAGCAGAATGGAATACTGCTACACACTTCATCAGCATTCGTGGTGTCTTATCCATCTCGGTTTCACTGAAACAAGAAGATTTAACAGTTTTAAAATATCTTACTGGTCCTTTAATAGATTTCTCAAAGTCCTTCTCTTATGTTCCTCTTGAATGCTTTCTCGTTTTGCTGTGGTTATGCATGATACTGCTGCATGTAGTTAGTTTTATACGTGTAGCAGGCAGACATGCAATTTAGCTGTGTCTTGTTTTTGCCACAAAAATGAATGCAACAAATGCGCGCACATACAATTTCCTTTGTAAATTTCAGCAATTTTTTTTCCATACTTGTTTATTTCTTTTTCTACTCGGCATCCTCTTGATGCCTTCCGTATGAGTTTGAAAATCAAACCAAAAGTGAAAAATTGTTCAAGTACAATTAAAAAAACAAAAAAATAAAACTGAAAAAAATATACAGCCCAAATACTAGCGAACAAAAAAAAATACTGTGGTTGGAAAAACGTTTGTTGCCAGTTTGCAAGATTGTAGGGAGAACACAAAAAAAAAGTAAATTACGGTGGCCCCTAAAATGAATGATACCGATGTTCCCAGCTCATATGACAAATTTACTTCATGAACAAATTCCAAAAATCACAAAACTGAATCTAAAATTTTATTATGGAGTGAGATCGAAAAAATCTTAACACACATTTTGCCTCATAACTTTTTTCGGATCTAGTTATCATGGAAAAATACTTCGGTTATTATTTTTAATAACAACCTTGTTAATTTGTCCTTATTTTAATCAAAATAAGTGACGAAAAAGATTTACGTCCTACAAGTTATTAAAAAATTTCAAAAAATCCAAATAATTGGCCACAGAATTAAATGTCGTCCGTAAAACCGTTTCTAATGTTATTAAACAGTATCAATAGAATTTGACTACTGATGTGAAACCTAGTTTGGTAAGAAAAAAGGAAGGCCAGAAAATTGAAGGCATATTGAAAGGAACTCCAAACTAATCTGGTAGAAAATCAGCTCAGTTTTCTCAGTGCTTTGACTATTTGGTGCGAAAATTTAAAGCTAATGGGAAAGTTGATAACATATGTATAAAGATCAAAAAATTCCAAACTGGAATTGTGCAAAAAAAATTACATGCCAAAAATAGGACTCGGAATTTAAAACCAAATTTCATACAAAAATAGTCAAGCTGTATAATTGACGAAGAAACGTAGGTGCTGGCAGAATCTTCGCAGCTTGTGTCTCAAAAATTTTTATTGCTAATTGGAGATTCGTGGCATGCAAAATAGCATGCAAAACAGGAAAGTCATTTGATACATTCGGATCTATAAATACCAAAATATGCATAAAGGAATATTTGCAAAAAAGACTTCTTCTTTTCTTAAGAAAGCACAACGTGTCCACATATATAAAAGAAAGCTCTGGAGTGGTACCAAATCAATAACATAGTTTTAGTACCAAGAGAGGTCAATTTTCAAAATTGTCCATAGCTTAGACCAGTGGAGAGATATATACAGATGATCATTTAATATTATACAAATATATGTGTTTTAAGATAATTTACTCTTATTTGCATTATAGTTATCTCCTGATTATGTTTTAGTACAATTTTGTGCAAAAATGTTTCGTAACTCTTAATTTCCTAACAATATCGGTGTAAAAATATAAAAAATTCTGTATAAATTATATAAACTTGTATAATAAATTAGTCAACTAATTTAGAACTTTTCTTCATTTAATGGACAAGTTTATTGTAAATTTAAAATATATAATTTTTTCTCCAAAATGTATGTGTACGTTTAAAATCCTCCAATTTATTTCTTATAAAATATTTAATATAAAAAGGAAAGTCAATTTTCTTTATCCTTTCCAAATTCTTAAAATTATAAAAAGTTATTTGAATTTTACATTATAATTTTTTAAAGTGACGTTAATATTTTTGTTAAATTTTTGTAATTGAAAAACGACCTTTAACTACGTGCGGTAATTTAAGCAAATATTAGGTTCTTTTTACTAAATACAATTTTTTTTAATAAAATTAAAATTTTTGGTGCAACTTTTAGATTCTAAATATTCTATAAAAATATTGAAATATTGTTTTCAAGCTAAATTTTTTAAAAAACTAAAATTAAAACATCTTAAAAGCTAGTTAAGAAAGAATATCTTTAAAATTGTTTTTACTCGAATTATTCGATTAATCGGCATAATTTGCTCGAATAATTTTTTACTCGAAATTCTTGATTTTAATTTAATCGAACAATTATTTGATTTTAATTTTTCAATTAATCGAACAAACAATATTCGAGTGAATACCCTAGTCATCTGCAAATGTTGATGTATGGGTTGGACCATTAGTTGGCATATCAGAAGTGTATATTAAATATAAAAAAGGACCCAGTATACTGCCTTGGGGTACACCTGCTTCAATGGACTGCGGTGAATTTATAAAATCTCCCTCTTTAGGAACAAACTTTCTATGAGTTAAATAGCTTTCTAGCAGCTTCTGCGTATTTGTGGGTAAATATTGTTTAATTTTAAATAATAATCCTTCGTGCCATACTTTATCGAAGGCTTGAGAAACGTCAATGAAGAGAGCAGAACAATATTTTCTTTCTTCAAACGTCTTAGATATAACATTTATAAGCCTGTGAGTTTATTCTATAGTGCTATGTTTTTCTCTAAAACCAAATTGATGTGTTGGAATACAATCGAAATGATTCACTATCGGTTTCAACTTTTTCATTAATAGCTTCTCAAATAGCTTTGATATATTCGACAACAGGCTAATAGGCCTATACGATTCTACTTTAGTGTGATTTTTTCCGGGCTTAGGTATCATTGTAACCAATGCGACTTTTCATTCTGCTGGATAATATTCAAGGCGTAATATAGCATTAAAAATAAAAAGTATAATTCTTATTGCTATCCATGGTAGATCCAAAAACATCTTGTTACTGATTTTGTCAATACCAGGTGCTTTTTTGGAGTTTAAATCAACAATAGCCTTGTCGATCTCTCGAATCTCAAAACAAAACAAAAACTGCTCTAAAACGGGGTACAACAAGTGGCAACTCCATTATGTCATCTGATAAATTTGGGGAAAACACGTTCTTTAGATGACTTACAAACAGATTTCCCTTTTCGCTAACATTTCTTGCCCAGCCTCCATTTGTATTTCGTAGAGGGGGTATACTTGTAACTGGTCTTTTTAACTTTTTCGTAGCTCGCATTAGTGAGTAATTCGAATACGGGGTAGCATCTAGGTTTTCCAAATATTGATTCAGTGATTCAGTTTTTTGATACTCTAGTAGCTTATTAAGACGCTTTTGGCATTCTCTTAGCTAAAAATGAAGTTTATTTACATTTTTTTGGAGGCCCCCTATGAAATGAATCGAAAAGTTGGGTGGGTCAAGGGGGATTTAATAAGGATTTTCACGAAAACTATATGATGCATGTGTGTATATGGTTTATACATTCAAATATAAATATATTTGTACATATGTATGTGGCAACATGCATACATTGACTACTTTGTATTTGTGTTCATAAAACCGTTACAGGAAATTCATCAGTAGAACAGCCACAACAACATTTACACCAACAACAACAACACCAACATTATGACTCTAACAATCGCATCATTATCCTTCTTCATAACATTAGCTGTGGAATAAAGTATTCACAGTTGTACTTTCATATTACATACACATACATACATACATATTTTATGTATTCACACTATGTTTTACTTTATAATACACACGATATTCATACAAAAACTACATATGTACCTACAAATAAATATATCTACATTACACTAACTATTCAAATCTCAATAGTATTCACTACCATAAAACACGCACTTACACATACACACGTAATAGTGCACATGCTGTTTTACTACTTTAGATCCTTTTGCTAAATAAAAAATAAAAGAAGAAAAAATAAATAAAAACAGAAAACACGTTAAAACAAAAAAAAATCAACACAGTATCCAAAAAGGAAACAAACTTAACAACGAAAAACCTTCAGTTTTTCTAAACCCCCCTTTCCTGATAGAAATGTATTTGGGGTATCTCGAATATTCTGACCATATATCAAAAACATACATACATAAATATAAACACGCATGTAATTAGACACACATACATACAATGTATTTGTTATGTGTAAATGTATTTCAAACTTACATACTACTGGGTTTTAATATCAGTGTGGTCCATCCTGCTAAAGAATAATGGTGAATCGTTTAGATTTTTTCCTTTTTGGGGTTTTGGTTGGACTTAAGAGAGTTTTAATATGTGAAAGGGTCAATCCCCAAAAAATAGTAATTATTTCCATGATGAAAAATAAATAAATAAAAATATTTAAAATTAAATATTGTTGTTATAATAGAAAAAATTTATTTATTTTTTTTTTTTTTTTATTTATTTTGTCCATGGAATACAAATCCTTACAGACTAGCAACTTAAATATACCCTAGAGGAAAGAGAATCGGTTCAAAACCAATCACATGACAGGTTCTCAGGGCTAGTGACCGGTTCCAGTTCCGGAACTTTATACGGAAGGAACTTGTCACTTTTACATGGGGTTGTCATTGGAGGTAGCTAATTAGCCCCTTGGTATAGGTCATAGGACAGGTTACAGGACTGGTCCAAGAGGACATGTTCAGAGTCGATTAGTATAATAAAAATTTGAAGAAACAATTTTTACTTTTTAAACTTTTTTTTTTTTTTTTTTTTTTTGTTATTTTTATTGTTTTTTTAATTTATTCTTATTAAATTATATTTATTTTTATTTTATAATTTTTCGTTAATGTCAATTTCGGCACACTGAATCGAACTCACGCTCTTCTGAAGTATTTTACTTTTTATAGTCTTCAAATCTAACCACTCAGCCATAGATTATTAAGCGCGAGTTGCTAATTGCGCACTTAACATGCTTGTTAGAAATTTACTCTCATCGCCTGTTTCTCTATGTCGAACGAATGCTTTCGTTCACCTTCTAAGCGAAAAAAACTGATTTGGGTTTCTCTAACTCACTTTTATGCGAACAATGAGTCGAACGACAAGTCAAACGAAAACGTGTTTTCATAAAAATTTTGGTTTCTATATTTCGAACGATCAGAACGAAAATGTCAAAATGAGTCACTTGCTATTTTGCTTTCGACTGGATGAATTTTGTAATTAAAAACAATAAAACTACTTACCAGGATATTGCAAATGTTCCTCAATCATGTTTTCAATTAGAAAAGCCCCGCATCGTTCCACCACGTTTTTGTTTCAGATATTAATTAATAAATCAAACATTTGATTGAAATGTTTGTTTTGAAATATTTTTTTCCTTTTTTTTATTTCTATTATATTTCGTTTGCATATTTGTATATATGTTTAAGCAATTTAGTAGTATTTTTAATATCTTTGCTAAAAACAATTACTCTGAAAGAAAAATAAAGCAACAACAATATGAAAAGACGTAACTCTATGTGAGTGAACGATAGGCAAATAGAGGAACCCAAATTGATTAGAATTCGTTCGACTTGCTTTCGTTCACTTAGATTTTCGTTCGAAAAACAGGCTATCAATTGATATTTAGTGAGTGTGGTGGTGTCAACTGATTCTCAACTGGAACTTTGGTGACAAGTTAGGTGTCAATTGGGACTCAAATGGTACTGAGGAATCGGTCCATTACTTCAATTGCCACAAATTTCCCGGAGGGTAATTACAAAACTATAATCATTTATACTGTTTTTTTAATACATTTTTTGAGATACTAATATCTAGATATTTATAAAGATTATTAAATAAATTTATCGATTTAGTTATTGGTTCATTTTGAATATATTTCAGTTCTATGTGTATCAATATGAAAGAGATTGAATTTTTTTAAGTGTCTCTGAGGAAGAGATATTTGAATACAATTAAGAAGGATTGGACAATCAATATTGTCTGAAATTGTCGTGAAGAAATAATATTGAGGAAATTAAAAAAATTTAAAATAGAAAATACTTTAAGAATTTAATTTGGACTTTTTCCAAACGATTAATATGAATACTAGAATTATATAAACAAAGCATATTCTAATATATATCGGACAAAAGTAGAATTCTGTTTTCAAAAATGCCTGAAAAGTTCAAGAAATAAGTATAAAGAATATAAAATTGAGTTTGTGACCTCGATATCTTACATAGTTTTGCTAAGAATAAAAATATGTTGCTACATACTTTCTAAAAAGGATAAAATTTTCTTTTTCTAAATTGATAACAACTATTCGATATAAACAATTCTAAAGCCTCAAAGTCCAAAAAATCGTTACCGATTTTAGGAGAATATTGAAAATTTTTAAATTAAAATCTATGTAGTTGCCATGGATTGATATCCCTGCAGATGTCAGAAGAATCTGCTATAATAAATTGATTCACTTTTAAATAAACATGGCTTATTCCGTTTACCTTTTATTTAAAATTAGTTATGTTATTTACATAAATTTTAATTCTTAAAAAACAGTTTGCTCATTAAAAGCTTAGATGTATTGGGACACCTTTTTTGTGCTCTTCAATTCTCTTTTCAAAAGAGCACAATATCTCTCCACTGGTCTTAGCTCCGGACATTTAGGAGGATTGACCTCTCTTGGTAAAAAAAATGTAATTGTTTTGTTACCACTCCAGAGCTTTCTTACCGTAGTGACATGATGCCAAATTGGCCCAAAAATATGTGCACACATTGTACTCTCTTATGAAAGGAAAAAGGCAATCATGCAATCATTCTTTGATGTATATTTCGGTATTTATGCTTGCTTCTTTAGCCGCAACTGCATAAAGTTTGTCATGAGGAATTTTTTAGGGTCCTAAACCTCAAAATTTCCTCGAGCATTAATAACATAAAAATTTTGAACCAGAAGCTGCGAAAAATTTGCCAGTACATACGTTTTAATTTCCATTATACAACATGAGTATTTTTGTATGAAATTTGATTTTAATTTCCGTGCCCTATTCTTGACTTTTAAATTTCTTGAAGCATTCCTGTCTGTAACTTTTTGGACTTTGTATGTTTTCAAGCCTGCATTGGCTTTAACTATTCGCACCAAATAGTCATAGCACTGTGCTAACCGGTCTGCTTTTCTATCAGATGTGTTTGGAGTTCTTTTCAATATGCTTTCATTTTTCTTGGTCTTCCCAATATCATGTGGACCTTTTTTTCTTCCCGAACCAAGTTTTCAATCGATTGTTAAATTCTAGTGATATTCTTTAATGACATTGGAAACGGCAGACCATTGACGGCAGACCTTTAATTCTTTAGCCAATATTTTGGAGGACCAATTTTTTGTTTTTTGTGAAAATTATTAATAATTTTAGCACGTACTTCTTTACTTCTCTTTTTGTCACTAATTTTATCAAACTCACAACAAATCAACAAGGTTGTCATTAAAAATAATAACTGACATATTTTTCAAAGATAACTAGATCAAAAAGAGTTAAGATTTAAAAAAAAAAACAAGCTCGAATGTTATATTCGGCTCGACCGAATCTATATACCCACCATCAACTTTTTCAAATTTTACGTTATATGGGAGGTGGACGGACTACGCCCATTTTTTTGTTTCCGAGTTTACATTGGTTCTTGAACTATTTGAACACAATTTCGTTGAAGTTTCACCTTATATGGAAGTTAGGGGTAAAGTGGGCGGACCATGCCCATTTTGGTTTCCAAGTTTATATCGACTCTCAAACTATTTATACAAAATTTCTATGTCGTACATGCTTTTGTTTAGGAAATATCAGCAGAAAAGTATGAAACTGACACCCTGTGTTTCTAGTTTTTAGCCCATAACTTTTTTATTTATTAACCAATTTTGCCCATTTTCAATATCAAACAAACCATATATAAGAAAAATATTTGTGCCAAATTTCGTCCCCCTACGTTGGACGGACATAGCTAGATAGACTCAGAATCTAACCAGGACCCAGAAAATATATACTTTGTGGGGTCTTAAATGATTCCTTCGACATGTTACATACGGAATGACAAAATCAATATACTCCCCACCTTTTTGATAGTGGGTATAAAAAAATAAAAAAATTACTTGGTAACCATAAATGAAATCGGTACAAAACATGTACCGTTTTTATCAATATTTGTTAGTGTTAAAACAATTTTAGTTTTGTAAGAGATTATTGAATGTAAAAATCCAGAAACAAATTTGTACAAAATACTTGAAAATCCAAACTCTGGATATAGTAAAATAACTAAAAACTATCCCAAAAACTATTAAATTATAAAGTGAAAGTATTATAAATTTTGTTCCTAAAGAAGAAAATTATTTAAAGTGCAGAGATCCTAAACTGAGAGACATTGGGCGCTTATGAAAATATCATTAATAGGAGCAAATAGATAGCACGAAGCAGCCGGTTTGATAAATCTGTTCCTGTCCCTCTCAGTATTGCACACCTGAACGTATTTACATTTCTAAATACATTTCTAAATAAAAAAATAATCATACGTTTCAAATCCCCTATGGTCACCTAGTTGTATGAGTAATTTTTTTAGACAAATATTATACCTAAATATAAATTCATATTTTTTTTATATATCACAGTGTTAAAGATTACATTTAACAAAAAATATAAAAGTATATTCAATTTATATATTTGGCCCTTTACTCTTTTCAAGAATCAAAAATTTCGTTAACAGAAAAGGCACTTTTGACAACAATTTTAAGTGACCATTACTTTATAAACTATTTAAAAAATCGCTAACTAAACAACACTAATTTCAAACCAACATTATTATTTTGAAATGTACTTAAAGGAAAATCTTACCATCTTACATAAATACAGGCAAATTATAATTTATGCATGTGAATGTCTTAATTTATGTGCGTGAAAATATTATACAATAGTAAACTATTTTAAACTAACAAAATAATCTAAATTGTACAATTTTGTCAAACAAGCTCTTCAAATGATTAATTGTTAACTGTTTTTCAATAAGAAATAAAGTTTTAGAAAAATTATGCGCAATAACTTATACTTTTGAATATTAAAATTTTGAACCCCCCTAATTTATATACATTTACACAAAACATAGATCTTTATAAACAAGCTACTACTTCTATCCACAAAACTCTTATTGCATTCCTCTAAGCATTGTTTCGTCTAAGTATGTTTATATGTTTTTTAATGTTGTTTTTGTTCTTGCTGGTGCTACTTCTGATATAGTTGATGTTGTTGTTGTTGTCGTTGTTAATCTTTGCTTCAACTAGCTGAACAATTATAGCTACTTGCTATTTAACCATAAAACTACATACATACCTACTTACATAAACACATACCTATTTTATGTTTACTTTCAATGTCTTGCTTTTGCTTATTTACTATCGTACATTCATACATACATCTATCCTTCCATATACACACCCTCGTTATGTTATATTTGCTATAGTTATAGTTTGTGTTTATTATAGTAGCACCACCTAAACTCAAGGGAGTCATACTATACAACTACTATAAAACAAACATGTTTTAATACAAACAAACATAAGAGGGTAGACTAAAATTAATTTTTAAAATAGTTTATTGTTTGAAAGGTAGAAATGTTGATATAACTTAGTCCACTGTACTTGAAATTTTAATACTAGCGAATATGATACGACTTATAAATCTTGGTACACAGCTATATTTTGGAAAAATTAAGAAATATGTTCTGAATTTCAAAAATACGATATTTTCTACTAATTTCAGTTAAAAATTCCTTAAGTTGTTCAACATTCTATAGAACTTTAGAATTAGATGAAGGACACTTGTACCTTTCATATATCCTTTTCCTTAAAACAGTTATAAATCTTACAAATTAAGCCTCAAATTTCGTTGAAATCGTCTAAGTAAATCAAAAATTATAATAATATGAAAGCGGTTAGTTATTTGGGCGTATACTTGCTATAATTTATTTATATCACTTATATACACAAAAATACATAAAATATATTAAATTTTTTATTTTGGGGTAATAAATTAATAGACTATTAAAACATGAAATTTAAAGAAAAAAATTAAGATGATTATCACTTACTGGATCCCAATAAAGAAAATAAGTTTAGAAGGGTTGTCCAAGATTTGTTAGATGAGAATTTTTAAATCCACTCAAAGACCTATAGGTCCATTGTGAGTCCTTTCGAAACAGTGACAAGAAAGAATTCGGAAAAAGATTATGAAAAGGTGAGACCAAAAAGAAGAGAGATAGATATCAAAAAAAGGTAGTAAAAAAAATCTGCTGCCCCACTACGTTCGCTCCAAGCCAAGGGCAGTCTCTTAGTCAGCCTATTTCTAAGACGAATCCTATCAAGTTTCTTAGATTGATCCCAGAAACAATATATAATCTGTCGAAAAAATTTCAGCATACACTGTTATAGACATGGTCAGAGACACACCATATTTTCTACTGTCTCTATTTCCTTATCATCCTCACACATTTTGCAGACCAGAAAAGCCTACATCCCAGTTGCATGTTTTTTTTTTCTTATTAGACAATGTCTTGTCAATATAAGGAGTGAGATCGAAAAATTCTTAACATACATAATATTCGATAACTTGGAAACAGTTGTCATCATTTGATAATTTAGCACAGATCACAGAAATATATAATTTTTATGGTTCTAACCACTAATTATAAAATTGTGGATCATTTTTGAAAACCCTTTCTTTGGAGATTTGATAGTTGCTTCAGTCACTTTATTGAAACAGTGTGCACATCTTCTTTTAAAATCTTCGGTATTTTGGGACATCTTATGTGGACACGTTGTGCTTTGTGCTCTTGAATTCACTTTTCACAAGAGCTCAATATCTCTCCACTGGTCTAAGCTATGGAAAATTTTGAAAATTGACCTCTCTTGGTACTAAAACTATGTTATTGATTAGGTACCACTCCAGAGCTTTCTTACCGTAGTGTCATGATACCAAATGGGTCCAAAAATATGTGGACAGGTTGTGCTTTCTTAAGAATGTCTTTTTTGCAAATATTCCTGTATCAAATGACTTTCCTGTTTTGCCGCAACTGCAAAAAGCTTGTCATACCATGAATTCTGTAAGAAATTTTTTCTGCTTTTGGGTCTTAAACTTATCTCCAATAATTGCTTCGAGCATTAGCAATAAAATTTTTTGAGACACAAGCTGCGAAGATTCTACCAGCACCTACGTTTCTTCGTCTATTATAAAGCTTGAGTATTTTTTTATGAAATTTGGTTTTAAATTCCGAGTCCTATTTTTGGCTTGTAATTTTTTTTTTTTTTTGGCAGAATTCCAGTTTGGAATTTTTTGAACTTTATATGTTATCAACTTTTCCATTAGCTTTAAATTTTCGCACCAAATAGTCGAAGCACTGAGAAAACTGAGCTGATTTTCTACCCAGATGTGTTTGGAGTTCCTTTCAATATGCCTTCAATTTTCTGGCCTTCCCAATATCATGTGGTCCTTTTTTCTTACCGAACTAGGTTTCACATCAATAGTCAAATTCTCCTGATACTGTTTAATAACATTACAAACGGTTTTACGGACGACATTTAATTCTGTGGCCAATTATTTCTAAGACCTATTTGGATTTTTTGAAATTTTTTAATAACTTGTAGGACGTAAATCTTTTTCGTCACTTATTTTGATGAAAATAAGGACAAATTAACATGGTTGTTATTAAAAATAATAACTGAAGTATTTTTCCATGATAACTAGATCAAAAAAATTTTTGAATATTAATTCCGAAAAAAGTTATGAGGCAAAATGTGTGTTAAGAATTTTTCGATCTCACTCGTTAGGTAGAGAAGTGTTGTACAAGACTTGTTAGATGAGAATTTTTAAATCCACTTAAAGGTTCATTGTGAGTCCCTTCGAAACAGTGACAAGATAGAGAGAATTCGGAAAAAGATTATGAAAAGGTGAGACCAAAAAGAAGAGAGATAGATATCAAAAAAAAGGTAGTAAAAAAATCTGCTGCCCCACTACGTTCGCTCCAAGCCAAGGGCAGTCTCTTAGCCAGCCTATTTCTAAGACGAATCCTATCAAGTTTCCTAGATTGATCCCAGAAACAATATATAATCTGTCGAAAAAATTTCAGCATACACTGTTATAGACATGGACAGAGACACACCATATTTTCTACTGTCTCTATTTCCTTAACATCCTCACACATTCTGCAAACACCAGAAGAGCCTACATCCCAGTTGCATGTTTTTCTTTTTCTTATTAGACAATGTCTTGTCAAAATACCTATTATAGTTTTCAGGTTTCTCTTTTTCATGCCTAATAGAAGATTTATATTTGCCATACTAAGTATCGGCCATCAAGCCATCTATATTTTTCAGCCCGTTCTGCTATTCCATGCATAATTGTTCCTTGATTAGCCTGAAGTAAAAGCCTAACGGTGGTTTCAAATTACTTTCACTTTCAGCCGTAGTCAAAGCAGAGCTATTTAGCTTATTCGTCAGTTATTTCACTGCCAACTATATCGCAGTGATCAGGTACCCAGCAAAGTCTTATCCGATATTCTCTCAATATCTCCCAAAACCCTAGGCTTGAAAAAATGTCCCTTCAGTGCCCTGAGCGCCGTCTGACTATCCACATACAAAGGTATCTTTGTATTAATTTCAATGTTCCTCGCTTTCAATTCCGTGGCTTTTAAAATACCCAGAATTTATGCCTTAAACACGCTAGAACTATCTAAGGGCCTATACGTCTTTCTGATATCTCCCTATAGAAAATAGACACCTGCACCAGTGCCTATATCCATTTTGGATACATCAGTAAATACTTACACTCCACTAAATAGTTTCTCTGCATCTGACTATTTGGAATAATAAGAACAGGAGATTCCCCAAAGTCATATACGGCTAAGAACCATAACAAACAAGAGAGAACCCTCCGTCAGGTGTACCCTAGCCAATAGTTTCTTTATGCTTGAATCCTTGGACAATATTGAATAGATAGTTCACATCAAGTTTTAAAATTTCAAAAAATTTAACAAATTTGCATAGAATACTTTGATTTTCTTATCATAAAAGAATTACCTTTATTTCTTAAAATGGAAACGTCTTTTTGAAGGATGCCTTTTTTTTTTTTTTTTTTTTTTTTTTGTTAAATATTGGAAGACTTCTTCATTATTTTGTGAATTCAAAAAGTAAACCAAATTCCAAAAGCGATAAAAGTATTGGTACCTTTTCCGGTTTTTTTTTTTTTAACCTCGTATTTCCATCAAAAATATGTTTGTTTTAGAGCCCACTGATGGTTTCTATAATAAATCAATGTTTTATTTTACTTCTTCAATGCACACGTTATTAGCTTTTAACGAACTGAATTTCTATCCATTCTGATATTTTTTTGTATTTTTGTCTGTGAAAGAAATCACTGTGGGATGGTTTGCAAAATAACATCTTCATTCTATCGGAAGACTATCAGTATTTACGATCTTTATTGGGATTTATAAGTACAGGCAAAGAAAAAATATGGTTCTAGTGACCATAAACTAAGAGCAACATACTATTATTGTAATATATTATTACAGTTAAAAATAAGTATATTTGTACGTACTTATTATTATGATTCCATTTTATAATTTTTTCATCATTTAATGATTCGATTTAGTAAGGTTTAATATCTTTTCTTAAATATTGCTTCCTGTTTCATCATGTTTTTATCATTTAATGGTTCCATTTTATCATATATATAAACTAATTTCATCATATATATGATCCCATTTTATAATATGTATAATCCCAAGTTTTAAAATTTATATTGATTTGTACCACGATATGTGGTACATTCATCATACTGAATATAAACAAACCTTGTCAATTTATATTTGTTCATATCTAAACTAAATGAGAATTAATATACTAACAAACTACTGGACTGATATACAAAAATGTGCATTCAATAGTTATTAAAAGCCAATAAAAATATTAGCTTAATGGTTGTAGAATTAACAACATTTGTAAAATTAACTGAATGGTTATAGAATTAACTAAATAGTTGTAGAATTGACTAAATGTTTGGATTTTTCATAAATATTGTTTCATATAAAAATATTTAAATACATATTATAATTGCAGTCAACCATATTAAAATTTTGATTGTGGGTAATCATTAAATTATCGGACTGAAACATAAACGTTGTTATCATGAACAGGATATTATTCAAATCAATGAAAAACAGCTTTACAAACATTGAATTGTTGTAGTGATCATGCTGTAACCATGTTTTTTCTCTGCGTGTATGTTCCTAACTTTGTCCTCGAATAAATTAAGTTACAACTAGAGAAAATCAAGAAAAATTTGTTTTTAAAAAGAAAACATTAAACTTTCTATAAAATTAAAATTTATCAAAAATTTTCTTCTGAAAGAGAATTTTTCGAAAATTTTCCATAAAAATAAAATGTATGTATTTAAAAATTGTAAAGATTGTTTTGTAAATTTTGAAATAACTTTTCAAATAACCCTCGATTATACATAATATAGCAACACATTTACGTGTGTATAAGTTTCGATCTGAAATTCATGTATGTATGTTGTAGTTAGACTGGGCACACATTAGAAACGCGATTGCACACATGTACATTAAAACAAAAACACATACATATACAAACATACATACACTCACACATAACACACACACAAATATTAACTAACACTTCAACTTTACATGTGCATAAATACAAGTATTCACTTGAATACACATAAAATGTAAATACTTACACAAAAACAAAGACCATAAATATACATACACACACATACATATACATTAGATGAGTATATCTTAATCTCTCTTGAAGGGCTCCCTGCATTAGTACATACGTGTTTCACTTAAATTTTTTCTGCTATAAATATGCTGTGCTCTTTACTTTTTCGTTCTTGGTTTTTTCTTATTCATTTTTTTTCCAGTGATATTCTCCATATCCTGCATTACTTTAACAGTTACGTTTTATTTTTCATTGGCTTTGATGTTGTGCGAATTTTCTTTGCAGTTGTGGATTTAGCTTATGTTTTCTTTTTTTTGTTTTTTCATTTTGTTCTTTCAGTATATTTTTATTTATATTAATTTTTTTACTATTATAACTTATAGTTTAAACGTCAAGCTGTGCAGAAGTTTGACCAGAAGTTTTTACGTTGTGAAACAAAACAATCAGTTAAAGTTACCAGAACTTTGAGTTTAAATTCATTTGGGGTATTCCTTTACTTTTTAATATTTATTGTAAGAATTGTATATAATCGCTATAATCTCCATATTAACATTAATTTAAAACTTTTGCATTTCTGAAAAATCATGTAGGACATTCATGTGTTAAACTAAGTAAAATCTTTTAATCGATAGGAACTTTATAAATGTTATTAAAACTACCAAATCTTCGTATACTGTCCACACAGAAAAAAATATTTTTGAAAAATTTCAATGAAATTATTATTAAAATTAGTGTGGTACCAAAATAATAACATAGTTTTAGTACCAAGAGAGGTCAATTTTCATGTCCATAGCTTAGACCAGTGGAGAGATATTGAGCTCTTGTGAAAAGTGAATTGAAGAGCACAAAAAAGATGTCCCAAAATACCGAACATTTTAAAAGAAGATGTGCACACTGTTCCAAAAAAGTGACTGAAGCAACTATCAAATCTCCAACGGAAGGGTTACCAAAAAATGGTCCACAAATTCATAAGTAGTGATTAGAACTATAAAATTTATATTTTTCTGTAATCTGTAATAAATTATCAATTAAATAAAAAAAAAGAATGAAAACTCTTAGATCAACCATTTCTAAGTTATTGAATATTATATATGTTAAGATTTTTTCGAACGCAATCTTTAATTCGTAATCAATTTCCACAAGAAACATGTGTATTTTTTTTTTTTTTTTAAGCTAAAATTGAAAAACACAAAATTGCTCCTACACCGAAGAAAATTTTTTAAACATATTTTTTGATGCAAAATAATAATACAAACTCTTTTCTAAATATTTTATAGATTTTTATAAAAAAATTTTACAATTTTATCAAAATTATTTAAGTTTTTAGTAAAAATAAACCAAGCCTTTTTGACCCAAAAAATTAATTTGTAGAGACAATTTTTTAAACGCAATATTTTGGAGTTAAAAATAAATTTATTTTTAGGTTATTAAGAAGATTTAAAATAATAGTTATGTGTAAAATTAAATCTAAATATCCGCCAAAAAAGTTATGATGGCATCAAAATACTCAAACGTTTTATTGAATTGAACGCATTTTTAATGTCTAGAGTTATTACGGAGCCATACTACCTTTAACTTGAATTTGCCATTGCATGCTAAAGATTCCAGGCATTTGCGATATTTTCCTCCTGAAGGTCTACATGTTGCTTCCTGTTCTTTCTAGGTGACTGTATTTGTCTTTTCCTGTCACGTTTGGTATTTCTCCTAGCGCGCCATACTTGTGGATAGGTCTACGTTACACTATCTTCTTTACTATTATTTCCATTGTTTACTTCCTTGCTTTTTTTATCACGATTTTTTTTTTATACGTGACTTAATTTGTTCTTTATGCCATGTTGAACGTTGTTTCGGCACTTCACATACTCCATAAGAACTACTATAATTTCACCTAACTTGGCAAAGCTATCCACTTAGGCCACTAACATCTCATGTTGATTTGATTCAGAGTAAAGTCTGAGTAATTAACTGACTGACTAACTTAGTGATTCATCACGCAGCCCAAACTTTTAAAGCTAAAAAGATGAACTATGGAATAGATCCACTAAAACGGAATTTTTGGAAATTCGAATGTTTAAGGGGTAAAAACGAATAAAATCGGTAACCTTATATCTCCTAAACAAATAGAGATACAAAAGAAGTTTAATAGATATCGTTATTAATTTAAAAAATAATTGGATAGGTGTCTGGTACTTTTTCGAAATTCGGCTCTTTTAGGAAGAAAATGGGTAAAAACTTTAATTTGGTACTTTTTTGGAACCCTATCTATCTTTTAATCCAGTAAGTATAGAGATAAAATATGCATCAAATTAGTATCTTATCGAAAATTGGTGAATACAAATTTGTTACCTTTTGGAAATTCGAAATCGCACCTGATTTTGGTACTTTTTGGTACTTTTTTCTTTTTACTGACACATACATATGAATATTTTAACATAAGATCCCAGTACAATTTAGAAATTCATTGAAATACAATCTTTGTTACATTAGGGGGGAATAAAAAGTACCAAAAAAGGGGATAAAATTTTAAATTTAATTTTATTCAAATTAAGGGCCGTTATATAACTAACCTATTATATAACTAACCTATAAGGTATCAGATAGTTAAAGGCAAGATAAACTAAAGTGAACGATAATGTGAGCTTTATCTACTTTTGGTTATTACAACTTGGTTTTAAGGTAAATTTTATAATTTTGATAATACGGAAATATAAAAGCAAAAATCGATTACTTTTGGCCACTTTACGTAGTGGCAACATGTACTATTTGAACGTAATTGCCACTAACGGAAATATAAACAAATAAAAAACAAAGAAATTTTTAAAATAAATGAGTTTTAGCTAACTAAAACACAACGCCATAGCTAATATAAATATAGACAGACAAATTACTAAAAACTACAGCGGAATAAATATGATTTTATTTATTTATTTTATTAAGCAGAAAATATGGCAGCTCTGAATACATAAACTGTCCGATAAAAGTTAAATGTCAGATGTTCTTACCTTTAGCTTATTCGTCACTTTTGGCTTATCTTATACTTATAACAACCAAAAACAGCTAAAGTGAACGATAACATCCTAACTTCAGTTATTGGAAAGTTATAATAACGGGCATAAATAATGCATTTTTTATTATATTAAACTTGAACTTAAGTACATTTTGTCCTAAGTGAGTGAGAATTCACAAGATGGGAATTTGTGGTACTTTTTTGATCTTCTAATGGTACATTTTGATTTTTCTATAATATTGAACCTAGAAACATGGAATTGGAGATGTATGATCCTAAGTGAATGAGGATCCATAACAGGAGACTTTTTGATACTTTTTCATTCTTCTAACAGTACTTTTTCAATTTTCAAATTTTCGTTCTTCCAATGGTACTTTTTGAATTTTCTATAATATTGAACCTAGAAACATGAAATTAAAGTAACATTTCATTTTGTTTTTTTTTTTTTTTTTTTAATAAAAAGGATACCAGGTTTTTATCTGGTCTATGATAAATGCTATCTATATAAAAGTGAATCTGTGTTTTTTAGTCTGTCAGTTTTAAAATGTTGCTTCAATACTTTTATTTTATTTCAATGCAATGGTGTAGCGAAGCGCACAGTGTTTATAGTTATAAAATTAAAACTGAACACAATTTGAGTTTATAATATAGTATGGTTTTTCTTAAAAAGAATATACGCTAGCGAAATAGCGGGTATACTGCTCGTTATTATACTTACATATGATAAATTTATAAGAATTAAGGGTGATAAAAAGTATTAAAGTGAATTAATACTTAATAAACGATGAAATCTCCACTTCTTTTTTGTCGATGGTTAGACCCGGGCGCCTCAATATAATATTTACTAAATTTCAGCCAAAAATTTAGCCGCCGCCGAAAATTATGCCTCAGATTAGAAATCAAACTCCTAAATGAACCTCTATAGAGGATATCCTTGCAGGAAGTGCTTAGCTAATGGTGGCATCTACTCGCCACGTCACAGATTTGTCTATAGGGGTTTGTACTTTTTTTCTAATATACCCTCGTTTTTTGCCGCTCTTGACCGGGGACTTTTTATTAATCACAGCATCCATCTTCCCACCTATCTGTCACATAGTTTCAATTACTTATAGTTTTTTAGCAGCATGATTATGAAGTGCATCTTAAAGATATTTTAACTAACTTTTCTAATTTTGATCAGGAATAAGTTTAGCAAATAAGACTTAAAAAATAGTTGTAGAGTTTATTTAATATATGTAAGTCTAAGGAAAGAATTGCTTGATATAAAAGCAATGCAAGTCACATATATTTTTTGAGGCATTGTGGCAATGGAGATTATGTGAACACAAAAATTACTCTACTTATTTGCTAGTAAAGGAACGATTATTTTTTTTTTTTTTAAGAATCTGTTTCGATACATTAGGTACTTAAATAAAGCAAATTATGGACATTAAGAGGAGCTATGTGTGGTATAATAAGTATTGGACCAGAATCAAACAAAAGACCTATAAATTTGAAACTAATTGTCAATAACTCTTTCAGCCAAACTATATTATAGTTCAATGAAGCATGAAATTCATATGAAAATATCTAGTTAAAAATATGCAAGCACCAGAAATTGTTCTATTAAATGTTTAAAGTTTATATCTGTGTTAATTAAATTTTGATAAACCAATATTAAATCCATTTAAAGCCACTGCAAAATTTTAATTAATATTATATAAAATATAAAAAAAAATACATGCTAATCAATAAAAATAATTAACTAAATGCGTGTCTTTTAATTGCTCTATTTCTTGTTCTTCACATTTCAAACAATCTATCAATTACTTACCTAATCTCACATACTATTCTTATCTTTTTCCTTACAGTCTTCCTCCACCTTCGGCTTCAACAACACCTACCAAATCATTCGATAGCAATTTTAAACTTGAGCCGAATTTAAGCGCCAAAGAATTTGGCAGTAATAGTCAGACAGGAGAAAATGGTGGTGCTGTGAGTTTTGGCGGCGGTGGTGGAGATTCACAGCCACCACCAGTTAAACGAAAATACAAAAAACGTGTACAATTCAATGACAACCTAAATGGCCTGACGAAATTAAAGAATTTTTCAAATTTTGCTTTAAAAGCTAAAAAACATTTGGCCGGTGAAAACAGCAGTGGAGGTGGTGGAGGTGCTAATGACTCAAACAGTGGCGGCAATAATGCTACGGGTGATGTATTGCCCGAGGTATTGGATTGTCGCATAGCAGAAAAAATCAAAAGTGAAATGGAAGAAAAATCAGCATCTAAAGAATCTTTGGCTTTGTGTCTAAAGAAAAACGATGGCTTTGGTGATGATGAAGATGACGACGAAGATGATGCGGGAACTTCGGTAACGGGAGATGGAGTTGATGGCTTGAATGGTCCCAATAGCGGTTTCCGTATGCGCCACAAAAATAAACGAGGACCAAAGAGTATGAATCCCCCAGGTTCATATATAGATGACGATGAGGATATAGGCGATGTTAGTGAAGATGACGAAGAGGATGAGGAATTGGATGAAGAGGCTTTGGCACGTGAAATGAAAAATGAACAGAACTTTGTAGAGGAAGAAGATGAGCTGGATATAGCATTTCGTTCACATCAATCGTGTAGAGAATGTTCTTTGGCTCATGATTATAAAGTATGTCCCTTACGCACTTCCATAGGCACCATAACCGATGCTGTTGATTTGGCCGAATGGGTGGAACGTAAAAATCTAGAGGCTTTAGCCAAACTTAAATGTGATGCTCAACGTCAGGCCAAACAATTGCATGGTGACGATGATGAAGACATGGATGATTCATCCCAATTGTCAGATTTAGAACTGAAACCTTTAATAACATTTGCCGAAGCTTCGGTACCAGCTGAATTTGAATTGCACAATGTAGAGCCCAATGTAACGGGTGTATTTGCCCGCACCGAGGTAAGAGCATTTACCAAATTGGGCCCTCTTATAGGTCAGGCTGTACAATCCACCGATATACGCGAGGCCAGTGATATGAAATGGATATTTGAAATTTGTGAAGCGGGTGCTGAAAAATCTCAATTTCTTTTGTGTGATAATCCAAACTCATCGAATTGGTTACGCTACATACGACCAGCGCCGACTTATGATGAACGTAATGTGAATTTAGTCTACATAGAGTCGCAGGCGTTTTTTGTAACATGCAGAGATTTGAAAAATGGTATGGAATTGTTGTATTGGAGTGATGATTGCAATACGATGTGGCGTAAGAAACATTGGTCGGAAAAGACAAGTGAGTTATTGAATGTTTGTTATTTTATTTGAATATATGTATTTAGATCTAAATTTAAAAAATAATTCAGGGGAAAATATACATAGAATCTATTTAAATTCTATTATAATTCCTTTTGTTATTTAATGACTCGATTTGATCCCCAGGATGGCATGAAAATGGTTCCAACATTTTATTATTTAAAAACAATTTTCTCTTAAAATCCACAGAAATTTTAATAATATTTTTAATTTTATATCTTTAGGAAAATTAATATTAAATTAAAGGACCTACCGGGGTTTTTCTGAATCGTTGAACTGAAGATTCAAATTCCATAAAGGAATAGAAATACTACACTAAGGGAAAAATTCGATTAAAAATTCATGATTGTAGTCATGTCGATAATTTACGGTATCGGCTTTTAGATACCGTTCGTTAAAAAATTTTAAATAAACAAAATATAAATTCAATACTGGAGTGGTAAATTTTTGTTAATGAATTGAATACGCATTGTTTAATTTGACCACATACGGGGCAGGATTCATTATTGACAGTATTATTTTCAATAAGTATGTGGTTGATTTTTCTCTGATAGTAGTAATAGTTTTTTATAATTTTCTCAAGAAATAGAAGAGCTGAAAACTATCGTCTTAAAAAGAGCTTTATTTAAATTTCAATTACTTAAATATTTAAGTTTAATTATACAATTATTCAATTATATATTTTATTTTAAAATTTCAAAACTATTTAAAGTATTAGTGCCACTTTTCTCCAAAATACCACAAAAACTCATTTAATGATTTCTTTTCTCTTTCCCAAATCTAGACTGTGGCGGTTGCAATTTGAAATTTGATCATCCCCTCTACTATCGCACCCATTGTTCGGTGTTCCATGACCCAACAATGAGTCTGACAATACGTAAATATCATTGTAAAGTTTGTGGCGAAGCGGTATTGGGTAAGGACAATATTATGAAACATGCTGCGGAAAAACATGATGGCAAAGGTGCACATCAGTGTCAATTTTGCAACAAGTTCTTTTTACGTCTCAGTTATTTGGAAATGCATCGCACATACGGTTGTGCAGCAAATCCGAATCGTACACGGCCTATATGTGATTTTTGTGGTCGGAAATACTATCGACCACAAAAACTGAAAGCTCACATTAAGCGTATGCACAGTGGTAAGAAAAACAACAATAATAAAACAACAACTACAACAAAGAACTGTATGACAAAACAAAAACTAACAAAAATTAAAAAATAAATCTAAAATTGTTTTGGTCATTTTGCAGCACGTATAACAAAAACAAAAAGTATTTTAGATTGTCAATAACTGATTAAAATTTAAATTTTATAGTAGATTGTTTAACAGATTTGAAAAATAATTTTTATTTTCTTAATTTTTGTAAAAATTTATTAAAGAACTAAATTTGTGTAATTAGTTTTATAAATAAGAAAAAACTATGGAAGATTTTGAATTTTTAAACAAATTATGATTTTTTTGGGGAAGAAATACAATTACAAAGTTGGGGCCACAATACCAGAGCCAACAACTTGAAATTTTGTATTTCATCTCTTTAATTATTTATCAATATGTATTCAAAAATGCGTATTTGTATTAAGTGTATGTGTTGAACACACTGTGTTCAAATTGTTGCTATGGTAATAATAAATAAGAGTTTGCCTGGACTAACATAAAAGTTCTTTAAAAATAATGCTACAACATTAGACTTTTTTACTTGAAAAACTTAAATCTTTTTTCGAGGGTATTTGCTGCAATAAAGATCTCATAGCTCCATAAATTTTAATTAAATTTCACATTTTCTTATCGATTCACAAAGCAAAAGAACATAGCTTCACTTAACTGATAAAATCTTTTAAAAATACTTCAAATAAGTAATGATTTATTCTAGCCTTATAAATTTATTTTATTTTTATAATTCGACGTAATTTTTTCGGATTTTCTCTTTAAAATTAAACATAATAATTTTAAATGCCATTTCTTTTAAAATAAGGCGATATATAAATCTTTAAAATCGCAAAAAAAAATATTAAATATTTTCTAAACTTTATCAACTTTATATAGGTTGATCCATTTAGAGGTTTTTTCATCTTAAATAAAACACTTAAAATAGATTTGATTATTGGAATTTCAATATTGGCCTGATAGAACATTATCTTACATTAACTTTTTAAAAATATTTTTATTCAAATATTAGCCGCTACTACGGGCTTTATGCGGAAGAACCATTTTCGATCACACTTTGCAGCATTGCTACCGGTATCCTAAATACCACTGCAGCATACTTAAATATTATTATTATTATTATTATTATTATTATTATTATTATTATTATTATTATTATTATTATTACTATTATTATTATTATTATTATTATTATTATTATTATTATTATTATTATTATTATTATTATATTACAAACTATAAAATTTAAAACTTTAAAATTTTATGGTAAACCAATATCTTTGATATAATGACAGAGTGTCATCAAATAAAAAAATTAGTTACTGTGAAGCAGCATTTGTCTTGCAGATCCTGTCTAAGGGTTAATAATTGATTTCAGCACTTGCTTTTGCGATGACATCTTAGGAAGCATCGAAACTTGAAAATCATACAGTTTAAGTCATTTCCGTGAAATGGCGGAACAGATCTTCTTATGAACGATCTCCTTATAATACTGATGTATTTGCTAACATCAATGGTTTTATGGACTCATTTAGTTTAAGAACAATTAAGAATGTAGTCAAAATCTTAAAAATGTCAGTGAAATATTGCTAAAGTGTTCTTAACTACCCCGACACATTTAAATTCTTTAACAAAACAAAATGTGGAGAAAAAACTGCAGTAATTCCCATAGTTTATAATGAAAAATTAATTAATATTTTAAGCTAAAGATATTATGTATTTTATTCAAAGTATTGTCCATCGGAATGCATGAATTTTTCTCACCTTATGGATTTTATCCCAAAATACTTATCCCTTTTGACGCATGAAAAGTATTACGCCAATTTTTGATAACTCATTCTAAAGTGAAGCGTATTTTTCAAAATCGAATTGAACTAACAATTCAATATTTCACTAAAATTTTAATTTTCCGTTTTTCACTAAAAGTACAAATTTTAATTTTGTTCAACACTTCCATCATAGATTATAATATAGATATGAAGTTTCGTTGTCAGAAAACTTAGTCGGTTGTCAAAAAAAAACCTATGTCTAAGAATGTGTAAAGTTATGTTCACATTTGTCAAATATTTGACTAAATTTGCGTGACCACTAGTTCTACAAAAAAATTGTTTGCCGTTTTTTGATCTTGCAAGTGTTTCGTAAATGTAAAAATATTAAATATTATTAAAAAAGTTACGTCATTTTGGTCAAACATTTGGCTAGTCTGAACATACCTTAAGTAAAAAATTTCATTGAAAACAAAAACAATTGTTGTACGTGAGCCTTTTTGAGCAATTTTTTTCAATTGAGTTTTTTTAAGCTTCATATCTATGTCAATAATCTATGACTTCCTCCATCTTCTCAAATTGTAATTTTAAATAAAAATACAATTAAAAGTGTTAAGTACCGTAAAGTATTTAAATTTTAATTATAAATGGTACTTTGTTAAAATACATTTTATTTAATAATAAATTTTTTTATTCTCGTGCGTAAAAGCCTTAACGACTTTTTTTGGTTGAAAAACGAGACTAATCGTTCCGAAAATTGTAATAGAATTTTAAACATATGCGTATTTTTGTTATTGAAAACGACTGTTTTTCGATTCATAATAGTCACAAGAACGAAACTCATAGCGTTAAAAAATATTTCTTAATTCATTTTGCAAAAAAATTTAAAGTTGAATGAAAGAATAACATTTTTATTCAATTTGTTTAAAATTTGAATTAACAAAAATTTAATAAATACTTTGTGAATTAAGCTTTGTTTTCAAGATATTCTGAATCAAATGAAACAACCCAGCAAAAAATAATCAAGAACATTTTCACCACAAAAGTAAAACAAAGAGCATGTTTTGAATTTTTTTGAAATTTCTTAATAATTACTTAAATTATGAAGTTAAAATTAATGTTTTTAGCTGAAAAAATGATTTGTAAGAAAATTCAAATTTCACAAATTTTAAAGCATTTTTACTATCTATTAAAAGTACCCAGCAAAAACTTTGGTTGCCATGTAATGAGTTAAGAAGCTAATATAATGGCTCTCCACTACTTACACGTTAGCTGAATAAATCATTATTTTAACATGGTGATGACATTAGAGGCAACTACTTACCCTATACATTACTTAGATGTCATTACAATAACTGTTAGGCAGCGCATTGATTTTAAAGCATTATTGAAGTCATGATTAGTAACAACAATAGGTACTAGTTACATTTTAGGTTATAAATAAGTAATGAAATGTGAGCATATAAAATATGTTTGTTGTTGTAAAAAGTTTTTTTTTTTAAATTTATATTAAAAAACTTAACAACAACCAAAAATTTAATTAAAATAAATGTAATAAAAATAAACAATTTTAGATTACAAATTAATTCATATGCAAATTTTGACTTTCATTTATTATTTACATTCGGTTTATAAATAATTAGATACTAAACAACTTCTATGTAATGCAGACCGTAACTACATGTCATTACCAAGTTTTTGCTGGGTAAGGCTAAAACAGAATTTTTGTTAAAATAGTTTTAAGAGAAGTAATTCAAAAGAAATGAACAAGAAGTATAAAGAAAGAATATCTTGCTATTGACAACTATGGGTTAAAAAAAGAACTTCTGCATCTCTTTTTCACCACTAAGTACTTCCTCCCAATAACAACACAGTGGGGCCAAAATCTTTGAAACCACTGAATAAAGTGCGTAGCTGGAGCAGGGACGCCGTTATAGTGGGCCAAAGTTGAACACCTCGAGGGTGAAAAACATCGGGGCTTGTAACTTTTACAAATATAAACCGATTTTAAATATTTTTACATTTTTGAATTTTCCTAAGCAAAATAAAGAAAAAACATGCTTACTGTGCTAAATTATATCGTATGGTTTAAAAGATATTTGACTTATAAAAAATAAATTTCTCATTTTTGGCCTTGATTTTTTGGCGAGTTTGCCCCATAAATAAAATTTCTAAAATTTTTTTTAAATACGTTGAAATTCTCTATAATTTTCTAAATTATGCTAATAAAAAGATTTTTTGTTATCTCAATTCGATAACAAGAAAAAAAATTTTCAAAGTCAAAAATTAAAAACAGGTCTCAAAAATTGAAATTTTTTGCCAAAAAAAAGTATCTTTATATATTCCAACTTTTTTAAAAAATTTAGTTAAACAAATTTTAATATTTTTTGACATTTTCTGAAAGACGGGACCTCAAGAAAACGTATAAGTGTGATTTTAAAAAGTTCTGAACGATTTCCCTACATCCAGCAGTGGTCAAAAATGGTCAACTTTGGATGAGAAGTTCAACTTTTTGAGTCTGTAGAAAAAAATGATTGTTGATTTCAGTACTTTTGTGAATTAAATTAGAAAGCTCAATATGTTCTTAAAAGTTTTGCAAAAAATTATGAAAGCCTTCCGGTAAATTTAGTCACACGAAGCAATTTTCGGAAAATACCCATATTTTTTCAATAGTAAAAATTTCGACCTTTAAAAATATATAGTAAAATTATATACAGTGTTGGAAAAAGTAATAGGGACGACCCTTACTTTCGCAAATAGATGCGCACAGTTTCTTTATATTAAGTTTTTTTTTTTTTGGGGTCCCGCTATTTAACTGTTCCTAAAATAACGGAATTTCATTATTTGTTTACTTTTTCTCTTTTGCGCTTTTATTTTATATTTTTTTGCAAAAAAATCAGTGAAGTTGTATTTTCAATTGGAAAAAATAATAGGGACGCACTACAAAAAATTACCATTAGTCAATAAAAATTATTATTTTTAACATAAACATATTAAAAATCCGTAAAGCAAAGTTTATGTGATTAATTTAATCATATTGGTTTCATGTTTATGATTTATGTCTTCGGAAAATAAATTTGAAAATGGGTCGTGGTATTCATTATACTGAATCTGCAAAAAATGTTATTCTTAAATTAAATTCGGACGGGTTATCAATTAGAAAAATTGCACAGATAATGAAGTGTTCCTAAGCTAAAGTATTCAATGCCATTCATTCGAAAAAAAGTCATGAAACTAGAGGTAGAAAGCGTAAAACGTCAGCGCGTTTTGACCAACGTTTGGTACGACTTTCCAAAAATAACCTCTTTATGTCATCAAGTAGCCTTAAAAATGAATTGTGTGCTTCAGTCGAACAATAAGAAATAGGCTGCAGGAAGTCGGATTAATGGGACGCAGTCCGAGAAAAGTACCACTGTTGAGCAAGAAAAACATACAAAAAAGGTTGGAATTTTCCAGGCGACACCTGTGCCTTAAAAACTGGAACAACGTACTATGGTCAGACGAAACAAAAGTCAATTTATTTGGATCTGACGGAAAATCATTTGTACGTCGTCCTGCAAATGCTGAATTTGATCCAAAATACACAAAAAAAAAAAACCGTCAAACACGGTGGTGGTTTTATAATGCTATGGGAATGTTTTTCGGCCTCTGGAGTTGGTCCAATAGTTTAGATTCAGGGAAAAATGAATGCTGCTGACTATATAGACATTCTCCTGAATAAAATGCTTCCACTTGCTGAGGATGAAATGCCACTAAAATGGGAATTCATGCAGGATAATGATCCCAAGCATTCTGCTAGAAGCGTCAAAACGTGGTTTCAGCAGAATGAGGTGCCTGTAATGGAGTGGCCGTCCCAATCACCGGACTTAAACCCCATTGAGCATCTCTGGGGAGTCCTCAAAAATAAAATTGGTAGCTTTAAATAAAAAAATAAACAAGAGTTACGGGAAAAAATTCAAGAAACCTGGTACTCAATTCCGCTCGAGGTATGTGCGAATCTTGTGGGATCTATGAATCGCCGTTGTCAGGAGGTTTTAAAAATTAAAGGATCTTCAACCAAGTATTGAAAAAGTATTTGGAAATGATAGTAATGTTAAAAAAATAAATATTTTTTCCAAAACTTTAAGTGTCCCTATTATTTTTTCCAGGCCTTTAAAAAAAAAAAATAAAATATTTTTTGGCAGAACTAGTTAATTATTATTGCTTTATAAAGCCCAAATTACAATAGCGCGTAGTCAGCAGCAGTGTGTGCTGCCATAATCAGCTGATCATTTAGAATGCACTGTTTGTTATGGTGTTGATTACATTTGGTCAGCAGCAGTTTGCAGTGCTGTTTCATTTAGCCCTGTTTCTAAATTCAATGCGCTGCATTCAGATTGAGAGCGAGACAAAGAGAATGAGCAAATAAATGAGAGGCTAAAATACACAAGTAGAATAAAGCTAGATGGTGGTTACAAATTGTGGCTGCCTACGCTGAATTGTAATTATAACGGCAGCATCATGTTGTACTGACAGTGAACAGCTGATAATTTTTGCTGATACTGTTGCTGACTATGCGTAATTGTAATTTGGGCTTAAGTTAAAATATTTAAAATTATTTAATTTTATTTATATACTTTTTAATATTTATGGAATAGTAAATAAAAAAGTAAGAATTACAGTGTCCCTATTATTTTTTCCAATTCTGTATATATTTTTCTGATCTTTACATTTATCAATTCTCCATTAAATATTTTATATAATGTGCAAAAATTATTTTGATTCCTATAAGCATTTAGAAAATATTCGGGCACAAATTTTTGAAATATGTCCTTGTAAACATAATTTACATTTGTTTGCTATGTATTAAGAAAAGTGTGAAAAAAATTTTAAAATAGTAAAATTTGTTATACACAGTTTTAAAGAAGACACAATATCCTTTAAAATGATATATAATATTATATATAATGTATATAATTTGTGTTTGTAACGTTTCTTGTAAATAAATTCTTAGTTCATTTACAAAACATATCCCTTCGGATTTAAGTTGTACAAATACTTATAGCTTTTAATCCGGAATACCGGGAAGTCAAAAATTTGTTCCCGCTATCCCGGGAAATCAAAAAAGTGCGATCCCTAAAGTCGATACAAAATTCATTAGGAATATAAATTTCTTCTGAAAATATTAGAAGACAATTGGTGAAAACATAATTTATTCCAAGTACGATTCTGGAAAGCAACATTTTTATAATACAGACCGGGAAAGGTTTCAAAAAGTATACTCAAAAGTATAAAAATTGCGTAATTTCTACTAAAAAAGAAGTATTTATTTTATAGATTAATGTAAAAGTTAAATTTGGTAGCAGAACTTTTGTATGGGTTCAAAAAATACAGATTTGGAAACACAATTTTTTTTTTTTTTTTAATTGCTTTCAGGTTCTGAAATGTTATTGAAAATACATTTATTTAAATATAATGATCGATTTCGGTACTTATCTTTTGTTGGGATCTTCGATTTTACCCATATTTTTAAAGTGCCATATCTATTTTAAAAAAAAATTGTACAAAAAATTTTAAATAATTTTTACAAAATTACTGCTGACTCTATTTTTTTTTTTTTTCCGCACTGAATAGGGGCTATTTGCGCTTCAGGCTATGTGGGATAAGGTTAAAGGATATTATTTTTGTATAGGTTTATAATTTAATATATTCGTAATGATTTGGCACTTAAAATTTTATTGTTTTGCATAAAATTTTGTCAAAAACTCAAAAAATTTCAAATAAATATACTTGACCCTATTTTTTTCTGTAACTGTATATGGGTAGAATTTCAATATAACACATTATTAACAAAAAATTTTGAAATTATTTTTGGAGATCTTTTCGAAAACATCTCGTCAAGTGTGGTCTCTAAGAATTCACGATTTAAATTAAGAGAAGAAATTCGATAAAACCCGAATTATGTATATCACATTTCCGATGGAAAAGCTTACAAGTACTTTGTAAATATACCTCAACAATAGGCCAACTGTTTGTTACTAAGTAAATTGTTAGACTCTATGTGAATAACAGAATGGTAGTTTACTAAACCCTTTATAACTTAAGAAAGCGCAAAATAAATTACTATTGACATGACAGCAGCAAAAATCTAACCCAATTTGTAGATTTTTAGATCTGAATATTTGTTCAATATCCAAATGATAATGTTGCCGAAAGATGAAAATTTTCGCATACTAATAATTTTGTCTTCTTATAAGCCAGTCTACTCGATGGTGGTTTTATTTCAGGCAAATCTATCGTAAATAAGACATAACACGAAAGTTTAATTAAAAAAAAAATTATTCAGAATGATTTAGAGCTCCTTGAAAACTTTAAAGAACTTTTTTGTTGGCCCTCATATACGCGTATATTTTTTGTTAAATACTCATATATTCATACCTACTTATAATTGTCATAGCAATTGAGCTTACACATAAGCAGACACCAAAATACGCATTGTGATTTGAATCAATAATTTATATTTACTTCTATGTATCTCTTTATTTATGTATATGTCTATATAGTATATGTAATAATAAATTTTGTATGTATTATTCGTATAACAATCAGCTCATCATCAGCATCATTCATCGCATTACATTAACATCTATCCATGTTACATAATATTGCTTTCGTTTATTTTTTTCGTTAAGTTGATGTCATATTTTTTTAATTTAAATCTTTGATTTTTTTATTATTGTTTTAACTCATGAACTCTAACACTAATTGGTTGAATTTATATTATTATAAATATTTATTTAATTATAAACTCGTTCCCTTAAGTCCCTCAAAAGAGAGAATATTTCCATTCTTTTAAGGCAGCTAAAGTCAATCTTCGTTGATATTTTCTCATTAGCATACAGCGATGGAACGCTTATATAATATAGTAAAAAAGTTATAAAATTTAGATTAATACACGCAGAGAAAAAACATGGTTACAGCATGATCACTACAACTATTCAATGTTTGTATAGCCGCTTTTCATTGATTTGAAAAATATCATGTTCATGATAGCAACGTTTATGTTGACTGCAATTATAATATCTATTTAAATATTTTTATATGAAACAATATTCATAAAAAATCTAAATATAATAATCATTAAATGATAAAAACATGATGAAACTGGAAGCAATATTTAAGAAAAGATATTAAACCTTACTAAATCGAATCATTAAATGATGAAAAAATTATAAAATTGAATCATAATAATAATTACATACAAATATACTTATTTTTAACTGTAATCATATTTTACAATCATAGTATGTTGATCTTAATTTATGGTCATTAGAACCATATTTTTTCTTCGTGTGTATAGAATATTAAAGTTGACAAAAATATACTTTCCTGTATGAATAAAGGACGAATGTAAAGGATTAAGATATCCAAAATTTTCTCTAAACTTTAATCATTTATTTAATACATATTTACATCTGGCACTCAATAGCAATAACTTATGAAAATTTGAAACAATTACATCTCCTTTGTGTCTTTCTGGAAAACAACTGATAATATTCTCATTTAATCCCTCAAAGACTAATTCGAATTTAATCTGGCTGGATGGACTTTACTCTTCAATATGAAATTGATTTACGTAAATCAGTCTATTATTCGTCATTAAAACAGAATCTCAGGATCTACACATTAATACAATGGGCTTCTAACGCTTTTTAATTTTATTAATCGCACTAAATACTCAGGCTCCAGTAGTACCAAAGTTGGAGAAGTTCCGCAACTCTATTGTATATCAATTAAGAAAATCTTTTGATGAAACTTTCGCATACTTTCTCATGACGCTTAAAATTAATAATTTTTTGGGATATTGTTTAAAACTAACAAAAATAATTGTAAATTGTAATACGATTAATCCATCAATCAATCTAACAACGCATGATGCATAAAGTACTAACCAAGATAAATAAAACTGCTACTAACCCGCCTAAATCCAGTATTTAATTAAAATAAAGATTTTTAATTTAAACCATTAACAACGTTTTGGTTTATGATTTTGTTTGTTACACCAAAAGTCACCACTTCTCCAAAATTTCATTTCTCTTCATTCCAAAATTTTCATTTTAGATGTGGCTGATGTTTTACGAGATTTTCAGTGTAACTTATGTTCAAAACTTCTAGGCTCACGGGCAGCATTGCAGCGTCATGCCAAGGAGGTTCATAGTCGTAACTCGACAGTGGTTAGTTGTCCCAGATGTCAGAAGCTCTTCCAAAATCGCAGCAATTTGAAGATACACATGCTAACACATTCCGGTGTAAGGCCATTTAAGTAAGTTTTATTTGCTTTTTACATCCTACACAATATCTATTAATTGTTTTACTTTTCACTTTGTTAAAAGATGTTCGGAATCGGAGTGTAATGCCGCCTTTACTACCAAACAGTGCTTGCAATTCCATTACAAGAAGGTACACAATTATTCCCAGGAACAAATGCCGAAAATTGAACGTAGTGTTGCTTATACATTTGATGCTTATTCGGGTGGTATGAAAGTTGATTTCTTGGGTGGGTTTTTATTAATGGTGTAGTTAGTTAATCTTTTTATACTCAATATAATTTATTATCTTCTTCTCTTCTTCTCCAATAGAACAAGCTCCCCGCCGTAGACGCAAGAGTTTGGAAGATCAAAATTCTGTTATGAGTTCGAGTATACAAAGTGATGCTGAATTTTCTGATGATAACATTTTCGAAGCCATTAAAAAATCGGGCAAATCTATTAAGGATCTTTGTCGCAATGAACCTAATTTATCACTGTTATCTTCGAAAATCTCTAGTATATTTGGGGAGAAACCACCACCCCGCAAAAGAGGTCGCAAACCTAAAGATTATCATTTAATGGAACAACAGGAACAAGAGCATATGGAACAAATGAGACGTAAACAAAATGCTCAATTAAGTTTAGTTGAATCATTCTTAACCACCACCGCCCAACGTTTGACGGCACAACAGCAGGTGCAACAAGTTGTGGCTGCAGCAGCTGCCGTCTCTGCTATGACAGGAGCTGCTGCCGAAGATCCCACTAGTAAGATGCATATGATGACTGGTTTAAATACCCAACATATGGGCATGAGTCATCATCACCATCAATCGGCCATGGGTCATGAGGAGGAGGACGAAGAGGAGGATGATGAGGAAGAGGAACATGGTCACCATGGCCATCATGGAGGCCAGCAAATGACCCATGACAATAATGGTTATCGCCACAATACGGGCATGAATGCCATGGGTCAAAATTTGGTTGTGAGTAAAGGCAGTAAAAAGTGGATTAGTGATGATGATCGCCATTTATCGAGAGACTGTGCTGTGGGAGAAATGAGCGGTACTGCTGGCATGACAACGAATCAAAATTCATGCGGCATGTCAGGTGGTGGCAATAATGATATGGCCTTGCCACCATTTGCTGTGCCTCAAAGTAATAACGATGATCCCACTAAATTAATGGGTTCCAATAGAGATTTCCTTTCACGTCTTATTAATTCAGCCAATCCCTCTCACAACCATCATACGGGCAATACCCGAGAAGAAGATGAAAATTCTTCTTTCTTAGATGTTGTCGAATCGAATAATGCTGCTGCCAATGGTCAAATGTCTCAGTATCATCACAATTCTGGTAATAATGGTGGTAATGGAGCAGCTACCAATGCTGGCAATGCTGTGGCAAATCCCAATAATGGTTTGGGTGCCGCCAATGGTTCGGCCAACAATCAAGGTGAAAATAGTCAAATGTCTATGAATTCTTTGTCACAATCTCAAGCCTTTATGAGTTCATTTTATAATAATGCAAATGCAAGACTGAGTGGTACCGGTACGGGATCATCTTCTTCGGCCAGCATGTTGGTTGAGGCAGCTTTAAATTCTGTTGGCAACATGATCGACAATGATAATAATGACTTGAAAGTCCCCACCGAAAATAATATTAACACCGATAGTCCCATGAGTTCTCATGTCGATTCCGAAACGAATCGTTTTAATGCCTCAAATCCCATGGATAATTTAGAGAGTGAATTGAAAATGATGAAGAACTTGAATAATTTCCCCATGCAAATACCACCACTGCCAATGTTTCCGAACCAAGGCAATAATCTTAATTCTTGTAACATATCGCCCAGTGCTTCAACGCCAACAAATCCCCGAAGCAACCAAAACAATGAAGTGGATGTGGATGCCGGTTCTACGCCAAGGGCACAACATATGGGTAATGCAGGCAATAATGATGCGGATCCATTTCCCACGGCGACCCAACATCGTACACCACCATCTCCCCAGCCCATTTCTCCCGGTCGAGATTATAGCATGTTTGGCAATAATCCGGGTTCAAATGGTGGTACTCCGGGAGGTCCTGGTACAGCAGGTAGTAATAGTAGTGCTAATAGCACGGGAGGCAATAGTAGTAATAACAACATATCAGCCTCTTCACCATTACCCGCTGCTTTGGCTCAAAATCAACGAAGAAATGCCTCTAGTGTGGGTAGTAGTTATCCGGAACATGAACTTATTTCACCGGCTTCTTCACCTTCCATACCGCGTTATAATTTCAACAATGGTGATGTCATGCGCCACAAGCAAAGAACTGACTCGGAAAATGATAGACGTCAAGCTTTGACTGGTGGTCATAATCATTTGTCCAGTGATGAAGAAAATAGTATAATGCCTCAGAATAGGTAAGTTAAATAGTTTAAATTGTTTAAATATTTTCTTAGTTTAATATTATATTTTCCCTATATCAGTGTGGGGCAAGATATGCGCATGAAATTCCCTCAATCACAAATGGATTTGATGTATTCAAAATACGAAAGTTTAGCCAATTCTACAGCTTTAAAATACAACAATCAAAATATGGATTCACCTACGGAATATCGCACTAGTAATTCTGCAGCGACTGCCAATTCAAATAATGATATATCCGATCTCCAAGGTCTAGATATGTCTTCGCGTTCCAATGTCAGCTCTTCAAATTATCATCATAACTTCCAGTTGCCCAGTAATAGTTCAGCCAATTTACCAGGTATAGGTAGATATCATCATCACATATATGACATACTCTCCGAAAGAGAACAAAGTCAACAGTCACAATCGCAAAGTCAACAACAGCATCATAGTTCTTCTTCGGGTGGTTCCGGTTCAGCTTCACAGCACCAACAGCAAGAACATCCTAGCCAATTGAGTATGCAACAACATCAGTCGGCTATGCATAGTATGCTCTCCGATCAGCTAAGCGAACAGGAACATGATCAAGCCACATCTGTAGATTTAAGTCGTACCGCCAACTATGTGGTACCCTCACCTCCCCAACTACCCTATAATCATCCCCATCATGACATGTTAAGAATGGCTTCTCTAGATCTTACACCCAACACCAATATGTCTGTGGGCAACAATCGTTCATTCCTCTCCTCACAAATGCAACATCAAAGTCGTGAAAGTCTAGAACATCATCGTCTTCTATCCACCGTGGAACAGCATCGTATATTAGCTGCCTCTAATGCTGCTGCAGCCGATCAACATCGTCTGCTTGTTGATCCTACAGCTCATCTGCTAATGGAACAAAATAATCGTTTATTGGGTTCCGATCAATCCCGTTTACTAGGTGAAACGGCTCAAAATCGTCATATGGCTCGTGGTTTTGGTGCTTATCATCAAGTAGCCTCTAGTAACTATCATCCGGGCGTACGACCACCAGTATTACCTTCGGCAAATCATCATGCTTCCAATCCCTCAAATTATCATCCATTCCCAGCATACTATTAGTTAAGAATTTAAAGTATGATAGATGTGAAATGTTACAAAAACAAGAAGTCTGCTATAGGTGAAATTTTTATTTTAAACTGCATGTGGATAGAAGTGATTAATGTATAGGATATGATATAGAAAAGAAATTATTACAGATTCAAGGAGTTATTTGTGACTAAGGTATGTGATATTTTTATGAATGGTTAATTTTTTTATTTTTGATCCAAAAACACTCATTCGATAATGTTTAATTGCTATACATTTTGCTCACAGATTTGCTTTTTTTTCAGAGGACCCCAGACATATCTTTATTTTTATATTTACCAAATCCAAAAGGAGTAAAACAAATATACGCTAAGTAAAGGTGGCTCACATACATACATATGTATAATGAGAAACCTTTTGCACAACTCTTAAATCGTTACATAGACTGAATTGGTTAACAAGTAAACATACAAATGATCCATCTTGTTTCTAACTTCTCTAACACTTTCACCAAGCAACAAAAATACATTTATGCATTTATTTTCAAGTGTCATCTTGCGGACCCTCTAAAAATGTCTCCATTATTTTCTGAAGAAGTTTCGGTAAACTGAGATCATCATTGTTTATGTACATTTGGAGATTTTTATTACATTTTCTATCGCTCTAACGTGAACATTAATCCCAGTTTTATCGAATATTATCTTTGAAAGCTTTTAGATTCTGAGGCTTTCGACATCACAGTCGACAGTCCTGTTGCAGGTGTTACGAGGTAAAAATATCGCCATCACTTTCTTGAGATATTGTAGTTTGCTTACAATCGATATAGAGTGATATTTCTATCCTTTACAAATTTTTTATACATAAATTGTGACACGTCTGTTTATACTATATGCAACGTAATGAAATTTTTGACTCTTGTGTTTTTCGTCTACTTCGTAATCTCTCATTTAAGTTAAAATGAGAACTTTCCATATGATATTCTGAAAACAGCAATTTAAAATGAGGTTTTTTATTTCAGTTTCAAAAAAGGACAATTAAGAATGAGATTTTCCAATTCAAATTTTGAAAATATCATTTTAAATTATGATTTTTTTTTATTATAATTCAGAAAAGAACATATTAAAATAATATTTCTCTTTTAATTTCAGAATATAACAATTGAAATTTACATTTTTCATATAAATTCCAGAATTGATCAATTGAAAATGAGACTTTCTATTTAGAATTGAGAAAAGATTACTTGAAAATTAGGTTTTCCATTTATAATTTTGAAAATAACAATTTAAATTGAAATTTTTTATTTCAATTTTTGAAAAGAACAATTTAAAAGAAGATTTTCTATTTAAAATTCAGAAGAATACAATTCAAATTAAGAAAAATCTAAATTTAATTCAGAACTTCAACTGAAATATTATATAGAATGAAATTTGCATAAAGGATAATCTAATGTAAATTAATTCAAATTTTATACTACAGAAGGATTTGATACAATCTCTAAATTTTATTTGCTTAAAGGTAACATAAATTAAGTTGACCTTACACTATTTCAACACTCAAATCACTCTTATTCAATGTTCTAAATTTTAATTCATTTTTCTCAATTTTCCTTTCTAAATTTCAAAATATAAAATTGAATTTCACTTGTTTTTTTCTGAATTTAAAATGTACAATTTAAATATAAATTGATCTTTTCTGAATTTAAAATATAAAAACTTATTTTAAATTGTTCTTTTCTAAATTTGATGTTAAAAACTCATTTTCAATTGTTCTTTTCTGAATGCTAAATATATAACTTCTTTTTCAATTGATTTTTTCCAAATTTTATATAGAAATTCTAATTTTCAATTAATCTTTTCTGAAATATTAATGAAATATAGAAATTTCAACTGTTATTTTCTAAAATTTAAATGAAAAATCTTATTTTCAATTGTTATTTTCACAAATTTATTAGAAAAATCTAAAAAAAGGATAATTTAGTTTTTTGTAGATAATTTTTTTTTTTTTTATTAATATCTAATAGAACTCACATAGGCCTTTTCCTTTTAATCAACCTCCAATCGCCAAGGTTCTTGGATTTTTTGGGTTGGAATGCCGATATCGTTATTAAAGAAAGTCCCTGTAATGAGCTTTAATTGACTGTGCGTAGCATACGTTCATAGAAGTTTATAAAACAGTGCAACAAGAAAAAATTTCCTCAATAATTCCAACGCGAAATGCGTATCAGTAGTATAGTAAAACCCCCAAAAGGTTTTACAAATTTAGTTCGAGTTTCGGTTTTATGACTTCTTGAAGTTGGAATTTATAAAATAATTATAAAGATCTTGTCTTAGTATCAACAAGAATGTAGCAAAATTGACTTTTACTAAAAGTGAGCCCATAGTTTTCTCCACAAAATACATGATATTTGTGCGAAATTTAATTTAAACTTTCAATATAAGAATTTTTTACAAAAAGTGGGCGTGGCATTTAACTGCACCAAAATTAACCGACTTTTAAATTTTTACCGTAACTCCTCTTAGAATCGTACTTTAGATTGTAAAAATATATTCAGCCTATGTATGAAATCTTCAACGGGATTGGATTATAAAATAAAAAAATAAAAAACAATGTTAGGGGGAGTTACAATTCAAAAGTCCGAAAATTTTAGTTCAGTCTACTGATACAATTTACTTATTCCATCTATAATCGAATTTAACTAATAACGTTTTCTTTTCTGGCCAAAATGTTGCCTTTATTCTATCCTATGTCCTCTTTTGTGTAATATTCTGAAAAAAAAATTAATCTTGTAGGGTCAGATGTTACGGTTTTCCCTCAAAATAAGTAGAGATGACAATTTGTTTGCTAGAAGAAATTATTTTTAATATTTAGTGCTTTAAAAGTTATGTTTCACCAAATTTTAATCATTAAAATATTTATAATTTCCATTTTATGAGGGTGAAAGTAATCTTCAAAAAATGTTAAACACAAAATGTTACTCCTTTTATATATACTTCATACTAATATCGTTTACAATTTCTGATAATTGAAGAATCTCAGAATATGATAAATGGCCCCAAAAAACTATTGTTAATTTGGCCGTGTTTTTGCAATACACGCCAATAAATGAAATAATATGAAAAATGAAATACTAATCCAGAGCTGAATTAGGATTTTCTTTTTAAAATTAATATTTGCTTTGTATAGGGGCTATCTCTCCCCCTGGACTTATCCATCATATTTTCATTTCACCAGCGGTTAGGTTACCACGATGATTGAGAGCTTTCACCGTAATAGTTTTTTAGATATGACATAATTAATATCTGCTTTGTATGGAGAGTACCATTCCCCCTGGTCCTGAACTCCCTATTTTTATCTGAAAATATGTATGTTGATGAAAAAGTTTTTCGTACAAAATTTTAAAACTTTTGCTGTAATAGTTTTTAAGAAATACGGTATTTAATATTTTCGTTGTAAGGGGGGCACTATTTCCCTTTGTCCTATTCGTTCCATTTTCATTATTAGTTTAGAGGTTGATGCGAAAGATATTCCAGTAAAATTCTAAGACTTTTGCTGTAACAGTATTTTACTAATCCCATAATTAGTATTTTCTTTGTATAGGGGCCACCTATAGAGCTGCCCGCCCTATTTTCATGTGAATTTTTGAACTTTATAAAATAATTATTCCCCCAAAATTTTATGATTTTTATTACATTAGTTCTTAAGACATGCGATAATTAACATTTTCCCCTGCTCCTATCGAAAAATAAAATAACCTACTTTACATTGGGATTTTTTTATTTTTATATATAATAATCTAATAGTGTGAGCTAAATCTATTTTTACCGGGTCATTTCTTTATGTTTGGAAATTGAAAATACATAGTCACTGGATATTAAATAGCATTGGGATAGGGATATCTGTTCACATTGTTTTTTGACAAGACAACATACATTAGCAGCCATACGTCATTCTGATAAAAAAAAACATTTTCTCCTTGGTTGTTTTTAATCATCGAGTAGGTGGAATAATTTGATATAATATTCTCTTTCTCTTTTGTATGAAAAATGTTTAGAATATGTATTTAAAATTTTCTTAAACAAAATAACTCCATGAATCTGAAAAAAAATAAAAAAATTGCACTGAAGCATTTTGTCACAAAATTTTATTATTATTTTTTGTTATATTTTTTAGCAAGTAGTTTTAAACTGATAAATTTCTTAACAACACTAGACAACAAATTAATTTTTTTTTTTTTTTTTTTTTTTTGCGAAATATGTACTTAATAAAAATAAATAGGTATTAAATAGAAACCAACCATATAAAAAAAATAATTTAGAAAATATTTAATAATTTCAATTATTATTTGTTCCTTTAATAAGAATTTAATTTCTTTAAGTGAATTGTGTTGTTTTTTAATTTTAATTTTTGTTTTTAAAAAATAAAAAATGTAAAATACACATCAAAAATATTATAATAAATTGTGCCAAGTTATAATAAAAAAATAAAATAAATTACAAAAAATTAAAATAAAACTGATAATGTAAATTATAAATAATAAACGTATAATAAAAAATATTTGTAAGTGTATTAAATAAAGAAAAATAATATTAATTAATGTAGTAAATAACCAATTTAAAATAAAAATCTATTCTTATAATAGGAAAAAAAATAAACGCTGATAGAAACAAAATTTAAACACAGATTTCAAGAAATAAAAAAACAATTAACTAAAATTGGAAGCTATTTTTACACCTTGTATAATCTTAAATATAACAACAAATTTAAATAAAAAAAAAATACTTATAAAAAACAACCCAAAAGAAATTTTATGAATTGAAAACCAAAAAGTTTAAGTAAAATAAAAAATACAAGTACAAAATAAACTCCAAGAAAAACAAAAAATAAAATAAACGCTCCACACTCAATGTATACAGAAGTCCTTTATAAAAACAAAAAGAATCCTTAAAAAATAATGATATTAACAAAACAAATACGAAAAGAAAATTTAAGAAAGCTAACAGCATTTCATTTCTAACCATATATGCCTGTACTATACTATATATATTTACTATATAAATATAAAAAAATAATAATATATATATTTAATTGTATGTATTTATAAATTATATTTTTACTTTTTAAAAAATTTACTTAACTCGAAACACAGACACAAAATTTCTTATTTACTTAATTTTTCCCCCCAATAATTCCTCTCTACTTTATCTAACGATTTTTGTATACTCCTCCGAATATTTGCCATGAGTTGTTTATGTAATAGAAATATTCCCCATAAATCAAAAATACGAATCTCCACTAATGTAAGTATTTGATTTTAGAAATTAATCAAATATTTATGAATACAATGCAATAAATAGAATTTTTTTGGTATAAATTATGTTTAGCATTTCATGTAAAATATTAAAAATAAATTTAAACAAAAACAAAAATAAGTATAAAGTTACCATATATTTAATACATTATATACATACATAAATAATATAATACATAAACTATATACATATGAAAATAAATTTACCAAAATTATAAATAAATTTAAAAAACAATTCGTGGAAGTTTTATTAAACAGTTTGGGGTCAAAGTTTTTGTGAGAAATAATTTAAAAATTAAAATCTGATTCGAGAACACTGGTCGAAAAATAAATTCGTGCTAGTTCAAAAAAAAATATATGTGGACTAGATGGAATTCCGCATGCTAGACTCGAATCTGATTTCAGTTTTTTTCCATCAGGTCGAGTTTTTTTTTTTTATGGGCGTGTCTAATATTGCGCCCTAAATAAGCCGATTACTCGAGTATATTTCACTATAACTATATAACATAATTAATGCACGATTTATATAAATGATACACCAAAATATGCGGAATAAAATTTGCATTAAGTCGTCCTATCAAATTTTTATCCGCTCAATAGTTTAAGAGATATTTCAAAATAAGTGTCCGATTTTTTTTTTTTTTTTCATGGAAAATTGAAGATTTTTTTACTAAAATTTCTTTTTAAAAGTGAAACTCAAAGCTGATAAAACTACGAGTAAATAAAGCCCCGTATCATTAAAATTGATGCACAAATCTTGATTGCACTTGCAGTTAACATACCCATGCATACCTACAATTAAGTGAAGATTAGGGATCGCAATTTCCCGGACTTTTTGATTTCCCGGGAAAGCGAGATATCAGAAATTAAATAACAAAATATTATTCCATAATATTTTAAGAGAGAAAATCATAAAATTGAAATTTATTAAAAGTCCGCTAAAAAGATTTTAATAATTCTTATAGTAGTGGATAATGGTGATTCAAACGAGAGTTCAAACGGCCTTAAATTGTTTGTAGCTCCAATATCGTTATCCAATTTAAACGTAGCTTATAAAGCATGTAAACGAAAAAAAATTTTACATTTTCAAATGTAAATATTTAAGTATCTATAAAGGGTATCTCAAAAGTGTTATACTTTTATGAAACTAGAGACTCCAAAAAATACAAATATGCTTATTATTTTTGTTTAAAATTATCAATCGCTGAATAAATATAAAAATTTTAAAAATTCCCAAAAAAAATTTTTGGACACGTTTTTCACACCATTTCTTAAGAACTTTTGTAAAGGTTCAAAATTTTCATAGAACACGTTTTTTGACGCTATGCCAACCTTGGATGTGAAATTTTTGAACTGGTTTTGATCCTTATTAATTTTTTATGACTCCCATATTCAGTGTGTTTTACGATTTTTTATCATAACCTTTTTCCCGACTCACTTTTCGATGCCAATTCAAAATTAATTTTCTGTTGTTTTCCAATTTTTAAGAATATGAATTAACAGTTTGGATTTAATAAAAAAGTATTACATATTTAAAATCTTAGGACTTCGCAAATTCAGAAAAGTATCCGATCTATATCATGTTGCTTACAGCGACTGAAATATTTACGTTTTAAAATGTAAAAAATTTTTCGTTTACACATTTTTTTAAGAAATTTGTCCAAATTTTTTTTTTCTGATATTTTGCAATTTTTAAGATATTTCTTTAAATGATATCTCGAAACGCAAAATGTAAATGTATATATATTGTCAAGACTTTACAGAATCAGAAACCTTTTAGATTTTTCCAATACTATATACTGTGGCTTAAATAAATGTTATAGAAAATGTAAAAAAATTTTCGTCTACATGCTTTATTTTGAAAATATTTTAACTAAAATGTTATAAATTCATAACTATGGTAGGTTTAAATGTAGCTTGAAAAAAAGAACTTTAGACCGCTAAGTTTAAATTTCTTGTTTATTAATATCCCTAATAAAATACTCGATTTCATGTTATAGATCCGATCAGACTTTCTCATTCATAACAGAGAATATTATCTGTAGCTTTCCAATTGAAAATAATTGAAGATTTGTCATGCTCACTTTCCACTTTTTCTCTTAATTTTTAATGTTGATGTTTAGTAAAATTTCTATGTTGTCTAGTAGTGTAGTGACTACTTATAAAGAATAGGTACATATTTAAAATGTCTGCAATATTCTTCGAATCATTTATACTTTCTCACTAGCTGGTTTTTAGCTCTGACATTTTATTAAGATGCTTAATTGAATGAATGCCATAAAGTCATCCCAAAAAATAATCCGTTAAATAAATTGTACACAAACACTTACAAATGAAATTGTCGTTGAGATTTAGTTCCTACCTGGATTTTTAGCTTAATTTTATTTAAAAAATTTTAAATGTATACATTTTTTCTAAAATTCAATCACTTTTCTTCCATTAAGTGCTTTTAATATTCCCGGGAATCCCGGACAAAATTCCCGGGAAAGCGGGAAATGAAAAATTGTAAATTTCCCGGGAATCCCGGGACGGGAAATCCCTGGATGCATTCCCTATTGAAGATACACTAGTGAACAAAAAAAAATTTTTTTTCGTCTTATATAAAAACAAGCTCGAATGTTATATTCGGCTCGGCCGAATCTATACACCCACCATCTGCTTTTTCAAATTTTACGTTATATGGGAGGTGGGCGGCAAAGTGAAGATACACTAGTGAACAAAAAAAAATTTTTTTTCGTCTTATATAAAAACAAGCTCGAATGTTATATTCGGCTCGGCCGAATCTATACACCCACCATCTGCTTTTTCAAATTTTACGTTATATGGGAGGTGGGCGGCAAAGTGGGCGGACCACTCCTATTTTTTGTTTCCGAGTTTACATTAGTCCTTGAACTATTTGAACACAATTTCAACTTAAATGGGAGGTGGGCGGTAAAGTGGCGGACCACGCCCAATTTTGGTTTCCGAGTTTATATCGACTCCCAAACTATGTATACAAAATTTCGTTATCGTACATGCTTTTGTTTAAGACATATCAGCATAAAAGTATGAAACGGACACCCATATTTTAGCCCATAACTTTTTTGTTTATTAACCGATTTTGGCCATTTTCAATCCCAATCCCAAACAAACCTTATATAACACAAATATTTGTGCCAAATTTCGTCCTCCTACGTTGTCCCGTTCGAGCCCTATCCTGCTTTCAACAGACGGACTGACATAGCTAGATCGACTCAGAATCTAACCAGTACCTGATATCTTTATCTATGTGAGAAATGTTTTATTCGAAAAAATAATACTCATCTTGTATAACAACAGGGCCAGTAAGAGAAAATCAATTATTATACCCTTCACCAAAAGTGTAAAGGGTATATATAAGTTTGTCATTCCGTTTGTAATTCCCACAATTTTCGTCGGAGAGCAAAAAAGTTGACATTTTCGGGATCCTTGTAAGAAATGATGACGATAGGACCATGTCCGTCCGTCCGACCGTCCGTCCGTCCGTGTGTCGGTTGAAATGGCGTTTATGAAGCCCACCGATAACTGACATATATAATATATATATCAAATGCTTTCGAGAATTTTGCTATTGGAATTCAGCAAGATCGGTTCATACAATGCGGAGATATGTTAAAAAACCGGTTTTTAGAACCGGTTTTCCAGTTTCTGAAGCCTCTGTATATACTAGGGACTTCGTTTTTACAAAGAAGTCTCGGACATTTTTTTTCTGAATTTTTGTTCTGAAAAAATGAAATAAATCGGTTCAATAATAACTGAGATATTGGTCAAAACGCATTTTTTATTTTTTGAAGCCCTGGTTTAAGCTATAGATTTTTATTTTTATACAGATCGATCACAAATATTTTTTTAAAATTTCGGTTTTTTGAATCAGCGGGATCGGTTTGTAAATGGCGGAGATATGCTTTAAAAACCGGTTTTTGGAACCGGTTTTTCAGTTTCTGAAGCCTCTGCATATACCAGGGACTTCGAATTTTTAAAGGGGGCTCGGAAATTATTTTCTGAATTTTTGTTCTGAAAAAATGAAATAAATCGGTTCAGTAATAACTGAGATATCGGGGAAAACGATTTTTTTATTTTTTAAGCCCTTTTTCAAGCTACAGATTTTTATTTTTATATAGATCAGTCATAAATGTTTTTATAAAATTTCGTTTTTTTTTTTAAACCAAATTCGTTCAGAATCAACAGAGTTATGGACCAAAAACAAATCTGTTAAGAATATAAATACACACACAAACATGTATATTAAGCATTGTAATGACTATTAGTGACGTTTTTTGTTTTTTGTATAGACAAGTAGTTTAGTTAGAAACAGCAGTCATATAATGAATAACAGTGTTGTTGTTGTTCTTTGTATATGCAGTCTGTACAAAAATAAATAGATATGGAATTGTTGTTGTTTATTTTTTAAAACTAAAACATATCTGTTAAGAATATACATAAATACATACACAAAAATGTATATTAAGCATTGTAATGACTATTAGTGACGTTTTTGCCTATAAGACAAGTAGTTTATTTAGCAACAGAAGTAATATAATGAATAACAGTGTTATTGTTGTTCTTTGTATATGCAGTCAGTTTGTATATACACACATAAAAAAATAAATATGGAATTGTTGTTGTTTATTTTTTAAAAGCAAAGCCTGCTATGATTGTTTTTTTTTTTTTCATATTCAAATTTTCGTAGTTTGAAAAAAATTTAGATTTAAATATGTGAAAATATGAAAGCATACTTTAAGGCGAAAATTTTATTATTTGTCGGTAATATGGTAATAAGATGTCGATAAGATAGTAAGATGGTAATATGGTGAAGGGTATCAAAGATTCGGCACAGCCGAATCTTTTTTCAATTTCATTTTTTATTTACTTCATAAGCATTTTTAATATACAAAATAAAAACATTAAATTGCTTTGATTTTCATCCAAATCATAGTTCAAACAAGACAATCTGTTTTTTTTTTTTAATTTTTGTAATTTGTGGTCAGCGAAAACATAGTGCACTGTATTTCTACTCAATTGTATGTATACATGGGTGTTTTACTTAACTGTGAATAAAATCAAAATTTGTGATTTATTTTATTCGCACCATTACCAGCTTTAAGATAAAGATGATAAACTAAAACATTTTTAATGTTTTCATTTGTTAAAAGAAATTTTAGTAAAAAAAAGATTTAAAATTTTACATAAAAAAGTTTTTTTTTTTTTTTTTGACACTTATTTCAAAATAACTATTGAGCACATAGCAAAAATAAAGTTTGAGTGATTTGAAGATATTTTTAGTCCGCATCGTTCTTGAGTTATGACGAAATATAATGGCCTTACTATGGGCGAAATATTAGACACGCCCATAAAAAAAAATCCAGACCTTATGGAAAAAAACTGAAAGCAGATTCGTGTTTAGCACATCAAAATGCATTAAGTACAACTGTTCGTCTATAGAGGAGAATTTTTTCGTCGACCAGTGTAATTAGAAGTAATCACGGATTTTATTTATCTATTTTTATTTTTTTAAATCATGTTCTAAAATAAGGAGTGAAATCAAAAAAATCTTAACATATATAAAATTTAATAAGAGTTTGGATTTCTTTTATTTAATTGATATGATATTACAGATCATAGAAAAATATAAGATTTATAGCTCTAACCACTACTTATGAACTCGTGGACCTTTTTGAGTAACCATTCATTAGAGATTTCAAAGCTTCACTTTTTTTGGAACAGTTTGTCCATTGTCTTTTAAAATCTTCGTTATTATGGAACACCTTTTTTGTGCTCTTTAATTCTCTTTTCACAAAAGCATAATATCTATTCACTGATCTTAGCTCCGGACAATTTAGAAGATTTATCTCTCTTGGTACAAAAACTATGTTATTGTTTTGGTACCACTCCAGGGTTTTCTTACCGTAGTAACATGATGACAAATCAGACCAAAAATATATGTACGCATTGTGCTCTCTTATGAAAGGAAGAAGCCTTTTATGCAAACATTCTTTGATGTATATTTCGGTATTTGTAGAGCCCACTTTAACAAATGTCTTGCTTCTTTTGCTGCAATTGCAAAAAGCTTACCATGCCAGGATTTTTAGGAAATTTTGTCTGTTTTTGGGTCCTAAACTTATCTTCAAGATTTCTTCGAACATTAGCAACATAAAAATTATGACCCGGAAGCTGCAAAAAATCTGCCAGTACATACATTTCGTCGTAAATTATACAACATGAATATATATTTTTATATACACACAGAAAATAAATTAGTTGGAAAATGGTTACAATAATAAAAATTGTTTAAATATAACCGATATTTAATTCAAATATTATTAAAAAAATAAAAATCCAACAAGTAATACATACTTAAAACATTTTGACTTTTATTACAATTAAATAATTATAATTACAAAAGAAAATTTATTCAGCTAAACCAATATGTGTATATATGAAATTCATTTAACAAATTTGATTCACTCAACTAAATTTTGGTACTATGAATTGGATAAAACAACCATTATATTTATAAAAAGAAATAAATATTCAGTTATAATAGGATAAAATTAAATTCGGTATTTGCAATTGATACTTTTGTTAGTATAAATGTTGACATTTCAAAAATAAATTATTTTATCAATATGTATCACTATGTATTAACAAGCTCTGGAAATGACACAAATGTTAATCATCCACAGGAAAGTAAAATGGTTAATTTCCATTGAATGTGTTACTTTTTCTAATATTTATATAACAGAATTTATTTATTTATTTATTTATTTATTTATTTATTTATTTTTCAATGAATTATAAGCCAATGAGGCCAAGTTAATTCAGTATTACAATTGGCAACAATATTCTAATTATATACATTACAAAATTAATTATATTAAAATTAAAATACATGGTTGTTATAAAAATTAAAAAAATTAAGTCCCCCCTTTTAATTGCACAAATAATGAAACAATTTTAATTTCAGAATTTAATATTAGTTAAGATTTTTTTTTAGTATCATAACAGCTCCTAGTTGAAATTTGTTTCAAATTTATTACAAAATTAGAAACAAATTGACTATAAATAATCTTTTAAAATTTTCTTAAAATGTGGAGTGGATTTTTCGAAATTACGAATTTCATATCATTTTTCATATCATTTGTTTTACCATAGACCGACTATAGTTGCAATGGACAATAACAATGTTCAAAAGATAAATATCAAGAATAATTATAATTCATATCCCTCGCTAATGCAAATTGAGAACAATATCTTCTTATTTTATTTAATTTATTCACTTATACTTAAAACATATGTTTGTATGTATTTTTATATAAATAAGTGCTTATAATAAATTGCAAATTTTAAATTTTTGAAAATTATTCATAATATTAAGGCTCTAAATTATATATTCAGTTCTATTCGCTAACACACATTTAAAAACAATTGCATATACTAATAATTTCAGTAATTACGATCGAATTCTATGTAGCATTTAGAACAGAAAATTGGCAACAAAAAACAGCTTTTAGTTGTTCTCACCGAATTTCCTTTATAAAATAGTTATAGCTAATATATTGTACTAAATAATATGTTACCTTGACCAATATTTTGTTTGTAGTTCACAATAAGGTGTTATAAGGAAACGATATTTTTGGTTGCTGCAATCGATTTCCTAGATAGTACGTGTAACCAACCAATTCGATTGGCAATAAATTCGGTTGCCATAACGAATCTATTTTCTCTGTGTACATTCATATATTTTGTATAACATTTGATTTTAATTTCCGTGCCCTATTCTTGGCTTATACATTTTTTGCAACATTCCTATATGGCACTTTTTGGACTCAAGCCTGCATTGGCTTTAACTTTTCACACCAAATGGTCAGAGCACCGAGCTAACCGGGCTGCTTTTCTACTAGATGTGTTTGGAGCTCTTTTCAATATGCTTTCCATTTTCTTGGCCTTCCCAATATCATGTGGACCTTTATTCTTCCCGAACCAGGTTTCCTATCAATGATGAAATTCTCCTTGAACTTGAACTTAATTTTTGAATCGAAAAAAAAATTAAAAAACACATGGCAATCATTTTCAACAAAAGTATAATAGTTTAAAAGTTTTTGATTTTATAAAATGAATAAAGAAAATAAAAATTCTTGCAATACAGATTCTTCAACAACAATTGATACTGTACAACATAATATAAAATCCAACAACCAATCAAGTCTAAAACTATATTTTCTGGAGTATTTAAAACAACAATATATCAAAGAAATCCTCAAAACCAAAGAAAGCGATAAATTGAAAACTTATGAAATTCAGGAAGAACTTTTTAAAAGAAAAGATCAATGGAATTTTTTAAAGAAAATACAAGCCACTAGCAAAAATCACCAAAATTATATTATCATGGAAATGGAAGCTGAGGAAGACACAAGTAAACCAAAGAAAACAAATATTTTTAAAGAAATTTTTAGAATGAAATCAAAAGAACCCATAAATGAAGAAGTGGATGGATTTGTATGGGTCGAAGATCCACAAGTTTTAAAGAGGAGCAGTTTACGTGAAAATTTAAAGAAATATTTTCAAAATCCACAATTGAGCAAAGATAAACAAAAAGATGGTGAAGATTATATGTTTGAGGATTTCGTTTTAGTAGAACCAGATTATGATGAAGAAATACAGATAAATAATAAATTTAAACAGGGTCTTATAGATTTAACTGCAGGATCTTTAGGTAACTGTAATTATTATTGAACTAAATCAAAATTGTTATTATTTTGTTTTTATTTAAGGAGGCATAGCTCAGGTATATGTTTCCCAACCTTTGGATACAGTTAAAGTAAAACAGCAGACTTTTCCTAAACTTTATGGAAATATGTTTAAATGTTTTCTACACACATATCGCAAAGATGGCTTATTTCGTGGTCTTTATGCTGGTACTTTACCTGCTATTATTGCCAGTGTTGTAGAAAATTCAGTATTATTTGCTGCTTATGGCGCTTGTCAAGATTTTGTGGCCTTTGTAATGGATATTGATAAAGTTGGTGAATTGTCAGCATTGGGTAATGCTTGCGCAGGATTTTTAGCTGCTTTCTTTTCCTCGTTTACTTTATGTCCCACGGAATTGGTTAAATGTAAATTACAAGCAGTTCATGAGGTAGAGAATAAAGTGATTTTTCATTTATTAAGGATCAAAATATTATTTTTTTTAATTCTAGATGAAACACTATGTAGCCAAAGATAGTAAGGCGACGCCAATAACAGCTTTTAAGTTGACTAGAGATATTTATGTAACTGAAGGTAAATAAGTAAATATATACATATTTCCAAAGAAAAACAAATCTATACAATTAATGGATACACTTTTTCTGTAATTCCTTTTAGATTATATATCCGATTTTATAAAATAACATATCGTTAGAAAAGTATTTTTTCATATTTGTGCAGAATATTACAATCCGTTCAGTATTTTAGAAGTTTTAAGCGGTAAAGGTTGTTACTATACATTTACAAAACTCACATATTATGTGTATAAGCCTCAAACAAAAGAGCGACGCAAATTATTAAACTTTCTCTATTTAATTTTCTATGCATATCATACAACAGTTTTTATTCCAAGCCGTGTGCATTGTTATTTGAAATAACTTATTTCATTACAAAATAAGCTAGATGTGTTGAAATTATTATAACAATGAATTAAATTTTTTTCAACTTTTTTTAAGAGAGTTTTAAGGCAAGAGTTTTTTAGCAAATGCAAAATTTTTATTTAAAATTAATTATTTTACTTGCGTTATCAAGATAAGCTCATATTTAAAATCATAAAATTATTTGTTTTACTTTTGTATTTTTTATGCTGTTTTAGATGTTTAATTTTTTTCTAAACAATAATAAAGTTATTTTCTGATTTTTATTGATATTATAAAACACCAAAAAATCGCCAAAAAGAAAAAAATACAAAAACGCCCTGAACATTTTTTCCAAAAAAAGGTAAAATGAGAAAAAATTGCCTAAATAGAAAATATCGCAAAAACGAAAAACTGAGAATGCGAAAAAATCGACAAAACGAAAAAAGCGTCAAAAGTATAAAAAAAAATACGCAAAACGGAAAAAACGTTAAAATAAAAAAATTGCCAACATGAAAAATTGCAAACAAATTTAAAAAAAAATCACAAAACCGAAAAAACCTGCGAAATAAAAAAATAAACACCAAAATTAAAAAATCACAAAAACGAAAAAAAAAATCAAAAATGGAAAGATCGCAAAAAAGAGTATATTGGCAAAACGTAAAAAGTAACACCAAAATAAAAAAATTTACTAACCGACTAAGCGGAAAAGATCGACAAAACAAAGACAAGTGCCAAAATAAAAAACTAAATGAAAAAATCTTAAAAACGACAAAACATACAAAACGAAAAACGTCACCAAAATTAAAAAATCGCCAAAGGAAAAAAATCTAAAAAGAAAAAACGACAAATAAAAAAATCGCAAAAACGAAAAAAATAGCCTAAAAGGAAAAAATCACAAATACGAAATAGTATATCGCCAAAAAGAAAAAAAAAAACGCCAAAATATTAAATCTAGTACCCGAAAAAAAACACCAAAATGAAAAATAAGTAACATGAAAAAATTGCTAAAACGGAATTATTAAAGTTAGAGTTTTATTCGCCCTCACTGCTTTAAAGAATTTTAGAAGAGAGAAGAAATATTAGAACTGTTGATTTAACTATAAAATCGACTCTTCGGTTTATTTGCTCTATCTATCCTCGTTTAGCTATAAAATAAATTTTAAGGCTTTTTATATAAAAATCGATTTTTGGTCAGTAATATTATCACATATTTTAACGTTGTACTATTTTCTTTCCTTAGGAGTTTCTGGCTTTTATCGAGGACTATCCTCAACATTTGTACGAGAAATGCCTGGATTTTTCTTCTTTTTTGGTGGCTACGAAGCAACAAGAGAATATTTTACCGAGTAAGTTATTCTTAAGCAATTTTGTATATTTCACTTAAAGTACTTAACAAAATAATTCATTTTCTTCTCCTTAGACCCGGTCAATCCAAAGAGGATATTGGTCCTCTTAAAACAATGTGTGCCGGTGCTATTGGAGGTATAACACTGTGGACTACTACATTTCCAGCGGATGTTATTAAGTCACGCATACAAATAAATAATTTAAAGGGTAGTATGTTATCGGTCGGTTCAGATATATTACGAAAGGAGGGTTTTTTGGCTTTATATAATGGTCTTTTACCTTCAGTTTTAAGAACAATACCGGCAACGGCTACATTATTTTTAGTGTATGAATATACTAAGAAAGTTTTAGCGGATAAATTGTAATAAAATATTGGTGGCGGTTTAACAGAGATAAAAGGTTAATAGGATTTATTTAAAAAGCTTATATTAAAGAAACAGGGGATTGCAAAAAAAAAAAAAAAAAAACTGGAATTATACAAAAATGTTGAAGCTAAATTAAGATTTTTATACGGTTGAAAACAAATTGAAACTATAGCTAGTAACAAAAGAAAGTTTTATGGTTAAAACTAAATCAAATCCTTACATAGAACTATAATATTACGAAAGGAGGGTTTTTTGGCTTTATATAATGGTCTTTTACCTTCAGTTTTAAGAACAATACCGGCAACGGCTACATTATTTTTAGTGTATGAATATACTAAGAAAGTTTTAGCGGATAAATTGTAATAAAATATTGGTGGCGGTTTAACAGAGATAAAAGGTTAATAAGATTTATTTAAAAAGCTTATATTAAAGAAACAGGGGATTGCAAAAAAAAAAAAAAAAAACTGGAATTATACAAAAATGTTGAAGCTAAATTAAGATTTTTATACGGTTGAAAACAAATTGAAACTATAGCTAGTAACAAAAGAAAGTTTTATGGTTAAAACTAAATCAAATCCTTACATAGAACTATAATTGAAGCTTAAATTATACTTAAACCCAAAACTATATATAGTGAAACTATACCCAGGCAAAAATCGCCTACATGCGTGTTGAATACCATACCATTCAGTTTCATAGTGAATCTGCTTCGTATGTGTTTTAAGAAAATCGATATCTAATTGATCTCTAGTTGACAGCATTTCGATACAAATTATTTAATTGCATTATGTTTTCTCTTGAATTTGTTAACGAACGGTATCAAAAAGCCGATACCGTAAATTACCAATGTGATCACAATTGTGTTGGATTTGAATAAAAAATCTTCCTTCAGTGTATAAAAAAAAAGTTAAGAATATACTATAAATTCATTAATATGTCCAACACAATTCTAGAATGGAATCGGCACACAGAAACAGCAGAAAGAAATCTGCTAAATAATTTCATTAACAAATTTCGTCATCGCTACCCCCCTCGAAAACTGATAATGAACTCTAAATGGTCACAGACCCCTGTTTGAAGTGCATATAAAATACTTTCCGTAAAGCATCATCAAACAAGATTGATAAGCGGAAATTTGTTATTTCCCAATTTTAACAAAATTTCCTTTTGACAATAATGTTATCTTTAAAAATCTCTTGTGCTCTCTCACTCTTAATCTTAAACATTTACTTTTAGCAACAGTTGGTTGCTTATTTATGGCGATAATAATTTTATTTTAAAATAAAAATAACAAATAACAGAAAACGTGCATATATGACGCAATTTTACTGATAAGAAATGAAACTCTTATGAAAAGAGTATGTCAGACAATAACAACAATATGTTAACTCTTAAAGAGCATAAAATTGTGCTCAAATTTATTGATAAACTCAGTTAATTCTAGTGTTCATGTTTTTTTTTTTATATTTTGTTGTTTAGTTGTATCTCAAAAGAGTTCCAGTAGAGAACATAGTTTATTAGTGTTAAAAAAAGTGAATCCATAAGATATTTTGCTTTTAAATTCTTTGTTAATTAAAGAATTTTTATTATTATTTTATATTTTTTAATTGTTTTAGTAAACAGCCCTTAAAAATGTTGGGTAAGAAAATTAATTTAAATAAAAAATATATTAAAGGAATAAAAATCTATTAATTTGTTTGTTTCAGATGTCGATACTAAAACTACAGATAATAAATTTCGTACTGGCTGTATAGACTTTACAGCGGGGTCTTTGGGTAAGTATTTTTTTTTTTTTAAGGCAGAGATCAAAATGTGTTGATTCTTTAAATAAATTTTATGAAATTTTATTTTATAATATCTAAAATAGGGAAAAAATCTAGTAATTATTAAATGCAAGTGAGATTAATAAATTAAAAATATGCAAAAAATATTTTCGAATATCAGTTAATTATGATTTTATAACATTTTGTATTGTTGACTATATTTTGTCGGCCTGAAATTAAATTTAATAAAACTTATAAAAGTAAAATAAAATTTTATTACAAATAAATTTAAAGAGAGACTTAACATAAGTAGTAAAATTCTCAAGAGAATATTTGTAAAAACAAACATTCACAGCAGCGTTGCCATAACGGTAGTTAAAGTGCAATTCTAGCACTTATATTTCGGCTACTGCACTTTTTTATGAAAAAAAGGTGCTAGATGCTTTTTAGCACTTTTTCATACTTTTTCTAAATAAAATGATTTTTTTAGCTTAAAAGTGCATTTCTAGCAATCACAACTAGTTTTTGCACTTTATTTATATTTATGGATATTTTTGGACTCTTAAGAAGACCTATAATTTTTAACGATGGTAATTTTATTGACAAATTATTTAAAGACCAGTGAAGGCAATACATTTGTTATTATTAAGGCAGAGATTTTTATAATTCACATCATAAATTATTCTCTTTTCGATTCGAATTATATATTTCTTCAATTCACAACACCTTTTAATTTAGCAAAAAACAGAACATCTGTTAATAATTTTTGCAAATAGCATTCAAAAAATTTAAAACCCACTATTTTCAAAGTTGACATTCCTCCAATTACTTTAAAACCAAACAAAATATCTTATTATTTCTCTTTTTTCTTTTACAGGTGGAGCCTTACAAGTTTATGTGTCCCAGCCTTTGGATACAGTAAAAGTAAAACAACAAGCATTTCCCAAACTCTATAAAAGTATGTTTGATTGTTTTGTAAAAACCTATAGACAAGATGGTATATTTCGTGGTTTATACGCTGGCTCTGTACCAGCGGTAATAGCAAATGTAGCTGAAAATTCAGTATTATTTGCGGCCTATGGTGGTTGTCAAAAAGCTGTTGCCTATGGCATGAAAATAGAGAATACCAAAGATTTGCCAGTAATAGGAAATGCATTTGCCGGATTTTTAGCAGCCTTCTTCTCGACATTTACCCTGTGTCCCACAGAATTGGTTAAATGTAAATTACAGGCTTTAAGAGAGGTTAGTAAGAAATTAAACATTAATTTGTTTTTGATATTGAAAAATTTATAAAAATTTAATTATTTTAGATGCAACAACAAAATCCCAATAAAGCTGGCAATAATACCGTCATGACTCCCTGGAAACTTACTAAACAAATTATGGCTACTGAAGGTAATGTTGTGTTTTTGTTTTTCATATTTTATATCATAAACAAAATACTTAGTTTTATGTTAAAATAGTTTAGTTTAAAAAAAAAAAACAGTTTTCCTGTTATCAGTTAGCAAATTCTATGAGCAAAGATAAGATTGCTAGAGAACATTATGATTAAATTACTAAAGCAGATTGAATTTGAAGGTGTGACCAGTAACATTTTGAAATATATTTTAAAAAGTAAATACTGACATCTCTCTCACTTTCCACATGGCCAAAATTTATAATTTTTATCAAACATGATAAAAAAGTACTTATGTATTTATGTGATTAGCAAATGCAAATTTGTTGGAGATTTAATTTGATATAATAAAACTAAGCAAATGAAGACAATTTTTGCAAAATTGCTTATTAGGATTCTAATTATTTTTACAGAATATCTTTTATATACAACTAATCAGTTATCAGTATCTACGGATATAACTGAAAATTTCAGTAAAAAAGGTGGAATTAATTAGAAACTATTTTAGAGTCGTTAAGTTTCTCTACGAACTTTTTGAAAGGAAAATGAATATTATTCCAGAGCAGCCTTTTATTCTATTTAATTAGATAAATTTTTATTTTTAAAAAACAAATTTCGATTAATTTTCTCTTAAAGAAAACTTCGATAAATTTTTTTATTTAAAGGGAATTTTTAATAAATTTCTTTTCAAAAAGATGTTTGCTAAATTTTTATTTTATAGAAAATGTTTGATTTATTTTTTTATTTACTGATTAAAAAAAATTTTCATTTTTTTTTTTTTTTTTTTTTGAAAATTGTTTATGAATTTTTTATTCCATTTTTTATTTATAAAAAATGTTTCATTGATTTTTTAATCCACACAACATTTTCGATACATTTTTCATTAATAGAAAATTTTCAATAAATTTTTTATCCATTGAAAATTTTCAATTCATTTATTATGGATATAAAATTTTGAATAAATTTCTTTTCAAAAAATGCTAAATTTTGTATTTATAGAAAATGTCTCTAAAATTTTTTTACTAAAAAAAATTGCCCATTTTAAAAAATTTACAATAAATTTTTTATTATAGAAAATTTTCGATAATTTTTTATTCATGAATAATTTTTTATGAATTTTTTATTTAAAGAAAATATTTGATAAATTATTTTCATAGAAAATATTGATTCATTTTTTATTCATAGAAAATTTTCGATAAATATTTTATTCATAAAGATTATCGATATTTTTATTTATAGAAAATTATTGATCAGTTTTTATTTATAAAAAATTGCCTAAAAATTTTTGTTAATTAAAATTTTTTTGATAAATTTTTTATTCATAGAATATATTCGATAAATTTTTATGAATAGAAATTTATCGATACATTTTTTATTTAAAGAAAATTATCGATACATATTTAATTCATAGAAAATTATAATTTTTTTTTTTTTTTTTTTTTATTTATTTTTTCATTGAAAATTCGATAAATTTGAATTCATAGAAAATTTTCAATAAAAATTTTATTCATAAAAAAATTCGAAACATTATCTATTTATAAAAAATCGTTCATAAATTTCTATTCATAGAAAATGTTCATTTATTTTTTGCTCTATTGAAAAATTTCTATAAATCTTCTATTTAAAAAATATTTTAAATCATAGTATTCATCCTAATCTCTATCTTTAATATTCCAGGTGTACCCGGTTTCTTTAGAGGTCTAACCTCCACTTTTATGCGTGAAATGCCCGGTTACTTCTTTTTCTTTGGTGGCTATGAGGGTACCAGGGAATTTTTGGCCAAGTATGTTTTTTTTTTTCAGCAAACATTTTTTTCTTTTTATTTTCTTTTACTTACTTTAAATTTTATGTTATTTTTATTCTTTCAGACCCGGTCAATCAAAAGAAGATATAGGTGCTTTAAAAACAATGTTTGCTGGTGCAGTTGGTGGTGTTACTTTATGGACTTGTATTTTTCCAGCTGATGTTATTAAGTCTCGTATACAAGTTAATAATATTAAGAGATCTATGACCTCAGTAGGTTTAGAAATAATACGCAAAGAAGGTGTTTTGGCTTTATACAATGGTTTATTGCCTTCGGTATTGCGTACAATACCCGCAACAGCAACTCTATTCTTAGTATATGAATATACCAAAAAGACTTTGGATCAATTGCTGTGATCTGAAATGGAAAGAAAAAAAGAATTTATAGAATAATACTTTAGTTGAGCTTTATTACGTAATTAATGTTTAAAAATAAGCTTACTTGTTGTTTATTGTTTTTTTTTTTTTTAATTATAAATTAATGACTGTAGAAAGACGACGTTTAACAAAGTTTACACGATCTTTATGAGTTTCTAACTCACGCCATTCATGCCAATAAATCTAAAAGGAAGTTAATAAATTTTAATAGAACTCCAAAAAGATAATAAATAATTATTTGTTTTAATTTAATATTGTATTAAAAATTTTAAACTTACCACCACATATTTATGACCCAATAATTCCAATTGTTTTAATTTCATATAAAACAAACCGGTATGTCTATCTTTGCCTCTTACCACATTATTCCAGCCAGCTATAATTATTGCTATTGTATCCACTTCATTTCGATTGTTAGCACCCAATAATAAATCACGTGTCAAAATGACACCACTATAGTTTTCTGGACAATCTTTAGATATTTCCAAAGATTTCCTTTTTTCACGATCATAACAAATAACAACATCTGATCTCTCATAATTAGGTAAAATATGTTTAAATTGAGTATAAGGCAATACCCCATCAGTTATTTCTTTAATTTGCAATAAAATATTATCCGTAGCATTTAATTTATATTTAGGATTTCGTTCGGGTATATAATGAGTCAACATTTTTCCCATAGTCTTGCGTATTCTATCTTGTAATTGTGCTCCTTCATAGCCCTCTTCTAGGAGATTTAATTTGACAAATGTATCTAAATGGAAAATTTCACGACTTATGGCTAAATTAGAGCCAACAGCATGTTTTAGAAATTTTCTCTGTAAAGCCGTAGAAAGCATTTCCTTATCATAATATCCTCTTAAGGTGAGATAATGTAAACAATTTGTAAAACATTTAGGATGTTTAAGAATTTCTTCTATACGTCCTTGTAAAGATTGTAAAATTTTTGCACACAGCAACTCTTCTATTTTACTGGGGGTATGTATATTAAATAGGGCTATAACTAAACTTATGCGTTCCAAGTCTTTAAGTCTTGTAGCATCGAGTTGATCATGAAATTTGTGCATAATTTTTTCAATGATTTCATCATGACAACATTGTAATTCACAGCCGAGTAATGCTACATGTAAACAAGTTAACAGATTCATGCTATCTAATTTTTCTTTACAAATTTTATCGAGTAGTTGCATCATTATTTCAGCTTGAGGTAATTTGGAACTGTAGCGAAGTACCTTAAAAGAAATAAAAGAGACGAATTTTAAAACAAGAAAATAAAAAAACGGAAAAATAAGAATATAATATACTTATTAAAAATGACTTCGCCATTAATATTACTGGTCAACAATAAATCTGTTTCCTGTGATTTTTTGTTTCTAAGTCAAATGTATGCGTGTTTTTTCAATATGACAACAATATTTCCCTAACAGCTTTTGTTTTTAAGTTATAGCTAACTTTCCTCATTTACTATATTTGAATGGATTTTAGTTTTTTACTAAACACTAAAATATATATTTTTGTTGTTGTTTTCGATTTGGCTGCGTCAAGAAGATGTTGTGTGCTTAATCCAGATTGTTTTTGCTATATTTGTGGAAAATATATATTTGAAAAATGTTGAAAACCCATATCGGACTTTGTGGAAACTACGTATCATCAATACTTTAAAATAAAATTGTGTTATCAGGGCAAGCCATAGGTTCCTCATATTGTATGCCAGAATTGTGTGGTATGTCCACGGTTATGGTACAGTTGAAAAAGAAATGCAATAATGATCATAACACCCATGATTTGAGGAGAACCTCAAAACCATCATGACGACTGCTACTTCTGTGTGGTGAAAAAAAAGGAGTTTACCCAGGAATCCGAAGTAAACGGTCACATCATAACTTATCTTCTGCTCAACGATCTCAATTAAAATCACGAGAAGTATAATCCAGCAGATCTAAATCTTTTGATGATCCAAATTTCTGTGAACCCGAACGAAATACATCATTTGAAAACTCTAATCCAGACTGATCCAGTATTTCAGAACCTCAACGATTTAATCAGAAAGAACTAAATGACAGATTAGGCAACTCGTGAAAGATCCTAATTTTGTCAAATCAATGACTTAAGTCGAATGCGTACGAACTATTAAACAATAATTTTCGTCGTAGTTTCTCTATTATATCTTTAAAGATTTTGATTTTTTGCAGCTCTATATAATAGCTTAAATCCTTGACAATATTATAGTAAAATATTAAGTTTAGAAATATGAATAGATTCGCAGTTTTTCAAGAATATTTAAATTAAGGTTCTATAAATATATAGCAAAAGTCTGAGTACACTATTAAAAGGATGTATGTTTTCGCGGATTTTTTAATTTTACATGATTGAATTTGTTGGGTTTTAAATTTCTATTGATTATTATTATTAAAAATTTTGAAATATAGTTCAACATGTTTTTCATAATAAATCACAGAAGAAATTAATTTATCCTTACCATAATTTTTGTTAGGATGCTAAATGAAAGTTCCGGAAATAATTATATAAAATCATTCATCTGTCTAAAGAGAAATGAGTATTTATCAAAATAATAGAATCCCTTTAACTTAAATCACGTTTTAAAAACATTTAGGACAAAGATTAATGAGAAAATAAAAATTCAGGTCATATTATACGACAAAAATCGGAATAAATCGCTATAAAATGTAATAAATTATGAAGATCTATTTAAATTGAAATGTATTTTTGTTGAGATTGTAAAAAAGATATCATTAAATATTAAGCTTTATGCTATAATACCACTAATATAGACTTATGCTTTATTAAAAATAAAACAAAAAATATGTTCACTGCATAAAAGCGCAAAAATCAATAGAATTTTTAAAAAAGATGTATTCTCTCGAAATTAGGTCATAATACAACATAGTAAGAAAATCGGATATTGCTGTTAATGAAATAGTTCCATTATAAGAAAACTTGGGTATTTTCTATTCATTTATAATATATAAAAATGTTTTCTAGGTACAACTACACCGCGATAATCTAGAATGCAAACAATATTTTTTATTAATTTTATCTGGAATACTCGTATTTTATTCGAATTTAATATTTTTGTAAATTTTATATCTGTTTGTCCCGATTTTTTCACGTATAACATGACCGCATCTAAATTTTTCATTAATCCATGTCGTTAATTTCTCCAAAAAGGTGATTTAAGTGAAAAGGACCCTATTATTTCGGTTAATACTAATTTCTCTTTAGACAGACAAATGGTTTTCTATTAATATTTCTGAATGTTTTATTCAGCATACTTACAAAAATTAAATTCATACTTTCAGTAAGAATAAATTAATTTCTTCCTTGATTTATTATGAAAACATATTTAATTATATTGGAAAATTTCTAATAGCAATTAAGTAAACAACAGAAATTTAAAGCGCAACAAATTTAATAATCTAAAACTAAAAAAACCCGCGAAAAATTTAGATTTTTCAATAATGTAGGCAGACTTTTGCTGTATTATTATATCACTTTATTTAAATATTTTTGTATAACCGCGAATCTATTTACTTTTCTAAAGTCGATGTTTTACTTAAATATTGTTGAAGATTTAAGCTATCGTATAGAGCTGTAAAAATTCCTTAAAGGATATATAGAAAACTTACGTCAATAATGTCTTTCATATGTACTTACGCAGACTTCTGCTTCCCAGTGAATGTATTATTTTTTTTTTTTTTTTTTTTTTTTTTTGCCAAAAAAATAAAATTGTATATTTAAAAAAGTGAAGCTGTTAGGCTTACAGTTATGTTAAGGAACGAAGTTCATAGTTTTTGTAGATGTTTCAAATAGTTATATTATCGTAAGCATTGCCGATATTTTGATGTCCATATATATATATAAATATATTATATATTTATGCTATCAAACGCGTTCATTAACGTTATTTCAATCGAAGGTCTGAAAGACGATATCGTTATTTCGACTGCGCTATCTAAAAGGATCATCATTATATTGTTATAATGCGCTAAATATGTACAAAATATTAATTTTTTTTTTAAATTGATCTTCAAGTCCCTACCAGCGAAAGAAAGTCACGGGTTTAAAACAGTTTGTCATTTTGTTTCATCAAAATGAAATAAAAAGTTCTTAAGCTGAACAAAATTCCATACAGAAAACTAAAAAAATAAATAAAGAGCTTGTATTACGAATTTTTTGAGACCTATTTCGCGAAAAAAAAAAAGTCGAATTTATACCATACTTGAGATTTTCAATCGCTGGCAGAATTTAATTTTTTTCTTTTTTTAGGTTGAATTTTAAATTTTTTTGTAATATTTTTTCCATATTCATCGCTTAAGGCGTTTTTTCAATCTAATAAATATAAATATACTTTATGGGACTTTGTAGAAATTAGAAACAAAACAAAATAATTGTTGGTCATCAACTTCACCCAAAAATCGTCATCTCATCATCAATTAACTCTATCAACTGGAATTTGTTTACTTAGAAGAGAACTTTTGATATCTTCCGTACTCTTAGAACTAAGTCATGTATACCTACCTTTAAAATCGACACAAATGTAATATCATCCACCGTATGCAACTCATCCATCAGACGCTGGTATAAATAATTTATTAGTTCCTTATTCCTTATAGGAGTTTGCGTCTTAAAGAAACCCATTGACATAACACCCAATTCAGCCAAAGACAATTCATCGGCACATTTTGCCAAATTCACCTCAAAATCAAACATATCGAATACCGTACGTCGCATAACATTGCACAAAAACATGGTCTGTACCAATTGGTTGGGTTGCATTTTCAACACTTTGCGTCCCAATTTACGTAAAGCTTCCCAAACGAAATCACAAATACGTGCTAAATTTAATTTATACCAGGCATCACACACAAGTAACAATTCATCGGTTTTCCAATTTTCCAAACGACGACAACACTCTATATCAAGAGTATTCCAAAGTTCCACAAAATTTGGAGAACGTACACTTTCCTCGGGGGGTAATACAGACAGCAGACGTAGTGATTCTTTTAATTGGTCATCATTTAACATATGAAGCTTATCACAATAGAGTCTAACGAAATTGGTGAATTGTGCTTGTGATATGAAGGTATTAGTTTGCTGACAGTAGCCACAAAGTAAATTAAAATTGTCAAACAATTCCTTAAAAGAAACATTTTCCGAATTGGGTTTTAATATTTCCATACTCAAATTATTAACCGTAAATACTTCCTTATATTCGGGAAATATTTGATAAGGTTTCAAAGAGGTCTCCAACACTTGATGAGCATGCATATTCTCCCTATCCATATAAATTTTTGCCTTCATATTGGCACAAACATGAACATATCTGTTTGCTGGCAGTGGACATGATTGTCGATTTATTTTAAACACATTTTTAGTATTATTTAATAAAATACTTTTAAATAAATTTCTAGTAAACATTTTCTATATTATTTATACAAATTTATACACTTTTTAATTCATAATTTATTAAAAACTAAATACGCAACAAAACACGGTTTTTTATTATTTATTTTTTTTTTTTTATTAAATGTCAAAATGGTATCATCAGCTGTTAAACATGTGTTAGTATGTTTATAATGTTGGTTTTGTTTTGCACAAAATGTAAACAAACGTTTCTTTTCTGGCGGGAAAAGCAAACTGAAAAAGAGTGATTAATTTAGCAGTATACATTTTGTTAACATAAATGTTAGCTATTTAATATGTTGCCAAGAGAGCAGTGTTATTAACATTGTAATTTTAATAAAAGAGGTACAACAGCAGAGGATATTAAAATTGTTTATATCAGTGTTTAAAAATTAGTAAATAGCCTTTTTATTTCTACGGCAGCCCATTTCACAAAAATCATACATCAACATATTTTAAATTAGCTTTTCCATTTAGTAGTTAACATTATCAATTCTCTAGTATTATATTTTGTAGTAAATATTTTGTTTGCAATATTTTTCTTCTTACAATATATTTTAACCAAAAATTATACAAGACAAAATATGTATCTTGAGTACGTTTTAGAAATATTCTGAATTATTCAGAAACATAAATGGATATGTATAAAAAGAACTAAATGGCCCGTAATTAATACGCCGAATTACTTCACAAGTTTAGGTTTATGTTTTTAACACAATATTTTTTTAAATATATATTGTACAGCTAACCCTAGATTTACGCGATACTTCATTTATTTCCGTATTTCATCGACTTCCGTATAACACGGCTAAATAATAATGCCATTTCTTAAAATACGCGTTATTTAACGCGATTATTTTAGATTATTTTAATCAAATATTTTTTAAAAAAGGATCTAAAATAAATGAATAACGAGACAATTTAATAGAAAAAATTATAATACACTTATTATTTATATATAACCAGATTACCAAAATAGTATATAAGCGAAATAAAAATAATACGATTGAACAAAATATTATAAATTTTGTTCAATTGTGATTACTTCGAACAACCTGAAAGAAGCAAGTTCTGACTATCAATAGCATAAAATGCTGAATTATTTCCATCACATATTAAATCAATTAATAAATTATGGTATGAAAATCGATTCCAAAGGTCCTATGTCTTCAAATATAGAAAATTGTTGGAATCAATATAAAAAATAAATAAATTTATTTTAATTTAACGCGATTTCTAAGTCCCAAACTAACATTTTTCATTTATTTAGTGCTTTAATTTACGCGACATATATAGAAATTCTAGTCCCGAAATATAAATTAGTATTTACGTCGAACCTTGTTTTACGCATTTTTAATTTACACGTACTTTCTCCGGTTCCAACAACCCGCGTAAATCGAGGGTTACTTGTATTTTACTTATATTTATATATGTAGATACAAAAAATACGAGGCTAAGAAGAGTGTTGAAGTTCTGAAGCTGGAACATTTGTTCTACAGGTAGAAAATAACATGAAAGGTAAACAATTTAAAGAAATTTTAAGTAAAAAATAAACATTTTATTTAATTTGTAATGTAGTTTAATAATATAAATACAAATAAACTGAAATAAATAATATTATTTAATTTAAAAATAAATTATTTTATATAACGAATGAAATACGTTGTTTCTACGTACCTGTACATTAGGTAGAATTAGGGTACAAATAAGTTGAAAGTTTTCATAGTATTGATGTATATTTTTGATTCAGTGTAGGGTGACCGTCTTTTTACTTGAGAAAACAAAATTGTGAACTTTGAACGTTTAGCGCAAATTTAAAGTCTACTCTTCAACGTTTTGGAGGACATATTCAAGATGGCTGGTTCAATAAACAATTAATCAACATCCGTATGTTAAAGCAACGCCAGATTGGCTAAGAACGTCGCAATCTGGCGTTTTTTACTTAAGAAAAAAAAATTGTGAACTTTGAACGTTTAGCGCAAATTTAAAGTCTACTCTTCAACGTTTTGGAGGACATATTCAAGATGGCTGGTTCAATAAACAATTAACCAACATCCGTATGTCAAAGCAACGCCAGATTGGCTAAGAACGTCGCATATGTCCGTGAAAATATCCACTTGAAATTTAAGAAATTGATATTTTGGCTCTATTGAACATGGCTCTACAATGGATATTCTGCATGAACGATTTTAAGGTGATGGTTATCCATCTCAGTGGTGATATGTTTTGAACCAGACACGATAATCCTGATTGAGGATCATCGCGTGAGGGTGGATTCATTACATGGTAAACAAGTTCGAAATTGTAAATTGCTTTGTTGTCTCCTTTTGGCGGTACCAAAGCAGAGTTTGTGGACTATAATTAGACACCAGCAGAATGGAAAACATATTTTCTGTGCCGCTACACACCAGTATTCCTGGTGTCTTATCCATTTCGGCTTCGTTGAAACCTAAACATGGCGCTGACCTTGCACTGGGTGCAATTTTGAGGGACTCAATTAGCAGCGCTAGGCATTTGGGGCATGTAAAGAGAGGTTAAACTTATCTATTTTTGCACCAAAGTAAGTCTCAAATAAATCGAAAAAATATAAATATAATTCGAAGCTCAAATTTACGTCCCTTCCTTTGGTAACAAACCGAAAATTATTCCTATATACGATTATCTTGGCGCTCTATTATTTTCTTGAAAAGTATGCAGGTGAATAGATAGTATTGTATAGTTTCCTAATCATAACGAGGCCGTGCTAAAATCACTTTCGTTCGAAAGGTAGTTAATTTTTAATTTTTTAACAATACTATTTACTTCCAATGCCTTTACATAGTATAGTATTCAGTGCTATAGAAATATTAAAGTAGCTAATAAATATTTATGCCTAAAAATCAGCCATAAATTAAATTACAAATTAATTAAGCCATTTATAGCCTTATTCTGTAACTCAAACGTTTGCTCTGTTAACATTGGTAATATATTTTTATACCCACCATCAAAAAGATGGGGGGTATATTGATTTTGTCATTCCGTGTGCAACATGTCGAAGGAATCATCTAAGACCCTACAAAGTATATATTTTCTGCGTCCTGGTTCGATTCTGAGTCTATCTAGCTATGTCCGTCCGTCTGTTGAAAGCAGGATAGGGCTCGAACGGGATAACGTAGGGGGATGAAATTTGGCACAAATATTTGTCTTATATAAGGTTTGTTTGGGATTGAAAATGGGCAAAATCGGTTAACAAAAAAAAAGTTATGGGCTAAAAACTAGAAGTACAGGGTGTCCGTTTTATAGTTTTCTGCTGATATTTCTTCAACAAAAGCATGTACGACAACGAAATTTTGTATACACAGTTTGGGGGTTGATATAAACTCGGAAAACAAAAGTGGGCGTGGTCCGCCCACTTTACCGCCCACCTCCCATATAAGGTGAAAATCAACGAAATTGTGTTCAAATAGTTCAAGGAGAAATGTAAACTCGGAAACAAAAAATGGGCGTGGTCCGCCCACTTTACCGCCCCCTCCAATATAACGTAAAATTTGAAAAAGTTGATGGTGGGTATATAGATTCGGCCGGGCCGAATATAATCCGCGCTTGTTTTAATTTTTTTTTAGAGTTGTGTCGTTCATGAAGAAAATATTTCAATTGAACGATTCAGTAAAATGAAGGATATGAAATAGTTAAAAATTTTTCATGTTTATGTTTCATTTTTCACATTTCTTTCATATTTTACTCTTTCCTTCTGTCATATTCTTTTCAGGTGATTTGAATATGTGAATTCATCCGGCATAAATAAATTTGACATAAATAATACACAAATGTGGTTCAAAAAAACAATTGCCTAACCATTCAATAGACATTATTGTTTTGCAAAAACAAACATCTATCATTGATTTCGATTCCATACATACTTCAGAAAATGAAAGAAAAACATGCATAGTTTTCATTCTATACACACTTCAGAAAATGAAAGATGAAGGAAAAACAAACATCTTTATACCATACCATACATCTGTAAATGAAAGAAAAGAAAGAATCTTTCATTCGTTTCTATTGCTACATACTTCAGAAAATGAAAGATGAAGAAAAAAAAGAAGTCTTTCATTCAGTCGTACTGACCGATGACGAACGATTCACCAAAATGAAATATTATTACCAAATAAATTCAATATGACTTCTGTTATTATTGCTCGGCACTGTTATTACATTATTATAAATCCGTTTTTCTGGTATAGAGTTACATCTTTTTCTAGCCTCAAAAACAATGTTTATGCATGATCTCATATGCTGTACTCAAAAATGTTTTACCCCAACATGTTTATAACAAATTTACAATCATACTCACACATGATGTATGATGGAACAACAGCACAGTTAATGTAACACAAGCTAACTACTGTTAACATAAGCTGTTAAGCTTATTTAATACTTAAACATGTAGCTACATTCACCCACAATGTTTATAAACATACAGTATTGCCATACATTATAATTTTTACTTCTATGTTTTGTTTTCATTCGTATAAACATTTTAGTTACTCTCAACATTTTGTTTGGTGTGGCTGTTTGTCTGGCGTTAGCAAATTGTTTTTACACATAAAAATCAGATATATAGAATTCTAAAAAGTTAATAAGTGTTAAGATTAAAAAAGTAACAATAAACTAAATAAGAATGGTAAGTTGAATTCTTTTATTGTATTTACACATAAAATTTACATAAAAAATATTTGGTCTGCTGACGAATAGCACGATGAAGCGAATATGAAAAACTAACCCCATTTTCTAAGTAAAATTATACGTGGGAGAGAACTTAAGATGAGAGAAAATTTGTGTGTTTTCTTCTTTACTTTGCAACTGTATGCAGAACAATTAAAAAAAATTACTCTCTTCACAGGTATAAATTAGTTTTCTAACACATTCAAAGAGTTAGGCATAGAAAACAACTAGAACTTCAATTCTTTTCATTCGCTCAGCAACAAAAAATTACTCTGTTCACACGTATAAATTAGTTCTGTAGAAAATTCTACTTACACATACAAGAGTTATTTTTTTTTTTTTTGAGGAAAAGTGAAATAGATGTGTATAATATTGAGAAAAATGAGATAGATATTTTTTAAGTGGTTTATGTCTGGGGTTAACATGGTTTTAAAAGTTACGGGTGTGGAGTTTTTTTTACTATGCCTGTGTAAACGAAGATGTGTTATTTAAACGCCATAGACAAAATTTCGTAACAATTCAAGCTTCCAAAAGATCGGAATTGAAAAATATAATTAAATCTCTAAAATTTCAAATTTTAACTTTGATAGATATATTTTATTTTAAAGCATCATATTCCTAACAATGTGCAAAAGTATATTTTTAATAAAAAAAAATTTTTTTTTTTTTTTTAATGTAAAATAGCGATCTTCCTCACAACCACAAACTGAACAATTTTTCGGGATTATGTTTTTAACTTAAATTTTAAAAGTAAAGAAAACAAATTTTATTAAAAAATTGAATTTTATTTTTTAAAACTTCGAAAATAATTTATAAAAGTAAAGAAGAACAGAAAATATCGTTTGTAATCCGTATTTTTCCGTACCTTGATTTAACAACTAAAAAACAGTACTAACGTGCTAAATGACCATTTTTTCGAAGCGTTTTTTCTAAAGCTTGCATTTTTTTAGTTTTCCTCTCTATCGGTGTTGCGGTTGTTACAAAATAAATCAAATTTGTACGTTTACTTTGAATTTATATTATACAGAAAGAGTAAGATGCTTTCTTTTATATTTTTTACTTATGGTTTGAAAGAGGGAGAAAAAAATTGGTGTTGTCGTCATGCGCATAGAATATATAAAAATAAAAGCAATATGCTTTTGAATGTCCGCCTTGGTCTTCATTAAATATGTATTTCTCTCTGAAAAGTACTACATGTAAAAATCCGACTTCGCCTTCATTTCATTTGTACTTTTCTATGAGAACTGAAAAACGCCTCCGCCCCGCAAGATTTTGATTCAGCACTTAAACAAAACATTTCTCAAAGTGTAACGTGAAGTTAAAAAACTCAACTGAATAAAATTTCTCACAACTGCACACCTTCTAGAACTACCCAGTTGGCCATGTCATCAAGACAACATCGACGACGTTAAAGACATTATAAGCAACAATGCCTTACAAATTGTCGTCGACGATTTTACGGAGGACAATAAACGACACTATTAAATCGTAGATGACCATAATAACAACAATAAATTATATTGAATAAAACAAGCTGTGTATGGGAAATTATTAAAATTATTTACTTTTATTGTATCGACCAATGAGTCATTATGTAAGAAATATTTTTTTTTTTTTTTTACATTTTCGCGTTATTTCACATTTTGGGATATATGTGGAATATCACTGGGTCTGTCTGAATATATACGGCGTCTGATGTTGATTTTGCTTACTAACTTCTTTCGCCATCCTGTTGGAACCAATATCGTTTTTTTCCATTTCATTTAATTCGGGCCAAATATATTTAAAGCAATACGGATAAATGATGGCGCCGATTAAAAATTCACGCCAAATGAATGCATTATTCACGTAATAACAATCTTCATTTATTTTTATTTATTTTAATTTCAACACGCGCTAAATAATTAGTTATATTTTTATACCCACCATCAAAAAGATGGGGGTATATTGATTTTGTCATTCCGTGTGTAACATGTCGAAGCAATCATTTAAGACTCCATAAAGTATATATTTTCTGGGTCCTGGTTCGATTCTGAGTCGATCTAGCTATGTCCGTCCGTCTATCCGTCCGTCTGTCTGTTGAAAGCAGGATAGGGCTCGAACGGAACAACGTACGGGGACGAATTTTGGCCCAAATATTTATTTTATATAAGGTTTGTTTGGTATTGAAAATGGGCAAAATCAGTTAATAAACAAAGTTATGGGCTAAAAACTGGAAACACAGGGTGTCCGTTGTAGCTTAATTTCATACTTTTCTGCTAATATCTCTTAAACAAAAGCATGTATGACAACGAAATTTTGTGCGGATAGTTTGGGGGTCGATATAAACTTGAAAACCAAAAATGGGCGTGGTCCGCCCACTTTACCACCCACCTCCCACATAAGGTGAGAATCAACGAAATTTTGTACGCCCACTTTACTGCCCATCTCCCATATAAAAAAAATTGAAAAAAAGTTGGTGGTGGGTATATAGGTTCGGCCGAGTCGAATATAACATTCGCTCTTGTTATTATTATTATTATTATTTTTTTTTTTTTTTTTTTTTTTTTTTGGAAAAAATATTTTTTCAGAAATAAATAATTGTTTGACAATTGAAATAAAGTTTAAATATTACGAATTAAGGATATTGTCGCTCATATAGTCATCAAATGGACTTGAAGCACGACAATATGCATGTAATTGTTACTTAACTTGTTTTGAATATAATTTTATAAACGACAAAATATACAATTTCTTGCAGACAACGTCGACGTCAATATCGTCTATGATCATTTGACCAACTGGGTATTTTTGTTTTCAATTAATTTTTTTACAAATACATTCATAGACCTATATAGGTTTTTCATACAACCGACTTTAGTTTTTGACAACAGAGTTTCACGTCTATATTAATCTATGTTTCATATTAACTAATTTAAAATATATTATGTATCAAATATTTATTTTTGCAATTAAACATTTTTATATCAAAAATGAAATTATACCTTTAATATTTATTTTTGCACTTCTCCCGCAATTTCTAAAATTATGGCAATACTGTTTATTGACGTCTCTTCGGTATGTATACCTAAAATGTGAACAAAATTAAATGCAATTTGTAGTATATATAGTATGTATATGATACGAATGAATAGTTATTACATACATTTGTACATCTTACACATGTTGTTGTTAATTACTGGATCTACTAAAAAATTTTAAGTTTCATTGCATACCTTAAGGCTTCATAAAATATTTAATGAAAGACAACTCTGTTAACCCTTTTTGATAGTTCTTATTTTACGATCACTATGTAAAAAAGTAGTTACAGAAGACAGTATTTATATCATGTTCCTTTAAAGGCGGCTATGAAAGTTAATCGATATTGGCTAAATTTCGTATAATTATAAAAACAATTTGCAAAAAATGAGATACTTTTGATATTGAATTGAAATATTTTAATAGTTGGTTTGCAATGGGTTACGCATTCCTTTCGAGTAAGCGAGATAATTATATTATACATTTTTTTCTTGTTTTAACATTTCTTTTAAGCTGTATATTTTTCTTATTATAAAATAAAAAAAATGAGTGTTCGTAGCAACATCTATATATACATATGTATGTTTGTATACACTGTGAATAACAAAAACAAACATGAACACAACGTCAATTTTAGGTTTGCAACATTGTTGCCATAGAAACACAAATTAAGATATAAGAAATATTGTAAAGCTCGGTCATACTAAACAAATATTTTTCTCAGTTATTAAAAATTAGATGGATTATTTTGCGCAGGATAATCCTCATATAAAAATATTTTTAATAAATTGGAATTTTGTAATTTTTTTTAAAGATAAAATACTAAGATCTAATGAAAAAAAAAAAAAAAAAAAACAAAATAATGTAGTTGGTTATCTTCAGTGTTGCCAAAACTTTGAGGCCATGTCCCACCAGATTGCATTTGAAAAACCGCTAGAAACCACCTACACTTAAAATAAAATCGCTGATTTTTACCGCTAAAATATTTCATCTTTTCAAACATGTTTACAATTGATAGCTAATCCTTCAAAAATTTAATTTTGGGTATCTAAATGCATTTCAGAGTCATCAAATCAAATTTAAAAACTTATAATATAATGTTTGCTTATATTTTACTATGTTCGTCAGACATTGATATTAAGAGCATTTGCAGGCAAAATCAACTTGTAATTCTTTAAAAAATCAGTTTCAGTTGCATCTTCATACTGCAAAACATCAGACCGCTTATTGTATGTATATTTCGATTCTATTTTAAATACATTTTTGAAAACGTTGTCCTTAATTAATTTCAATATCTTTTTTATAGAAAAACAGTCGATTTTATGTACAATTTCCGAGTTTCTTGTAACTTCATATTTTAGATAAATTAGAAGTAAAAGTAGAAGTATAATAATAAATTAATTTTTCTTACTTTTGCTTTAAAACATGTTTTTACAATAAAGAAAAGTCACTAGAAACCGCCAGCTAGAAAAATGTTGCAACCAGAAAATCCACTTAGCGGTTTTTTATGGAAAGTACCCGCTATGCACAACAAAATAACTCCAGATCTAGCGGGAAAACCGCCGTTTTGGCAACACTGGTTATTTTCTATATTACAACAAAAAACTTTTCTCTCTTCATATGCAAGTGCTGTGTTAATTTAACACCACAGAAGAGAACAGAGATGTCATAATGGACTCATAAAAAATGGATTTTCAGAGTATCGCGAAGAAATATAAGGGATATAATAGAAATATAATAACGAATATTGAAATAAGACGCTATATGTATGTTGTAGAATTTCGAAACGAAGCTGAAAAAATTAATAACCTTTACAATACGTACAGTGTACATTTTGTACATTGTATTTTCTTAAAAACAATTTGTAAAATATTAAAAAAAAAAATGTTCATTACTATTAGTTAAAAAGGCAAATTAGTCAAAGGCTCTTATAGTTTTTCTATCATGCTCGTTAAAGAAGAAAGAATGATCATAAATCCAAAAATATGTTTCTGTCGTAATATTTACATTTAAGCCTTTGCTTGTGTAAAGCGTGAATTAATTGGTTGTTTATTTGACGCTGCCTCCCACGAGCGAAACAGCTGATCGTTTATGTTGTATGCGAGGTAGTTTAAAAACAAAATACATGGGGTTTTTTTTGGTGTTGTAGAGTTGTCGTTACCTTCTTAATCTACCTTGTGTTGTATATATTGTAATGACAACATGATGTTCTGAATGATTCTGTTGAATTTTCTTACATTGTTCCCATAGTGAAATAAGAAAGTGACCTCGTAAGCACAGCTGATTTGCAATTTTTTCATGTGCGTACCCCGCGAAAGTGTCAAAATATTTTTGTTTTCGTATGTTTTATTTTTTGCTGCGTTTATTTACTCTTCTTCTTTATTTTCTCATTTTCTGCTCATAGCATTTTGACATTATGTGCAGTACTTTTACACTAACAAAATACAAGCAATTGTTGTTTTTGTATATATGCGGCCACTTTATAATTTCAGCATGCGTTGTTCCGTGATGAATGTTAGCAGTGTTGCCAAACAATCACTTTTTTTCTCACAAATAAAAGATATTTAACAAAAGAAAGAGCAAAAACCACCAAATAAACAAAGAAATAAATTAAAAAAAAATATAAATAAAGAAATGTTTCGCTTGTTTAATTTCAATCAGAGTTGCATTTTTATGTTTTTTATAAGAGAATTTACTGCAACTGTGTTTTTGTTTAGATATGCCAAAAACATATGTCACGCTATTTAAGTGTAGGTTTACACCATAGCGTAATAAGAAAGTGCTCGCTGTAGCGTCCTTTTACTGTTTTACATTAAAATATTTTTCAACTCCCCAACAAACCAAGAAACGATACAGTATCATTCATGATATCATAATTTTAAAATTATGTAATAAAATATTGAAATTATTATTTCTTAGAAAAAAACTTCAAACTTTTTCAGGAAAATAAAATGAAATTGAAAATTTTTGTATTAGAAGAATATTTTATGATGCATTATATGAAAATTATATTTTTACAGAAAAATGTAGTGGAATCGCAAAAAATAAAAGAGGATAGGATAAAGGAACCAATATCAGCTCGGATTTATAGGGTAATTGTTTTTGGATTACAAAAGTTTCTATTACATGTAAAATAATTTGGAGCAGCATGGACTTTAGTATATTATTGATATTTAATTAATTTTTGAGAAAATATTTAGAATATAATATATTCATCCAATTTTAGCATATATGTATATGTATATATTCTGCAACATATAATTATCGCGCTGCTTAAATTTAACGATATCATTAGTAATATCGTTATTTTCAAAAATTATGATATCATTTTCGAGTGTACCTTTTAGAAAGCAACCTATATCATTTAAGAATTATAAATGATATCATTTTCGGGCTTCTTTATCACCGAAATGATATCGTTATGATTTACGATATCATTTGGTTTGTTGGGTTGTTATACAATATTTTATACAATTCGTTTTTATGTTTTACTTCAATTTTATGTTAAATAATTTACTATTCAATTTATAATTTTCAAACCTAATAAAAGCATTTTATATAAAATATAAAAAACTAATTTTAATATTGATATCAAACTCACACATCTACAAAAACAACAATTGCTTGTATTTTGTTAGTTAGCTTGTTACTGCACATAATGTCAAAATGCTATGAACAGAAAATGAGAGAATAAAGGAGAGGAAGAGTAAAAAAAAAAAACTCGAAAAAATTTTGCATATCAATATAAAAACAATTTGACAGTTCCGCGAGGTATGTCAATGAAAAAATTGTAAAACAGCTGTTCTTACGAGTCACACAAACGGTCAACTAAGCCAGGGGTTCACACACAGCAATTTTTCTTGCTGCAATTCTGAGTTCGTTGGAGAGAGAGGATAACGGAATACTAAGCTTTTACCTGTGCAAAAAAATTGTTATTACCTGTGCATTTAACACTTACTAGTAAATATTTACAAGTATTTCATGGCAGCAGCAGTCAATTTAGAAATAGGGCTAAATAAAGTAGCACTACAAAATATCCCACGCCGACTATAGCTTGCGTGTACTTCTTTTACCTTTTGAAGCGTCTACAAAAGCTACGGATTAGTTCTTTTACAGATCTATTAGGAATTGTTTGAAGGTTTTAAAAGTAATGAAAATTTAAAAATGGAGAAAAAGTTGAGACATAAAAATCAATACTCCACAGACGTATTAAGCTTTAATATCAGTTCGGAGAGGATTTTTTTCTCAGTTTTTGTATATGGAGTTTGACGTTATTAGCAACTGTCAAGAGAGAAAAATGTATTTTTTGTATGGAGCTTGACAGTATTAACAAAAAATACTTATGTATATATAATTCTCTGGGCTACTGATATCACCTTATAATTCTGCCATGCTCTAAATAAAAAATTCTCTCGTTTACGTGAATGTCAAACTCCATATTAAAAATATATAATAACAAAAATATCCTCTCCCAATTGCAGTCAATAAGGCCAATATACAAATGTATAAGGGATAATATTTCGGAAGTTTTTTGCTTAACATTTTGTATTTATATAGTTTGAAGTTATTACCAATTTTTATGTTTCAAGCGTTTTTGAAGTAAGCAAGGGTCAAAATGTGTGTGTTTTATTTTATATTTATTGAAATATACAAAGAATGCAATAATGTAAATCTAACCCGCTCTATACGTTTGTTAACATATTAATTCTCATTGCTTCTTGCTTTCTCTACTTTAACATTTTCTATAGCATTTTTTTTTTTCTTTACAAAATAATTTTTGTTTTACACAAACAAACAAATAGTACATATTTTGATTCGATTGCAGAAAAATACAGTTGTAGAGCAATCTTATAACCAAATGTTACTGTTAATTCATATTTAACAGAATGTTGCCGAAACACTAACATGTTGCTAATATATATCAAACCAGAGTACTGCCATTATTATATTATATAAAGTGTGTATATGTTTACCGCATATTCATTCGTATACACATTTCAGTTTCTCTCAACAGTTTGTTTGGTTCGGCTGTGCCAGTGTTTTAACATAGCAAAAAAATAGTTTTGTTTATAAAAAAAAGAAAAACAAACTTTTATTAAAACTTAAAAAGTAGTGTAACATTTTTTTATTAATAAATTATCATATAATTCATCATTAAAGGTAAGTTTTTTAAATTAATTTATTATAAATTAAAATATAAAACAAATGAAAAATTTGGTCTGCTGACGAATAATTTGAACAAAGCGTAATAGAAAAAAATACCAACACATCGTTTTTTGTGTTCGTTCGTTGAGAGTATTTTTAAAGGAGAGAACAAATGAGTTATTTAAGAATTTTGTGTTGTTGTGTTTTGTTTTATTTTGAACATTGTTTTTGTATATTGTGAGACAGGGAAAGCTATAGGTATATTGTTTTTTTTTTCAAAGAGGTTGATGTCTTGAGAGAATACTTTAAGAGGTTAAGTACGATCAAATTCATTAGAATATCTGAATTAAGGATAAATTGGTTGAAGTCATTACTAAATCAACAAAGTAAACTCGTTCATACATCTTTCTAGTTAAGTAATTTCTCTTCGAAGCAGTGAGGGACAACTCACATGTAAAGCATGAAAAATTACTGCTCATTTTTACACTGTAAAAAACTTTGCAATTGTCGAAAGTAAAACGACAAGAGAATAAAACATGTATTAAAGTTAATTTTTGTAATTGACGACTTTATATTAAACGAACTGCATTCAGATGATAAAAAAAATAAAATAAAAATAAATATTAAATGTAACATAATTCATTGTTTGCAAACGAAGTAAACAAAGCTTTTTTGTCTTTGAAAAAATATGGAAAACCTCATTGCTCAACATTAGAGCAAATATGTTCTAACCCAAAAAGTATTTTTTGAACAAAACATTTTATTGTAGCTATTTTTAAACGCTATCGCTATGGAAAACATTTAGAGCGCATGACACTAAAGATCAGCGCTGCCACCTATTTTTAAAAAAAAAATTTACAATTTGCAAAAATCTTTAAAAAATTAAAATGTTTATAACAGTTTTTCAGAAATCTTATTTTCTCGCAGACAACAGCGATTTTTTCTCTCAATTGCTGGTCAAAAATTTTCTTCGTTAAAACAATAACAAAGATAAAATAAAAAATGTAAACAAACACACAAAAATACAAACACTATTACAAAAAAATACCATTTTACACGTAAAGACAAACAAGAAAAAAAGTCATCTGTTTTCAAAACTACTTTATAGTAATATGCTTTGGCAGCAGAGGTTATGTTTCTACACACAATCAGCTGATCAACTTCTATCATCCTATACAAGGCGTATCAACTATTATAGTGGAAGGCCAGTGTACGCGTCACGCGGCAGCTTAAAAATTAGTAAATTGTTTACAAAAAACTGACAAAGGAAAATTTGAAAACACTGCACAGTGTAAGATTTTCGCATTCTGAGTGATCAAAAGTCTATATTTTTGTAATTAAGAAAGCTATATTGATGAGATTTGGCACAAACTATTTTCGTAACACTAAGCTGACTTCGTAAAAAATGGGCGTGATCGGACAACTGCCACGCATGCTTCTCATATAATTCAATCAAATTTTATTAAGAATATGTGTGTGTGTGTATGTATGAATGTGTGAATGTATGAATATATGAATGTATGTATTTTTAAATCTATTATTTGTTCACAAATTTGAATCAATAAAAATTATTTATCAGCATCATCAAAAGATATATTCTGTATTTTTAGCAGTAACACAACTTCAGGTGTTACATTTGATCTTTTAATTTTTGGTGGTTTTCGTAAGTTGCAAATTAATGAATCTGATGATTTTAATAGTCTATGTAGCAAATCTGTATTGGAGTCCTCTCCAGATGTTTTTCTTGTGAAATGTTCGCGAAAGTTTTTACAATCCTTATTTATTGCCTTCTGGGCTTCTTCGGATAATTGGCCGATAGGTACAATACATTTTTCAATGATATCTTTCCCATGAAATAAAATTTTATGTTGTGTAGCGGGCATATAAAACCATTTATAGTTTTGCAGATAAATATTTCTAGTCTGTATGGCATAATTTTTAAAGGCAACATAATCTATTCAAGACCACATCCGAGAGTTTCCAAAATAATGTGAAAATGCTTTACCAATTCTACATCTAGACCAATAATTTCTGCAGTCTTTTTGCCATTACGAAAAAAAACGTCTTGCAGTATTACCGGACATCATTATAATTCCTGAATTTATAAATCAATCTCTTTTTCAACCAATTTCTAATTGAGTGAGTCCATTTTGAATTGATTTTATTAATTATTTTGTTTGAAAATGATTTTATTGATTCAATATCAATAATTTTGTTTGATGTTGTACTAATATTTCTAGAAATAAACTCAATGACACTAAAACTTTTCCTCTTCTTTGATGCAAGAAACCAAACATCAAAAATTTGTTAGTAAGAAATACGTTGACACATGATTAGTAATTGCTTTGCAAATTGAAAAGGGGCAAAAGTTTATTACTGATTTTGGAAAACCACCTATCAGCAATTACAAGAGTGCTATTTAGATAATGGGACTTTGTGGGACTTTTTAGTTTGTGTCCTATAAAAATTAATATAGAGACAAAAAAATGATTAAAAAGTTGAAGACTGATAATTCCCCACGATTGTTTTTTTGATAAATTTTTTCGAATTATTATTACTCTCTGTGATAGATAACACATCAGTCTTTAAAATAAAAAAGATTCATAAAAATCCTGCTTAAAACAATAAAGTAACAAACATTCAAAATTGAAATTCTCGCCAAAAAAAATCCTTCGCATAATATTTGTCTTCAACTACAGTGCTGTTCAAGGTGCCGTTACTTAATAACGGTTAACATTTTTTAAATACTTTTTATATTTTTCAGTTATCCGGAAGGTTCTTAATTAGAAAAACCAACTTTTTTTTTTTTTCAAAACTCGAAAAAAAAATTGTTGGGGTTTTGATCAGCTAAATTGTTAAAATCATACACTGTGCACTGTCATAAATTAAATCTGGCAATGCTGTGACACGCGGCCGCGCGTCAAAGATGAATTTATTAATTTTTTTTTATATGGACCGCGCGTGCGCTTTAGAAAACACGATCAGCTGATAGCCGCTTGCGCCGCGTGCCGCGTACATTGGCCTTCCACTATTAGATAGAGTTGAAAACACTCTTATTTGTGACAGCTGTCAAATCTTTTTTGTATGGTATTTGTTTCTGTGTGTGTTTTGTTTAAATTTTTTATATAATTTTTGTTATTGTTTCAATGAAAAAAATTTGACATTTAACGCAAGCAAATGAAAGAACAATTCTCTGTTGTTTTTTACTGTTGTATTTGTTGCAGAATTGTAATAGTAAATAAAGGCTCAACTACATAGAATACTTTCGCTTCAACTGCGACTGGCATTTATATCAGTACGCCAAACTTCTGCGTGAAGTACTTCAAAGATGAAAAATGTTCACCAAAGTGCGTGAATATATTTTGTCGGTTGTTTTATTATTATTTTAATATTTTTTCGTTGTGTCGGAAATTTTAATTTGCAATTCATTATTTCAATTGTGAGCATAATAGAATTTTTACATCTTTACATTTTATTTTATAAAATTTTAATATCAAAATAATGCAACGACTGGGTTAATATCACTTATGTGTTGCGTAGCTGTCAGTCGCAGTTGAAGCGAAAGTATTCTATGTAGTTGAGCCTTAAAGGCCCAACCAGTCAACTTTCCAACGCAACGCAGAATAAAGAAAAGTAGCGTGAAACATTTTGTACAACCAGTCAACAAAAGAAAACATATCATATGTTTTTGAACATTCATTGTGTAAACAACTCTGTTTTTCGGTTATTTTGTGAACAAAATAAACTACAGGGTTGTTTAAAACTTACGCAGCTACGTAAAAATCTATTTTCTGTAGATTTCTGCGATACGCTACCTAGAATTTTTGTGTCAATAGCTACATACACACATCTGCATAAAGCAGATTGAAACAGCTGATTGCGATACGATGATTTTTAGTTGAGTGGTTGGGGCTTAAGCCTTGGTCCTATACATGCGTCTTGGATTTTATATGATTTTGAGAGCAATTTTTATTTTTATATTGTTCTAGTCATAGAGTAACACATAGAGACGAAATTCTCGATTGACAATTAAGCAAAATTGTTGTTTTGTAAACAAAAATGTGTTTTTATTTTCTTTTGGCAACAACAAAATGTATTTGATTACATGTATTTTGTTGTTGCATGAGTTAGGTTTTTGACAACCGACTTAGGTTTTTGACAATTAGTTTCGTCTCTTGTTACTCTTTGGTTCTAGTTTTTCTCTTTGTACAATACACACGAGAGTTATCTACAACCAGTAATGGAAAATTCAGTGCTATTGTACTTTTATTAACATTACTATTTTTTAAATATCATTCAAATTTCAATATAAATAATTTTTCATGTATTAATTACACAAATACAGCTGCAATCTAAAATAACATATTTTTAGTATTTTTAATCCCCAAAAAAGTTCTATCTTTTAATTTTTTTCTATTCATGACTACAAATGAGAAAAAAAAAAAAGAAAAAAACAAAGTGCGATCCTCACACGCCATAGGTTTGTTCGAACATTAAACAAAATTTTGTTCGCTCATGGACAAAACACTGACAGAGCAGGGATGGAAAATGAAAATATTTTTCGGTATTAAAATAAATTTCAAATTTCAAATATTAATTTTTTCACCTTCAATGTACTAAAATTCAAATTTTTTTAGTTTTAAAATTATGTGTATTTTTTAAAAAAAAATTATGTGTTCATTAAGCCCAAATTACAATTGCGCGTAGTCAGCAGCAGTTTGTGCTGACATAATCAGCTGATAATTTAGAAAGCACTGTTTGTTATGGTGTTGATTACATTTGGTCAGCAGCAGTTTGCAGTGCTGTTTCATTTAGCCCTGTTTCTAAATTCACTGCGCTGCATTCAGATTGAGAGCGAGACAAAGAGAGTGAGAAAATAAATGAGAAGCTAAAATACACAAGTAGAATAAAGCTAGGTGGTAGTTGTAAATTTTGGCTGCCTACGCTTAATTGTAATTATAACGGCAGCATCATGTTGTACTGACAGTGAACAGCTGATAATTTTTGATGATACTGCTGCTGACTACGCGTAATTGTAATTTGGGCTTTACAATTTCATTATTACTTCTGAACCCCAATTGTAAAGCCCAAATTACAATAGCGCGTAGTCAGCAGCAGTGTGTGCTGCCATAATCAGCTGATTATTTAGAATGCAATGTTTGTTATGGTGTTGATTACATTTAGTCAGCAGCAGTTTGCAGTGCTGTTTCATTTAGCCCTGTTTCTAAATTCATTGCGCTGCATTCAGATTGAGAGCGAGACAAAGAGAGTGAGCAAATAAATACACAAGTAGAACAAAGCTAAATGGTAGTTGTAAATTGTGGCTGCCTATGCTGAATTGTAATTATAACGGCAGCAACATGTTGTTCTGACAGTGATCAGCTGATAATTTTTGCTGATACTGTTGCTGACTACGCGCTATTGTAATTTGGGCTTAAGGTGTTGTAAAACATAGTTTCTATTCGAAAATTATACATGCCCAAAATATATTTTCATTTAAAAATTTTATTTTTAATTAGAACTGTGGAATATTAAGCTAATATTTGACAGTATCAAATGACTCGAGGGAGTCATATGTATATATAATAGGAAGTTAAAAAATACAATACATTCATACATTTTTACTTATATTACACTCAAAAAAAAAAAAAAATCCAGATATTGACAACATTCATTATTTTTTTATATCTGGAGTTTGAAACTTCAGCCATTTAGCTAACATTTCATGCTTTTAATATTATTATTTTATTCTTTAAAAATACTCCGAATATAAATGTCTTGATTAAAGTAAAATCACATTGTTTCTATACAAAAATTGCAATTAAAAATAGTCGGAAAGGTGGAAAATAGTCGAAAAAAAAGTTAAAATGAAATATTTTTGAAAGGAATACTTTCTTAGCAGCTTTTATTTATATATTTATACATCATCTAACCGTTCGTATTGTAAATGCATATTTGTATGTAAACCAGCACTTTCATTAGGCAGATTGAAAGTTAATTAATCAATAGAGTCGAAAATGGAAAAAAACAAAAAATATTGGAAAAGTCGATTATTCTAAAATTGAAATAAGTCGGAAAATCGACTATTTGAAAATTAACAACAGTCGAGAGGTCGACTTCTTATTCAAACTATAAAACCCTAATAATATAAGATTATAATAAATTATAATATATTGTTTCTCTTAAATATAATCTTAAATAATGTTTAAAAATCAACTCTGTTTCACAAAAATCAATGTGCTATCAACGCAATTCAATTGATATGCGAATAGTGGCAACTCTGAAGTGCTCTCTTCATTTATCAAACTACTCAGAGAAATAATAAAAAAGTGATAAACAGCGCGCCGATAATCTGTTGCTCGCATTCGTGTGCTTTATTTTTTTACATATATTACAATTAAAATAGTTGTAATAAACAAAAACATTATAAATAAAAAATTTTTGTTTAATTAATACCTATATATTTTTTAGCATACCCTTTGGCTTAATATTATTTATAAAACATAAGGTACTGGTGGTTTAAAAAAATAACAAGAAAAACAAACAATAAAAGTTGCGAAGCAATATAAAAAACTATTAGTTCGTGTGTAGATGTTTCATACTTAATAAACAAATGGTGGTTGTTAGCTCTGTAAGCGTTTAGTATGTTTAACATTGTTGCTGTTAAAAAAGTTCTTTACAATGATTGCAGAGTACTGTTAAATCATAAGAGATTAACATTAATACTCACTCATGTTTGCTTAAGTTAAGCAACATGTAGCTATACATTTAACTTTACAGTATTGCCAAGTTTAATTTCTTAATTTTTTTAATGTATGTGTATATTATGTGTATTTTCTTTGTATTACAGATGGTTTCGACTGATATGGAAGAAAAAGAGGATACAGTTGTTGCTGATAAATCAGAAAATGAACCAGATACAAAAAAGAGTTTAAGATTTAAAAGGAAATTAATTTTTCAAGTTCGTAAACATCGTTTATTATATGATAACAATCATAAATTGTTCTCAAATGTTGCTAAGAAGGAGCTGGTTTGGCAACAAATTGCTAAAGATTTAAAAGTTAATGGTATGTATAGCTATCTCTTTCAAACTCTTGTATTTTTGTAAACAAACCTGCTGGAGTAAAAAAATTATAAAGTGTGAAGTTTAACTGAAGATTAAGCATAGTATAATAATAAAGTATACTCGTAAGAACAGCTGTTTTACAATTTTTTCATTGGCAAACCTCGCGGTACTGTCAAATTGTTTTTGTATTCACATGTAAAATATTTTTTGAGTTTTTTTCTCTTGCTCTCTTTCGTTCTCTCATTTTTCCGTTCAAAGCATTCTGACATTGTGGGCAGTAGTTTTACACTAACAAAATACAAGCAATTTTTGTTTTTGTAGATGTGCGAGTACTTTATTATTTTACTATGAGATTAAGCTTAGTGTACTCTGACTAAGTGTGTAGCTCTCTCCTAATTGTATTTTTACAGTTGTGTGTATTGTAATTACAACAGTTATAGAATTTTTATGTTGATGTGATGTAGCATCTCAAGTTTGTGTGTATTTTTTAACGTTAATGTGCGGCCACACACAAGCGCTCAGCTAACAAATAGTGGAAGGTCAACCCAGCAGGCCATGTCTTGTATAAAATATCGACGATGTCTTGATGATTTGACACACAAGCGCTCAGCTAACAAATAGTGGAAGGTCAACCCAGCAGGCCATGTCTTGTATAAAATATCGACGATGTCTTGATGATTTGACACAGTCTTCGATGACACATATACGACAGCTCCGAACAAACATTGGTGACATTTTCGAACAAAGGGGACTTAAGTAATCAACTATAACCTGAGCGACGAGTCATGCATATTTTCGTCAACCATTTTAAGAAAAATAAATAAAAAAATAAAGATTTGGGTTCCGCCGAGATTTATCTGATAGTTAAAAAATAGTTGTTGATGACATTGTCATGCAGCATGTCGTGTGTTTGCTTTAACTCACGACATTCTTGCTGGGCATTTAACTCATGTTGTCATCGAACCATATACATACGTACGACAATTCAATATATTTTGTTAATACAGTCGCCGAAAATGGGGTAAGATGACAATATAGGTGATTTTTAATCAAATTTGTGCTCTACATGCATTTTCTTGACCACAAATCTCGACGACATCCTCGATGAAAGTGTCGTTAATGGACATGTGGCCTGCTGGGAATGTACGAGTCACGCGACAACGGCTGCCAGCATTATTACCAACTTAACTTAAATCTATTAATTATTATTGCCATACAAAATATTAATATTATCCCTACAATTTTATCTTACAACATTAATATCAAATAAATTATTTACCAAACTATTCATTCCATCATTTTTTCCCAGTGCATTTTGTACTCTTTGCACTCTCAGCAACGAATAAATGAAAGAATACATGTGAACTCAGCCAGCACAATTGTGCTATGAAATTGACTTCCCTACTTTACAGTTTTTCTTTACAGGTTTTACAGTCTATTTAATTAAATTCGGAGATAGGATTTCTACACGAGGGCGTAAAGTGGAATTTTGCGGAGGAGCATTTTTTGGAATGAACAACCTGGCATTTTGTTAGCCTAGAAGCTACCCCATTTTAATACCTTTTTTTATTGTCTGCCCATGTGAACTTTGTGCACTTATGTTTATTTTGACCTAACGACAAACGCTATTAAAATTGATCATGATCGGTTCATTATTTCAACTTGACCCCATACAAATACTCCTCCTAGGGTTCTAACACTAACAAATATCATAATTATATCACTATTACAATAAAATTCTGTACGGATAAGTTTTATATAAAGATAAATCAGAGTGAACAATTTCAGGAAGATCGGTTCACAATTAGGAATAGCTCCTATATAAGTCCCACTTTCGAATATCTATTTAAATTTTAAAATTTGGATAGAACAAAAAAAAAAAAAAAAAAAAAATTGTAGGTGGATATAATAGATTCGGCCAATAAGAAGATCACATATTTACTTGTTGTTTATTTATTAAGATTTTAAATTGTAAATATCTTTTTTAAGTAAAATATTGTTTTTATTTAAATTTTAGCTGATGACTGCAAAGACATTTGGATGGAATTACGTTATGCTTATCAACATCACGCTCGGCGTTTACATAAATATTTCATGAATGGTCACAAAGAAAATCGCAAACGTCCAGCCATGTATATGGAATCTGAGTTAATGTTTCTATGGAGATTTATAGAAAATCGGAAAACATGTAAACTGCAATTTGAATTATCTGAAACCAGTACACCACCAGCAATAGAAACTGAACCAGATCCTGTACCTCTACCTGAACCTCAAAAGGAACCAGTGGCAGTAACAGAAACAACTGATAAGGAAATAACACCAATAGCTAAAGAAAAGGAAATAGTAATGGAAAAAGTTGGAAATAATAAAGAAAATGATAATAATACTAACACTCAACCTCAGAAACCAGCAGCAGATGACGATTTAATATTGGTGGAACAACCTGTTGAATTAATAGTTATAGATGAAGATGATGAAAATAATAAAAATGAAAAACAATTCAAAGTTAGTCCCAGCATGAAATTACTAATAGCTCAAATTAAAGCCTATCCCGAGCTTTACGATAGTGAAAATTTAGCATTTAAAGATTATACCCGTAAAAGTTATATATGGAATGCTATAGCGTGTAATTTAAGTGACAAAGGTAAGTTAAATTTTGAAATAAAATTTTATAAAATCAATTGACCATTATTTTTATATAAAAGCTACAAAATTAATGAAATGTTGGATTATCTTACAAACCCGCTATGAATGGGAGATATGGCAAACAAAGCAAAATTCTGATAATTCTGCAGCATCACCATCATTATCAACTTCGGAATTACAGGTTGAAATGGAATTTTTAAAAAATTATATATTAAATAAGTGAGTTTAAATTTTAATTGAAATTTTTTGATTTTGTAATTTAATAATTATTTTATATTATATGTTCTGTTTTCCAGTCCTGATACAGTTTATAAGCAATCTTATTTTTTAAAAACATCCTGGTATGATCCTATTGATTATTTCAAAGATATTTACAATTTAATTGTACGCATGAAAAGGATTCCCGATATTGTTTATATAACCGATTCTCTTCTAAAGACACCGGAAAAAAGTAAACAATATATATCGCTTTGGTCAGATATTGCTCTTTTAAAAGGTAAGATGTTTAAAGATATAGGAAACAATTGTTCAATAAATAAAATTTGTTTTTATAAAGAATTTATCAGTAATATTTATAGAAATTTTTGTAGAAAATTTAGCGAAATCTTCATTTAACTATAACAAAAATATATAAAAAACATTAATTTTCTATAAAAAATTATCTTTAATTCATTTTTATAGAAAATTTGTCTATAACATTATTTATTTATAGATAAATAATCGATAATTATAATTTATTATATATAATTTATCGATATAGAAAATATAGAAAATTAATTGATAGCTAGAAAAATAACTGTAATTATTTAATGAAAATTCAAATTATTTTGTATAAATAATATAAATAAAATTTAACGATAACTGTTTTCTATAGATAATTTATTGATCGAACATTTTATGGAAACATTATCTATATTAAAACTTTGTCGATAACAAAAATTATCTACTTAAAACTTATCGATAACATAATAAATATAATAATCAAACTTATTACAATTTTTTATCTTTAGGCAGCACTGCTGGTCAATGTGAAACAACCTGGCTTATAATGCGTTATTTCTATTGGGAACTAATGTATATGCGCCAGCAAAATTATCAACTCACCGATAAATGGTATTTCGAAAGCATCATTACTGAACTCTATGCCATTTCCAAAGCCGCCCAAACAGCAAAACAACAAGAACAACAAGTTCTTAAACAAAAACCATCAAAAAAAGCCATTAAACGTCCAGCTCAAACAAATGCTACATCTTTGGGAGCACCAAGTGCTACCCGTGCCGTAACAACAATGCCAATGACTCCCACAATTGTCAATAATCTACCAAGTGTACCGGCTTCAAATACAACACTGACAACTCCATCCATAACTGGACAACAACCGATTACATTCCCAAAAATAACAGCCGCTATTAGTTTGGCTCCTCAATCCTTAAATACGGGATCATTGCAAATAAAACCAATTCATGGGCCACCTAATTTGTCACCAGCTCCTCAGTCTTCTCAAAATATAATCAACGGTACGGCAGTGACTTCATCCGGTTCCGTTGGTGCAGCACCAATGTCAATGTCATTTAATTTACCAACTCAAACTAAAGTGACATCTGTCCCTATGCCACCACTTATTAGAACAGTGGCTCCACCCACTATGACACAGCCTATAATTAGAAATACCTCACAAGCACAATTTACCGTTCGATCTGGAACTGTATTAAGACCAGTAGGACCAAACATTCAAATAAAGCCTTTAACTACAACAGTCAGTCCAACTATAAATACGTATGGAAATCCACAAACAATTGTCAACATACCGGCGTCAATAGTTGGTAGTAGCAATACTAATGTACCCCCACTTCCACAAAATCAGTCTCAACAACAGTCTATAGCTTCTTTCAAAATTACAACATTGCCTTCAAATAATACCACAACAAATGTGGTGACTCCAGCAACTGCATCACAACTCCCAACGCCAGCTACAACTACAAACACCAGCCAATTGCCTAAAATATCTAATGCCATTTCATTGCTCAATCCCAATGAAATTCTCATCGAACTTATAGCCTCACAAAATGGCAATCAATTGGTGGTGCATGGTCCACCTTTGAGTGCTAAATATCAGCTGTCTATGCCTACAGTAGCGAAGTTTATACGCGAAGTTTTGGCTATACCATTGTTGCATAATAAACGTAACAATCAACCTACATTGATTAATATGTATTGGGAACATATTGGCCGTAAATTCAATTTACCAGGTTGGTATCTCTTCTTTCCCTTTTGGAGAGACTAATTCTTTAGTGCTAAATTTAATTTGTTTCTTTGTTTTTTTTTTTTTTTTTTTTCTTTTTTTAGTTCACATTTGTCGTGCTTGTTGGAATTTCTTACTTGAAAACTTTAATCATTTTCCACAAATCGCTCCCCTAAAGGAACTAATGAGACCTTTTCAAACTTCATTAAATGTGTGGAAAGAATCAACTGAATTATTTAAGAAATTTGATGACCATTGTGGTAAGCAATTAAAAATTGTCAAAAAAATATAATAGTTGATAACTTTTGTATAGAAAAATTAGTGTATATAAAAATTAAAGTTATCGATTTCTATAGAAAATTAAAGTTATTGATATATTTTTATAAAATATTGATGTTATCAAAAAAATTTCTATGGAATAATAAATTTTATCTCTTAATTTTTTTAGAGAATAAATTTTATCGTATAAAAAATTAATGCTATCGATAATCTTTTTAAAGAAAATTAATGCTATCGATAAATTTTCTATAAAAAATTAATGCAATCGATAAATTTTCTATAGAAAATTAATGCTATTTATTTCTTTTCTATAGAAAAGAAAGTCGTTCATTTAATTTTGATGGAAAAAATCAATTTGTCAATGAACTCTTAAGAAAACTTAAGATCACTATTTTTTGTTTGGAATGTTACCCACAGATTTTATAGACAAAAAATTTGGCAAACCAAAAATTTTTTATTTATTAATATTTTATACATTTTGTTTGTAGTTTCCAAGGGTTGGCTTAAGTACGTTCAGTTTTTACCCGAAGTTATGGAATGCATTGGTGGCTATCCTGCATTATATCATGATGTTTCCAAAGAGACCAACACCGAAAGACTCTCTGATATGGAAAAATTATGCGTCTGGCGCACGGTTAGTCTAAGATTTCCGAAAATACGTAAGTCATCATAAAAAACAAACTGGAAATTAAAAAATCCTTTATTTTCCAAACGAATATTATAGAAATTTGATCATGGGTATAAAAATGTTTCTTCTGTTGTGTATTTTGCAGCTGAAATTCAAGAAATTTGGAATTCAATTAAAGCTTGCTTTTGCCAATACATGAATGATTTAGAATTTGGCATAGACAATAAGTGGCCGATTAATTGGTGGCGTTCATTGGCCCGATTGAAGTTCTTAGTTGAAGCTAAATATACAACAAATGAACCATTTTATTATATTATCAGTAATAAAATGTTAGAGGAAATTGAAAAATGTGCCATGTTGGAAATGAAAAGCCGGTATAATAAAAATGGTAAGTAAAATCATAACAAAACTATAACTAAACTTTTTTACTAAAAAACCTTACTAAAATAAAAATAAAAGATTCAGAAGAGAAAAAACTCAATGACGAAAGATTAAGAAAGGAGTTGGAAAATCAAATGAAAACTAACGATATTGTGAGCTCGATGATGGCCTCAGAGGGAAGAAAAGATGTTGAATTGGGCGCTTTAATAACAGCCATACAAAAATACCCTGTTATTTTTAATAAAACCGATAGTCTGGCCAAATATGAAGCTTGGAAAAAAGTAGCCAGTGAATTGCATATGGAAGGTATAAAATTTCGTTTTCATAAATATTTAAAATATTTACTTATTATTGATATCACTTTCTATAGTAACCGATTGCCTGATGTCGTTTAAAGAGACCATAAAAATGTACTTTGCATACAAGAAAAAAGATCCCATCAGTCGATGTCGTCTTAATGAACGTTACTACAAAAAATTGGATGAAATTGTACGTAACACAATGCCTAATAAATTTCCAACTAGTCGTGGTAAATTAAATATAAAAACTCCATTAGAGTTGAATCAAAGTGTTGATACGAATAGTTCTTCAAATGGTTCAGATTTAGTATTTCCCGAACGTTTTATTAGTGATATTAGTATGACGAATTGTCCTAGTAATTTAGTGGTTAAGAATTGGGTTTATGCCATTGGTAATGTAGGTATTAATGCAAACGATAATAACCATTTTAAATTGAAAACAATTTTAAGCAAATATCTCTCTAACGAATAAGAAGTTATTTAATTGTTTTCAGTAATATATATTATTAAGAAAATAATTAAGTTTAGTTTTAAAGCAAGCTTGTCTTTATTTCTTTTTGTTAAAAAAAATCTGTACTTTTAAGTCTGTAGTTATAATGAGTTTTATTTTGAAGATAATTATTAATTTTAAGATCTTGTTTATTTGGCATTCATAAATAAAATTTAAATATTATTAAAAATACATATAAAAAAGAAAAATTTAAAAGTCTTATATATTCAATATACTTTTGTTATCGAATTTTTATAGAACATTTTAATTATCGAGGTATTTTCTATAAAAAAACATTTTATAAATCGAAAAAAATTCTCTAGAATAATTTGTTTCTATAGATATTTTATTATCAATAATTTTTAATCTAAAATTTTTGTTAACGATATTTTTTTTATATAAAATTTTTGCTTATAGATAATTTTTATATAGGGAATTTCTAGTTATCGATAATTCTTCTATAGAAAATGTTTGTTTATTGATAATTTTTCTATAGAAGTTTTTTGGTTATAAAATTTTTGTTACCAATAATTTTTCTAAAGAAAATGTTTGTAATCGATCGAGTTTTCTATAGAAAATTTTTAGTTATCGATAATTTTTTTATAGAAAATTTTTAATTATTAATAATTTTTGCATAGAAAATGTTTGTTATCGTTAAATTTTCTATAGAAATTTTTGGTTATCGATAATTTTTCTATAGAAAGTTTTGGTTATCGATGAATTTTCTATAGAAAATTTTTTTTATCGATCATTTTTCTGTAGAATATTTTTGGTTTTCGATCATTTTTCTGTTTAGCTATCGATAATTTTTCTATAGAAAAGTTTGGTTATCGATATTTTTTCTATAGAAGTTTTTTAGTTATCAATAATTTATCTATAGTGAATTTTTGGTTATCGATCATTTTTCTACAGAAAATTTTTATTTATCGATAATTTTTCTATAGAAATGGTTATCGATAATTTTTTTTATAGAAAGTTTTGATGTCGATATTTTTTCTATAGAAGTTTTTTTTGGTCGAAAATTTTTGTTATCGATCATTTTTCTGTAGTGAATTTTCAGTTATCGATAATTTTTCTAAGAAAATGTTATCGATAATTTTTTATTAGAAATTTTTGGTTATCGATAATTTTTCTACAGAAATTTTTTTTATCAATATTTTTTCTATAGAAAATTATTGATTATCGAACATTTTGTTATCGTTAATTTTTTTATAAAGAATTTTTGGGTTTTGTTAATTTTTCTAAACAAATTTGGGTTATCGATAATTTTTCTCTAGAAAATATTTGGTTATCCATAAATTTTGCATAGAAAATGTTTGTTATTTTTGTTAAATTTTATTATCGTTAAACTACCTATAATAATTTTTCATTCGAAATTTTTTGTATCGATATTTTTTCTATAGAAGTTTTTTTGGTTATCAAGCAGTTTTCTATAAAAAATTATTGGTTATCGATCATTTTGTTATCGTTAATTCTTATGTAGAGAATTTTTGGTTTTCGTTAATTTTTTAAACAAATTTTGGTTATAGATAATTATTCTCTAGAATACAAATTTTTTATTATCGTTAAACTACCTATAAAATTTTTTTCACCGATTATTTTCTTTATAGAAAAATTCAAATTATCGATAAATTAACGGCAAATTTAAGTTTTTGATAAATTTTGTATGAAGAATTTTTCTTATCAATAAATTTTCAATAGGTAATTAAAATTATCAATAAATTTATAGATATAAAAAATGTTCGTTAACGATCATTTTTCTATATACATTTTTTGTCATCGATAATTTTCTATAGAAAAATTTAAGCTATCGATAAATTATATACAAAAAATTATTTATAACGTTTCCATAGATAATTTAAACATCAATACATTTTTTATAAAATACTTAAGTTATCGATACATTTTCTGTAGAAAATTAAAGTTTTCGAAAATTAATTTCCATTAATCGATTATTTTATTATTTAAATAATAATTCTTTTAAAGAACTCTTAAAAAATGTGTATCACACCTATAGAAAGAAATCTTAACAATAGTTAGCATTCAATAATTTTGAATTATTCTTTAAAAAAAAGAAGCGCACGTGAAGCTACAAAAGATATTTTACTTTTTTTTTACCATTTAAGAATATAATAAATGTTTTCCAAACTTTTAAATTAATTATTAATTAATTCTTTTCATATAAGAATTTTTACACAAAAACAAAAAGATCTCTTCAACTACTTTAATAATTTAAAACAAATTCATTCTTGAAATGTTTATATTTTGTTTTATGCATAATTTATGCAAATGACATTATTGACAACATACAAATTTTTCGTTGGTTAAATTTACATATTGATTTTTTGACGATAAAAACATTTAATACTATATAAAAATCGCAATGTTTTGTTTAATGAAAGAGAAGCAAGAAAATAATCATAACTTCAGTATTTAGATATTCTTAATTGATTAAAACGTTATTAGCTCAACTATCAATCCATAAAAGACTCTTTAAGATTTTAATTTATGATCATAGCTCATTTACTGTGACGTACATAAGGATCTATTAGAAATATTGGAAAAGATATAAAAATAATAAATGTACCCTTAAATATAAGCGAAAAGAGATTAAAAATTAGCATTGATTTAATTTAATGAAATTATAAATAATGCCATAAAGTTTTAATAAGCTTTGCAAATTTTTTTGCTAATTAAAAATGAAGTCAAATAACAGTTTTAATAAACTGTTCAAGAATCTATTAAAATAAAAATTTAACATATTTAAAACAAATATAAGAATAATTCTTTACTTGTTCACATCAAATCTATAAAAAAATGAAATCAAAATATATTTATAAAATTTCCATACTAAATAAAGTTATTGATAACTTTTCTACAGTTATTTCCAGTTATTTAATAAATTGTTTATGTAGTGCTCTAGTTATCAATATCATTTTTAAAAGAAAACTAAAGTTATTGATAAATTTAATATTAGTGGAGACGAAGCTGTGAGTGCTGCAGGGATCTGAATACGCAACACAGCTAATCTGTTGATAATACATGAATGATGAATCATAACCTATTCGAGGTGTCTCCGTACTAGTCAGAACATGGCGTAGCAAGGGCTCTGCTTCAATAGGTTATAATATAAATTATTTAGATGGAGAATAAGAATAAATAAAAACACTTTTAATATTTCAGAACTGGTCGTCATGGAACTAATTGCAACTATATCAGAGTCTCAGGATCCTAATAGTCGCAACTAACTCAACACGAGTGGCGAACCTGAGGATGATATCTCAGTGCTGGGGGATTGAATTCCTAATACCACTGATGTAAACATTCCAAGGGATGTTAGACGCAGGCGAAAAGTGCCAATGACCGATCAAGACTATGCGGGTCCGCACGAAAGCTCCTTAAGTTCTATGTGGATCAAGGCATCAACATCGAAAAGGCACGTGAGTTATGCCTGAAGCCGATGAAAAAAGCTTCGTAATGAACTGCGTAATCTTGAAATTTCTAGAAGAAGGTGATCCTATGATTCTGTACAGTCCTCCCCTATGGATATGATCGAAGTCGAGCGAGTGGCAGTCATACCGTCAGACTTTCCGACCAATATTTGGCCTGATGAAAATTTAAAACTAACAGCAGTCCTACTCAAAATTATGGAGCTTCAAAAAGGCAGTGTTTTACCACAATTTGCAGTCTGCATTTTCATGCCGGGGTGGTTAATATTCGGGTTCAAGTTCCTATCATTCAGTCCTGGAAAGACGCTGTGCTAAAAGTCGTCTCTGAGAAAGAGGTTACAAGGCTGATATATTCGTTGGTAATTTCCCCGAAAAGCCTAAAACCATAATGAGTACAATTCTGCCTTTAATCGAGGTTCAAAACGATATTTCAGCAAAGGTAATATTGAAGAAATTATCTTTGCAATTAACTCAAACTCGACTTGCAGACTCAAGGAGAAGGTTCAGCACATAGGCTATGGGTTCGGAACTGTTCTCATTAGATCCAAAAAATGGGCAATATGGAGTCAGGAATAATGTACCCAAAAAATCCAAAGTGTTTGACAAAGCAGGATTGTTTAAGTCCGACGCCAAGTGTTTACAATATCGGCAAAATTTTGGCCGAATACCGAAACTGAAACTTTTTAGACAAATTGGTTGAAATCTTTCTAAATTATAAAGGTGGCAGAACTGTTTTTCTTAAAGTTTCTTACCACTTGCATTGCTATGTGTGAAACCTATCTTACAAGCAGATAGTTTCTTTTATTAAATAATAAAAAATATAATAATTGTCTAACAATTCTATTTGGTTGTATTTTGAAAGTCGGGGTTCACACACAGCAATTTTCTTTGCCGCAATTCTGACTTTGTAGGCGAGAGAGGTAAAGAGAATTTAAAAGTTTAGTATTACCTTCACCTCTCTTTCCTATAAGCTCAGAATTGCGGCAAATAAAATTGCTGTGTGTGAACTCCGACAAAAAGATGTATGAAGGACAAAAGACAAATACACTGCCGGTCAACAGAAAAGGTTCAAGATTTTCGTTACATTAAAACTCGCATTATTTTTAATATAATAAAGGAAGTTGTATTTTTTAATCTTGATTTCTTAAGTCTTGAATTCTAAGATGTTTAATAGCAAGAAATAATTAATAAAAAACTAAGTAACGGATTTTTTCCAACAAACATATTTTTAAAGGCAATTTTTTTGGCTAATCTGAATAGGTTCATTAAGAATAAAATCAATTTGCGTCAAGTATTATTATTATTTGTTTACCTAATATTTTCAACAATTTTCTATAAGAATCTTTAAAAATTGGTCGTGCAAAAAAATTTTCCGATAAAGAAAAAAGCAAAATTATATGGAAAGGTTACCAAAAAAGGTCCAAGAGTTCATAAGTTGTGGTTAGAACTATAAAATTTATATTTTTCTGTAATCTGTAATATAACATCAATAAAATAAAAACTCCAGGATTAACCGTTTTCAAATTATGAATTATATATGTATATGTTAAGATTTTTTCGATCTCGCTCCTTATTTTAGCTTCACAGCATAAATTGGGGACTTTAACTGTTATGACTTTTATCATAAAAGTCAAAGGACTTTCATAAAGATCAAAAAGGTGAAATTAAATAAGTTGTCTGATATATGGTTCTTAGAGTTTTTTGTTTTGTTTAAAAATTAAAAAAAAAAATGAAATTGAAAAAAGATTCGGCTGTGCCGAATCTTTGATACCCTTCACCATATTACCATCTTACTATCTTTTCGACATCATATTACCATATTACCGACAAATAATAAAATTTTCGCCTTAACGTATGCTTTCATATTTTCACATATATAAATCTAAATTTTTTTCATACTACGAAAATTATATTAAAAAAAAACAATCATAGCAGGCTTTGCTTTTAAAAAATAAACAACAACAAATCCATATTTATTTATTTTTTTATGTGTGTACATACAAACTGACTGCATATACAAAGAACAACAACAACACTGTTATTCATTATATAGGCAAAAACGTCACTAATAGTCATTACAATGCTTAATATACATGTTTGTGTGTGTATTTATATTCTTAACAGATTTGTTTTTGGGCCATAACTCTGTTGATTATGAACGAATTTGGTTTATTAAAAAAAAAACGAAATTTTATAAAAACATTTATGACTGATCTATATAAAAATAAAAATCTGTAGCTTGAACAAGGGCTTCAAAAATAAAAAATTCGTTTTCCCCGATATCTCAGTTATTAATGAACCGATTTATTTAATTTTTTCAGAACAAAAATTCAGAAAATAATTTCCGAGCCCCCTTTAAAAATTCGAAGTCCCTGGTATATGCAGAGGCTTCAGAAACTGAAAAACCGGTTCCAAAAACATTAAAGCATATCTCCGCCATTTATAAAACGATCCTGCTGATTCAAAAAACCGAAATTTTATAAAAATATTTGTGACCGATCTGTATAAAAATAAAAATCTATAGTTTTAACCATGGCTTCAAAAAATAAAAAATGCGTTTTGTCCGATATCTCAGTTGTTATTAAACCGATTTATTTCATTTTTTCAGAACAAAAATTCAGAAAAAAATATCCAAGACTTCTTTGTAAAAACGAAGTCCCTAGTATATACAAAAGCTTCAGAAACTGGAAAACCGGTTCTAAAAACCGGTTTTTTTAAAATATCTCCGCATTGTATGAACCGATCTTGCTGAATTCCAATAGCAAAATTCTCGAAAGCATTTCCGATCGTTTGATATATATATTATATATGTCAGTTATCGGTGGGCTTCATAAACTCCATTTCAACCGACACACGGACGGACATGGTCCTATCGTCATCATTTCTTACAAGGATCCCGAAAATGTAAACTTTTTTGCTCTCCGACGAAAATTGTGGGAATTACAAACGGAATGACAAACTTATATATACCCTTTACACCTGTGGTGAAGGGTATAATAACTGTTATTTTCCCTCTCTGGTATAAATCTCAATGACCCCTTTGCTATAAAAATTTGTAGTTATCTGTTCATGCTGATGTTGTTGCATACATTTTTGAATAGCCACTGAAGAATAGCATGTTTTATTGTAAGAATGCTTCAATATGATTCAACGACACCTTTTCCATACAAATTACTGCTGCTGCTGCTGTTATTTTTGATGATGGTATGTTGTTGTGGTGGTGCTGATGACTGACTGACTATAAGAATAGATCTTTATTTGGTTGAACGTTTGTTTAAATGGTGTGTCAGTCGTTTGACCATTTACTTAAATGTTTAATAAATTGAATGTATGACTCTCAATAATTCTTGCAACACACTCATTTATTGTACTGTATAGTATGTAAAAAAGGTATTCCAGTAAAAACATTAACAATTGATGACATAAAATAATGTCCGTTACAAATCACTACCAATACATTCAAATATGACCAAGAAAAAAAGCAAAAAAAAAAAAAAAAAAAAAGATGGCGAAAAGTTGTCAAGCACATACATACTTGAAAGAAAAGAAAAAAATCCATCCATGTCTTTTTCTTTCTTCAATTATTTACAATGACGCTTTTGTCTTTTTTTTTTTTTTTTTCTTCTTTTTCAATTTCGTTATTTTTCTCTTGAACATTGATGGCTTTAAGACTATTTTAGCCAAAAGATGAATGTTTGGTTTATGGCTTTAAAAGCCTTTTGTGTGTGTTTGAGTGTGTGTAAGTATTTAAATAGTGTTTTAAAGTTTTATGACCATTAAAACGCAATTATTATTCATGATACATAACGCACAAAAGTAACAGAAGAAGCAACAGAAGTAACAGCAGCAGCATTTCTCTTTGGGGCACAACAAACAACACTTGCCTCGTACCTCGTCTGCATGCCATATTCAACTAACTACAACAGTAACAACAATAGCAACTTCTTCTTCTCCAGCCAATGTAATGCCAATCGATCTTTGATGACTTTTCTTGATAAATATTTTCCTCGTTTATGGTTTTGTTATTGTAAATGTGTTAGTATATGTATACATACATACATATATACATGTATGTGTGTGTGTATGAGCTTCTGTATTCATTACTTGACTGTTAAGAGTTGGCCGTTGTTTTAATAAAGCGAGGGAGTGTGTTAGTCGTTGCGGTTTTGGATGCATGATTTCTGGAAAATTTATCACCATTCATTAGAATTCTGTTGTCATCTTTATTTAAAGAAATTTATAAATTTTGAAATACACAATAAACTCAAATACACTTGCATAGATATGCATAAAAACAATGAGAAGAAAACAAAAGAATTAACTTAATAACCAGTATTAAACTCTTAAGGATGTATTATCATGAGTTTCTTGATAATTAAGATACGAGTAATGTATTGCATACAATTGGTAAGGTACTCTAAGGAATGTTTGAACTTTAAGTATAAAATTATCACATATATTATTATAATATTGAGAAGCAGGAATGTAATGCTTTTTTTAAATTTTAAATACAAAGAACAGTTCCATTTGTTTCCCATATAAGTTAAGATATTTCTTTAAATCGTGGAATTTAAGTAGATTATACAACTTGTTTGTTTGATATTCTCCTAATATAAAATCGGAAGTACTTGGAAGTTAAATAATTAACAGCTTTTCTTGATAAAAAAAACATTTTCAGTTTTTTGTGATTATTAATAACTTACAAAAATGTAAAACATACATTTTGTTCTAGAGAGAACAACACGTCTGATTTGAAGTTAACCTATTCAATAGATAAACATCCAAACCCGTTTTTAAATCACTGCCTTCAAAGAGCCTAGATCTGTATCCATTATTTAAATTATTGAGTTGCAGGTTTTAAGGTCATCTTCTTCGCATATAATCTCATTGGATAGTTCCTTGTGAACTGAAATAAACGTATGTCCTGTGTTGTCACATAATTTCCCTTCAAATATTTGGGTTCATCCATTGAATGTCAGCCATTCTCCCGACAGTAGAATTCTATTTCCCAACTTTTAAATTCGTTCTTAAATTTTTGAAATGATTAACCATTCCAACATGATATCATGCAGAATTACTTCTCCGCTTTTTCATTCCCTATGATGCCTTGAAAGCCTGCACATATAAATAACATTCCCACGATTAGAGAGGAGATAAAATACCGCAGCATAACTTATATGCTTGTATATCCATCCTTCTTAGGCGCCTGTGACCCTCAAATGTTAGCAAATCCCTTGCAAAGGGGTTAGGTTGTTCACTTAGTTTTGCATTATAAGTTATACTGTGGTATTTTATCTCCTCTCTAATCGAGGGAATGTTGAAGTCCTTATGGATGTTATTATTCCTGATATACCATGGAGTTCCTGTTATTATCCTCAAGAGTTTCAACTGTCTTCTATGCTATTTTTCGATATTTGAAGAAGAGGCTGTTCCCCAGATAACCATATTGGTTTTATTGCTACCTTATACCTTGTAGTCCAGGTCTAGAGATGGCCGTGAGTCAATTAACCAAAGCATTTGAGCAAATTTTATTTTAATTTGTGCAACTTTAGTATCCACATGATGGGTCCATGTTAGTCGGCGGTTAAGGTGAATACCTAGATACTTTGTTCTGTTCAGGAATTATGACAATATTAATCTGAATAGGGGGGAAATTTTCCCTATTTAAAGTGAACGTGATCTGAACACATTTCGCAGCATTTATCCTATTTTTTCAGCCATTGTGCAGACATTTTTCCAACTCGTTTATATGAGACTGGAGTTGTTCTGTTGCAGTCACAGGATTTTCATGTATGCTTACGAAGCCGGTATCGTCCGCAAAAGTTGAATTATGTGTCATTAGGCTTATGGACATATCGAATGTGTATAGTATATATATGGGAGAGGTCCTAAAATACTTCTTTCGATCTTATCTGAAAAGATCTATTTATTATATAGTTTTTCAATTGTTTATGAAAATTTTCTAGTTTTGTGCCAGACTTTATCAAAAGCTTGAGAGATGTCAATAAATACTCGTAGTGCAGAGCAATATTGTTTGCACTCGAAAACTTTTCTTAAGAGATTAGTAATTCGGTGCACTTGTTCTATAGTGCTATGTTTCTTCTGAAATCAAATTGATTGTTAGTTATACTGCAGTTATTATCAAGGAATACTAAAGTTTCTGGAGAAGCATTTTTTCAAAAAATTTGACTAAATTGATAATAAGCTAATTGGGCGGTATTAATTTACTTGGCTATCATCTTTACCTGGTTTTGGTATCATTACTATTTCGGATAATTTCCATAAGAATGAAAAATATCCAGATAGTAATATGGAGTTGAAAATAAATAGAGTTGTAGTGATATTGTCAGCGCCGGGAGATTTTCATTCCTTAATGGACGGGGTACCATTTAATTAATAACAGTAGGCGAAACGCAAGAGTTCGTGCTATTTGGAGTGAAAACAGTCTCTAAGTGAGTGGCGAACGCCTCGACTTTTTCAGTATTATTTTTAGCCCATTGACCGTTTTGAAGTCGTATAGGAGACTTGTATTGCATATTTTTAATTTTTTTTTACTGCCTTCCATCGGACGTCACGTCGGCTTGTTTTCTCGGAGAAAATTCCTCCAGGATTTACTCATACGTGGTAGAGTAAATCCTGGCTCTCTACACTCTATAACGTTGACTTGCTTATTATAGAGTCGTGTTAAGTTAGACAGGATACACAAGGTCTAGCAGTACCTTGTAATTTCTTAGGTTTTAAAACTGTAGAGCGCAAGCTAGGACCTAAAAGTAGGTGCTACGGTAACCGGCTGCCCCAAGGACCAACGACCATTTGCAGTGGTCTTTGGTTCTTGGCCGGTTGTTGGTGAGACCTTGATAGGGGGTCACGTTGTGGATTATGGTTTCAATTGTGTTGTCTGTTATCTGTAAGATCGGGAATATTATTGAGGTCTGTAGGCTAGTAAGTAGGTTGGTCACAAAATATGGAATCTAGTTTGTTGGATGATATTGCTTCAAATAATTGCCTACCTCTGGGAGTTGTTAGACGAGAGCCTAAAAAGGTGTGTTTTGAGTTATAGTCACCTGCCGCTATAAATCTTGGGCCTAAAGATGCAAAATAATCATTAAACTATGATTAATAGAATATCTTGGAGGGCAATATATAGAGGATATTGTTATCGGAAATCTTTATTGAAGTGGTCTGAATGTTATCCCTTCTATGTTCTGGTATTGGAAAATCTTTACTAACTAATATTGCTGTCCCTCCGCATGCCCTACCGTTAGGCTGCTTTGTGTTATAGGTGTTTCATTTATTCTGAAACAATTCTTTTGAGTTTTTATATGTCCAATATTTGGATCACTTTTGTACACAAACTCTCTTCTGTTTAAATTAGTACAAAACTTAGTAATCGATTTCACAGAGTTACAAAATGAAAAAAACTCTGCGGACCGGTGTTATTACGGATACACGGTATTAATAAATACTAAGCCTCTAATCCATTTATTTGAATTGACTCTAGTTCTCGCTATAAATCGCGATTTGTAAAATTAATGAAGTGTCCATATCTCAACCATATCTCGAAAACGACTTGTCTGATTTTGTTCAAAGTATTAAAAACATATTTAAAAAAAAATTATGTATTTTGTGATTTTTTTTTTTTTTTTAGAAAATAGGCGTAAATCTTTATAACTGTTGACCGTATTAAAAAGTAATGTAAAAATTACTTGAAGACAATTTTAATAATAATGTTTTGATACTTTTTGAAGGAAATTAGACAAGTCGATTTTGAAATTTGCTTCAATATATGATGCTACCTCCTTAAAAGTACAAGTCGCAAGTTATCGCGAGAGCTAGAGTCAATTCAAAAAATGTGGATTAGAGGCTTAGTACTTACTTAATACCATGTATCCGAATAGAGAACTCTATTCCGTAGAATATGTTTCGCTGTGTTTTAATTAAAAATTATTTGGACATTTTAAATTTTAACACATTTATTTAATTTAGAGATTTTTCTTACTCCTCCTTCTCATTCTGTCATTATATTCAGATTTAGAAGTAGTTTAGAAGATATATCTTCATTAGATAATATACATCGATAGTTTTTTTATGAAATCCATAAACTCTTTGTTACACAGCTATTAATTAATGAAAAAATTCGGGTGAATTAGAATTTTGAATGTTAATATATTATAATACATAATATTACAATTCTTTTAGCAATTCTCTTTTAGATTTTATACACAGAAAAAAATATTTCAAATAATTTTTTAATAAAATTATTAATTAACTTTATATTGAAATTTAATTATATGATTTATTAATATAATTAATTTTCTAATTGGTTTACAGTTTTGTTTTTTAATAAATTGAAAGCTGTTAATAAAATATAAAGAAAAATTAAATATTTGTCTATAAAAGTACAAAAATAAAATAAATTTAAGTAAATTTTCAAAAATTTTCAGCTTATTGCATCTATTTAAGGAAAAGAAGTAATAATAATATCAATTATTCTAGTTATTAATATTATCATTTTGATGATTGGAGCAAAATCAATTAAAAATTTATTAATATTACAAATTTCATAATTAAAGTCCATTTTTACTTTTTTCTGTGTACATTTCTGAGAAAATTTTTTTTAAGGAAATGCTTGAGGAAATTTTTACCTCTGCATTTAAATTTCTTTTGTAACGTTCTGCTGACACTAATAAAAAAATCAAAATAAAAAATTAAATGTGATGTATTCAATAAAAGCCATCACGACTTTACGCCAAACCACAACTATACATTGGCATCCTATAAAATTGTGTCTCCATAGTTTTCAAATGCTACTAAAAATAAAAACCAAAATAACTTAAACATCGATGAACGTTTATCATAAGATTGACATATCGAATCACGATTTATGTTTTACACATAAATTCAGCAAAATTACAGACAAGTAGTCAGTCAAGAAAACAAACAACTACATATTTTAGCAGCCAGCCAGCAGCAAGCAAAGCTTTCACCCAAAACCAAAAAGACAAATTACAAAAAATAAATACCTCAACATATTTTTACGTACAGTAAATGCACCATGATATTCTTCTTTAATTTTGTCAAATAAAACGTAATCGTTCCAATAGTTATAAGCCCTTTAAATGATTTCTTAAGAAAAATATAAATGAATTTATTAAAATATGATTATTGGTCAGACATTATTGTGCCTGAATATTTAATAAAGTTTATTTATATGGATGGAAATCAAAGAAAAGTATAGAATTCTTATAGTAAGAAAAAATATAATTACTACATTATGGAATGTGTCTTGTATGTTTCTTTTTTCCTATCTCTTTCTCTTTATTTGAAATGTCATTTATGGGTAACTCATCCGTTAAATGTCCAACTTTATGGATGGTAAAGTCTTCTGCTTGACGGCATTTTTTCTTGGATTAACTGTCCGTTTTGTATGTCTGTCTATCTATCTGTCAGTCTTTATGTGTCTTGTAGTCTTGTCTATTTGTGGATTTCTCCAAAAAATGCAAATTAATTATACTCTGTTGTTGTAATATGTGTAATGTGTAATATTCGAAGTATGTAAGGTGAGTTAGAGATGAGTAAGTGAGTAATTTAAACCTATGATGATATACACGGTTTCCACCTCTCCATGCTTCACGGACCCTTTTAACATTTTTTGTTTCTTCGCATACCCCTTGATTTTTAGAATAGAAGAAATTAAATTACCAAAAAAAAAATTTCTTTGTTTTTACTATCTTTTTAATATTGGATCCAAGCGTGATCTAAATTTGGATTTTATGAACTGTAGGGCAGAAAAATTAGTTTCGCATGAACATATAGATACAAATTGTAGCAAAAGTTTTAACCCTTCATTCTTAACTAACGTGTAAAATTCGTAACCTTTTAACTAAAAATATTCAATCAAAAGTAAGTTTTTGCAGTTGATTTATTATTTTTTTAATTCTATTTCTAATTCTTGAAAATTATTGGGTATGTCATCAATTGCATTGTTGAATAGATTAAGAAATAAACTGGTTTGAAATTTTGGTTTAAACTCCGGATAATATTTGAATATGTTATTTTTACTTACATCAGATGAATCCAAGATATCATTTAACACGTCTTTTTCATAAAGAAATTTTACACATAAAAGCACTTATAGAATTAAATTGCGCACGAAAAAATCCGTGCATGATTTTAGGCTTATAACTTTTGATGTGGTGAAAAATAAATAATTCTGTTAACTGGTTTACATTTGTCATTAATAGCAGTTTTTTCTTAAAATGAAAATTGAACAAAAAACACCTAAACCCATAATTCAAAATTTTGATAAAAAATCATGACCATTGAAAAGAAATCTGCAAGTGGAAGAAAAATTTCATCTTCAGACTGTAGGACACACACGAAATAGAAAGGATTTAGAAAGTTATTAATAAAAATGCAAGCAAGAATTTAGAGATAAGAAATAGCGTGAAAGTACTTCAGACTAATTTTTTAAGAATTATGATTTCTGCATAATAGACGATAAAACATTCGTATTGGCTGACTTTTTCTAACTTCCAGGCTGCTGCAGATGCTAGAGGGAATGTTGCAGCATTATAAAATATTTAATGAAGAATTGATAAATGTAAAGATCATAAGTACTAAAATTAAATTTTTTTTACAGACTCAAAAAGTTGAAATTTTCATCAAAATTTTCAATTTTTGACAACTCCTGGATGGGTGAATGTTCAGAACTTTTCAAAATTACATTTGCACGTTTTATTGAGGTCCAGTCTTTCAGAAAATGTCAACAAATTTTAATAATTTTTTTAACAAAATTTAAAAAGGGTAAAGCCCAAATTACAATAGCGCATAGTCAGCAGCAGTGTGTGCTGCAATATTCAGCTGATTATTTAGAATGCACTGTTTGTTATGGTGTTTATTACATTTAGTCAGCAGCAGTTTGCAGTGCTGTTTCATTTAGCCCTGTTTCTAAATTCACTGCGCTGCATTCAGATTGAGAGCGAGACAAAGAGAGTGAGCAAATAAATGAGAGGCTAAAATACACAAGTAGAACAAAGCTAAATGGTGGTTGTAAATTGTGGCTGCCTATGCAGAATTGTAATTATAACGGCAGCAACATGTTGTGCTGACAGTGATCAGCTGATAATTTTTGCTGATACTGTTGCTGACTACGCGCTATTGTAATTTGGGCTTAAGTGTATCGGTAGTAGGCAGTTTAACGTTTTGTCTTAGTTTGAAGTTATCTGCGGAAGAATGTAAACATTAGATAGATATATATTGTAGTCGAAATGCATTTCCCAATATTCGACATGTAATGATCCAATAGTTTGCATGGTATTTTTATAAGTAAATATAAACAAATTGTACTGAAATTTATCTTTTATGCCAATTATCCTATAAAAAGTGAATATATTGAATTTTTCATTGTAGAAAATTTGTGTTTTTGGCATCTTGAGTGTGCCAAAACTAATTTGCGAATTAATATACTTTAGAGTGTGCCTAGAAAGTGTTTTCTTTGGAACAAATGATATAGGAACACAACTCAAATGAAGCGAATCAATGCGCTAAATAATGAAAAACATTTAAAACTTTTTAAAATTAAAATTATTAAAAATTATATTTAAAACTTTTTAAAATAAAATTATTAAAATATATAATTTTATTTTTTATTCAATTATTATTGGCAACTGCTATTATCATTGACTTTGTTAAAGCTGAATTTACATTTTAAAATTATATGAAATTTAAAGCACTAAAAATTTTAATGAATTTTTTATTTAAAAAAAAACAAACAAAATTAAATTTTGGCGATTTTTGATTAACAATTTGGCAACAGAGGCTCCCATAAATCTGACAACCCTGCAGTCAGATATTTATGAAACAGTTTTAATCCCTTTAAAGACTTCTAGTGAGTAAATGGGATAATGGAGAGTTAGGAAAATAATTAGTACTTTCTTGTTGGAGCACTGTAGGAATGAATATTACTACGATATCCGAAATGCACTTTCCATAGCGTTAATACAAAAAAAAAAAACTTTTTTCTGCTACTTCACGGATTTTTTGCATAATTCTATGTTATGCAATTTGTAGAATAAAATTAGCTTTTTTGAAAAATGTTTGCAAATTAGAACGATTATTGTCTGTATTAAAATTCTGTGGTAAATAAAAATTTTGTTAAAATTTCTAACTTTACCGTATTGCAAAAAATTATACCAATTTGTCTTTAAAATTTTGAGTTTAATATTCCTAAATGCTTTGTTGCCTTAAAATTAGCACTTACTTGTAAAAATTGTACGAAGTTCTCTAATATAATTTAATAATTTTTTTGCGAAATTTAATTAAGAATTTTTTAAAAATTTAACTTTTTTTAGATTTTTTTCAGCCTTTTAATAATAACGGTATTTTAGTTTCGGTACCGGTATACCGTTATAATTTAAAATACCGTTACCGAAATAAAAATAAATTGCATACCGATACCGTTATTCGTTTCGGTTTCTAACCTTGGTTCCTACGCTATTGTGTAGTCAGCATAGTAAAGTTATCTAGAAAAGTGTAAAAAATTTAACATGATGACAATTGTATTCATGATTTTTAAAAAATATATCGTACACTCCATGAAAGAACGCCCGAAAAATGGTATTTTTTTACATGATGGCTTTCAATTTCTATAATAATTTGTATACATAAACTCCATTATCAATTTCGCTTTTTTATTTTCTCAAAAACCAAAAAAATTTCAAAAGTATGTAACTTTGAATAGCAATATCTCTGGGAAGGCTTTGTAAATTTTAATGATTTAAACGGCCTTTGAATTTCGCATATGACGGCTTTATGACGAACATTTTAAAAATAATAAGATTTTTTAGAAATGCATTTTAATGCAATTGCATTTTTCAAATGAGTTTTTCTTTAAATATGCTACTAAAAATTTTTAATTTTTTAACATAATTGAAAAGTTTGGAATCTTTACATTTAAATAAAATTATAAAAAATTTTTGGTACGCGAAAATCTTATATGTATAATACAAAATTTTTCTTGTTTTTGTAATTTTCTTTAAAATTTGTATAAAAGTTAACAAAATAAAAAAGTTTGTAATTTAAAATATTCATATCTCTTGAAGTTATTGATGGCCATTGTATTTTTTTGTAATTCGGTCAGCATTTCCAAAATCTCTTTTTCGTACCAAAATATTTTAAAAATATAAATGCAGTTTATATATGCGTTTTTGTTAAATGAAACGAATTTTTAAAAAATAACACAATACATTTTTTTTGAACAAAATAAATAAAGCTACTCATGATACCAGAAAAATATATTTTTTATATGAAAAAATTTAAATTAGTTCAAGAAGAGGCGAAATTGTGCATAGTATATGGTGCGTTCCAAAAATATGATATTTTTATTTTAATGTAAAGACTCCATGCTTTCCAAATATGTAAAATAAATTAAAAAATTTTATTGGCATATTTAAAGAAAAATGCATTTAAAAATGCAATTGCATAAAAATTGCATTTTTAAAAAATATTTTCTATTTGTAAAATATTCATATATAAGCTGATATAATTACAATTCAAACGCCTTGTTTAAATCATTGATTACCCCAAAGCCTTCCCAGAAATATTGTTATTTAAAGTTGTATACTTTCGAAATTTGTTAGGTTTTTTTGAAAGTGAAAAATCGAAATAAAATCGCGAATTTTCTGAATTTCGCGAATCTGTAAACGGAAATCTATATAGACATCCATAGACCTTTTGCGTGCAAAATTTTATAAAAATCGAAAGACACTTGGTAAATTTTTGGGAGTTCTTTCATGGAATGGTCGATTTATTAACTAAAAATGCTTCTCCTAAAAAAAATAGATTTTTCGAGTTATTACGTTGTTGCAGAATATGAGCGATATGTAAATATACTTGCTTATTTTGATGCGCATCCCTACCCCTTTTGATGCGACAAATAATATTTATTTTGTATTGGGGCTACTATTCCTCCTAGACTAATCCGCCCCATTTTAATTTCAGCAATGCAGTATGATAAGAAAATAAGTAGTTACCACAAAGTTTGACGGCTCTCACTTATTTAGATATCCCACTATATTTTCATCTTAACTAAGCAATTTAGTAGGACACATTTTTAAATCTCTCATTCATACCATTCTTCAGATATGTGATGATAAATATTTATTATGATCAGGGCAAGTTTTTCAAGCTTTTCGCTTGGAAAGTAAGCATTTGCATATTTCTTATAATTTATAGAAATTTCATCTACTTTCACTAACTTCGAATATTCGAATTTTACATCGAATACTTCGAACATATCAGAAATTAATAAAAATCACATTTTTAATCGATTTATGTACTTTTTGTAATACATTTTTTATCTGAAAAATTAAATCAAACTTTTTCAGCTAAAAACTGAAATATTATAATATGTATATCTTTTATTTTATTTTTGTTATAAATTTTGAAAATTTGTATTATTTTTCCTAAATTCGAAAACATTTTTCTATGTTCGAAAAATTCGAACATGGACAAAAATTTAAATTTTATTCAATTTTTATTACTTTTCTTAGATTTTTTAAATTTCAACTGTTTTTCTTATATTCAAAATTGGTTTCGAAAATAGCCTTAAGTTCTAAAATTCGAAATTAAATTAAAGTTTTTCGAACATAGCTAAAAACTGAAAAATTTTAATATTTATTTCTTTTATTTTATTTTTGTTATAAATTTTTATTATTTTTCCTAAGTTCGAAAAGATTTCTCTATGTTCGAAAAATTCGAACATGTTTAGAAATTCTAAAAATTGTAATTTTATTCAATTTGTATTACTTTTCTTATAGATTTTTAAATTTCAACTGTTTTTCTTTTGTTCGAAAATTCGATATTAGTTTCGAAAATAGCTTATAATATCGAAATTTCAACTATTTTACAAATATTGTTCTTTCTGTTACAAAATTTTAATAATTTTTCCCAAGTTCGAAAAAATGTTTCTATGTTCGAAAAATTCGAACATGTTCAAAAATTGCTATTTAATAAAATTTTTATTATTTCTCTTATAAATTTTTTAAATTTTTTAGTTTCGAAAATGGCTTAAGATTAAAAAAATCACTTTTAAATTGTATTAATATTGATTTTATTGTATATTATCGACATTTCAAGTTCGAAAATTCGAAATTAATTTCGAAAATGGCTTAAAATTATAAAAATCACTTTTAAATTGTATAAATATAGTTTTTGTTGAATATTATCGACATTTCAACAATTTTCCTTAAGTTCGAAAATTCGAAATTTAGTTTGAAAATGGCTTGAAACTATAAAAATCATTTTTAAATTGTATAAATGTTGTTTTTATTGTATATTATCAACATTTCAAAAATTTTCCTTAAGTTTGAAAATTCGAAATTTAGTTCGAATATTTATAATTAAATTTGCGTTGCTTGCAGTATAAAATATTTTTAAAATCCGAAACATTAGAAATTGTGATCGAAACATTCAAATTTGTGATCGAATTTCTTGAAAAAATAGCAAAAATAAAAAATTAAATTTAAATAAAAAAAATTCTTTTTTTGTTTATGAATTTCAAAGAAAATTTATTTGTCTTCTTTAAAAGCGAATACTTCATCTATCCTTAATAGTTTTCAAATGATTATAATTTTAATTTAAATTCAAATTTTAGTCAAATCTGCCTTATTTTGAATTAATTAATGCAAATACCTTTCAAATATAATCCAGGTATGTTGTGCTTGTATTTTCTTTTCAATTCAAATCCTTGTTATCTCAAATTCCTTATGAAATAATATTTAAATGATAAATTTATTGGATCACTATTTATCTGTGTTATAACAGACAGTGTCTTAACAAGTCTTGTTTTTTCATTCATTCTATTATTATTTTATCAATGTCACAACAATGACTGAAAGAAATTTTGTTTTCCCTTCCACTGATTTAAAATCAAGAGTATGGAACATCTTGGTCCAAGAATTTGGAGGTGTTATGGAAAAACATAATTATATGTTTTACTCATGCATTTCTTCTTTTTAAGCCATTCTGGCGTAAACAAATCAAAATTTTAGTAAAACAATTTTTTAATATTTTATTCTAAAGAAATATAGAGAGAAATTCTAAATATTTTTTTTTTTTCATAAAAACTCAAAAATTAAATTATTTTAAACCACTTCTAAATGAAATTTGTATGTATTTTTCCAAAGAATATTTCAAATCTTTCCCCTGATGTTCTAAAATGACTATAATTTTAGAAAAAAATATTTGTTTATACAACTCATAAATATGCAATGTTTGAGTGGTTTTCTTCGGTTATTTTTAACGGAACACTCTAAAGTGCATTGATATTAATATGAACATATACCTACTTTAAAAGTGACATTCCCGTTGCTCGAGTAGTTTTAAAAGAAATATAGAAATAAAACTGATGCCGACTTTAGGATTGAAGAGAAAAATGAATTTGCCTAGGTAATTGTAAACCTTTTTTGTTCCTAAGGTCGGTAGCCACTTAAATAAGAAATGCAATAATTTTTCACTTTTTCATTTTTAATTATCCACTTTTGCAACAAAGTTTGAATAGATATGTACCCTCAGGATAACTTGTTGTTATAAAATGGCATAAATTGTTATGGTAAATTACCATTTTAAAATTGTATATTTTCTTAATACATAAATGACAATTTGTTAATAATTAATAATGGCTATTCTTAATTATTGATGTTTAAATTCGAACATGCTGAACTTAGGTACACTTACCCCATATAGTTATTTTTTTGGCAAAAAATTTAAACTTTTGAGATCTGTTTTGAAATTTTGACTTTTTTTTCTTGTTATCGAATTGACATAACTAAAAAAATGTTATTTTATCATAATTTGAAAATTATAGAGCATTCCAACGAATTTTCAAAAAAATGTTAGAAATTTTATTTTAAAAGTTATGCAGCAAAATCGGAAAAAAATTGAGGAAAAAAGGAAAATTTTAATTTTTTAAGTCAAATATCTTTTAAACCACAAGAAATAATTAAGCACATTACGTATGTTTTTTCTTTGTCTTAAAAAGAAGAATTCAGAAACGTAAACATATTTAAAGTCGGTACGTATTTGTAAAAGTTACAAGCCCTGATAAGTTTTTCACCCTCAACGTGGTCAACTTTGTCCCACTGTAGCGCCGTACGTGCGACACACTCCAGCCAACAGTATTATGAAACCCTAACTCCTCTTCTATCGATGTTCCAAGTTCCATCTAAATCGGTTCAGTGGTTTTAAAAATCCAGACTTATTACCATTTAATTTGCATTTGGCCCCACTGTGCAGTATTGTATTTCGCGTAATTCAAGGTTTACCATTATTGTTTAAACGCGATATATCTGCGTTAAATAAAAATGCGTTTTTGTTCTTAATAATAAATAGAAAAATAAAACGCGATCATTAAAGTAATGATATCACTTTTCCCTGAATTAAACCCCATTTTCGAGAAAATCTGTATTGGATTAACCTTGGAAAAAAATTCCATACATTGTTTAATGAAAACAAAACTAAAGTTCGACTAATGGACACGAAATGTGAAGGAAATTTGCGCATGAAACCGATTTCCTATAGTTTTTAAATAGGATTTTTAAAAATTTGAAGATCGCACATTAGGCCGATCCTCTGCCTAATATGTATGTCTTCACTATATTACATTCAAAATTACTTCCCTTCAAATCACTACTCACGCTCTCATCTCAAGTAGAAGCATTAACATAATATATGAATGAATCCGCAATGATTTTATTCGTAGATGATTTTTTTTTTACTTCAGTTAAAACTCATCTATGACCGACAAATTAATTGTTGAATATGAATTAAAACAAAATTCAATAGTGATAGGTGGCAGTGTTGGTGTGGTGTTTAGTGACAACTGTTGTTCGTACACGTACATGGAATGAGAATTAAAAAAAAAAAAATAATAATAATAAACTATGAAATTGAGGTTCTCTTTGATGTGAATTTGTCGCATGCGTGAATATTTATGATAATGAAAAATTATGTGTATATAATTTTAGTTTTTTTTTTTTTACTTATTTTATTTTGTATTTTTATTAAATCCACATTTTATTTTATTTTTATTTTTTTCGTTAATTGTTGTGCGTTGAATTTTTAATTTGTTTATACACATAATTGTTATTTGTGTGATGATTTTGTTTCTGTATTTTTTTTTTATTTTATTTTTTTCGAAAGAAATTTAATGATTACTATCATAATTTGCAATTAATGTCAAAGTGTTTTTATGGCAAAACTTGTAAATTTCATTCATTCATTTATGAGCATTGAGACAGGCAGTCAGTCAGTCACTCAGTTTGTTTGTTTATACAGTAGCAAACTGTTAATGTGGCCTAAAGAGCTTCTGTATCTTAATTTTTGTTGGTTTTATTGTTATTGTTATTGTTATTTTTTTTTTTTAATTTTTCACTTTTTTTTTTCAAATTGCTAAACTAGTGTAAAGTGTGGGCGAAATTTATTCCTAAAAAGATATTTTAGCTTAAAATGGAATTTTGAGAATTAATTGTTTTATGCAAATTTTTCCAAACAAAACTAGTTAACACTACTTCACACCTTTCTATAAGTTATGTTTTATAAAACATATAAATTATCAAAATCTATGATCATCTCTAATATTAAGAGAAAGTTTATAAATCTATAAGGTTATTCAGATATCTTAACATTCATAATGCAACATCAACTTTTATAAATGTACACTTTGTAGTTATAAAATTTTCTAGCAAAAACTTAGCCTTAACTTAGAATAACTTTCTGAGTTGTCTTTAAGTCTGACCGTCAATGTAAACCTTGTAATCATCATACTATAGGTCGCAATTTTGAAAGTAAATTAATGAAATTTAATACACAGGTTTTTTATTGTGTAAGATCGACTGAAATTGGTTATGATTAGTCCATTATTTTACCTATCCTCGATATAAATGTCCTCCCGGAATAGAAATATTCACTACGTTTAAAACAAGTATCGGTCCACCATTTGTCACGGTTCCCATATAAGATTTTTTCCCCAATTTATATTACATCCCGATAAATATACTATTGATACTCTTGTCCAAATCTCTGTACTCTATCCCTCACTTTTTCATATTCTTCCCTTAGATCAACATTATTCCCTCCCCCTATTTTATCTGTATTTCTTTATGTGGAAAGCCCAATGGATTGCCCTTCTTTGCGAATTTCAATTTCAATTTCTTTTTTTTTTATAGAAAGGCTCATGGTGGTATTGGTATATTAGTAAGAAATTAATAACAATCTTAATAATAACCCATTATCCCATGGAAAACTTTTCAAAGAACTACTTGCAGGCAACCTCAAAACATATTGAATGTGGAATTGGAAAACTAACTCTAAGCTCAGTATACTGCCCCCAATATTTTCAGTATCAAAGGAAAAGATTGAACAATTCTTTGATACGTTGGGAAATCGTTTCTTGGCTTGTGGTGACTATAATGCCAAACATACATATTGGGGCTCGCGCCTAATGAATCTCAAAGGCAGACAGCGGTACAGTACTCTAGTTGATCGTAAAAACGGTTTGGATTTTATATCACCAGGACAAACTACATATTGGCCACTGATCCAGGAAAAATTCCAGATCTTATAGATTTTGTGATATGTAAAAACGTACATCGAAACTCGATAACAGCAGAATTTTCGTACGATCTTCTGACCATTCTCCAGTAGAAGTTACCTACTACGGGGAAACTAATTTTGAAACTCCATTATTTATAACCAATTGGCTAAAATATAAAAAATATGTTAGGAGTCACATCCATATGAACCCTAATATTAAGTGCGAAGAAGTTATTGATAAATCCACAAATGATTTCACATCACTAATAATCTCGACTTTAGATTATTCTAAGATTCACTTAAAAAAAAAAAAAAAAAAAAAAAATACTCAAATTTAAAACTCTTAAATAGATAGACTACTCATTGAAAAAAGAGAATGGCAAAAACACAGATCTCCTGCGGCAAAGCAGAGGCTGTCTGCTGCAAGTAAAATACTCAGAAAAGCCCTTCTAATAGAATCGTAGAAATAAATAGAAACTATATTAAAAGGCTGACAAATAACTTTTCCAGTAGAGGGACAAAGTCCTTTATGAAAAGCGGATGACACCTGGGCACGGAGCGCCAAAGATAAATCATTAAAACAGTGTGACTATATTACAAGAGATTATGTAATTAGAGCTGGAGTTCCATAGAGCAGTGTCCTTGGACCATTTCTGTATCTAATTTACACCTCGGATTTACCTATAAGGACCAGCTAGACTATATCAACATTTTCCGATGATTCTGCTATTTTAAGTTCTCACGTGGACCCATGTATAGCATCTATACAATTAGATAAATAAATACCTTAAGAATGTGGAAACGTGGTTGAAAAATTGGAGAATACGAATAAATGAACTCAAAAATTAACACGTTACGTTTCTATTAAGGAGAGTATACTGTCCACCAATCTCGCTTAACAACGTAAATATCCCACAATCTGATCATGTAAATTACCTTGGTATTCATTGGCGTCGGCATATTGAAGCCAAGAGGCTTCATATGAAAATTAAAGCTTCCTAAATTAAGCCTTGACTGTAAATTTATCCTGTATAAGACTATCATAAAACCAATTTGGACGTATGGTATCTAATTATGGGGAATGGCAAGTAACACTAGTATTGATCTTATACAGAGGGCACAATCAAAAATCCTTAGGACAGGTGCGCCATAGCACATATTGAACGAGAACATCCACAGAGACATAGAAGTAACATTAGTAAAAAAATAATTTGAAAAAATTACAGGGAGATATGCCTCTAAACTACAACAGTATCCTAACCCGCTAGCAAGATAGTTATACAGAACTCAATCTGAAACAAGGCTTCGTATAAGCGATTTACCACTCTACTAAGAACCAAATTCCAATCATGGCTCTCAGCAGAGAGCAAATAGTTTTTATTTTTAGATATAAGATTTTAATACATATTGTTAGGCATAATAATTAAAGGCAGATACAATAATTTAATAAATAACAGTAAAAAAATGTGTTTTTTTTATAGAAATGTAGACGTTTTTGCTGGAATAATTGCGAATATATTTCTCTTGGGATTGTGACACTTTATCCATCAAAAGATAAATGTTGGTTCAATGAAATTTTTCGTGACGCGGTTAGGGCTAAGAACAGGTAATTTCGTGAATGGTGTAAGGATGGAAATAACCAAACTTAACTGCTTAGTTTTCAAGCAAGGAGAGACTGCGCTAGGATATTCGAACGCCATCTTATACACAGATGCTCCCTGTCCTCCAGAATCTACCTTATGTTATTCCCAACATATTCCATTCTGAACATAATGAGAAAAAATACATAAACTAGATGACATTTTTGCTTTACTTTTGAAAAAATTTCCTCATCCTTGGCCCGTCTACTACATAGCCTTTTTAATATTTCCGTTTAATAGTACTGTTTGGGTACTTTTCTCATCAGTTGGAAAATTACTAATATATTCCTAAAAAGGTTTATGAATCTGGCCCGCGATCTGTTCCGCACTCTCAAAAGTTATGGAAAATATATTAAACTTGCCCCTTTTCCAATTATCTTGAAACGATACTTAGTGATATGTACATAGTATATATTTCGCAGTGTTTGTTCCACCTGGAACTAATGGTATTTCTCTCTGAGCAATGGCTCACGTTCAATTTACTGCATGGGAGAGAGTAGGGTAATGAATATTTCTAAAATATTTGGCCGGATCTGACATGATGCCCTTGTATAGAAACTGGTTTAATTTGGTGTAGATGATTTGTGATAGATGGAGTCTCGTAGTAGGATTTCAAATTGAAATCTGAAGTTCTCCAGACCGGACTTTTTTTCCGTCCGAGTCATTCCATTTAAAACCAACAAGCTGATTTGCTCACCTCTTCCGAATTTGATAATATTTGGTACATTATTATTATTATTTTTAAAAACACAATTTTCCTCATTTTTGAGATATTACAAATCGCGAAATATTGCGGTTATCAAACTTAAACTTGGCATTCGCGTTACCAGCGTCAATATTAATATTCTTATCGAATTTCATTAACTTCGGATGATTTTTGGAAAAAAATTGCGATTTTTCAATTTTATTACAAACAAAACAATATCAGTTGCATCAAATATTTCGTATTTATTATAACATTTATTGTAATAACTCCTAAAATATAGCGAGTCCCAGAATGCCACTTACCACGCTTATAGAAAACGTTTTAATTATTAACATATATTTTTTTAAAATTTTTAAAAATACCACTTTTCGAGATATTTGCCCGCGAATGAAAAATCGCGAGATATGGATCATTTTGATGTTGAGAAAAAAATCATATTATACATCATATTAAAGGTAATTTTGATACCTTTAATATGACATCTCAATAAATCTTATATAATAAATACTTCGAAAGATATTTGTAATTTTGTGTATGCAACTTTGTACACATTTTGAGCTATTTTGCACATTCCAACCGCGAGAATAATGATTGTACCAAATATCACTAAATTCGGAGAGGTAAAGTCAAAAATTGTAATTTTTCGTGTTGGTTTTAAATGGAATGACTCATCCCTCTTTTTGAATTTTATGGACGGCTTTTTGGGACTTACATCTAAACCAATATATTTCTTTGCAGACGACAGCAACATCTGTCACTCATATTCATTTGACCATAGACTTGAACTTTCCGATGTAAGTTTCTCTAGAATCAATTTAGATATTTACATCGCTATGTAAATGATGCATCGTCCATATGCATCATTTACATAGTGGTGTAAATTTGGAAGATTCATAATACCTTACGATTACGATGGAATCATAATATTTTCAATATTGCGAAATGCTTGGGGTTGTAAGGACATCAAACATATTTTTCGACATCTTAAATACCTAGGTAAAGCTCTTTGAAATCAATATCGATGCTCCATAGCTGAAGCATTTGAACTGATAGGTGTTACTAAATAAAGTACAAGTTTAGTACATTTTGCATTCGATTGGGGCACTTGAAAAAAAGGGAAGTAATGTATCTGGCTTATCTTTAATATTATTCTGCAACCAGCAATTACATTTTGTTAATTTTATTGTACGATTAGGAAACAATTACAATATCCCTGCACTACCAATTTGAAGAAGCGAATGTTTTTGTTCTGGAATTTCACAGTTTACACCAGGCATATGAACTAAAGATCACTGATATACAAAAATGTGTATTCAATATTTATTAAAAGCAAATACCAATATTGGCTTAATGGTTGTAGAATTAATCAAATTTGTAAAATTAACTGAATGGTTGTAGAATTAAGTAAATAGTTGTAGAATTTACTAAATGTTTGGATTTTTCATAAATATGGTTTCACATAAAAATATTTAAATCATATTATAATTGCAGTCAACCATATTAAAATTTTGATTGTGGGTAATCATTAAATTATCAAACAGAAACATAAACGTTGCTATCATAAACATTATTCAAATCAATGAAAAACGGCTATACAAACACAGAAAAAATTATTACTGTCTTTTTTTCAATTAACTCAGTTGTTTAATTTTGCAGCAAAATTTAATAAATATATTCAAGAAAAAATAAAATAAAAATAAATTTTAGTATGATTTTAACATTTTTAATTCATTCAATCATCTACTTGATTGATTTAATTAATTTATTAATTGGGAATTTTTTTCTGTTTTGTATTTTTTATAGTTTTTAGTAATTGATATAATCATTTTGGTGAGAGGTGCAAATTTAAACAAGTTTATAATTGAATGAATTATTTTCATATATATCTGTTAATTGGTGACTTTTTTCTGTGAATATGGAATATTTGTAGTGATCATGCTGTAAACATGTTTTTTCTCTGCGTGTATACTTAAACTTTAGTTAGTAGGGGATAATTAAAAAAATCGAATATTTTCAATGTGTCCAGTGCTTTGAGGACCTATTTATCACAAAGCAGATTTAAGACTTATGTCTGACTTTCTGTCACTGCTCGTTTTTAGTGTAGCTTGATCCTTTCCTGATATTTATCGAATCATCTCATGGAGAAGTCTATTTCATTCTTCAAGAAAAGCGACAAGACAAACGGCGCGTAGAATAGTCTTGAACAGTCAATCTTAAAGATTTATCTTTACTGATTTTTTGTTTTAACATGGACTTTGCCACTCACATCTGCATATATTAAAAAAACCTGCTATAAAACTTAATATCAACTTTTTTAGAAAGCCTTCGTAGCAGTTAAAAAAATACAAACAAATGAACTATTTTTAAACTAATGTAAACTTAGTTTAGAAATAGTTTGCCGATGGAAAATTCTTTGAAATCAAAAATATGTTTATTCAATCAAATTTCTTTTTGGCATCAAAATAAACTTTTGGCTTTAACAGTTTATTTTTAGAAAAAAAAAAAAAAAACATTTTGGGTGAAATTAATGATTCATAAACTCACAATCATAGAATCAGGTAGAAAGCGAAACTAAAAAAATAAAATAATATTCGTTTTCTAACAAAGCCTTAATTGAATATACATAGATATCAAAAATTCATAATTAATTCGAACAAAACGATGACCTCACAGAAAAAAGTAAAAATGGACTTCAATTACGAAATTTGTAATATTAATTAATTTTTAATTGATTTTGCTCCAATCATCAAAATGATAATATTAATAACTAGAATAATTGATATTATTATTACATCTTTTCCTTAAGTAGATGCAATGAGTTGATAATTTTTGTAAAATTACTTAAATTTATTTTATTTCTATACTTTTATAGACAAATATTTAATTTTTCTTTATATTTTATTAACAGCTGTCAATTTATCAAAAAACAAAACTGAAAACCAATTAAAAAATTAATTATATTAATAAATCATATAATTAAATTCCAATATAAAGTTAATTAATAATTTTATTAAAAAATTATTTGAAATATTTTTTTCTGTGCTCTGACAAAATTTCTTCTTTAAAGTGCTAAAAATTCAAATAAGATGATATTAATTATAAAAACCACTCCTCTAAGCAAAAGTTTTAGTTTACAACAAACATATTTAGGCAAATATGTTTGCTAATCTTAAATTTAAATTGACATAAATTAACTTGTTTAAAGCTATATAAGGAGTTTATTTCTTTACAATAAATCTTAATGGCCCCATTTAAGTAAAATATTCACATAAAATGTTTGTAAAACTTTAGAAAATACTTGTGATGTGAGTCCACAAAGTTGATATATTTTACAAGTGTAAACAACAAAACAAAAAAAAAAAAAAAAAAAATCTATGTGTGTGTGTTTTTTTTTTGGCTAAAAATGAACAAAATTGTAACAGATGTTAAGATTAACTTGTTGAATTTTAATATAATTTTGTATAGAATTTAAAATAAAATTAACATAAATTTACGGTACTTGCCAGCAAAAAACAATAGAATTTTTGTACATTTTGTTAACATTTATTAATAATAAATTGTTTTAAGAATGGGTGATTAAACTTAAATTTAAAATCACTATAAATATTTTACCTGGACCAGCTTGAAAGTCAATTATAAAAAAAATGATAATAAAAATTTCGTTTTCAGGTAAAAATTTCGTTTTCACCAACTTAATTAATGAAAGCGTTTATAAAGTGGTGTTGTTACAAAAAAAAATTGAAGTTAGCAAATTTTAGAAGTTATGTTAATTTTGGCATTAACACCAACCAACAAGCAGCATCAATTAATATTTGTTAACAATGATTATCGTGATTTTTTTTCTCGTTTAGAAAGAAGAAAAAAGAAAGGTCAATTAAAGCAAAAGTTTAACATTAATAACAAGTTAACAAGTATATGAGATCATAACGACTTTTAAATGCCCTATGGCAAAATTTTAATAACTTGTAAAGAATTTTAAACTATTAATATTTGGTAAATTGTAAATGAGATAGTGGTAAATTTTTATTAAAAATTTTTGCAATAAATAGTTATTTAATATTTCTTTACAATATGACAGAGATGGGACTATGGCTAGTTGGTAATAAGTGGTAGTAAATAAAACGCTTTCGTTTACTTAGTTGTCAGCTAAGTCTTTTTCTTTAACTTAAATTTAATTACCTTAGGTGAGTGAGACCGTAGAAAAGATCAGCAACTCTAAATTCCTTATTTATTGCAACATCTAGTTTTTATGGGACTAACTTTAATTGTAGATTAAGCCCGCTAGATTATTTAGTAATACATAACCGAGATTGTTTCGATTCTAAAAAACATTAACAAAAATATTAATACGATTACTTACACGGTTATAATAATGGACTTCTGACTTGTCCTATCCTTTAGGGACTGCTTTTTGATCTAAGTTCTAAGTTTTGATCTACACTTTAAGTCAATTCATTTCCTGCTTACTCATCCACTAATTCATTTCTATAAATAGTTTAATATTGTGTGGACTAATATGGTGGTGACAAAGATTATGTGCATAAAGAGCGTCTCTTAATTCTCCTGCATACGAAGGATAATTCCCAAGGACTGTAAAAAAATATTATTTCAAATTTTTTTAAACAAAAAATAGTAATTAAATTGTGATTTTAATTATATTGCTCATAATTGTCACGGTCTTTGATAATTGTTCAATAATTAAGTATAGATACTTAAGGATTGGGCATTTAGGATATATGAACGCTTTTAATGGTAATTGGAATATATAAAATCTGTAAATCATTCTTAAGGCTCCATTACTCTACCGTAAATGTAAATGTAAAAACGTAAATGTAACTGGAAACGTAAGTGGGTGCTTACTCAAAAAACGTAAATGTAGCCAGTACTTTGTTGTTGTTTTGTTCACATCAACATCAGTGATGTAAATTACACATTTTTTCAGTAAATCAAATTCGGTTTAAAAATCGCTAGATTTATTGGTTTGTGTTTTAGCGACTTGTATACAAAACGAAATTTGTGCTTTTATTACAAAATTTTTAAATTTTAATTTATTGATTAAACTCCGCACTTTATTTAAATTAATTTAACAAGTTTTTTCCGAAGAAAACAGCAAAACAAATTGTTCAGTTGATAAACTTATTATATCGATTTTTTACGCAGATTTAGTATATTGAAATAAAAAGATGTCAACACTATTCTTTCAGCTGTCACGTAAAAACGTAGAGCGACCTAATTTGATTAGGTTGCTACGTAACATTTACGTTTTTGAGTACACAAACACACATAACTCTCATAAGCAAAACGTGTCAGCTGATTCGCTACATTTACATTTACGGTAGAGTAACGGAGCCTTTAAATTTGGATTCGATTTCATACGGATGCTGAAAAGCAGATTGTTAATATCGTAGTTTCAATCTGTTTTGAATGTTTCGATAGTCCACTTCTATTCGATTACGCTGGCTTTCAAACTGCTGTTTAAATTTTGTCATTTAATGTTTTCAGTTAATAAAAATTTTAATATGGTTGACTACAAAAATTATTTGTTTTTTTTTTTTTTTTATTGGATAAATATCATTACTTCTACAGCCATTAAATATTTGCAATCTATTTCCTTGTTCTTAAATCGTATTCTGTTTTTAAACCATATTAATATTATTATCCCCATAACAATAAAATGTTAAATATATATATTTTTTATCCTTTTTACATAGTGGAAAAATTCTAAACTGCATAGTTTTTAAATATTTGTTTTCCAACTTCAATCTAATTCTCAAGTTTGGTTATATTAGGTGTGATTTAAGATTAATCAAGATTTCGACTAACTATTATTAAATGGATTAGTTAACAAAAAATATCTTGTAATATCTTGCACAATATGAGTAATTATAATTATTTTAATAAATATAATTAATGAGTAAATAATATGAAAATATTTTTTTTTTTGGTTAATGGTTTGATCTATTATTTTGAACAAACAATTTAAAAAAATAATAATTTTGAACTAATATATTTTATTTTTATAAAGATTGGATAAAAATATGATAACATGGGATAATAATATGATAAAATGGAATAATAATATTATTAAATGAAATCATAATATGACAAGGTGGATTAATATAATAAGAAGAATGGAATAATAATATAATAAAAATCTGATAGAATGGGATAATAATTTCGTAAGAATGTATAATAAAACAGTGCAACAAGAAAAAAATGAAAGCGTACTAGTAGTATAGTAAAGTCCCCAAAGGGATTTTGAAAATTAGTTCAAATTTCTGTTTTATGACCTCTTGAAGTTCGAATTTTTCAAAGCCCCTTTTTTAATATAGTTAAATATAAAAACAATTTTAATTATTAAATTCAAACGTTATTATATGTTGTTGTTGTTTTATAGACTACTATCATTATAATACTAGATTTTTGAGGAATGTTACTCCCTTTTTACGCCCATTTTTATCATAATATTGTTGACTTTATTTGACTTGACCTTATGTCTAAATTACTTAACCGATTAAAAGGAAACTTGGCATATACGTATACCCTTGAACGGAGTACTGACTGGATGCAAGGCTTACCTTTTTTAAGAAAGGATTGCTTTTCTTCGTAGTAAATCAATTTCAAATTTCATAAACATTTTGATGACAGTGGTAAAAAACATCACAGTGTAATATCAGTGGGCGTAAAATAGACGTGGCACCCCTACAGATTAAATTTTATACTATAAAACATTTTCTATTCCTTGTGTGTGCCAAATTGTATGTGAATTGTCTTAATATCATCAAGAAACTAGTAAAATTGACTTTGAATGAAAGTGGGTTAAAAACTGGGCGTGACAGCCAACTTATATTTTATCCCATAGTTTTCTAAACAAAATGCATGATATTTGTGCGAAATTTAATTTGATCTTTCAAAACAAGTTATTTATAAAAAGTGGGCGCGGCATTTTTTTGTTAATATTATATCCAATACTTCCTTTCAGAGGATGCTCGATACATATACGTCCCAAATATCAGTTAAATCGGTTAAATCATATATTGCATAAAATTTTGTCATGAAAAGTGGCCGTAAACACGGAGGAGCATTTAACAAGATCCTTACATAATATCTAAGAGAAGCCTGGTACTCTATTAAACAATAGGAACCCATAAATGTATTGAAATTTACTTATTTAAATATTTTTTATTTACACACATAATGAAAAAAAGTGTTTCAAAATATCCGAAATTTATGAGTCCATAAAATCGATATTGGAACTAACTTTGCAAAATCCTTTGGATATTTAATTAATCTAATGATATGCTTTCATTTTGCATTGGAATCATTGAGGCAATGTTTGATGACCCAAAATATTTCTCATAGTGTAATATGAAAAACTCGAATCGTAATATGAAAAAGTGAACCATAAAATGAGACACAATATGACAAAATGGAATTATAATAATTATTACTTATAATCATTTCTATTCTATGTTGCTCTTAGAATAGGTCACTATAACTATAATTTTATCTGCGTGTAGTGTTTAGCATTAAACTTTTCTAGTGTTCTTTGTTGACTGTGATAGCTGCATCGTTCGCAGAAGTACAGATCTATGATGCCACGGGACTAAAAAACCTGCAGAAGTATTACCTTTTTGTGCTCGTCATGTTGTGAGCATTGGGGTTCGTCAAATCGACTTTCGAATAATCGAACAATCGGCTTTAGTTGAAAATTGTCGATAAATCGACTCTTAATGCCAAAAAGTCAATAATAGTCGAAAATAGTGGGAAAAAGTTAAACAAAATTTTATTTAAAAGGAAGCTTTTATTTATATATTTATACATTATCTAACCGTTCGTATCGTAAATACATATTTTTGGTTGTAACCAGCATTGGATAGATTGTATGTTAATTAATCAATATATTTGCCTTGTATTCATTTTATATTTTTTAAGTTTTTATATATAAGACAAATAACAAAAAATAGTCAAAAGAGTCGTAAATAGGCGAAAAAAAATCGAAAAAATCCGTGACTTATAAAACCTTAAAGTGGCATATTTTCTGTTCTCCAAAAGCTATTGATTTCAATATTTTTCTTTATAACGAAGAATTATGTCAGCTAAGCAATGTAATTTAGATGAAAAAAATCGAGTTTACACTTTTTCTGATTTCTGCAATTAAAATAATATTTTTGTAAAAAAATGTTTTTTTTTTTTTTTTTTTTGAGAAACTATAAATATTATATCTGTAATAAAATCTTTGATATTAAAGATATCTTAACGAAATTTTCGGTGGATATAGACTTTATCGTATAAAATGAGAAAGTGAAAAAAATTTAAGATATTTGTAAAAGGAATCCCACAATTCCCTCAAAAAAAAACGCTAAAAATCCCAAAAATGGGTTTTTTCAAATTTTCGGCTATAAAATCCACATTTTTCCGAAGTCCCGTAGATTTTGATTGAAAACTTTTAGCAACATATTACAGATTCTTAAACTATATTCTGTTTGCCGATTCGTGCTTTGGGATTTGAGAAAATATAGACTAAAGTCAAAACTTTCATATAAAATGGGTCAAATTCGGGAGGTTGTGTACCTTGACCATTTGAGTTATTGGGCTTGCTTTTTATTTTAAAGTCTTCCCTGTAAAGATACCTTTCAGAAAAGTATAAAATTGTCATATGTTTTTTAAAAAAAAATTATTTTAGAGACAAAAGAGTGTAGATACTTTTTCGGCCAAAAAAACACAAAAGTCGTAATTTTTGCAATTTTAAAATTCAAAATCGTTTATTTTTGGACTCGGTTAAGATATCGACTTGAAATGAAACTAATCAAATAAGTAGTTGTCATTACCGAAAATCAAAAAGTTTTTGCATTGTTAATATATTTTCTATTATGTTTGAACCAAATCTGAAGGCAGTTTATTCACCTTGATTAAAGCACCTCTTAAATATGTATTTTAATTACAATAACTAATTTTTTAGATAAAGAGTTAAGTTTTTAAATAACACAATAGGGTTGTAATGCGGATAACTCGAAAATTGTTTCGTTGATACTAAGCGAGACTTGATCTCTGTAAAGTACTGACTAAATAGATCAATAGTTTTAAATGTGTGTGGTGTACTCGCGACTATCGTGCTTACCTTACCTATAAAAGCAAACAACATTTTGAAAACTACAGCACATTTCCAAAAATGTTTCTATACCATAAATTAAAATATTAAAAACCTATTTCAAAAACTCATGATATTTGCCAACTATAGTGTACACGCATTTTTTTTATTTAATCTAGAAAAAGTGATCATAAATAAAATTTATAAAAGAAAACTAGAAGAAATTTCAAAAATCACAATGTAATCAGCATGATCGCATATTTTATTAGCAGAATATGATTATAAAAATCTGTGTCAAATACATGTCAATACATTGACCCAAGACCCAGACAGCAAAACAAAGCTTCCCAGCAAATAGCCAACAAAACATTGGCCACACAATAACAATAATACAATAAAAATGATATTCTTTGAACTTGTGTGCTCTCAAGAACTTAATTAAAATCAAAAGATCGTAATAAATATGTTCCACAACTTGTTAAATGTGGAAGCTATTAAACCAGTTTTTTCTTCTTTATTTTATAGCGGGTAAATAAAATTTATTTAGTTTTAAACTATTTTGGCTTAAAGAAAGTTTAAAGATACATAGATACGTGATTTAAAGTTAAGATTTTTCATTAATTTACCTAGCCACACGCACACACACGCAAAGGCAAAACATTTGTAAATTTATAATGATATCTTGCTGTTTAAGCACCTTGTTATTGTTTTTATTAGCATGTATATGGTTGTTGTAAATAAAATTTAGAATTAGTTATTTTTTTTTCTAACGTTAACTTTGGGTCATTTGTTTTTGCGGTTTTGGATGCTGCCAAAACATCAAAAAGAAATTTGTTTGTCTTTGCTGTTTTTTATGTTTTAATTTAATTTTTATGTATATTTTATGGTATTTTTTGTAACTGATGCGAAGCCATAAAAGTAGGGTCAAATTTAAAATAATCATTTAGTTTGTTTTATAAGTTTAAGAGTTAAGACGTTCTTTGAAAAGAAAGTGTGTGTATTTAAAAGAAAATTAGCAGCGCAATGAACAGAAAACTGTGTTTGCTGTTCTTGGTGTGTCTAGCGGTGGTGCTAGTAAAATGTAATTAAATAAAAGGATAATACAATTTAAGGATATAATAACTTTTGAAAAAATGTTTGTTGGAGTGTGAATTTTTAAATATCAGTTGTAATTAGAAATTAATTATAAAAACTACATATATAAATATTTATGGAGTTGTGAAGTTTATAAAAATTCTTTGAAAGAATTAAATTAGTGTAATATAAAGAAAAATGGTCAATGTTTTAATTAAAGCTATATTTTGAATTTATCTTAATTTAATTAACAATTATGCAACTGGATACCTATACAAAAACTATTTCAGAATTAATTTTTGTACAAACTACTGCGTTTAAAACAAATATCTGCTGTGGCGAATTTTATTATAACTAACATATATGTGCTTTTAAGTATGAGATAAAAGTGTTCAACTTTGCTTTTGGTCTCATAAAGTTCCTAGCTTTCCATTTCATTTAATTTTTTCACAAAAAAACTTTTAGTGCTTTCTGGTGAAAAGTTTTTGGAAAAATTTATGATGGACCATAATTACAAAAAAAATACTTTTTTATATTTAACTTACGAAAGAAATAAAAAATAAATTTGTATACATTTGGCAAAAGAAAAAAAATAAAAATTGCTCTCCAATCGCTTATGGAGTAATTCCATGTTAAAACGTGTAAAAATAGTAATTTTCTGATTTGATATCTCAAATTTCAATGAAATTCGCTACAGTTATTAGCTATTGCAAGTGTTGTTCAAATTACAAACTTTTAGACCCTTTCCGGTCCAAAAATATGACGTTTTAAAAATGAAAAAAAAAAAAACTTTTCCAAAAGTGTACATACTTTATTGCTCATAACCTCTAAACTATACATTGTAAAATTCTAATTTGTATTTCATTTTATAGAAAAAGCTATTTTTTTGTATGTAAAAATTTAAAATGTTTTTAATTTAAAAAATTTTAATTAAAAAAAAAAAAAATAAAAAAAAATAAAAAAAAAACATACTCTACACCATTGTGTACATTATAATTCGGGGAGAGGTCTTTTATTACACTTGGAGCCAAATATATAAGTTCAAAATACAACATACAACGAGAGAAGAAAATATAGTAGGTCAAGCCCGACTATATGATACCCTTCGATCCACATAATTTTGTTTTTACGTATATGTATACAATTTACTTGTGTTAAATATTAACATACTACTAACATTTGTATGGGATTTATGAATGTTAGTGATTTTCGGGAGAAGAGTTTATATGGGAGCTATGGTCAGTTTTGGACCGATCTACATGAAATTTGGCAGAAAGATTTCTGCTGATATAAAACTTATTTGTACTAAATTTCATTCCTAGTTTTAAGCCATCTACAAGTGTTAAAACTCTATTCCGGGAGGACATTTGTATGGGGGCTAGGTGAAATAATGGGCCGATCATAACCAAATTCAATAGGCTTCGTCCTTGTGTTGAAAAAAGCATATGTACCAAATTTCATCAAATTATCTTCAAAATTGTGACCTGTACTTTGCGCACAAGCTTTACATGGACAGCCAGCCAGACGGACGGACATCGTTAAATCGACTCAGAAAGTGATTCTGAGTCGAACAGTATACATTAAGGTGGGGGTCCGATGATTTTTTCTCTACGTTACAACTTCTGCACAAACACATAATACCCCAGCCACCTTTGGTGGTGTAGGGTATAAATACAGAATATTACGTCGACTTTAATTATGGACCGATCTTTGTAAAATTTGGCATCATTTATGGTTATATAAATCTTATTTATGTCGAATATTAACTTGATACTAACATTTTAATGGGATTTATGCCAGTTAAAGTGATTTTCTGAAAAGGGGTTTAAATGGGAGCTATGGTCAATTATGGACCTAAAAATACAACTTATATGTGCCAGATTTCATTAAAGTATTGCTATATTTAAAGGATTTATGACCGTTAAACCCTTTTCCGGGAGGACATTTGTATGGAGGCTGGGTGAAATAATGGACCGATCATAACCAATTTCAATAGGCTTCGTCCCCGGACTGTAAGAAACATGTGTGCCAAATTTCATTAATTTTTGTTCAAAATTGTGACCTGTAGTTTGATTACAAGGTTTACATGGACGGTCAGACGGATGGACATCGTTAAATCGACTCAGAAAGTGACTCTAAGCCGATTGGTATAAATTAAGGTGGGTCTTAGACCAATATTTTTGGGGGTTGCAAACATTAGCACAAACACATAATACTCTCCCCACCTATATAAAAATGCTTACTGTACTCAATTATCTCTTAAGCTTTAAAGGATATTTGACTTTTGACTTCAAAAATTAAATATCTCATTTTTGGCCCTGACTTTTTTGCGATTTTGCATCATAACTATTAAAATAAAATTTCTAAAACTTTTTTAGAAATACGTTGAAAATCTCTACAATTTTCTAAATTATGCTGAAACAAATTTTTTTAGTTACCTCAATTCGATAACAAGAAAAAAATGTTCAAAGTCAAAATTTCAAAACAGGTCTCAAATATTGCATTTTTTTTTTTTTTTTCAAAAAATTAACTTTATATATTTCTTTTTTTTTAATTCTTTTAAAAAACTAATATTTTTTGGCATTTTCTGAAAGACTGGACCTCAAAAAAACGTGCAAGTGTAATTTTGAAAAATAGTCAAAATGGTTAATTTTGAATGAAAAGTTCAACTTTTTGAGTTTGTAAAAAAAAAATTGATTGTTGATTTCGGTATTTCTGCGAATTAAATTAGATATTTCAATATGTTTTTAAATGCTTTGCAAAAAATTATAACAGCCTACAGGTAAATTTAGTCACGCGAGGCAATTTTCCGAGAATATCCATATTTCCAATAGTACAAATTTTGACCTTTAAAAATATACAGTAAAATTTTATATATTGTTCTGTTCTTTACATTTATAAATTTTTCCTTAAATATTTTATAACATGTGCAAAAATTATTTTGATACCTATAAACATTTAGGAAATATTCAGGCTCAAATTTATGAAATATGTCCCTGTAAACATAATTTGCATTTGTTTGTTTCATTTTAAGTAAAGTGATCTAAAAATTTTAATAGTTGTTATATATAGTTTTAAAGAAGATACAATTGCCTTTAAAATGATATATAATATGACTATTTGGAGTTTATTACGCCTGTAGTAAATCAATTTCAAATCAATTTCAAAAATCCGTCTGACTGCACTTAAAAATAAATACAATGACACGAGAGTTGTTCCCCAACCCAGAGCTACTTTTCGACTGTTGTGAAATCTTCATGTTTCCTTCTATTTTTGATAATGCAGTGGGGTAAAACGGTGTGGTAAGGCAGTATCAAAAACAACATGAAAAAATTAAAGACGCTTTGCTAATTTCAAATTTGTTTAAAAGAAACGTTGCAACTACAAAATAGTCATATTATATATCATTTTAAAGGAAATTGTGTCTTCCTTAAAACTATGTATAACAAATTTTACTATTTAAAATTTTTTAGCACACTTTTATGGAAATAAAACAAACAAATGCAAATTACATTTACAGGAACATATTTCATAAATTTGAGCCTGAATATTTTCTAAATGCTTATAGGTATCAAAATAATTTTTGCACATTTTATAAAATATTTAATGAAGAATTGATAAATGTAAAGATCAGAACAATATATACAATTTTACTATATATATTTAAAGGTAAACATATTTATTGTTGAAAAAATATGGGCTGTCTTAATTTTTTGCAAAACATTTAAGAACATATTGAACTATTCAATTTAATTCACAGAAATACCGAAATCAACAATAAATTTTTTCACAGGCTCAAAAATTTGAACTTTCATACAAAATTGACAATTTTTGACCACTGCTGGTTGTAGGGTGAACGTTCAGAACTTTTCAAAATGACACTTGCACGTATTTCTGAGGTCCAGTCTTTCAGAAAATACAAAAAAATATTAAACTTTTTTAACAAAATAAAAAAAAAATAAATAAATATCGTCCATTCCATGAAAGAACGCCCAAAAATATACCAAGTGTCCTCCGATTTTTATAAAATTTTACACGTGTAAGGTCTATGGGTGACTATAAATATTTTCGTTTTCAGATTCGCTAAATTCAGAAAATTCGCGATTTTATTTCGCTTTTTCACTTTCGAAGAAACCCAAAAAATCTCGAAAGTGTAGAACTTTAAATACAAATATTTCTGGGAAGACTTTACGGAAATTTATTATTTAAACGGCGTTTGAACTGTAATTATATCAGCTTAAACATGAATATTTTATAAATAAAAAATATTTTTTAAAAATGCATTTTAATGCAATTGCATTTTTTAAATGCATTTTTCTTTAAATATGCTATTAAAATTTTTTAATTTTTTAACATAAATAAAAAGTTTGGAATCTTTACATTAAAATAGAAATCTCAAATTTTTGGGACGGACACATGTACTGTGCATAATTTCGCCTTTTCCTCAACTAGTTTAAATTTTTTCATATAAAAATTATATTTTTCTGGTATTATGAGTATTTTGTTAAAAAAAATTTATTGTGTTATATTTTAAAAAATCCTGAAAAATAGTAAAACTTTATGTATCAAACTATTTATTATTTTAAGTTATAATAAACAAATCATTTTTAAATACACTTTTGAAAAATTAAAATTTAATAAATTCGCAACTAACAAAAATGCATCTGAAAACTGCATTTATATTTTTAAAATATTATGGATCGAGGACGTGGTTTTTGAAATGCTGACTAAATTACACAAAAACTATACAATGGCCTTTTAAATACTTTTTAAATTACAGAAATCCATCAATAACTTCAAGAGATATGTGTATTTAAAATTGCATACTTTTTATATTTTGTTAATTTTTATATAAATTTTGAAGGAAATTCAAAAAACAAGAAAAAAAATTATTTTTATATGAAGAATTGGGAACATGCTTTTATAAAAATTGAATTATGTATATTAGATTTTCGCGTCCCAAAAATTTGAAACTTTTATTTTAATTTAAAGATTCCAAACTTTTCATTTATGTTAAAAAATGAAAAAAATTTTAATAGCATATTTAAAGAAAAATGCAATTGCATTAAAATGCATTTTTAACAAAATCTTTTTTATTTTTAAAATGTTCGTCGTAAAGCCGCCATACGGGAAATTTTAAGGCCGTTTAAATCATTAAAATTCACAAAGTATTTCCAGAGATATTGCTATTCAAAGTTACATACTTTTTAAATTTTTTTGGTTTTTGAGAAAATTAAAAAGCGAAATAAAATCGCGAGTTTTTGCAATTTCACAAAACTGAAAACTGAAATCGATAAAAGGCTTAATGGAGTTTATGTATACAAATTTTTATCGAAATTGAAAGCCATCAAGTAAAAAAATATACTTTTTCGGGCGTTCTTTCCTGGAATGGTCGATATATATATATATATATATATATAGATATATATATATAGTTACTTTTTTTGCAAAAAATTGCAGTATTTCTGACCTGTTTTGAAATTTTTTTTGCTTGCTATCGAATTGAGATAACTGAAAAATTTTAGAAATTGTATTTCAAAAGTAATGGTGCAAAATAGCAAAAAAAAAAGTCAAGGTCAAAAATGAGATATTTAATATTTGAAGTCAAATATCTTTTAAAGCATAGGAGATTATTGAGTACTGCATACTTTGTTTTTGTCTTGCTTACGAAAATTCATATTTAAAATCGGTTCGTATTTGTAAAAGTGATAAGCACCGATATGTTTTTCACTCTCTAGGCAGTTAACTTTGGCCCACTGTAGCGCCGGTCCTGCTCAAGCTAAGCACTCCAGCCAATAATATTTTGAAAGCCTAACTCCTTCTCTATCATCTAAATACAGTGGTTTAAAAGGTCCAGATTTATTGCCATTCATTTTCATTTGGCCCCACTGGGCAGTTTAATATATACAAATGAAAAATATAATAATTTTTTTTTTGTGACCATGCTTTATATTGAAAGTTATAAGCCTCAAAGTGTGGATTCTTTTTTAAACACTAGTTCTTTAAAATCAATTTATAATCGCAATACGGTACTATTCCTTGAGTATCAGAATTGTTAGCGATACCAATACTTCAAGAATGTTACTAAAAGAGCTGATGATTTTAAAATAAAGTTCTCTGGGTATTTAGATTTAATTTACATTAACATTTTATGGGTTTTAATTATAAAAAATAAAATAAATAAAAAAAATCATACCATTGTATAGCGGACCGAGACAACTTTGAATATGATGATGAAGCAAACAAATGTTGCGAATAACTGTTTGAAAAAAACAAATCTTTTTTAAATAACATGTTTTTAAGAATCATTTAGTGCCACCGTTTAATTCAGTTTTTTTTTTATTCTATACTACTAATGATATTTTATGAATTTTTCTACGATTAAGACAAAGAAACTCTAAAACCAAAACATCATTAGTAATGTTGCATAATATTGACTCAACAACTGTTATTTAAGAATTTATGTTTAATTTATATGCAAATATTAATAGATTTTGTCTATAAAAACTTTTAAATTTTAAAATGATTTAAAATTTTAAAAATGTTAATCAGTTCTTATTTAAATTAATTTAAAAAAAATACTAATTAAATGTTAAAACGCATTTTATTACAGCTGAATCTACTATTGAAATCGATGAAAATGGTGATGAATATGAAGTTAAGAAATTCAACATTCAAGGACGTCAGTTGGGCAGTGGACGCTCTCAGTGTGTTATAACTAGACGCAAGCGTGCTACACAACCTAAACCCATGTACTCGAATGATGGTTCAGATGATGAAGTTGATGATAAAGATGACGGTGATATTATGAAAAAAGATGAACAAAATCTAATGGTATTTTATTCACCACCCAGTGATAATCCAACAGCTGATGAAAACGATGAAGAAGATGAGGGGGAGAAAGATGGTGAGGAGAGTAGTATGCAAATGAATGAAATGAATAAAGATAAGGAAGAGGCTGCTGAAGAAATGAATAACATTAAAAATGATAATGATAATGATAACAAAGAAGAAGAAATGAACGAAGAAGAGAATGAAGAAGATAACGAAGAAGATAATGAAGAAGACGAAGATGAAGATGATACTATTGAAGTTGTACAATTGCCACAATTACCTATTTTGGGTCAACTACAAAGTGATGGAGAATCTGTGGCAGCCATAGCTTCTGCCTCTGGCGTGGCGCAAACTGAACATTATAATAACGGTAATGGTATTATGGTGGTGCAATCGCATACTCCTCCCAAAGTAAATCCTCAAACTCATGCTGTTTTCCAATTGGTACCGGTAAATCAAGATGTTGTCAGCAATCCACCTAGTGATAATGAGGCTGACGATGGTGAAGATGATTTTAATTATAACGAAGTTCTCAGTCCCGTAACCACTACCGCCATTTGGTCGACCGGCGATGATAACTCGAATGATTTATATGACGATGCAGATTATAAACCCCTGAGACCACAAAAAGTGGTTAAGAAAACCAAAAAGCCTGTCAAGTTCAACAAGAATAAGAATAATAAAAAGAAAAAGACTTCTTTGAAACCTAAACGTAAAAATAAATACAAGTATAGCAACAAACGTCGTGTAAGCAGTGGTAACAAGAAACGTCGTTATAAGAAGAAACGTACCAATAAAAACAGAGTAAGTGTTCGTCGCCCTGTTAGAAGACGTAAATTGCGTCGTGGCAATACTACTCGTCGTACTCGCCCTTCAAGTCCTTCCAGTGGAAATTCAAACAAGAAAAACTCTAACAATAATTATAACAAAAATAAAAATCGCAACTCCAGTACCAAGAACAGAATCAATGTCAAAAAAAATAATAACAAAAAGCATAATGAAATCATTGATCAAGGTCAGAACACTTATACCCGCACAATGACCATGACCCAAACAGGTGATGAGGATGGTGATCGCGATGTTAATTGCATTTATATTCGTAAGGATCCTCCACCAACAACACAACGTCCATTCTGGAATATATTGGGTCGTAGTGCCAATGGTGCTCCAATTGCCTCGGGTCACTATGGCAAGCGTAAGCGTGTCAATGTCCGTTTTGTAGCTTAAATTAGTAATAGTTATGTTTAAGACTTAAAATTAAATGATCTAGAGTTAAAAAATAAACAAAGAAAAGAAAAAATACGATAGAAAATTAAAAAGAAATGTGTTTCAATTACATAATTAGTATTTATTTCTTAAAAGTAGCCTCTTGATAATATATACCAAATTATGGACAATTTTTAAAAAAATATTTTCTTCATATACTTCAAGATCAAAATTCAAATGTAAATAGGTTTTTAAAAGTAAGAGCTAACTTATGAGTGTTAGCTTATATTTGCTTTATCTTGCCAAGCACTTCACAAAAATATAAAATTCATTGAAATCGGATTTGATTTGTAGCAGTTACGATATTCAATGTAGTAAACTTTAACCCCCTGTAGCTTATCTCTTGTTATCACAGGGTGACAACAATATAATTTTTCTGAAAGCTTAGATAATTCTCTACAACCCTTTAAATCCATCCGACCATTAGTTTAGGAGATATAGATTTATTAACAAAAATTAAATGTAAATATTTTAAATTAAATATTTTTTAACATAAAACAACAATATTTATGCGTTATTTTCGCACTCTGAACTTTTTGCGATTAATATTTTATATCTTTTTAGATTTAAAAAAAAAAAATCCCGGTTAAATTAAATACTTTTACAGATTACGTGCATGATATTTTATATAAAAATATAAAGGAATATACATTTTGTGTTGAGAATCAATCTATCAGAATTATAAAATGATTTCAAATATTTTTATAATTAAATAAAATACTCAAAATCAAAGTAGTTTAAATTTCCTATTCTATTAAAAAAATATATATTCAATTACTTAAGTTTTAACTTGTTTCTATTTATATTTGATTAATTTATTAATTGATACAATAAGAAAATTAATAAGTCCGATTGGCCGATAAATTGTTTTATTTTTAATAAAAAATATTAGAAAGTTTAAATTTTGATCACTTGAATAATTGATACAATTAAAAAAGTATTTTTGATAAATAGTTTAATAGTTTGTGTAAAAATAAAACAATTTATCGGCTTTTGATTATTACTACTTGTATTAACTAATACATACAATTATTTAAACAAATTTAATTTAACTTTTTAGTTTATAATAAGTATAAAAATAATTTAATTTAAACAATACTAATAAAAATAACACTTATTGCGGTTAGAGGTAAATTTTGCGGAAAGACATCCATAAGGACATAATAAAATTACCATAAAGTATAATTAGTAATATTTATTTTAATTTAAAATAAATATAATGGTGGCATGGGACAACCATCATAAAATATAGTTAATTGCATATATTTTTACTACACGCAAAGAAAAGACATGGTTACAGAATGATCACTACAACTATTCAATGTTTGTATAGCCGTTTTTCATTGATTTGAATAATACCGTGCTCATGATAGCAACGTTTATGATTCCGTTTGATCATTTAATGATTACCCACAATCAAAATTTTAATATGGTTGACTGAATTATAATATGTATTTAAATATTTTTATATGAAACCATATTTATGAAAAATCCAAACATTTAGTCAATTCTACAACTATTCAGTTAATTCTACAACCATTCAGTTAATTTTACAAATTTGGTTAATTATACAACCATTAAGTTAATATTTTTATTTGCTTTTAATAACTTTTGAATACACATTTTTTCAGTATCAGTTCAGTAGTTTGTTAGTATAATAATTCTCATTTAGTTCAGATATGAACAAATATAAATTGACAAGATTTCGTGGTACAAATGAATATAAATATGAAAACATGGGATTATATATATGTTAAAATGGAATTATATATATGATGAAATTAATTCATATATATGAAAAAATGGAATTATGTATATACATATATGATAACATAGGATTATATATATGATAAAATGAAATTAGTTTATATATATATAACAAGGGATTATTATATGATAAAACATGATGAAATTGAAAGCAATATTTAAGAAAAGGTTATAAACCTTACTAAAAGTTATTAGTAAGGTTATAAACTTTACTAATAAATTATAAAATATATTACAATCATAGTATGTTGCTCTTAGAACCATATTTTTTCCGTGTAGGCCATTAGAGATCTACATTATGATATAATTGCATCCGTCAGTTCGTCCGGCACAAAGAAAAAATGTATGTCAGTGTTTTCTATCACTTCACTATGGTTTCGTCGACCACTTTTCTTGGCCAAAATTAATTTTGGTAACATTTTCTATTTGTATTTTAATTATTGTAGTTTTATAGCAAACACTTCAAAATGCCAAAAATGAAGTTTTTCCTACTTTTACTAATTTGTCTTCATAATACAACAGATCAAAGTTCAGTTTCTTAAGCAAATTTAAAATATATACATATATAAAAGGTGCCATTTTTCAACGGTTTTCATTATTTTATACCCAGCAAAAAACGATGAAGTTCTTCAAAAAAAATAACATTTTCACAACTTCAAAAGTGGAACAAAGTGCATATTTTAAACTTTTTTCGAAGTTCTTAATAATTACTTACAAAAAAGTGAAAATAAATGAATTTTCAGCGGGAAAAAAATGGTAATAATTTCTAATAAAATTTAAATTTTACAAATTTTAAAGCATTTTTATTATTATTTAATAGGGCAAATACAGAATTTTTATTAAAAAATTGTATAAACATAGTTTTAAGGGAAGTGCTTCAAAAGCAGTGAACAAGAAGTATAAAAGAATAACATCATACCAATGCCAACCATGGGTTAAAAAAAGAACTTCTGCAGCTCTTTTTCACCACTAAGTACTTCCTTCCAATGACAACACAATGTTAAAATCATGACTTTTTCAGTTCTTTTTTTGCTGGGTAATTATTGAGTGCAACATTTTTTTAAATAAGTTTATTATGAAAAATAGATCTTAGGATAAGTACTTTTATAATTGAATACGAAATTAGTAAGAACTCGTTGGCATCTTAGAAGAATACTGTGTGTTTTACGCAACCCAAAATGAAATTGGATTGGTAAAAAAATTTTCATTTCATTAGACCTGCAAGATTTTGGTGAAAATCGATAAACAGAAACTCAACGGAAATAAATAAACATATGTATGGGCTATATTTTCCAATTGTCTCGTTTTGCGATTTTTTGCGTTTTTCGAGAAAATCCATTTTTTTCTGAATAAGTTAGCATTGGAAATTCTTATCATTTATAAAGGTCTAAACTAAGAACAAAAATGCCAAGATAAAAAATAAACTAGTAGATATTGCTAAAATATAGTTGTGTATCCAAATAAATGCTGCAAAAGCAAAATCCATGTCTTTAGGTTGAGTTATATAAATATTTTCTTATTTGGGAATTACTTTATTTCTGACGCATAAAAAGTGTAAAAATGAATTAAATTTTTTAAATACAAAATAAATACATTAAATTGTTTTGATTTTCATCCAAATCACATTTCAAACAAGATAATAAGTTTTTTTCCATTTTCGTAATTTTGGCCAAGAAAAGTGGTCAGCGAAACCATAGTGCACTTGTTTCTAGGCCTGCAGATAAAATGTTAGAAATCCTATACACAATGAATTAAACTTTCATCTTATATTGAACTAGATTTTCCCGGTATGCTTCGCTGCTCCTATTTATGCAATAGCTAATATTTACTTTCTATGCACCATACTTTTCCCACTGATCCTACCCTAATGAGAAAGTTATTTTTATAAACTTTTAAGACGTTTGCTCTAAAAGATATACGATATTTAATGTTTTTTCATCTTAAATTATTGAGTTGAGGAGAATGTTACTCCTCCAAAATGTTTTTTGCGTAAATAGTTCTTAGGATAGACAATACTTAATATTTTCTTTGTATGAGATACCAATCCCCTTGGCCCTACTCTTCCCATTTTCATTCTAAATTTAGATATATTCCCGGAGAGATTTCCGTAAAATCTCAATGCCTTTGCTTTAACAGTATTTAAATTATCCGATAATTAGTATTTTCTTTGTATGAGGAATACTATTCCCTCTTTTTCAATTTTCACCACACTTATAATGGATAACATATATAAATTCCTGTTGTTCCTATAAGGAACATAGGGCCTCAATGAATGATAAGGAAGTTTTTTTTCTCAAAATTGCAAGATTTTTGCGGAAATATTTTCAAGTTATGCGATAATTAATATTTTCTTAGAATGGGGATTGCCACTCCCTCCTCTTTCTTTTGTAAAACACAGGTATAAAAATTCTACGGAACGGGGTTTCTCAATCAATTTAGATACACAATATTAATAAGTACCAAGACTTTAATCTACTTTTGTTGAATTATTTTTAGTTCTCTCGATAAATCACTAATTGTAAATTTGCACCATGTCTGATTTTAATCAAAAGAATTCCAATTAAAATTGTCTTCAAGTCATTCATACATAACGTGACCAGACATCCCGCTTTAAAAACGCTGAACATCTTCCCTACTGACAAATCTTAAATGTACCTTGTGCGTATTTTTTTGATGACTTCGATGTAAGCATATGTTTTAGCATATCTTCAGTTCTTAAACAGTGAATAAAAAATCTCAATTCTATTTTTTTTTTGATATATTTTTACCAAAAAAGTTTAAAATTTTTTTCCAGAAATAGATTTAAAACTTTAATTATTTTAAGAATGTTAAAATAAAATATAAATATATTTTTGTAGGAAGATATTTTGTTCTTTCAGAGGGATTTTTAGAAATTTGTGTGAGGGCTATTTAAATATTTCTTTTTTAATCAATTTTGTTTACCAAAATGTCCCATTTCAAAACGATGTTTTGACATGAACTTTGATCTCAAGGTTAACATGGATATTTTCATATTGTACCTTTAATAACCCAGCAAAATAACGATAAAGTGCTTCCTAAAAAGAACATTTTCACTACTTCACTACTAAGTGCATATTTTGAACTTTTTTGGAAGTTCTTAATAATTACTTCTAAAAAATTAAAATAAATAATTTTTTTGCGAGAAGAAATGTAAATAATTTCTAAAAAAATAAAATTTTAAAACATTTTTATTATATTTTATTACAGTTAAAACAGAATTTTTATTAAAAAATTTATAAACATATTCTTAAGAGAAGTACTTCGAAAGCAATTAACAAGAAGTATAAAAGAAGAACATCCTACCAATGACAACCATGTATTAAAAAAAGAACTTCTGCAGCTCTTTTTCACCACTAAATACATCCTTCCAATGACAACACAATGTTAAATTCATGACTTTTTCAGCTCTTTTTCAATTCCTTTTTTGGTGGTAACTTTGTTTCGGATTGAATACTTTTTTTATTTTTGTACAAACTAAAAGTTATAAAAATATAATATTAGCAGCCGATTCAAAAAGGTGAAAAAGTAACAGTCTATTGGATTATTTTGATAACGGTTTTTTTTTATAGGTAACGGTATTTTTAGTTATTTCGGTAATGGTATTTTATGGCTAACTGTTGTTTCATAAATTTCGAAGTATCAGTTCAAAACCATAAAATACAATTTGTAGACAAATATTATACTGACGGGCTGGTAGATATAACTTTATAACAAGTTTTATTTAAACTTTATTAAAATAATAATATTTCTTAAACCTAAAAATAAGGTATTTTTGTGGTAACGGTAGTCAAGTTGAATTTTGTTTTGCGGTAACGGCAACCAACTTTGGTTTTATTGTTAACGGGTCTAAGAATTATTTAAGAAAATCTATTGCTATCAAATTCAAAAAGTACCAAATTTTTTTCAAACTATATTTGAATTCAATCTTGAAATTTAACTAGGAATATTTCGAAAACATTTTGAGAAACACGTTAAAATTATAACTTTTAATGTTTCAGCTTTTAGGGATATATTTACATATTTCGATGATCCAAAATTTGTATGAGCTGATCTTAATTTGTAACGTCTCAATTGGGTCGTGAATAAGGTGCTTGCGAGAGAACAGCAGATTTAGATTTTTAATTGAGATATAAAAATAAAATCCCTCTTTTTTTTACAAAACTTTTCAAAATCCCGCTTTTTCCATACAATTTTGTTCAGAATCCCGCTTTTTCACAAAAACCCTCAGGTCACGTTATTCATACATTACTTTTTAATTCGGTCAACAGTTATGGAGATATTAAGCCCATTTTCTTAAAAAAAGAAAATTTTATACAAAATTGCCAAAAAAAAAAAAAACATTTTTTAAAAAAATCATTAAAATTAGAAAATGTCAAAAATTCAAATTTTTATTCCTTAATCATAAAGATAAATTTGTTTCAAGTAAAACAGGATATATTTTATTCAAATCAATAATAATCAATAAATGTTGATTTTATTCACAAACTATTAAAGACACTCATTTACAAATTATATTGCAAATTAATTGAGAAATGCTTTAAAATAATTGTTTCTGTGGTTAATTTTCCAAATGAAATGTGTGATGTTTAAATTTAGTTTGCAGGTTAATGCTGTCAAATTAAAAAAAATTTTTAATTATGTGTATTATAGTTAATTGGGTTTTTTAAAATTTTTAGTGAACACATAGAAATTTGTAATAAATTATAATTTAAGTATTATTTCTTATAGTTTGTCATTTTATCTATATAGTTCCCACGACTTGTTGTTATTTTGATAAAAATATTAATACACTTATTTGTCATCCTACCCACATGTATGTGTAACTATGTATAAAAATCTTCCCAGGCTCTACTGAAATAAAATACTCATAAATTTTAAAGAAAAGAAACTAAAACTGATAAATAAATGTTTTATTAACTTTTCAAAGAAAACTTTTTCTACTAATTCCCGCCTATATTTGAATAGTATTTAGTGTTTTGAAGAAACCATTGTAATCAAAATGTTTAACGAAGCTTACCGGATTGATAATGACTTTTGCCTTGCTAGCGCGTATCTTTTTGCGTAAACATACAGTGAGGAAAACAATTATGAATATAAATTGGAAATGACTTCAGATAAAGAGTTATAAAATTAAAGAATCGTAATATAAATGAGATGATTAGAATTTCGACAACTGTTGACCATAATAGTTAAACTAGCCAAAGTCTAGGGAAGGAATTAAAACCGATGATCTTAAAAGAGTAAAAGCTGGTAATTTAATTTACTTTGAAAGAATATGGTGTAAATTATTTATGCATGCCACTGTATCTTAAATAGTTACGCATGCAGGGTTTGCAAACACCCCCCTTTGATAATTTGTAAATAGTATCAACCAACGCAAATAAGCAGGAAAAAAAAAAAAACGTTACAAAAACACAAATAGAAAAATTGCGATAAGAGCAAGAAATTTTTAAAAGAAATGGAAACATAATTGAAAGACATTTAAATTTAGATGTATATATAAACCATATGGGACTTTGTGACATTCTGTCACAACTGTAGGCAGCTAAAAAAACAAGCACCTTTAAGGTGTTGGATATTGGTTTAATTTGACTCGTTCTCTGTTATGTTTTTGCCTGTAAGATACAAGTACAAAAATTGGTTGGAATATTCATTCATTCGTCTTATCATCAATATGTGCAGCCAAGAAAAAAATTGGAGTTTAATTTAAACCATGTCCGTCTGTCAGTCTATCTGCTGTATGTGTGTTATTTTAATGACATGACATCATGTTGACATACGTTGTTTATTTTTTTCTTACACTGGTTACACTAAAATTTACGTTGAGTGTAATCAAACAGTTGTTTTCCAGGTTTTCTTTATTCGTTAATTTTTTTTCTTCTCTTTAACTCCTGATAATTTTTAAGGTTTTTTTATTTTATTTCTTTACTTTAATTTAGCGACATACACAGCTGGCAGTATCAAGTAAGAAAAAAAAAAAAAAAAAGTAGCATAAATGAACAAAATCTTCATGTGGTCTTTAAGGCCATCATTTATTTATAGTTGAGTATGTTCATTGTAATGTAACACAACTTACCAATATTAACAACTGCACTAAGGGAGTTAGGGAAGCCATTTATTTAACCGGAAGCCCTTATTTTCTTAACTCTTGACTTATTTGGTGCATCTCCTTCTTTTTGATCATTATTATTTTATTATACTCGTCATCATTGTCATTTTAATGATCTTACTATTTTAATTTTTTTTGTCACTGCACACAAGAATGATAAAGATGAGTTTTTCTTAATGATTGTACAATATTTCTAGGTAAGTATTACTTGCTTAAGGTACCCTACAATTTTTTTTACTATGTTTTTGGTTTAAAATATTGGTAAATATAGTGTTATGAAATATTAACAATCGCGAATGTTATATTTGGCTCGGCCGAATCTATATACCCACCATCAACTTTTTCAAATTTTACGTTATATGGGAGGGGTGTTAAAGTGGGCGGACTATGCCCATTTTTTGTTTCCAAGTTTATATCGATCCTCAAACTATTTATACAAAGTTTCGTTGTCGTACATGCTTTTGTTTAACAGATATCAGCAGAAAAGTATGAAACGGACACCCTGTGTTTCTAGTTTTTGGTCCATAACTTTTTTATTTATTAAACAATTTTTCCCATCTTCAATATCAAACAAACCTTATATAAGATAAATATTTGTGCCAAATTTCGTTCCCATACGTTGCCCCGTTCGAGCCCTATACTGCTTTCAACAGACAGATGGACGGACATAGCTAGATCGACTCGGAATCTAACCAGGACCCAGTAAATATATACTTCGTGGGATCTTAGATGATTCCTTAGACTTGTTACACACTGAATGACAAAATCAATATATCCCCATCTTTTTGATGGTGGGTATAAAAATTGTAGTCAGTTAGAGTGAAATTTTTGTATGGACTGCAACAAGATCAGATTTTTAAGCAAGAATAAAGTTTAATCCATTAATTCATTGTTATTTTAAACGCTTTACAACGAGCGTACATAGATTTATATAAATTTAAGCAACGATTGAAGTTAAAATTGGATGTTTAATCGATAATAAGAGATCTGACTAAGCTTCGGAAAGATATTCGCTAACAGTTCATCTCAGGTACTAGGATACGGGATGTTTAGTGTTTCTGCACTATACCTTCGTGCAGATAAGTAACTGCATGGTTTTTTGATCATCTTAGGCTAGGGTTCATTTGGTTCCATTGTGTTTATCTGAGAGATGATGTGGAATAAATCTACCTGTCCAGAACTAGGATCTAATCGAATCAACTGGATGCATGTGTAAATGAGTGGATCATACTGATGTCAGTATAACAAAGACTAGATACAAATAGACTGCCAAAATTTGTCTCCAAAACGAAAAAATAAATATAATATTTCTTGATAGGCATCTCAACTGAAGGCGACCATCTTGCTTTCAGTCTATATATACGCATACAAACTAGCACTTCGTTTTGGATCCATTAAGGTAAATTATGTTTAAGCCTTAAACTTATACCTGCTGAAGAATTTCGATTAGAATCGAGTTACCTAAAGTGTTAAATAGGAGTGTAATTTTTGATGGATAGCCATCACAGAATCATTTACTTGAGAAGGCTGGTTTTAACGTTTCTCTGTTTTAAACAACCCCACTCTATACCGAAACTTTGATAATTATCTGGTTGGTCTGTGGGAAATCGAAAGACGATGCAATATCATTTCTTCACCTGAGGAAATCCTTAATTAAGAGGTTTGTGCTATATTTAGCGCCCAACATAATGAAATACATATCTTCTGTGTTCATAAAGTTCACATTTGTTGTAAGTCTGGTAAATAGTGCTGACAAACTTTTTAGAATGCATCAGAGATCTCGAAACTGCATTGTTTGGAGATTCAAGCTTTAGGATTTTAGAACAAATAGGCTAAATAAAAAAATGTCGATGTGAGGTTATCTACTTCGCCCTATTGGGTGATTAGGCTCGTTTTTAATATTAAAATCATCTCCTTGAAGATAGCTTTCGGATAAGTATAAAATTATTATACATATACGTTCTATAAAAAAAATGTCAAAATCTGATGAAAATATTGGGATACATATATTTAAAAAACAGGACCAAGTTTTTGTAGAATTGAGATTGTTAGAATTTAAAATGCAAAGCTTTAAAACTATTGGCTTTGTCAAGAGCTTTAAGAAAATGTACAAAAATTTGGCAAGCGGTTAAAAATTTGCTATATCCGAGGTACCCAATTTTGAGCTCCAATATCTCCACTCCTGAGAGGTCTCGCTTTCAAACTTAAAATTGCATGCTCCTCTGTTATGCCAATGTGAAATTTTATGAATATTCAACCAGCCTATTAGAAGTTGCAGATTTGCTTCGAAAGAATTTCAGTTTTGATCCACTGTGCATTATGGATTTGTGTTAACTTGAGATTGATAAGTCCGGTTTTAAGGTTGCTCTTAAAAGTAAGAGACGCAATGGAAAGGTGTTTCTTTCAACAGGTTTACAGGTAATGGGAACAGTGTTGCTTGATGAGTGGATTTGTCCCCAAATCGGGGATTTAAAATTTCATTTGGGGACAAATTTTAAAAATATGAGCATTTTTTATGTACTTATCGCATTAAACAAAATTTTATTTAAATTTGCCATTTTTAGAAAGTTTTCGATAAATTTTTTATTTTAATTTTATGGAAAATTTTCGGTTTTTTTTTTTTTTTTTTTGTTAAAATGTAGATAAATTTTATTTTTATAAAAAGCTTTCCATAAATTTTCGATAATTTGTTTATAGGAAGATCTTAATAAATTTTCTTTTTATAGGAAATTTTCGATAAATTTTCCATCTATTGGAATTTTTTATAAATATTTTTATTTGGAAGTTTTCAATAAATTTAATTTAATTGAAAATTTTTGATAAATTTTATTTAAAAAAGAAATATTTTCTTAAAATTTCAACAAATTTTCTTTTTATTATAAATTATTAACAAATTTCTTTATATTGTTAATCTATATATATATAAAAGAGTAACGGACTGACTGACTGATTGACTGACTGATTCATCATTCGACAGCCCAAACGGCTGAAGCTAGAGAGACGAAATTTGGAACGTAGGTAAGTCTCCCACCATATAGATCCACTAAGACGGGATTTTTGGAAATTCGAATGTTTAGGGAAAAAAAGGGTAAAAACGGGTAAAATCGGTAACTCTATAACTCCTAAACTAATAAAGATACACAAAGAGTTGAATAGTTGTCGTTATTAATTTAAAAAATAATCGGACAGGTGTCTGGTACTTTTTTGAAAATCGGCCGTTTTAGGGAGAAAACGGGTAAAAACTGTATTTTGGTACTTATTTGGCACCATATGTATCTTTGAAACAAATCAACATACAGATAAAATTTATATCGTATTCATAACTTATCAAAAAATGAGAAATACAAATTTGGTACTTTTTAGAAATTCAAAAGTTTAAGGGGTAAAAATCGTACCTATTTTTGGTACTTTTTTCATAAAACCTTTTTTTATATTTATTGAAATATTCATATGAGTATTTTAATATGGGATACCACTACAATTTAGAAATTTATTGGAATACAATTTTTGATACTTCGATGGGTGAAAAAAAGTTCCAAAAAAGGGATAAAGACGGGAAATTACATTTTATTCAAACTTAATAATGAATTTTCAATTACATTAAACATAGAAACATGAAATTAAGAAAATGTAGGTAGGAATTCTCAAGAGTGGAATTTGTGGTACTTAAAGATACGTGGTCCTGTTGGTAAAAGTTCAAAATGATGGACTTTGTGGTACTTTTTTCTTCTTCTATTGGTACTTTTTTTCATTTTCTGTAATACTTAACCTAGAAACATGAAAATAAATACGCATGTTGTTCTTCTAATGGTACCTTTTGAATTTTCTATAATATTTAACCCAGAAACATGAAATTAAAGACATGTGGTCTTAAATGAATAAGAATCCATAAGAGAGGTTTTTGTGGTACTTTTTTGTTCTTCTAATGGTACTTTTTGAAATTTCTATAATTATGAACTTAGAAACATGAAATTAAGGATATGTGGTCCTAAATGAATGAGAATTCATTAGAGGGGACTTTGTGGTACTTTTTTGTTCTTCCAATGGTACTTTTTTAATTTTCGGTAATATTTAACCTAGAAACATGAAATAAGGATATGTGGTCCTAAATGAATGGGAATCCATTAGAAGGGACTTTGTGGTTCTTCTAACAGTACTTCTTGAATGTTCTGAAATTTTCATCCTTAGAAACATAAAATTTAAAATGTAAGGTCCTAAGTGAATCAGAAACCTTTAAATGGATTTTGTGGTCCTTTTTCTTTATTCTAATATACTTTTTCGTAATTCTGATATTTATTTTTCATTATTCTAAGATTATAAACCTGAAATTAAAGAGATATTGTTATTTATGGATGACAACACCATTATTAAAAATGTTCCCAAGAGAGTTAAGAATCTTAGTTTAAATTTATTATATAGTATAGTTTTTATAAAAAATTTCCGCTGACGAAGTAGCGGGTTTACAGCTCGTATTTAATAAATTTTTTTTAATGAATTTTCAATAAAATTTATTTCTGCAGAAAGTTTGTAGTAAAGATTTCTTTTTGAAATTTATTATTAAAAAATCGTATTATTTTTCTATAAAAATAATTAGGGATAAAAATGGTGATTTTTGGGGATGTCGAGCTCATAATTTCGAACATGAGGCAACATTTTTATTTCTAGCATCTTTGAATGGGAGTAATGTTAATGTAGCTAAAAATCTGCTTATAGGTATGTTACTTGCTGAATTTTTGTATAAAAAGTTTCATATTTTTCAAAATTTCATATATTTGAAAAGGGTATCTTACATGTCGACCAATTCCACCTAAAGAAAATTATTATTTCTATTTAATATTTTCTTTTTTACCTTTTCCTAATTTTACATTATTTTTCTATCTTTTTGGTGACCAGAAACCATAACAAATGTCAAACGGCTTTTTTACATACTCTAGGTCTTACTGATGCATTTTCTTTGCAACGTTATTAAATACTTCAGAAAAAAACCCACATATTGTGGCACATTCGTGCACTTATGGTTGCATTTAATATTTTGTTGTCATTGCATTTGTCCAAAAAAAAAAAAGTGAACAACAAAAAAATCAAATGAATCACTCAAGCATTGCGTCAATAAGTTTTCTACACCCTTGACAATGTACATTTATTATTTTTTTGCTGCATGTGTTAAGATCATACATACACACCTGTGTATATGTGTATAGGTTTGTGGTTGTTTTCTTGGCCAAGAAGTCATACAGGCCGTCAGAATCTAAGTAGCACGAGCTAATCGCATCTGCAAGTGGTAAATTTTAAAGAAGGTTGATTGATGTTATATATGACATACAAAGTTCAACATAAAAATAATTTAGTTTCTTTAAGGGTTTCATCAATAATATACTATTTTAAAGGAACTCTTTTTAGAGGTGGTTAATTTGATATGTTTTTTTTATAATATCAAGGGTTCATAGAAGAAATTGATCTTGGTTTAAACCCAGGTAAAATTGTAAGAAATAATTATATATTTTGCACAATTAAAAAAAATATTTTTTAGTTTTAATGCATGTTTAAGTATTTTTATTTTTTTAATAAAAAAAAATATATGTTTTTGAGTTGTTTAGAAATGAAGCGAAAAAAATAAGTAACATTTGTTGTGTTAAGGAAATAATATTTGACCACCAACTGCCTACCACGACCGCCATTCAAACACCATGACCACACCTTATTATTAGCACATCCTACACTTAGCTATAAGGTAAACACATAAGTACTTACCACACGTGCCTCTTCATGCAAAAAAATAAAGAAATGCAACGTATTATTATAAGAAATATTATTGTCTTGAACTGGACATGTGTTCTCTACAGTTATTCTGTATGCATGAGGGCTTCTTAAGCAAAATTTATCTGACTGCTTTACACTGTGTCTAACGACAATTATTATTCCTGACAAATGTGTTAGCTTAAACTGTTTGAGAGGAGACGAATGTTCGTTTAATTTAGGTCGTATTCATCATAAAATTGTCATTATAAAGTTTGAAGTGTTTAGAAATTGAAGTGTCTGCTGTCAATAGAGTTAGATTGTCTTAATGAAATGTTTATATGTTGTTGCAAAACTAATGTTAAAAGGATCCGGTTAAATAAAAGATGATGATTTTTATTTCAAAAGATTAAAAAAGCTTTCTTAATAACTATGAGGAGAGGAAAAGTGTGACCTATTATCGTAGTGATTATGTGACTAGCGAGAAGAAAAAAACGGCTCACAGTGGTTGAAAAAGTTTTTTTGGAAATAATTCTGTAACTTGTGAGCCATTGCACAGTGGGTTCAAGTGCAACTTGTTTTGTAATAAATCTCCTAAACTACTACTCGGATCGAATTGAAACGTATGCAAGAGTTGTAGAGGAAGACCCAAGCTTTCATAAAGATCATCTTGTAGTCACCCTGTAATTACACGATATAAGCTACAGGGTGTCAAAGTTGCCTATCTCAGGTATGCAAAAGTTTAAAAAAATCGTAACTTCTACAAATTAAGTACGATTCCAAAAATGTTATTATTTTTTTTCCATAGTTGAAAAGGGTTTGGAAATGATTAATTTAGAAATTTTGAATCGATTTAGGTTTTCTAAATCGGTCAAAAATGGTGAATTCTAGAAAAAAATGTCACGTAAGCTTTTTAAAATTCATGTACGATATTTAGTAAAGAAATATAATGAGATCAATTACTTCCCGCCCGGCTAAAAACGAAAGCAGAAGAGCAGATTTTATGAAAAAAGTTAATTTTTTAAAACAATTTTTTAATTCATATTTCAAAAGAAAAGGCTTTGTATTCCCAGCTAATATAATGGCTCTTCACTACTTACACATTAGCTGAATAACTCATTATTTTAAACGGTGATGACATTAGAGGCAACTAATTACCCTATACATTACTTAGATGTCATTAAAATAACTAATTACTTCCAAGCTGTAATAGCGCATTGATTTTAAAACATTACTGAAGTCATGATTAGTAATAAAAATAGGAACTAGTCACATTTTAGGTTGTAAATAAGTAATGAAATGTCATGATATAAAATATTTTTTTTTTTTTTGTAAAAAGATTTTTTAAATTTTAATTAAAAAAACTTAACAACAACCATAAAATTAAACTTTTTTAGATTACAAATTAATTTATTGGCAAATTTTGCCTTTCATTTATGTATCACTTCTTAAAATATATGAATTGGTAACTGCATTATAAAAATTAATAAAAATTAATATTTTCAAAAATCTGATCATAAATAATTATTTACATTAGGGTTATAAATAATTAATTACTAAACAACTTCTATGTAATGCAGACAGTATGTTGTTATCATTACAAAGTAAGTACATCCGTAACTACATATCATTACCATGTTTTTGCTGGGCTTTTCTTTTGAAATATGAAAAGAAAAAAATTATTTTATTAAAACAAATATAAAAAAAGTGAAAGAATAGCACTATATTTTTGCTAAAAAATAGGCATTTGCATACTAATTTCTGAATACTGACTGTGAATATTTTTCACGTCTAGACGAATGGCGATAATCGTAAAATTTTTTTATCGAATTATTTCGGAATTTCTTCCAAATTACACAATATTTTTAAAAAAATTTTTTACACCCAGTAGCTTAACTCGTGTTATCACAGAGTGACTATGAGATGATTTTTCTGAAATCTTATGTCCTACTCTTCCATACATTTCAATATTATTAAACATTTTACGTTTGGCCTCACTGTGCGTAGTTTGTTATTTTTGATGTGTTAGTTCGGAGGATACGAAATATTAAAATCGACACAATTGAGAGTATTTAAGCACTGAATCTGTGCAACATCCTTTAAAACATTTAGATGGCACCACGTTTACATCGATTTTGAAAAATAAAAATAAAATTGAACTTTTCGCACAAAATATAAGACAGAATCCATCATCCGTCAGGTTTAGTGACTGAAAGATTGCCAGACGTTTTAATCTTTATAAAAAAAAATCTTCAGAATTTTTGTTATCACAACAGAAAGAATATATTGCTTATTCAAGTCGCAAAATTTTCTGTAAAAGGAACGAGAAATTTAGTAGATGTAAGTGAGCAATATGAATAACTTATGTATTATTATTATTAACGCTTTATGTGTGAGCTTAATCCAGGTTTTGGAATCCTCATATGATACTAGTTGTTAGAAACTTCGGTTGCTGTATAGATCAAACTAATGTATGAACTTATTCATATAATATAAAGGACATTAAAAAGGCTTTATATCTAAAGAATCTCAGAAAAATCAGTTCACAATTAAATGTCTCTTTCCTTGAACACGTCAAGGTTTACAGATTACAATTTCATTTAAATTGATTTTGGTATATAATAGGGTGATCGATTATTCGACTTTTTTGAGAAACCGGTTTTCGAATAGTTCGAATAATTGGTATTTTAAAAAAACCGGTTGCACTTTTTGAAATTCAGAAAAAACCGGTTAACCGGTTTTTTGCAGAAGTTAATATTTATATCAAAAGCCTACATTTCTTTAAAAAAAAAAAAAATCAATTCTTATAATTAAGTTAAAATTTATTAAATACAAACGTAAAAGCCTAACAATGTCAGGAAAAATAATATAATAATGAAAATATTCACAAACAAATCCGAAAATTAAAAGAAAAAAATATGAACAACATTTAGACACCTTCCTCTCCCTACTCGAAGTCAATTATTTGAAGCCGTTCAAATTTATTGGAATTATATTGATTAAAGTTTTAAATTCGTAAACCTTTCAAAATAAAAAAATTGTCGTAAATGCGCTCCCTGGCCGAAATACAGAATCAGTTTTTTATAGAATTTGGAGAGCAAACAATAAGTATAGCAACTCAAAAGTTCTTAATACCAAAACAGACTTTTGGTCCCTGATAGAAACATCTGGCACTGTTAGAATTTAGAATTTTATAAGTATGCCGTTTTTTAGTTTTTTACGTCGTCTGGGAGCTTTAGAAAGCTCTGGAAAGGAAATATTCATAGGAAAGATATATTTAAATCCATATATATAGATCCACGTATTTTCGCTCCCTGATAGAGATTTCAAAATCTGGCTCCGTTAGGATTTGTAGGACGAATAGGGTTATAATTAAGCTAAATTTTAATTTTTTATGTCTTCTGGGAGATTTAGAAAGCTCTGGAAAGTGAAAAAATTCTTAGAAAAAGACACATAAATCCTCATATATCCGCTCCCTGATAAATATTTCAAAATATGGCTCCATTAGGATTTGTTGGACAAAAAGTTTTATAATTAAGCCAAATTTAAATTTTCTACGTCGTTTGGTAGCTTCAGAAAGCTCTGGAAAGAGAAAAAATGCTAAGAAAATTGTATATCTAGATGACTAGAAGATAATTATGTTTCAAAATTGTAGAAAAAATCATCTAAATTTTAGTTAGCATAAACAGAAACCATGGCCTGTCTCAATTGAAACGATTCTGCAAGTGAAACTTTTTTAACACAACACCTTTAAAAAATAAAGGAAATATTGGATCAAAAAAATTAAATGGGGTCATACAGGATAATTATTAATTATTTATTTGTTTAATATTACAGAATAAATTCCAATTTAGACTTAAACTATATTTTAAAAACATAAGAAATCAGTCTTTATGAATATTTAAAAAATTATTCCTAAATTTTCAAATATCACTATCACTATTTAGTACAAGTTTTCTGAAATAAAATGCTATTTTTAAAACCGGTTTTTTGTGTTTAAAAAAACCGGTCTATTCGACATTCGAAAAATGAACATTTTGAAAAAACCGACAGCACATTGACTGAAAAACCGGTTGGAAAACCGCGTCGATCACCCTAGTAGATAACCTTCTATATTAACTAGTTTGGGGATACGTAGGATACGATACACTGTATGAAATGTGTAGATTTTACAAAAGGAACGAAAAGGATAAAATTATATAGAAGTTAAAATCCGAATATCTGATTGAGTTTAAGCTAAATTCTAAAAATTCTGGCAACTTGAATGCCGTATAATTGGTAGTCGGAAACGTGACAATATCTGAAGATCTTACTCTTTACTTAGATCAGGGGTTTTCAAATGAGGGCGCAGTAACATTTTAGGGGGTTCGCGAAGAGTGAGAAATAGTATATAAGTTCGTTTGTTTTTTCTTTGTCAGAATAAGAGTGAGTGAGTTAAACAAGTGTGACTGCCAAAAGGCGTGGTCATAGTAGTCATGACCATAAAAAAAATCAATACGCGATAGGAAAAAAGTGAAAGCTGATTCTAGTTTAGCACGTTAAATTCCATCTAATTCACATATTTTTTTTTTATTTAAGACGAACAAAAAAAAATTTTTTTACCTACTAGTGATCTCCACTTACCTGTAGGTATTCATGAGTATTTCAACTTAACTGTGAATGCAATCAATTTTGATGATACGGAGCTTTATTTACTCGTAGTTTCACCAGCTTTGAGATAAAGATGATAAACTGAAACATTTTTGATGTTTTCACTTTTAAAAAGAAATTTTAGTAAAAATCTTAATTTTGGCATGAAAAAAATCATGAAATCTTTACGGACACTTATTTCGAAATATCTCCTAAAATATTGAGCGGATAAAAATTTGATAGTAGAATGACATAAAGCCAATTTTATTTCGCATAATTTGGTGTATCATTTAAATAAATCGTGCATACCGTTCTCGAGTTAAAATGAAGTATAACCAAGTAATCGGCTTATTTAGGGGCAATATTAAACACGCCCATAAAAAAAAAACGTCGACCTGATGGGAAAAAACTGAAACAGATTCGAGTTTAGCACGTGGAATTCCATTTAGTCCGCATATTTTTTTTTGAAGGAGCACGAAAAAAATTTTTTTTCGACCAGTGTTATCGCACATATAAAAAACTAAGATAACAAAGGTTTTAACTTTTTATGAAGACAATATATTTTATAAAATTTGAGGAAGAAAATATCTGTAGAACATTTAAACTCATTAAACACAAGTTTTAATCGAATTTCATGTAATTTCTTAAAAATTAACTAGAAATGACTCATTATAATAACTAAGTAGCAGAGTTTAGAAGATCAAAAAAGAAAAATTTTGTCTACCAGAGAAATATCCTTTGGAGGGTTCATTACACATATCAAGAGTTATTCATTGCAGATGGAATGATTCGGCCCCCAAAATACTGTCGCATAGTGTTATATTCAATACGATTTAAAACAAAAATGGCACAGATAGGGCAATGGTGATGGGTACCATTGTCCTATATTCAAAACAATTATTCTTAATGGATATCTAAAGAACTATTATGAGGGAAGACCTCAAATATTGTAGGGACTACTTTCTTATTCATATTGAATTGATAAAATAAAATAAGACTGATTGGGGAGTGTAGCCCCATACTTTTCGTATATTTAAAGTAGTAATTTATTTAAAATTGCAATAGAGAGAATAGGTCGAGGGGGAGTAGTAACCCCATATAAAGTTATTATCTAATATGGCATCAAAAGGGGTAGCAAAGCGCAATGGTTTAAGCTAGTTGGAAATACAACTGGCAACAAAATTTAAAAATTTTAAAATATTTTGTCTAAAGCTAACACATTTGATTTTAAAGAACAATGCTTTAATAAAAGATAAAATAAATAAATAACAATAATAAGCATTTTAGAGGATATATTACTATTTCATAACTTCCCCTTTAAAACGCAATATTATTTCTAAGAATATCTTATATATGTAAGAAATTTAAAACAAATAATTGTAAATCTAATGGATGTTATATACAATGTAAGTATATATCAAAATCATAAAAATTCTTAGTGAATCATTGAGCAATGGTAAATATAACAAATCGATAAGATCGATCAAATAACATTTTATACAGTCATATTTTATAATTGTTATTTTATTCTTAGATGAATACTTGGCATTGTTCTTCTTTACGAAGCTAAGAAATTGCAAGTGTTTTATTGATTAATAATAAATATTGACACCAATATCATAAAAACAGGGACAAACAAATATTCTTAGACAAATAATGTGTCTGTATTCTAAGAAAAATTAAAAAGTAAATTTAAAAATCAATAATACAGTTAAGTATTCTTATGATAAACTTGCAAGAAACTGGTTGCATTAACTAAATAGAGAATTTTTAAATGGCAGGTGTATTTTTGAATCCAAAAACATCATGCAACATCTTTAAAGCATCTTAAATGTTACCAAAGAAAAACAAAAAGAGCACGTGCTATAAGATCATGATCAACATCCCCCTTAAAATTTTAATCAAAAGTAAACTTGATCTTTAGAGAAGAACCCCCCTAAAAAATAACAAAACAGTTATCCAGCTAAAAGCAAATAAACAATGATCAATGTCCTGTGATAATAAATATTTGTTGCTATTCGAACATCCAATTTGAATGATGATCATGCAGCAGCAATAATAATAAAAGAGAAAAAGGGAATCAAGGACTTAAACCGCCAACAAAAACAAGTAAAAGCGAATTGTGTAGGGAATAATAAGAAACACATCAACTGTAATTTGGTTAAAAGAAATAAACAAACAAATGCAAGCTGCATTTATCACATCAAAAAGATCTTTGGGCATCATCCTTTTAGGGAGAACTTCTGCATGAGTTAGTCAGTTTTTTTTTTTTTTTTGTAAAGTAGCCTTAATACAAAACTCGACACGAGCCAAAAGAAGTATGAAAAAAAAAAAGAACGAAAACATCAATTTAAAGAAAAAGCGAAAACATTAAAAATAAAACTGCATTCAGTAAATTGCTGTGTGCTGCTTGATAATACATAAAAGATTAAAAGATGTTGCAATACCGAGTAGTGCCACAATATTTGAACAAAAGGTTTGCATTTGTAACTATTAAGTATTTAATCATAATGTATTTGGCCTTCTCTGAGTGCCACTAATAAAAGATACGTTAGCACGTGCTGTTCACTTTTATTTTATTATTATGGATGTTTTTCCTCATTTTAATTGGGATGCCTGCAACAGGATGTTGTGTATTTAGGGAGCAACTTTTGTACAACAAGTGCATCATGTGTTATTGTGCAACAGTCTTAATAACAGTTGTTTTTTTTTCTATGTGGAATTAGTAAAAGGGTCCTTTATATGTTTCATTTTTTTTGTTCAGTTTTGGCGCGAAATGTTCTCATTAAATATTAAAGATACATGACCTTTAATTAAGAAGTTTATCTTTGAATTTTATTATTTTTTTGTTTTGAAAATTATAAAAACCTGTTAAAAATGAATAAGAAGAAATTTCAGTAACTATAGGTTTTAGAAAATAACAAAAAGACGGGATTTACATACAGCAAATTTTCCTTGCCGTAATTCAGACTTCGCTGGCGAGAGGGGTAAAGAGTAACTTAAATCTTAGTATTCCCTTCTCCTTTCTCTTACAAACTTATAATTGCGGCAAGGCAAAGATACTTTCTACTATATAAAAATACAATATCTTAAATTTTCAATACGTATTTAAACTAACTGTACATGATTCAAATACAGTAGAGCCTCGATTATCCGTGATTCGATTAACCGGCAACGTCAATTATCCGGGGAAGAAAAATTTGTAATTGTGTTCTTTTTTTCATCCAATTAATTTTTTTTGCATCGATTAACCGTAATAACCTCTATTATCCGGGATTCTAAGCATAATTTTTTCGATTGCTTTTGAACAATTAAACACAATGTGAATAAAACAAAATGGGAGAATTCCCTCGTTTGAATAAGATGAGCAGAGCAAGGTAAAATGCATGTTTGTGCATTCAAGAAAAGCTAGTTAACGAAAATATTAATTTGAAAAAGAAGAAACAAACAATATTATATAATTTTTTTTAATAAACTACGTAAAATTAAATCCTTTTGTATTGTTCTCTGTTTTTTCCAAAATTATTATTTTTTCCTTATACTTTTTAAACATTTACATACAATTAAATCCTTGAATAACACTGGTCGACAAAAAAATTCTCCCCCAAAAACGAATAGCTGAACTTGATGTATTTTGATATGCTAAACACGAATCTGCTTTTAGTTTTTTCCATCAGGTCTGGATTTTTTTTTATTTCGCCCATAGTAAGGCCATTACTCTAGTATATTTCCTCATAACTCAAAAACGGTGTATATGATTGACATAAGTAATACACCAAAAGATGCGTACTAAAAATATCTTCAAATCACATAGACTTAATTTTTTTATGTGCCCAATAGTTTCGAAGCTATTTTGAAGTAAGTGTCCAAAAAAAATTTATTTTTCATGCAAAATTTTAAATTTTTTTGTTACTAAAATTTTTTTAATAAAAGCTGGTAATACTGCAGATGAAATAAAGCATGTACCTTCAAAATTGATGCACAAATCTTGATTTTATTCACAGTTAAGTAAAAATGCCCATGTTACATACAGTTGAGTAGAAATACAGTGGTGGACAAAGAAAAAAAAAAAAAAAAAATAATAATAATATTTTTTCTTGAAACAAAAAAGGTGGACTAGGTGGATTTTGACGAGATAAACAAGAATCTGCATTCACTTTTTTTCTATCACATACTGATTTTTTTTCATAGGCATGACTAATATCATCACCTTTTTTAGCGGTCACACTATAAAATTCGAGAATGGTTTGTCAAATTTAGGCTATAACTCAAGAACAGTTTACACGATTTTGATAAATGATACACCAAAAACGAATACAAAAATTGTCTTCAAGATATGTCAGCAATATTTTTTATTCGCTCAAGAATTTTAGACTTGTGGATCAAAATTTTCATCATTTAAAAAAATAAATAAATAAATAAATAAATAAATAAATAAATAAATAAATAAATAAATAAATAAATAAATAAATAAATAAATAAATAAATAAATAAATAAATAAATAAATAAATAAATAAATAAATAAATAAATAAATAAATAAATAAATAAATAAATAAATAAATAAATAAATAAATAAATAAATAAATAAATAAATAAATAAATAAATAAATAAATAAATAAATAAATAAATAAATAAATAAATAAATAAATAAATAAATAAATAAATAAATAAATAAATAAATAAATAAATAAATAAATAAATAAATAAATAAATAAATAAATAAATAAATAAATAAATAAATAAATAAATAAATAAATAAATAAATAAATAAATAAATAAATAAATAAATAAATAAATAAATAAATAAATAAATAAATAAATAAATAAATAAATAAATAAATAAATAAATAAATAAATAAATAAATAAATAAATAAATAAATAAATAAATAAATAAATAAATAAATAAATAAATAAATAAATAAATAAATAAATAAATAAATAAATAAATAAATAAATAAATAAATAAATAAATAAATAAATAAATAAATAAATAAATAAATAAATAAATAAATAAATAAATAAATAAATAAATAAATAAATAAATAAATAAATAAATAAATAAATAAATAAATAAATAAATAAATAAATAAATAAATAAATAAATAAATAAATAAATAAATAAATAAATAAATAAATAAATAAATAAATAAATAAATAAATAAATAAATAAATAAATAAATAAATAAATAAATAAATAAATAAATAAATAAATAAATAAATAAATAAATAAATAAATAAATAAATAAATAAATAAATAAATAAATAAATAAATAAATAAATAAATAAATAAATAAATAAATAAATAAATAAATAAATAAATAAATAAATAAATAAATAAATAAATAAATAAATAAATAAATAAATAAATAAATAAATAAATAAATAAATAAATAAATAAATAAATAAATAAATAAATAAATAAATAAATAAATAAATAAATAAATAAATAAATAAATAAATAAATAAATAAATAAATAAATAAATAAATAAATAAACAAATAAATAAATAAATTTAATTTCTCGCTATTAATTACCAAATAACTACGGAAATATTAACTGGACAAAAAAATTATGTAAACTCAGCTCAAAGACAATTTAGATCACTATACACTGGAGTTTAATTTATCTTAATTGGAAAAACAGTTCTCGAGTTATACAAGTGCGACTGCCTAAAGGCTGGGTCATAGTAGTCACGCCCATAAAAAAAATCGATACGTGATAGAGAAAAAGTAAAAGTTGATTCTTATTTAGCACGTAAAATTCCATCTAATCCACCTATTTCTTTATTTAAGAAACAAAATATTTTCTTTTTGCCCTCTAGTGTACGAGGGCGGATCAATAAGTCCGTAACTTTTTGAATGAAACACAGTGTTTTTTGCAAAACAAATAATTGTTTTTCAACATAATCTCCTTTTAACTCAATACACTTAGTCCAACGTTTCTCCAGTTTTTGTATCCCTTCGAAAAAAATAGGATTTTTCGAGGTCCTTAAAATAGGTATCTGTTTGGTCAATAATTTCATCGTTGGAGCTGAATCTCTTTCCACCGAGCCATTTCTTTAGGTTTGGAAATAGGAAGTAGTCACTAGGGGCTAAACCCGGAGAATATGGTGGATGAGGTACCAATTCGTAGCCCAATTCATAGAGTTTTGCCATTGAGACTGCACACGTATGCACCTGTGCATTATCTTGATGAACAAGAATTTTTTTCTTGGCCGTATGGGGTCGTTTTCTTTTTAAATCCTCATTAAATCGGTCTAATAAGTTGGCATAATATTCGCCATTTATTGTTTTTCCCTTTTGAAGGTAACCGATGTGGATTATCCCACGTGCATCTCAAAAAACTGTTGCCATCACCTTATTGGTCGACAAACTTACCTTGGCCTTCTTTGGAGCAGGTTCACCCGGAGAAACCCATTGTTTAGTACAGTAATGGATACATGTTTCATCCACAGTTACAAAACGCCGCAAAAACTCATTCGGATTGCGGTTAAACAACTCCATACAATCCTTTGAAGTTGTCACACGTTTACGTTTATGGTCAATTGAGAGCAAACGCGGCACCCATCTTGCAGGTAACTTTCTTAAACCCAGCTGATCATTTAAAATCGAAACCACACTGCCATATGAAATGCCTATGGCATCAACAATCTCACGCACTTTTACTCTTCGGTCGGCCAACACCATATCGTGGATTTTTTCAACATTCCTCAATTTGCCGTCCAGAACTTTCAGCGTCATTTGTACTTGTGCGACCACAACGAAAGTCAGTAAACCTCTTATTTACCATTGAAATCGTTGGTGCAGAGTCCCCATAGTATTTATCGAGCTTTTCCTTTTATCGATTGACGGTTTTTTTTGCGCAAAAAATAATGTTTAATGAGCACTCGAAATTCACTTTTTTTCCATTTTTAGAAAAATACACGAGTTGTATGTTTTGAACAGCTGTTAAAGTAAATGACGACACTTGCTCAAAATTTGACAGTAGTCTATTAACAGGTGGTGCTTGATGGGAACAGTGTTGCATTTCATAGAACTACGAGGAAAGTTCGAAAAGTAACGGAAATATTGATCCGCCCTCATATTTCCACTTAACTGTAGGTATGCATGGGTATCCTAACTTAACTGTGAATCCAATCAAGATTTGTGCATCAATTTTTATAATACGTGGCTTTATTAACTCACAGTTTTACCAGCTTTGAGACAAAGATGATAAACTGAAACATTTTTGATGTTTTCACTTTTAAAAATAAGTTTTAGTAAAAAAAAAATAAATAAATCTTGAATTTTACATGAAAAAAATTTTTTCGGACACTTATTACGAAATATCACCAAAACTATTGAGCGGAAAAAAATTTGTTAGTAGAACGACTTAAAACCAATTTTATTTCACACATGTTGGTGTATTATTTATATAAATCGTGCATACCGTTCTCGAGTTATAGTGAAATATACTCGAGTATGATGCAATATTTGACACAACCATAAAAAAGAATCTCGACCTGATGGGAAAAACTGAAAGCAGATTCGAGTTTAGCATGCGGAATTCCATTTAGTCCGCATATTTTTTTTTGAAAAGGTAAAAATCTTTTGCCTTTAATTAAACAGGTGAAAAGTTCATAAGAGAAATTGACTTATTAAGAATTCACATGGCAAGTTAAATTATAAAGATCGTTAATTTCAAATCTGTAGTTACATTTATAGTTCGTTTCAAGCTACGTAAAACGTAGCCGCAAGACTTAAAAGAGTACAGAAAACAGTTGTGTAAGCACACGGTTAATGGCATGTGCCACAGTTAGAGATATAGCGCCAAACTAAAGGATCTGAAGTAAACAGGACAGTAAAGAGAGCAGTTGTTTTTGTAAAAACAACAATAAACAGAAATAAAGGGTTCTGTAAGAAGATGTGATTTTTGTCAAAATATTTAAAATATGGAACATGATTTAAAGAATTTAGACTTTCAAAATATAGTTTAAGTACAATGAGATCTATATTTAATTGAATTTGGCACATCTACTATATACATTATCAATATCTACTTAAAAGAACCGTTCGTGAACTGTTTGAATTACACTAAGCCATATGAAGAAAATAATAAAAATTATGAAAATATTTTTAATAAATAAATCTTATTGAGATGTGTAAATGCTATGGTCATTATAAATTATTATCTAGCATTTTGCAAATTTCCCTATCACGCGGAATTAGGCTACACACTTGCCCCACACTGTTTATATATAGTTAATATAAACTAATATATATTTCAATATATATGTATATTATTTTGTAATCGGCCCCACTTTGAAATCCTATGATAAAGAAGTTTTTTTAAATATTTTTTATTTTTACAAATAACATCATCTTTTGAGACCTACTTTACGCATACACTTTATTTGATTTATCATATTGAACACGTTAGTATGTATTTTATTGTATTTTCTGTTCTGTTTTCATTTAACAGTTTTTCTGCTAAATTCAGTGATACAAAAACTACACAAGTATTGATTATATGCTTCTAAGGTACATGATGATGGTGGCGTGGGTTCTTATTTCAAGGTGTGAGCTTCCATTTACCATTACCAATGACTTTAGGGGTTGCTCTAATTTTTTTTTTGATGTATATAGTTCAGTTAAGTTCATTTTATTAGTGAGCTCGTGTGTTTTTACGTGTGTTAGATAGACAGTCAGTATTTTTATGCCCCGTTACCGTGGCAATTATACGCTTTAACTAAAAAAAGGACTTTGCGCTGTTACGTTTATTTCAGTTTCGTTAATGTTCAGACGTGTATTTAACAGATTGTTTTTCATTTTATCCTTACAGACAAAAGCAGATGTTTTTTTCATACACATATTTTTTTTGTAGTTTGCTCTTATTTTTTAGTATTTTTTAGGTTTTTTTCTCCACGAGAGCATACATTACGCAATGATTTTCTTATTTTCGTGGCATATTTAAGGGCGTGGGCGCGTAACTATGGCACACTTTCTCTAAGGGTTTATATTTTAGTTTTTGTATCTGTGCGTTTTAGATTTGTGTTTTTGTTTTCAACAAAGGTGTGTTCATTTGCTCTTAATTATTTTTGACATACATAATTACAACTGTCTGACATCCGTATCATCATCCCCAGCACCAGGTCATTATATTTTAAGATTTCAAGGTGTTGAAATCAATTGTTTTTTTAAATGGCCTTTTGGGGCTTTTTTAAAGATGTTTATGTATAGATTAGTATTAATTGTGGGTTTTTTTCAAGGAAATCAACATCTGGACCATTACTTTATTTTTAATGAGGCTGTTATTTATTGCTCTTGGGCTTATAACTTTTCATGTGGTGAAAAATTAATAATTCTGTTAACTGTTTTGTATTTGCCATTATGCTCACTTGCCATGTTCTTAGTTTCATGGTAATAGCAAAATTGGTTTTTCTTAAAATGGAAGTTTAACAAAAAACACATAAACACATAATTCAAATTTTTCATGAAATCTTACATTGGTCATATTAAATAATTGCAAGGAAGGCTATTGTGCTGAAGAATACAGTTTCTTAGGTCATAATTAGGGTTTGGGGTCCGGGAATTCCCGGGCGGGAAATCCCGGGAATTCCCGATGAAAAATTTTCAATTTTTTTCAATTTTCCCGGGAAAACGGGAAATTTAATATTCACGTAGTTTTATAATCCTGTAGAAAAAATTTTACTGTTAGTATCGCCTCAGTGAAAATTTTAAATTAATATAAAGTTTATATTATAAACACATTACTTACTAAAGCAATTTTTGATGCTAATACAAAATATACATACATGAAATTTTATACAAGTGATATTTTATATTATTCAAAAATATTTCATCGGTGCGCTGATGAAAATTCCTATTTGACGACTTTTCATTAGGAAAAAAACGATTTATTTTGTCAATTCACATTTCAAGTACACCAGTTTTTATCTACATATTGCTATAATCTTCTAAACATTTTAATGATGATGTACCATTTTCAAACTTCATTTAAATCTCTTAGCTCTGAAAGGTTTTTTCATAATTTTGTTTGTATCACAATAATAAACATAAATTATTAATTTTGAAATACGTAAAAATTTGCAAATGAAAAATCGACAACAACTTTTCTTTTAACATCAAAATTTAAATTTAAAACGTGTAGATATATAAAACTACGAATGTATTTTATTTTTCAAAAATTTTCGTCTTGAAATGATTAACAATATTTTTCAAATGAAAACTCATTTTTATCAGATTTCCGAACGTATACAGTTTTTAATTAAATAATGATTTTTATTCCATAACGCTGTTCTAAAAATCATAGTTCTACTGAATCATTTTATAAAGAAATCATTGAATTTTTGTTAAATCAAATCTTCTGCAAATTTAATGGAAATATTAATATTTTTTAAATATTTTTTCTTTAATTCGTATAAGATTTAAATAGAAGAAAATTTTTATGATTCAAAGTATTTTTTAAGCTTGAATTGTATAATTGGTAGAGCATTTTTTAAACAATTAAATATTGCGAAGTCAAAGAATTTAAGTCTATAAATTTAATTGTTATGAATGCTTCAAAGAAATGACTAAAATAATAAATTTAATTCGATTTTGAATAAATATTTGGAACCTTTGCTTACAATAGGCACTTATTTTATTTGCATGAAATATTTAAAATTTTTTAAATTTTAAATTGGAAGTCATACTTCAATATTGTTTTATTTTCTGTTAATTAATCATGAATTTGATTTATTATATTATTTATTATAGTATTGAATAAAAAATAACATTCTTTATAAAAAATCATTGCTTTTTTCTTATATTTTAAGTTTCCCGGGAATTCCCGGGAAATTGAATTTTTATTCCCGTTTCCCGGGAAACAAAATATCACGGGAAACCCCAAACCCTAGTCATAATATTATACAAAGAAGTCATGATCACTGAATGGTAACCTCGTAGTGGAAGATAAATAATATCTTCAGGCTGCAGGACTCAGGCAAAATAGAAAGGATTTTGAGAGAAATTCACCTCATCTCAGAAAGAAAAGTATCATAAAAAGTTAATTGCTTTGAATCTTTATCAGAAAATTTTAAAAGAAGTCTAACATGAAGACTTATAAAGTAAAAAAAAAAAAATCCTAATTGAAACGCAAGCAAGAATCTGGAGGTAAAAAATAACATGAAAGTTCCTCAGACGAATTTTTTCAGAAATTTTGTTTCTGTATAGTAGACGATGAAACGTTCGTACAGGGTGACTTTTTTCAACTTCCTAACCAGGAATTCTATGTCGCAGATGCTAGAGGGATTATTGCAGAAAAATTTCGTGTATCAAAGAAATCAAAATTTCCAACAAAGTTTTTGAATTGGGAAGTCATATGCATACGCTGGAATGAAGCACTTCATTCTTAAAATATGGTTGCATTAACACAGAAATTTACAAGAATGAGTGCCTTTGGAAAAGACTTCTTTCTCCCTTTCCTAATAAAATTCAGTATATCCCCTGCTTTCTGGCCTATTCCCGCTTCTTCTCATTACAACAACAAAACAATGGAGTTGTAACAAAGAAATTGTAAGAGTTTGTACCGATATAGGCTACTCCATCAAATTGACCGAAACTCCGTGCAGTTGAAAGATATTGGATTCTAGTAAAAAATAATTTAAAGAACATTAAAAGCTCAGCATAAAATGAAACGGAGTCTAAAAATAAGTGGACTTATTCGAGCAAAAAAGTGACCGAAACACAATAAAACCTTTAATTTGAATAATTCTGGAAAATATCAGATATTTCCTTAAAAATCAACAGGAACTAATTTATTCTTTTGTGTTTAGAACTTGAACATAACAGTCATTAATAAAAATATCACTTTAAAAAAATTCGCCCACTGGTTTAGTTTCTATAAGCAGATTTGCATGCACGGATGTTTTCGTGCGCAGTCCTTAATATTTTTAAATTAAAATACTATAGTTTTTTTCCTTTTTCGATAAAAAAATATAGTAGTTAAATGAGTTGATTATTAATGTTGAAATCACTATTACATCTTCAGTTACGTTTAGAAAAAAGAATAACTATTTCCTATACAATTTATATATCGTCATCTTAGTATGCAAAACTGCAAAATCTACTTTTATAATTTTATAGGAGGGATAAGCAAACTTATTATATAAATTTTTTGATACATTTTTATTTCTAATTTTGGAAGTCATCTAAAATGGTGAATTTTCCATTTAAAAAGGATTTGAAACATAAGTATAAGTCAAATTGTTCGGGTGAGAAAAAAAGTGAAAAGCGTAAGTAAAGCAACAAAATGTTCGCAAAATTATAAGAAAATTTCCCTAAGAAAATAGGGGATAGTTTATAGTTTACTATATTATATATAGTTTTCCATAGTTTTTTGGGGAACTATAATTATATACCCTAATCATCTATGGTGTTGAAGGGTATACAAATGTATAATCAATTATTCAATCTATCACGTATTTATACCCCACACCACCATAGGTGGTAGGGGTATTATGTATTTGTGCAAATATTGTAACGCAGAGAAAAAATCTTCTGACCCCAACCTTAAAGTATACCGTTCGACTTAGAGTCACTTTCTGAGTCGATTTAACCATGTCCTTCCGTACGTCTGGTAATAAAATTTATAAAATTTAATACATATGATTTTTTGCACAAGAACGAAGCCTATTGAATTTGGTCATGATCGGTCCATTACCTGGCCCTCATACAAATGTCCTCCCGTAATAGAGTTTCAACACTCATAAATACCTTAAAAATAGGAATATTTTAATGAAATTTGACACAAATAAGTTTTATATAAGTATAAATCCGTAAGCTAAATTTCGTGTCCATAATTGATTATAGCTCCCATATGAACCTTTCTTCCGAAATAAAAAATAAAAAATTTAGTATCTACTTAATATTCGACACAAATAAGTATAAATGACATTGCTAAATTTTATGAAAATCGGTTCATACTTTATCATAGTTCCCATATAAGACCCAATTTCGGGAGTCACCCAAAAGTGCATTAATACATGTGAATGTTAGTATCGATGTAATATTTTGTATTAGTATGTTTTCTTTTACACTTAATACAAGTATCGGTCCACAATTGGTGCCTTCCCGAATTTTGTTACACATAGACATTGGTCTAGGGTATCATATGATCGGTCTTGACCGACTATATCTTTTTTTCTCGTTTTATTTATATTTGAATAATTTATAAATTGATATAATAATAAAAATAATTGAAAAGCGTTAAATTGCTATATTTTAGAAAAAAAAAAATATTAGAAAATTTGAATTTTAATCACTTGATTAATTAATACAAATAAAATAGTAATGGGAATGGTTTTTATCTTTGATAAATAGTATAATACACATAATTTTTCTGTGTACATATAAGGGATGCCAATCCCGAAATTCCTATGCCATTATTTAACAAATTTAATTCAAATTTTACATATAAAAGTGTAAATTCCAAACTCAATTTATAAATAATACAAATTCATTTATATTATTAAATGAATTTTAAACTATTAAAAAAAATTGTACATTCAATTACTCAGATAATCACCTTATTTGTATTTACTTTTGATTAACCAATTAATTAATACATTTAGAAAACTAATTGATTTATAAGCATTAATTTTTAAACAGAAATATAAGAAAATTAAAAATTTGATTACTCGAATAATTGTTACAATTAAAAAAGCTATTGAAAAAAATTAAATTTTTGACAAATTCAACATATTTTTAATCAGAATTTCAAAATGATTAAAAAAATTTTTATTATTAAATAAATTACACAAAATTGAAGTATTCAAACAATTTAAATACAAATTTTACATAGAATTATCTAAAATCCAATTTCAATTACGAATAATACATATTTAATTAATTTATTAATTGAAATTTAACTTATTAAAAATTGTACATTCAATTATTTAAGTTATCTGTTATGTTTATTTATACTTGATTAATTTATTAATTGATACCATAAGAAAAATAATTGAAAGCCAATAAATTGTTTTATTTTTAGTAAAAAATATTAGAATATTTCAATTTTGATCCCTTTAATAATTGATCTTGTTTTTTTTTTTCTCGTGAAACAGAAAACTCAATTTTTTATGATTTAAAGTTCAGTCCTCTTGGACAAGTGTATTAGTTCAGTATTATGTTTAGAACCTCTTCCACTCCTCTGTGTAAATGATTTGGATTATTTCATATTAAAAGTATTACGACGTCGTCCATGTAACATGCTGGTTCAAGTTCTTTATCGGTTTAGATCCTAGAGACTATTTTTGTAATTTGTGAACCTAGAGATTATAATTGTGATAACCCATAGAAAAGATGATAATATAAGATTCCCTCTAATACAAATATTTCCAAATGGTGGTCCGCGGACCGCTAGGAAAAGATAGAAAATGTGTATAAAATTATTGTACATCCCAACAAAAAACGATCAAGAGCTTCCAAAAAAGAACATTTTCACCACTTCAAAAGTAGAACAAAGTGCATATTTTAAACTTTTTGGAAGTTCTTAATAATTACTTTCAAAAAAGTGAAAATAAATGAATTTTAAGCGGGATAAAAGGTTAATAGTTTTTAAGAAAATTAAGATTTTTCAAATTTTAAAGCATTTTTATTATATTTTAATAATACTAAAAAAATTAAAAAAATTTATAAACATAGTTTTAAGGGAAGAACTTCAAAAGAAATAAACAAGAAGTATAAAAGAACAACATCCTACCAATGACAACCATGTGTTAAAAAAAGAACTTCTGCAGCTCTTTTTCACCACTAAGTACTTCCTTCCAATTACAACAAAATGTTAAATTCATGACTTTTTCAGTTCCTTTTATGCTGGGATGATATACATATTTCGCGATTAGGTTATCCACCCACAAGTGGTTGCTGCGAAAACCTTATCTGATATATTTAATAGTGATCTTCAATTTTATAAGAAGTAATGTTTTAAGAAATGTAATTCTTAAAGCCCTATATGTTGACTTAAATGCAGAACATAAGAAATTACTTCTTCATATCGATGTCCGTTAGATTTCGAAAGGAAATATGCTGAAGAGATTATAAGAATTATAGACAGAAGGTGACATTTTTCTATTATACAAAAATGATCTTTAAAAAAATTTACAGAATACAATTTTTATATATAACTTTGCTTGTATCTTAAAATTTTTTGAGGCGTTAAACAATCTTACCATTGTAGTTCAAGCAAGAGAAGTCTATATGTATATTAACTGAATTTAATTCTATAAGTGCTTTTATGTGCAAAATTTCTTTATAAAAATTACGTTTTCACTTCCCTCTATTAAAATTTCTACTGCTGAATATCTTGGATTCATCAGATGTATAAAAACAACAGATGTATATGAAAAGTAACTTAGCGATGAATTTTGCCTATATTATTCGGAGCTTTAAACCAAAATTCCAAATAAGTTTACTTCGTAATCTACTCAACATTACTCAATAATTTTTAAGAAAAAGCAATTGACAAAAAAAAAAAAAAAAAAAAAAAAAAAAAAAAAAAAACGTTTCGGCAGACGTTTTTTTTTTCTTTCTTTAAAAATATGTTGGTTTTTATTTAAAAATCTCCAAAGTTTTTTTTTCTACAATTTGTATCTGTTGTTTTTGGTAATTTTGGTGGCCTCACTTAATCGGCTGATTATTTTTTTGTTTTTTCGTATTTACAACTATCAAACTACAATTAAACACAATTTTTGCTGAAGTGTCAAACTCTATGTATAAAATAAATTCGCAGTATTTATAACCTACACCACCATCGGTCTGTCCGTCCATGTAAACCTTGCAATCAAACTGCAGGTCGCAATTTTGAAAAAAAAAAAATTTCTTATGGTCCAAGGACGAAGCCTATTGAAATTGGTTGTGATCGGTTCATTATTCACCTAGCTCCCATACAAATGTCCTCCCGGAAAAGGGTTAGCGATCATAAATTCTTTAAATATAGCAATATTTTAATGAAATTTGGTACATATAAGTTTCATATAAGTCTAAATAGACAGAAATCAGAAATATCGGTCCATAATTGACCGTAGCTCCCATATAAACCCCTTTTCAGAAAATCACTTTAACGAGCATAAATCCCATTAAACTGTTATTATCAAATTAATATTTGACACAAATAAGTTTCATATAAACATAATTGATAGTGTCAAATTTTACAAAGATCGGTCCATAATTTACCATATAACCCTCTTTCGGAATTCACCCAAAAAGGGAATAAATTCATATAAATGTTAGCATCGACGCAATATTCTGTATTCGTATGTGTTATTTTACACTTAATATGAGTATCGGTCCACATTTTTTTCCAAGTCCCTAATTATAATGTACACAATGGTGTAGGGTATTATATGGTCGGTTTTGACCGACTATATCTTTTTCTCTCGTTTTGTTTTTATAGAACTGCTGCCACCTGTTTCATTTCGACATGCTTACCAGTGATGTCAGATGGAGGGAATTTTCACTTTTTAAGGGAATTTTTAAGGCAAATTGTAACCGAAGGGAAAAAGTGAGGGAATTTTAATTTTTGTCAAAGTAGAGAAATTTTTAATACATATAAATTTATCTCAAAAAACGACAAAAGTTTTAAATAAATAAGCAAAAATGCAATATTATCATACACACTCTCGTCCTTTGCTTAAAATATTTTTTGTATATTTTTTATTGATTTTCAAACAAAAACTACATTTATTTAAATTTCAATACATTTTATACTGAAATTTTGTAGTTTTTGTTAAAAATAGGAGGAGGGAAAAATGGAGTGACAATTTTTTCTAAAAAAAGGGAAAAAAAAGGGAATTTTTCAACTAAACAGAGGGATTTTTCTTAAATTCTATCTGGCATCACTGATGCTTACACTATATGATATTTCCAGTGATATTTGAGTTATTAATAAGGTGCTCATATGTACTTTTTTTATCAATATGTTTGACATTGTTAGTATTTCTGAAAGTTTCTTATGAAAATTCTACGGTATTTTATTTACTTATTTATGGTTATGTAATTACTATAAAAAAATCAACGAAATATAAAAAAAATAAAAATTTCTGATTAAACACCTTTAACCTTCCTCCTCTTTATATTTCCTTTTATGGCGACATCAATCTTACTGCTATAAAAAAAAAATGTCTAAAATATTTCATTACCATACTGATACAACAACAAAAAAATCCCTGTGCATACATGTGGAAAAAACTGTCAAATTTAATAAATCAAATAAAAATGTCACATCAACTTGTTCGTCAAAATGTAATAACAGAGAAACCCCTAAAATTATGACAATATACAAAACAAAAATATTGTCATCCACCTACACACCAAATGAACAAAATCATCAATTGTAACGAAATACTTAGGGAAAAAATGGCCACAACACATCACTAACATCGAGTTGCTGCGATACTGACGAAATCCTTCATAAGGAGTGAGTAAAATAGGGTGGGTGAGTGGGTGTTTGTTTTTTATGTTTACAATTGATTTTACTAAGAAGAGAAAAAAAAAAACAAGAAATGTAAGGATTCACTACAATTTTTATATTAGAAATCTTTTATATATACTTACATACATATCTACAATAACAAACTAATTCATTTACAACCTACATACATTCATACGTTGTCCTTTAGTACATGGATTTATGTATCCGTAAGATACAAAAGAATACATACTAAATAAGTATGTATGTTTTAATACAAATGTATCTGCTTAAAGTGAATGGTATGTATGTGAGTATGTATTTATTCCATGTTTATACATACATATGTATTCTTTTACAATATCCTCACGAGACTGCACGTAATGTTCTCAAAATATCAAACGTAAAAAAATCTACATTTAAACTGGGTGGTTGGTTGTAAATGGAGGTTTTTTTTTAGTACCAACCAAATGAAGCCAAAGTAAATCCCTAGAATGCAGGTGAGTTAGATAAATAACCAAAAACACACATACTCACAAACATATATTATTATATTTAAAACATATATTAGTAGGTATGTTTGTGTGTTAAAGCTTATCTAAATGTATCTTGTGTAAATTTTATTTCCCAACTACTATTCTCTACTCTTACTACAACTACATTTAAATAAACATTTCTACATCGCTACACGCGCAACTTTTATTCATCTGTTTTTATTTATTTTTGCTTTTACCTTAAATATCGATCGAAAATTTTTTCTTTTTAATAGGGGCGGATGGTAAAACAACACTAGTCCACCAACGTGGAACATCAAAACTATAAAAAAAAGTAGAATGATTATAACAGAAACAGTATACGAAATGTAAACTTTTTACAGGTAAACTTAAAAATGTAGCAGCAAAATAATGATATTTAAAATCTTTCTGTGTTATATTTCTAATATTAAAATAGCTTTCGATTTAAAGGTTACTTAGAAAAGATTTAAAATTCTTTGTTTTTTTTTTACCCTTTTCGAATTATATTGTTGGAATTACAATTTAGAATCTGTGTAACATACAGAAAGATTTGATAAATATCATAAGATAATCGTTAAAAGCATTTAGCAAAGGGGCACCAACTGTAATCTTAATGTTCGATTAGAATTCATATTGAACCAGTTTGATTAACTTTATATCAGATGAATTGAAACTAGTGGAAAATCAAAATACTAGCAGTGTCTAGTAAAACTAGATTTTTACCAATAAGTACTTACAATTGCGTAGGGTGCCCGGTCATACTTACATTGCAGGGATAAAGATAAAGAATAAAATAAAACAAATTTTGTATTAAAATAGAGTTGCACAGACCCAAGAGATTATATTTTTAATGACTCTGCTCCATAGATTCTTCTGAATATGGGCGATATGGATCAAGAGGTCGATGATACACTCATATTTGTGGAGACAATCTCAAGGGCTATTGATAGTTTCGCTTTATACAAATCACTAGGACCTGATGGTATTTTACCGCGTATTCTATAAAGCAGGGGTTCCCAGAAACGACAGCTCCACGACCTCCTTAAGAACGACCCACCACAATTTGTGTGTAATAAGTAAATACCAGGGATGGAAAATACAAGTATTTTTCGGTATCAAAAATATATTTAAATGGTAGGTACTTTTTTACTCACAGATTATTAAAATTCAGTACAGGTCCCTAGCGGGTCAGGGGGTAGTGGGTGGCCCTCAAAAGTTGGCCATCTCGGGTATGTATTCTTTTAATCGCCAAAAATTCATTTATGATATGACAGAAAAGAAATTTTATATATAGATAGTCTTTGTAAATCTCTACAAAAAATATGCTTACATGTGTAGGTTATATCTTTTAGTTTAAGAGATATTCAGTTCAATATAACATTTTTACCTAATTTTTAGCCTCTTTTTTTTAGAATTTTTTTTTAACTTGGAGGTCTTAATATTGCTCATAAAATTTTTTTAAAATATTCGCCAGATTACCCATAAAATTCTAAATAATATTGCTGCAAGAACCATATAAACATATGAATCCGTTAAAAAGTTATATTAAGTGGGATCGAAAAAATCTTAACACACGTTTTGCCTCATAAAATTTTTCGGAAGCAATGTTTAAATTTTTTTTGATCTAGTTATCTTTGAAAAAGATTTCAGTTATTTTTAAGTAACCATGTTGATTTATTGTGAGTTTGATTAAAATGAGTGACGAAAAAGAATTATTAAAAATTATTAAAAAAATCCAAATTGGTCATACAAATAATTGACTAAAGAATAAATGTCTACCGTCAAACTGTTTCCAATGTTATTAAACAGTATCTGGAGAATTTGACCATTGATAGGAAACCTGGTTTGGAAAGAAAGAGTGGTTTACATGATATTGGGAAGGCCAGAAAATTGAAAGCATATTGAAAAGAACTCCAAACACATCTAATAGAAAAGCAGACCGGTTAGCTCAATGTTCTGACTATTTGGTACGAAAAGTTAAAGCTAATGTGAAGTTGAAAGAAAGATGCAAGTCATTTGTTACAGTGGGCTCTATAAATACAGAAATATACATCAAAGAATGTTTGCAAAAAAGGCTGTTTCCTTTCATAAGGGAGCACAATGTGTCCAGATATTTTTATCCCGGTTTGGCACCAGGTCACTACGGTAAGAAAGCACTGTAGTGGTACGAAAACAATAACATAGTTTTTTTTACCAAGAGAGGTCCGGAGCTAAGTTAGAACTATAAAAGTTATATTTATCTGTGATTTGTAATATAATATTAATTAAATAAAAAAGAATGAAAACTCTAAGATCAATCGTTTCCAAATTATTGAATTTTATGTATGTTAAGAATTTTTCGATCGCACTCCTTAAACTGAAGTTGGAACTTTAACAAAATTTTCCTTTTTTTTTTCCCAAAAAGGTGGCAATATTTATTCACTGATAAAATTTGTTTTTTGTTCTGGGCTTTATCATTTTTTATAAGTTTTCAAAAGAAAACTTAGTGGAAATGCGTGTAAAATAAATCTGGAGGAGCTTGTGACAAAGGTCCAAACTTTGTTAATTTTGAAAAATCGTTTTAATTTTTTTTCGTTAAGTTCACAAATTGCAAAGTTAGTATCGACTTAAAATTATTTTAATTATATAGCTGCATACGTAAGTTAAACACCCAAAAAGTATTTTCTGACCGGCGTCGCTTATAACGACAGGGTGACTATTTCAATCAAAAAAATTAAATTTTTTAAACATGTTTTATACGGATTGTGATTTTGGGTATTTTCATGAAAAAAGAGGGAGTTTTTTTAATTCTCTGATTTTAAGACATATTTATAAAAATTATACTGCAATGTCAATAAAATATCACTATTCGTTTAAATTTTATTAAATCAACTTGAAAACACCTCACCTCTGATCATGTGAAATTTTATTGAGATATCTCCAACCGTTCAAAAGTTACAGAATTATTTCCAAAAAAAAAAAAAAAAAAAAAACGAGAGAAAAAGATATAGTCGGTCAAGTCCGACCATATGATACTTTACACCATTGTGTACATCGAGATTCGGGGGAGGGTCTTTTATTAGACTTGGAGCTAAATGTGGACCGATACTCATATTAAGTGGAAAATAAAACAAACAAATGCGGAATATTGCGTCGATGCTAACATTTATATGAATTTATTCACTTTTTGGAGATTTCCGAAAGAGGGCCTTATATGGGAGCTATTTTAAATTATGGATCAATCTTTGTAAAATTTGTCACTACTATTTTGGGTTATATAAAACTTATTTGTGTCGAATATAAACTTGATACTAACATTTCAATGGGATTTATGCCCGTTAAAGTGATTTTCTGAAAAGGGGTTTATATGGGAGCTATGGTTCATTATGGACCGATCTTTCTAAAAATCAGCACACTTATTTAGACCTATAAGAAACCTGGGTGCCAAATTTCATTAATTTTTGTTCAAAATTGCGACCTGTAGTAGATTACAAGGTTTACATGGACGGACAGACGGACGGACGGACATCGTTAAATCGACTCAGAAAGTAATTCTAAGCCGATTGGTATAAATTAAGGTGGGTCTTAGACCAATATTTTTGGGTGTTATAAACATCAGCACTAACGCATAATACCCACCCCACCTATGGTGGTGTAGGGTATAAAAAGCGTTTTGGAACCACCATGCTTTCACAGTATAAAATGGCAGCTTTCTTAGACATAGAAGGCGCTTTTAACAAGGCTCTAAACGAGCACGAAATTGAAGAGTATATCATCAACTTGGCAACGGTGAGAAGTTAAAACAAGCAAGTCGGGAAACACAATCCTGATTAAATTGGATGATAGGGAAGTAAAGCCGTTGATTACACGTACGATATAGTTATGTTGGTATCAGTAGTGTTCCTGAACGTGATAAGTAATATCATGTTCAGTACTTTGGCGATGATCAGCAATTGGGCCAAAGTAAGTGGCCCAATTGCTGATCATCGCCAAGGCTGTTCACAGCAATAGTACGGTTTATTCTTATATACGAATTTATTATTCAAAACGGTATCTTAGTGATTTTACTTGATTAATCGGAATACTGCAGTAATCTTTCTTGTCACTTGCAGGTTAGTGAAATTAAAGTACATATTCCTTCCCATGACATATGTAAGTAGCAGACACCGCCTCAGACGCCATGAAATTGTGAAAATCAATATCCCATAATAATATAGCCGACATCACTGCTATTTTTATACTCTTTACTATTTCACAACAAGAACACAGACTACAGCGAAATCCTGCTGTGTCAGTGAAACTTACAATGAAGCCAAAGTAAAAAAAAAACTGAAACGGAAATACCGCAGCGTTAGGCAAACAACATTGAGCTAAAAAAAAAAGCAAAAAAAAAAAAAAAAACGGAAACACTAAACATCATTTCCAATGATGTCTCACCTGAGAATACATGTGTATGTCTATATATACGTGTCTGTAGATTTTGTGGAAAAAGCACCCTATTTACTAAATTTACTCATACCCTCTAAAATAAAACTTAACTTGACTCCCAACTTGTGTTATTGTTGTTTGTATACATGCTAAAAAGACACACACACTCCAACAAATATTTACTTTAAACGTGTGTCTGTATGAGCTTTAGTTTACGAGGATTTTTATTCAGACAAAGAAGAAGAAGGGTGTCAACAAGGACACGAGAAAGACACGTAAGCGTACAAACCAAAAAAAAAAAAAAACACAGAAAATAACAGTAAAAACGTTTTAACGACAAATTTAATTCAGTTCTATTTCAATGATTATAGTAGGGATATTGATAACCATTATTGGTATAATAATGATAATGAAAATTTTTACAATTTAGAAAGTTTAGACCAGAGAGTATCATAAAGGAGCAAACTCATTTGACAATTGATTTTTTTTTAATTTGTTTTTATTTTCTTTTAGCAGCAACAAAAGCTCTGTTCCATTACTTGTCAAAATTGAAAGTTTTAGTTAGGATTTGCGGGGAAGCAAATTCATGTGTATTTTGTTGTTTTTATGACAATTTCTGACTAATTATTAGGTTTTTGACAATTTGTTTAATCTCTTGTTACTCTTTGTTTTAATCTAACAACTTTTTTATTGTAGTTAAAATTACCCAAGTAGAAGAATTTTGATATAAAGCCGAAAGCAAATTAAAATAAATCGTTTTTAAGAAATAGTTCTCAATTCAATATATTAAATATTTTAAATTACTATTTTGTTGTGAAGATACGTTTTTGTAAAATTTTTTCTAAAATTTCTTGTTATTGATTCATTTTCTTTTGAACACAATTATCTCCATTATTTGATTGTTTTTTTTTAATATATCACAGTTTACGTATTTTTTATCTTTATTTTATTTTTTTTTTTGTTGTCGTAAGTATTTTTCGTTTTTAACGAAAAAAAAATCCCCACACGAGATATGATGAAAATTTAAGTAAATGAATGAATTAATGGTTGAAAAATGACTAGTGATTCACCTGAAATCAAAGCCATTAATGATGCCTTGCCAAAATAAAGTAAATAAAAAATGTTTGCAAAATAAACTAATTGTTAAATTTATGACAAATGTTGAAGGTTTCCTAAAACTTTGACTATAAATTTACGTAAACATTTGAAAGTAAATATTTTTATGTGTTTCTAAAAAATTATGATAAGTTTAAGATAATAATTCTTTGGGGTCTGAGTGTTATTGCGGTACAAAGTACAAAGTTTTCTTAGATTTTTTATTAAACAATAAACTGTGACTGTAATCACATTTTAACTTGTTTGCTGAATTTATATTCATAAAAAAGAAGAAGGATGTCGCTATTACTTATATACTTATAAGGATCAGTGTGCCCACTGTGACTTCAGAAAACCCCCACAAAAAATTTAGCGGGGTAAAATATCTATTTACGGTGATAGCAATGTTACTATCGACTATCGAAAGATGGCGATGTTAGTAAATCTGCACCTTTTTAATTAACTTTTTGAGGATGTACTGCAACCTATAGAACAACGTCGTATCATTTATGGCAATATTGCTCTTTTTCAGCCAAAATTGTGTTCCCATTTCAAACACTTATTTGAGTTTATCATTCCGTTTGTAACGTATCGAATTATTCACTTAAGATCCTATATAAGGCGATCTAGCTATGTATGTCCGCCTACAATGGTCGGCAAAAAAATACAACACCATATACGAATAGTTGGACTTAATATATTTTGATGTGCTAAACACGAATCTGCTTTCAGTTTTTTTCCATCAGGTCTGGATTTTTTTTTATGGGCGTGTCTAATATTTCGCCCATAAGTCCATTACTCTAGTATATTTCCTCATAACTCAAGAACGGTGTGTACGATTGACATAAGTGATACACCAAAAGATGCGTACTAAAAATATCTTCAAATCTCTCAAACTTAATTTTTTTATGTGCTCAATAGTTTCGAAGTTATTTTGAAACAAGTGTCCAAAAGAATCTTTTTCATGCAAAAATTTTAGATTTTTTTTGTTACTAAAATTTCTTTTAATAAATAAAAACATCAAATATGTTTCAGTTTACCATCTTTATCTTAAAGCTGGTATTGTTGTGGTGGGCAAAAAAATTTATTTTTTCTTGAAACAAAAATAGGTGAACTAAGTGGATTTTGACGAGTTAAACAAGGATCTGATTTCACTTTTTTCTCTATCATGTACTGATTTCTTTTTATGGGCATGATTAATATCATCACCTTATTTAGCGGTCACACTATAAAACTCGAGAATGATTTGTACAATTTTGACTATAACCGTTTACATGATTTTGATATATGATACACCAAAAGATGCATACGAAAATTGTCTTCAAGGTGTGTCAATAATATTTTTTATTCGCTCAAGAGTTATGGATCAAAATTTTCACCATTTTTTTTTTTTTTTTAAAAAAAGAACAACAAATTATGTAAATCAACCTCAAAGACAATTTAATTCGCTATATATTGAAGTTTAATTTATCTTAATAGGACAAATCGTTCTCGAGTTATACAAGTGTGAATGCCTAAAGGTGGGGTCATTGTAGTCATGCCCAAAAAAATCAATACGTGATAGAATAAAAGTGAAAGCTTATTCTTTTTTATCACGTTAAATTCCATCTAATCTACCTATTTTTTTATTTAAGGCGAAAAAACAATTTTTTTTGCCTACTAGAGTATTTCCACTTAACTGTAGGTATGCATGGGTATCCTAACTTAACTGTGAATGCAATCAAGATTTGTGCATAAATTTTGATGATACGGAGCTTTATTTACTCATTTTTTTACCAGTTTTGAGATAAATTATTTTGTTTTTTTGAGAATTATTTTTGATGTTATCACTTTTAAAAATAAATTTTAGTAAAAAAATAAAATAAATCTTGAATTTAGCATGATACATTTTTTTTGGGACACTTATTTCGAAATATCTCCTAAACTATTGAGCGGATAAAAATTTGATAACAAAACGTCTTAAGGCCAATTTAATTTCACATTTTTTTTCGAGTTATAGTGAAATATACTCGAGTAATCGGTTATTTAGGACGCAACACAAAAAATGGAATTTTCCGTGACTTAATAAACTTTAAAGTGGCATAGTTTCGGTTCTGTTAAAGATATTGATTTCAATTTTTTTTCCGTATAACGAAGAATTATGTCAGCTAAGCAATGTAATTTAGATGAAAAAAATCGAGTTTAGACTTTTTCTGATTTTTGAAATTCAAGTAAAAAATTCTTTTTTTGAGAAACTATAAATATTTTATCTGCAATAAAATCTTTGTTATTAAAGATATCTTAACAAAATTTGCAGTGGATGTAGACTTTATCGTATATAATGAGAAAGTGAAAAAAAACTTAAGATTTTTGTAAAAGGAATCCCACAATTCCCAAAAAAACGCCGAAAATCCCAAAAATGGGTTTTTTTCACTTTTTCGGCTATAAAATCCACATTTTTCCGAAGTCCATAGATTTTGATTGAAAATTTTTAACAACATATTACAGATTCTTTAACTGCGTTCCGTTTTCCGATTAGTGCTTTGTGCTTGCTTTTTTTATTTTAAAGTAATCTCTGGGAAGACACCTTTCAGAAAAGTATAAAATTATTATATGTTCTTAAGGAAAATTTTATTTTAGAGAAAAAAGGGTGCAGATACTTTTTCGGCCAAAAAAACATAAAAAGTCGTAATTTTAGCAATTTTCAAATTCAAAATCGTTTATTTTTGGACTTGGTAAAGATATCGACTTCAAATTTTTTTTTATTCTATAGATAATTTTGTTCTTTAATTAGCTAAAGAAAAAACAGATGAAATCGGTCGGAAACACTGGTATATATATGAAAAAAACTGGACCAAGAACATGCAAAATTGAGGTACTTAAAAATTCAAATGCAAGCATGTTTTTCGTAGCTCTTATTAGTGCCTACAATAATGTATAAAAATATTTGAAATTGGACGAGAAACAAAACATGTCAGAGGTACCCAACTTTGAGCTTCTTTATCTCCGCCCCTGAGGGTTCTGTACGGTCCCCTTCCAAACTTAACATTGTACATTCCTCTGCTATGCCTATACCAAATTTCATGCAAATCCAACCAGCCAATCAGAAGTTACAGATTTATTTCCAATAAATTTCGATTCTGCCCCACTGTGCACTGTATGTTATAGAAGTGTTAGGAATTGAATAGTAAATTTTTATTATTATTATTATTTTTTTTCAAAAAGCAATATTTAAAAAATTCGGTTTTTGCCGCTAAAATTGAAAATTGACATTGTGCAGTATTAGAGAATTGAAGATTTGTTAAAGAATGTTTAAATATTTTTTTTCGAATTCAGCTGATCTTTATGCGCTTAATGCGCATAAAAGTGGAAAAAATATTTTAGACGGGTTCGAAGTTTAAAAAGCAGGATAATTCCGCCAAAAAAGCATGTCTGGTCACGTTATTTATGAATCAAGTAAAACATATAATTTTGACTTAAAATTTAGGAAGCTTCGGAATCTTTAGTGCAGCAACTTGACTGAAAAAGTTTTTTTTACGGAATATCTCAAAATTTAGGGGGTGTTTTGAAAATTGATTTGTTATATACTCAAAGAGATCTACTAACCACATTATGTTGTTTTCCAGTTAAATTATTTTTTTTTAGCATATTTAGTGTTATAAATGACTGAGCAAAGGTCATTTTAATATTCATACGTATGAATGGAATTCTAAATATTTAAACATTCAAAATACATTTTAAATCAATCGATTGTATTTTATTTGCAGTAAATAAAAAAAAATCAATCAAGAGGCAATTGAACTAAATGATTTCATTTATACTATTTAAACGGAAAAAGGGTTGCAAATTTACAAATAATATTTCATGTTGGATTAAATTTCCAATAAAGCAGGAAATGCGAATTGACAGGTGGCAAATTAGATAAAGAGGAAAGGAAAGAAAATTTGTATTAATCCAAAAACCAAACTTTATAATTTTAAATAAACATAATACGGTTTATTACTGCACTTAATCTTCTTTATAAGTAGAGGGATGTAAGAAAATAATAACTTACTAAATAGATGACCTTTTTCCTGGCTTAATTTATTACCATGAACTTTTCAACATAACAAAAAATGATGTTTCGTTAATATCACTCCTCTTAAGTTGCTTTTAATTACTTAATTTCACGCATAAAACCCCAAAAGTCATCATTGTTCTGGCAAAAAGTCATTCAACTCATTGTTTGTGGTTGCTCATTTAAGTATATTTAATAACATTTTCATTTATTTTTACACGGGATAATCATCATCACGAGAGTTGCGTATCATCAGCAACATTGTCACTATACCACCCACCCCACTCATATATAGCTCACGCATCCGCCAAACAATGCGTAACAAAATGCAAAAATTACTTATAAATGAAATTGAAAAAAGATTCGGCTGTGCCGAATCTTTGATACCCTTCACCATATTACCATATTACCATCTTACTATCTTATCGACATCATATTACCATATTACCGACAAATAATAAAATTTTCGCCTTAACGTATGCTTTCATATTTTCACATATATAAATCTAATTTTTTTTTCAAACTACGAAAATTTGAATATATAAAAAAAAAACAATCATAGCAGGCTTTGCTTTTAAAAAATAAACAACAACAACAATTCCATATTTATATATTTTTTTATGTGTGTATATACAAACTGGCTGCATATACAAAGAACAACAACACAACTGTTATTCATTATATTACTTCTGTTGCTAACTGAACTACTTGTCTATACAAAAAACAAAAAACGTCACTAATAGTCATTACAATGCTTAATATACATGTTTGTGTATGTATTTATGTATATTCTTAACAGATATGTTTTAGTTTTTAAAAATAAACAACAACAATTCCATATCTATTTATTTTTGTACAGACTGCATATACAAAGAACAACAACAACACTGTTATTCATTATATTACTACTGTTTCTAACTAAACTACTTGTCTATACAAAAAACAAAAAACGTCACTAATAGTCTTTACAATGCTTAATATACATGTTTGTTGGTGTATTTATATTCTTAACAGATTTGTTTTTGGGCCATAAGTCTGTTGATTATAAACGAATTTGGTTTATTAAAAAAAACGAAATTTTATAAAAACATTTATGACTGATCTATATAAAAATAAAAATCTGTAGCTTGAACAAGGGCTCCAAAAATAAAAAATTCGTTTTCCCCGATATCTCAGTTATTACTGAACCGATTTATTTAATTTTTTCAGAACAAAAATTCAGAAAATAATTTCCGAGCCTCCTTTGAAAATTCGAAGTTCCTGGTATATGCAGAGGCTTCAGAAACTGAAAAACCGGTTTCAAAAACCGGTTTTTAAAGCATATCTCCGCCATTTATAAACCGATCCTGCTGATTCCAAAAAGCGAAATTTTATAAAAATATTTGTGACCGATCTGTATAAAAATAAAAATCTATAGCTTAAACCAGGGCTTCAAAAAATAAAAAATGCGTTTTGTCCGATATTTCAGTTATTATTGAACCGATTTATTTCATTTTTTCAGAACAAAAATTCAGAAAAAAATGTCCGAGACTTCCTTGTAAAAACGAAGTCCCTAGTATATACAGAGGCTTCAGAAACTGGAAAACCGGTTCTAAAAACCGGTTTTCTTAACATATCTCCGCATTGTATGAACCGATCTTGCTGAATTCCAATAGCAAAATTCTCGAAAGCATTTCCGATCGTTTGATATATATATTATATATGTCAGTTATCGGTGGGCTTCATAAACGCCATTTCAACCGACACACGGACGGACGGACGGACGGACGGAGGGACGGACGGACGGACGGACATGGTCCTATCGTCATCATTTCTTACAAGGATCCCGAAAATGTAAACTTGTTTGCTCTCCGACGAAAATTGTGGGAATTACAAACGGAATGACAAACTTATATATACCCTTTACACCTGTGGTGAAGGGTATAAAAACAACCACACCCTGTTTCTGCTAAAAACACACAAGGATTATTTGGTTACAGCAACATACATACAAACACACACACACACAACATCTGAGTGATTACAATTATGTAGAGCAGCCATAAAAATGGGTGAGGTTTTTAGAAAACCAGAAGAATAAGAAGGAAGGAAGGAGGAGAAGGTGTTGTATGTAAGAGGGTGTTTCAGTTTTTATGATGATGTATTACAAATGTGAAAATTGAAAATGTTCAGCATCAAGTAGACAAAAATAGAAACCAACAAATGAGCAAATAAATAGACAAATTGACTCTTGACTAAAGGCAACAAAAGAAATATGGAAGGGAGGGGGGACACGAATGTGTTTTGTTAGTAAAATTAGAAAAGGGAGTGTTTTGTATGTTTATTAAGAGGGTGGTAATTGTTGGTACTCATGAGTTGACTTTTATTTATCCCAGTTGTAATGACATTTTGCGGATGCCATTTAATTATAATTATCTTGCACAGTGGGGGTGATTTAGAAAAGAAGAGTATTTTGCATAAGTTTTAAATTTAATGTTTGTGTTTCTTTTTTAATTTTACTGTGCGAGTTGAACAAACGGCATATTAAATTGTAGCAATGGAATTAACTGTAAATTTAGTTATACATTTTTAAGCCAAAAATTAGTTTTTGTGTGTAAAAAAAAAAAAAAAAATCCTTTGTTAAATAATAAACTAAAAGTTCTTTCATATACTTTACATTTTTGTTAATACTTATACATTTATATACATACATATGTTTACAAATAATAAAATACTCTAACTACTTTTTATTTCCTGTTGCTGTGTTGATATTGTTTTATTAACTTATATTTACTAAAATTGTAATCTACTTAAATTATGAATTTAAATTTATTTTATAATTGTGGTTAAATTGTATAATTGTTTTTGCATTTACATACGATTTTATTTACAAAATATTTTACATATTTGTTTACACATTTTCTCTTTTATTCATTTATCGCATTATGCAGCAGCAGGAAAAAACTTCATAGGTTTGTACACAAAGATATTTTTAACTATTTTAATTAATTTTTTTTCTAATATGCACTCCCATTAATACATTACCTTTAACTAAATAAATATAAACATGTACAGTAACGTGGTTTTGAAGTAGGGTATGATATAAAAATAAAATAATTCCGGTGTGCTTCGCTACTTCCATCATATTAAAATTAAATAAAACTCTCCTAAAAAATGACACCTATTATTAAATTTTTCATAGAAAATTAAAATTCGCTTTACTTATACAAATATTGATCCTGAATTGGTGTATTTAATATTGTTTAACATTGGTTTTGGTTTTAGGAAATTTAAATTCGGTATATATTACGTTTATACGCACCATTTATTCGCAATTAAAAATATTGCGATATGAAAATTTGGCTGTATAAACTGTGAATTAGTATTATATTTGTAAGTTAGTAACTCACGAAAAATAATCGTGACTAGTGAAGCTAATTGCAAATAAAAGGTATAACGTTGCCACTTCCTTTTACGTTCATAGAATTTTCGATGATAATAGTTTCATTTTTCCCATCTGGCAAGACAAATAAGGAAATATATTTTTTTGAGCAATTTGCGTATAAACAGTGAACTACGAGATTTATTTGCAAGTTATTTTTATTTGCAATAATCGCGCGTATAAACGTAATAATAGTCATTGTTTTCTCTCCAATTTTTGTTTGTTTTTTGGTTTTAAAAAGTTTACTAATTTAATTGTTTCAAGTATTAAATCCCACCAAATTCAAAGGTTTAACTTCGATTAGGTAAAGGGAAAACGTCACAATGTTGTTCAAATATTTTTTTAAAGTTTTTGGGATTTGTTTGTGCATATTTTTTATACCCTACACCACCATAGGTGGGGAGGGTATTATGCGTTTGTGCTGATGTTTGTAACACCCAAAAATATTGGTCTAAGACCCACCTTAATTTATACCAATCGGCTTAGAATCACTTTCTGAGTCGATTTAACGATGTCCGTCCGTCCGTCTGTCCGTCCATGTAAACCTTGTAATCAAACTACAGGTCACAATTTTGAACCAAAATTAATGAAATTTGGTACGCAGGCTTCTTATAGCCCAGGGACGAAATTGGTTATGATCGGCGCATTAAATCACCTAGCCCCCATACAAATGTCCTCCCGGAATAGAGTTTTAACACTTCTAGATGCCTTAAAAATAAAAATATTTTTATGAAATTCAGTACAAATAAGTTTTATATCAGCAAAAATCTGTCTGCCAAATTTCATAAAGATCGGTCCATAACTGACCATAGCTCCCATATAAACTCCTCTCGCGAAAATCACTTACGTTCACAAATCCCAGACAAATGTTAGTATTATGTTAATATTTAACACAAGTAAGTTGCATACATATACGTAAAAACAATATTATGTGGATCGAAATGGTGTAGGGTATCATATAGTCGGGCTTGACCGACTATATCTTCTTCTCTCGTTTTATTATAAGTAATATTATATATCTTAGTAGGCTTATACGCTGGTATATTATAAAAATGAAGTATAAGTTTGTTTGTTTGTGCATCATTCACGTCTAAACGGCTAAACCGATTTTCACGAAATTTTGAAATTTTACCGGAGGGTGTTATAGGCAAAGTTAGATCTCTATTGGATGTCAAGCCCATATTTTACGCCTTTGTAAAATAATCTATTTTCTCAACTTTGAATCTATTTTCTCAACTTTGAACGTTATCAATGTAGCTATTTACATGAAATTTGACACACAGATAGTGGTATCAGAAGGGAATTTTATAGGCTTTGTTGGATCTTTCACACCCACTTTTTTAACACTCCCAAAAGGATGAACTAAAAATTTCACGAATTAAATAATAACACAGGGAAACACTGATTATGCGGCACGAGGTTTCTCAGTCAATTCGGAAACACGGTATTAATAAGTACTAAGCCTCTAATCCACTTTTTATACCCACCATCAAAAATATGGAGGTATATTGATTTTGTCATTCCGTGTGCAACACGTCGAAGAAATCATTTAAGACCCCACAAAGTATATATTTTCCGGGTCCTGGTTCGATTCTGAGTCGATCTAGCTATGTCCGTCCGTCTATCGGTCTGTACGTCTTTTGAAAGCAGGATCCCAACAAACCAAGAAACGATACAGTATCATTAATGATATCATAATTTTAAAATTATATGATAAAATATCGAAATAATTTTTTCCTTAGGAAAAAACTTCAAATATTTTTAGGAAAATAAAAATAAATTGAAAACTTTTGTGGAAAAACTATATTTTATGTTATGTCTTATATGAATATTATATTTTACAGCAAATTTTAGTGAAATCGCAAAAAATAAAAGAGGACAAGACAATGGAATCAATATCAGCTTGGATTTCAATATAAATTTGGATCAGAATGGACTTTAGTTTATTATTATTGTTATCTCGTTTTAATTTTAAATTATTTATAATATTAATAAGTCATCCAATTATGGTGCATATGTATGTATATAATCTTGAATATATTGCTAAGTTATCGCGCTGCTTAAATTTAACGATATCATTACTAATATCGTTATTTTCAAAAATTATGATATCATTTTCGAGTGTACCTTTTAGAAAGCAACCTATATCATTTTAGAATTATAAATGATATCATTCTCGGGCTTCTTCATCGCCCAAATGATATCATTATGATATCATTACGATATCATTTGGTTTGTTGGGATAGGGCTCGAACGGGACAACGTATGGGGACGAAATTTGACACAAATATTTGTCTTATATAAGGTTTGTTTGGGATTTAAAATGGGCAAAATCGTTTAATAAGCAGTTATGGGCTAAAAACTAGAAACACAGGGTGTCCATTTCATACTTTTCTGCTGATATCTCTTAAACAAAAGCATGTACTACAACGAAATTTTGTAAACATATAGGGGTCGATATAAACTCGGAAACCAAAAATAGGCGTGGTCCGCCCACTTTAACTGAAATTGTGTTTAAATAGTTCAAGGACCATTGTAATCTCTGAAACAAAAAATAGGCATGGTCCGCCCACTTTACCGCCCACTTTGCCGCCCACCTCCCATATAACGTCAAATTTGAAAAAGTTGATGGTGGGTATATAGATTCGGCCGAGCCGAATATAACATTCGCGCTTGTTTTGAATTGACTTCAGTTCTCGCGATAAATCGCGATTTGTAAAACTAAGGAGGTTGCACTATATATTGAATCATATCGAAAACTGCTTGTCCTACTCTGTTTATAAAGATATCAAAATATTGTAATTAAAATTGTCTTCAAGTCTTTCTTACATAGTTTTTTAATACGGTCAATGGTTATCGAGATACTGTGCCTATTTTCTGAAAAAAATTTTAATTTTATACAAAATTTGGAAAAAATTTTTTTTAAAAAAATCATAAAAATTCTAAAGTGTAAAAAATTAAAATTTTTGTTCTTTTATCATAAAGATAAATTTGTTGCAAATATAATAAGACATATTTCATTAAAATCAATGCCTTAGTTTTGATTTTATTCACAAATTAGTGCAAATACACATTTACAAGTTACAAAAAAAAAAAAAAAACAAATAATAAAAAAGTGAGTGTGATTTTTTAATTTTTTTTTATTTTGTTTGCAACAAATTTATCTTTATGATTAAAGAATAAAAATTTGATTTTTTGACACTTTCCAATTTATATGATTTTTTGAAACATTTTTTTTTTCCAAATTTTGTATAAAATTTAATTTTTTTCAGAAAATAGGCACAGTATCTCGATAACTATTGACCGTATTAAAAAACTATGTAAGAAAGACTTGAAGACAATTTTAATTACAATATTTTGATATCTTTATAAACAGAGTAGGACAAGCAGTTTTCGATATGATGTATAGTGCAACCTCCTTAGTTTTCAAATCGCGATTTATCGCGAGAACTAGAGTCAATTCAAAAAATGTGGGTTAGAGACTTAGTACTTTTTACTAAAAAGTTTTTAGTACCGTGTATCCGAATTGTCTGAGAAACCCCGTGCCGCAGAATTTTTTTCCATTTTGTAACTCTGTGTAATTATTGCATATATAGGGAATTTGATTTTGATATTCAGATTAAAAACCTTGAACCAGCTTTAAAATTTTATTTCGATACTTTTATTTTATTTCAATGCATTTGGAGCAGCGTTACACATAAATATAAAGCTAGTTATAAATATAAATATACTTACATATGTATATACATATGTATGTATTAGTATATAGGAATGTATTTTTAATCATTCTTACAAACGAAATTGAAAGTGAAGTTTTACCAGGTAATTTCTTTCATTCATACAATTCATTTGCAATATGTGAGTTTGTTTATTTACTTTACATTTACAGTAAAATGTATATAACTTACATTTTTTGTTTTTTATTTAAAGTAACATGAAAGCGCGCCTTTTCTTAAATAAAGAAAAAAAAAAATACTTTTATTTTTAATAACAGTAATTACTAACACGTTAAAAAACATACACTTTTATAGGTCTATATTCTAGTGAATACAAATGGAAGAAACAAATAATAATAAAAAATACAAACAAAAACAATAAATATTAAAAAACAACAACAATAACAGAAACATGAAGCAACAATTTAAATAAACAAACTTCTTGCAAAAAAAAAAAAATGTTTTTAATATGAAAATATTTAATTGAACAAGAACAAACACTAGTATAAAAATGGAACTAAAAATTTCATACATATAATGATCTAAAATCAGGAGATTATAAAGAATTTTAACATAGAAAAAGATTTGAAAAATTATATGTTATTTTTAAATTTAAAATTATAATTTCATAAGTATTATTTTGATTGTACTGAAAATTTTCCTTAAATATAAAGATATGAAACTTGTATAGCAGTTAATAAATCATAAAATGATTTCTTAAAAGATTTTCGTTATAGACAGTAGATTTTGTTTATGTATTACTTAATCTTAATGCGGCTGACTGATCAAAACACATTAAAAATGTAAAAGATTTGTTAATAACAACTAAAACACAATTCAAGAAGCAATAAAATAATAAAAAAAAAATTTAGTTTCACACTAATGTTTTAAAAAGTTGATAGTACGAAATACAATAAAAAAAACTCAATTTAACATCAATAAATTATAACTAGGGATATAAGAAAAGTTTTGGGCCTAAATCCCCTTGATGAAAAATTAAGCAAAATGTTTATAATTTCAATTAAAAAAAATATTCCAGATTTCATACCAACCTTATAGATCATTTTTACAATGTTTTTGTGTTTTGTACCAAAACTTAAATCACTACCCTCTTATTTTATTTTAAACAAATATATCTGTTGTAAATATGATTTTTCTTTTTAACTACAAACAAAATGAAGAAAACCAGCAATAGCAACAACAACAAAACGAATAGCCAAAAATAATGGATGCACATGCTCATAAGTGCAATCAGCAAATGAGTTTGAAAGCAACAAAAAAATTTACACAAATAAATAAATAATAATTTCATATCTTTAGACTTCACTCACTAAGTATCGCAAAGTTTGCGAGGAATATTTATTTATTTATTTAGTTTTGTTCATTTTACCATTGATGATGTATGATGGTTAGCTGCTGCACAATTCTTGTTGCTATTACTCTTGTTGTTGTATTTGTTATTTTATTAAAGTAATTAAAAACAAAAAAATGAAACTTTGGCAGCAATAAATTTATAAAACCAACAACTACAGCAACTATTACATCAAATTAACTTCATAACTTTATTTTAAATTAAAAAAAAAAAAAAAAAAATAACAAATTTAAACACTTTCAGTTATTGTTGCCTTGTTACGGAATTTACGATGCAATTGCATCTATAAGATACAATTTGTTGTTATTACATCGGATGAATTATAATGAAGAAATATTTTAGATTTTATACTTTTTATTTTATTAACGTTTTTGAGTAGGTTTTACTACAAGGTAATTGTTATTAAAAAATGAAAAATATTACTAATTATTTGGCATTCATTTAAAGATTTAGATATTTTGCAAGAAGTTTGCTAAGTGAATAATATACATAAATGATTTTTAAAAGTATTATATACGAGTGTGTGGGAAGTTTTTTGAAATGAAGGTATTTTTCGGCTTCATTACGAAAAGTCATAGAAGATGAAAAACAAGCTTTCAATATTTACTGACTTTATTTGATTTCAAAATATTGGTTAAATTTTTACCCTTTTCTACTCAAACACTTTCTTAGGGTTGTATTCTAATTTTGATAACAAAAAAAAAATAAAACACAGACAAATCTTTTCTCAGTTTAGTTTTTAATTAAATGTATAATCGAAATTAATTTAAATATTGATTAATTTACTCAAAAACAAGGTTTTGCAACTATAAACAAAGTATGGCCAATAAAACGATTTATAAAATATAATTTTTTTTTACTCAATTACTCAAGTTCTAAGAAAACATTTTATGGAATTTTAATTAATTTTATTATTTATTAATTAATAAAGTAATCAAATATATATTAGTAAAAAATTAAGCATGATTTCAGTAATTGAATAAACAATTTTTTAATAAGTTGAATTTAAATTAATAGATTACATTTTTCTGTGTAGAATTTAAATTTCAATTAAATTATTAATCAGTACTTTTATAATTAAATAAACTACTCAAAATAGAATATTTTTAACAAATTAAATTTAAATTTTACATAGAAAAATCCTATTCCAATTACGAATAATATATATTCAATTATTTTATTAATTGAAATTAAACGTATTAACAAATTATAAATTCAATTACTCAAATTGTCATTTATTTTTATTTGTATTTGATTAATGCAATAAGTAAAACGAGATAGAAACTATAATCGGTCAAGACCGACCATATGATACCCTACACTATTGTGTATGAGCTAAAAACTAGACTTATGGCCAATTGCAGACCAACACTTTTTATTTATGCACGTTAAAGTGATGTTCGTAAGAGGGGATTTATATGGGAGCAATGATAAATTATGGACCGAACTCCATTGTACCGAATTTCATTGAAATATTGCTATATTTAAGGCATTTATGATCGTGAAACCCCTATTCCAGGAGGAGGACATTTGTATGGGTGCTAGATAAAATAATGGACCGATCATAAGCAATTTCAATAGGCTTTGTCCTTGTGTTAAAATAATTATTCCAAATTTCATTAAAATATCTTTAAAATTGCGACCTGTACTTTGGTTTTCATGGACAGCCAGCCAGACGGACGGGATCGGAAAGTGATTCTGAGTCGAACGGTATACTTTAAGGTGGGGATCCGATAATTTTTTTCTGTGCGTTACAAACATCAGCACAAACGCATAATACCCCAACCACCTATGGTGGTGTAGGGATTAATAACTGAATGCCGATAAATTGTTTTGGTTTTAATAAAATATATTATAAAATTTAAACTTTGATCTCTTGAATAATTGGTAGAATTAGAAAAGTAAATGAAATAGTTTGTATCATTAATAAATCATAGATAGATAGATAGATAGAAAGATAGATAGATAGATAGATAGATAGATAGATAGATAGATAGATAGATAGATAGATAGATAGATAGATAGATAGATAGATAGATAGATAGATAGATAGATAGATAGATAGATAGATAGATAGATAGATAGATAGATAGATAGATAGATAGATAGATAGATAGATAGATAGATAGATAGATAGATAGATAGATAGATAGATAGATAGATAGATAGATAGATAGATAGATAGATAGATAGATGGATAGATGGATAGATAGATAGATAGATAGATAGATAGATAGATAGATAGATAGATAGATAGATAGATAGATGGATAGATAGATAGATAGATAGATAGATAGATAGATAGATAGATAGATAGATAGATAGATGGATGGATGGATGGATGGATGGATGGATAGATAGATAGATAGATAAATAGATAGATATATAGATAGATAGATAGATAGATAGATAGATAGATAGATAGATAGATAGATAGATAGATAGATAGATAGATAGATAGATAGATAAATAGATAGATAGATAGATAGATAGATAGATAGATAGATAGATAGATAGATAGATAGATAGATAAATAGATAAATAGATAAATAGATAAATAGATAAATAGATAGATAGATAGGTAGATAGATAGATAGATAGATAGATTGATAGATAGATAGATAGATAGATAGATAGATAGATAGATAGATAGATAGATAGATAGATAGATAGATAGATAGATAGATAGATAGATAGATAGATAGATAGATAGATAGATAGATAGATAGATAGATAGATAGATAGATAGATAGATAGATAGATAGATAGATAGATAGATAGATAGATAGATAGATAGATAGATAGATAGATAGATAGATAGATAGATAGATAGATAGATAGATAGATAAATAAATAAATAAATAAATAAATAAATAAATAAATAAATAAATAAATAAATAGATAGATAGATAGATAGATAGATAGATAGATAGATAGATAGATAGATAGATAGATAGATAGATAGATAGATAGATAGATAGATAGATATATAGATAGACTTAAAAATCCCTGAGGAAGTCTGTGTGGTCGGCTTTGCCAACGAAATCGCGCTACTAGTCCAGGAAAGATTCTTAGACGAAGTACAACTGTATACCAACGAAGCAATCGCAACTATAAGAAACTGGTTGTCATCAATAAACCTCAACTTAGCAGAACATAAAACGAAGTTAGTACTAAGTGGTGGTAAGAGAACCAGAGAGTATCTAACTGTGAAGGTAGGCGGAGTCTCAATAACCTCGTCGGAGGCCATAAAGTATTTGGGCATCATTATCTACGACCGACTTAACTTTAAAAGGTAAATGAAATATGCATGCATAAGGCAGCCGGAGTTACCAATGCATTAGCAAGAATGATGCCAAATATCGGGGAACCACGACCTAGTCGCAGATTGCTGATTTCTACAGTTACCCACTCAGTACTACTATATGGTGCACCAATTTGGGAAGGCTTACTAAGAAACTCCTCGAAGAAAGATATGCTTTCAGTATTTAGAAGAAGCTGCTTAAGAGTCTGTTGCTGATATAAAACTATATTGGCGGAAGCGGCAAGCGTTGTATTGGGAACAGTTCCAATAGACATTTTAGCCAAAGAACTAGCAAATGTATACAGACAATTTTCTCATAATGCCAATGTACCCAGAAACAGTATTCAGAAAACTGAAAAAGAAAAGACGCTAGAAAATTGGCAAAGATGATGGGAAAATTCTCCTAGAGGTCGATGAATCTACAGACTAATCCCACGCATAGAGACATGGTGAGATAAACTACAACCTGATACAATTTATCACAGGAAACGGGGGATTCTAACACGACAACTCTCCTATGTGTCCAGAATGTACACAAGAAATCGAAAATGCAGAACATTTAACTGCCCCCGGTTTGAAAGCTTAAGAGCAAGAATGTTGATTCATCTTGGCGAAAACATAACAGCAGATAATGTCATCATGAAATCCCAAGAAAACTGGGATACATTTAACACGTTTCTCACGGCAGTCCAGTTGAAACTTAGTGAAGCAGAAAACCTCCGCAAGGCCTCACACACTAGTGGGGAATCGGTTGATACAGTAAATGGTGTATATGCTATAAATGGCCGTCGAGCCCCTCGAAGTAATACCAATTGGCAGTGCCGCGGGGTTCTGGTATGACAGGGGGTGTGGTTTAGTACGTAAGAGTAGTTCATGTTTTCCAATACGGCTTGGATACATCTTTTTAAGATTCCACACCTCCAACGCAAAAAAAAAGATAGATAGATAGATAGATAGATAGATAGATAGATAGATAGATAGATAGATAGATAGATAGATAGATAGATAGATAGATAGATAGATAGATAGATAGATAGATAGATAGATAGATAGATAGATAGATAGATCTCTTGGTTAATGAAACAAACCTCTTAGCCTGCCTCAGTCCAGAGATATACTCCCTTAAGCCAGGAGTTGATATTTAGTTTGGAACATTCCACAAGGATAACGAAATACATTAAAAGCATATCAAGCTTCCCTGTTTACTAAGTAGTCAGTCAATTCGTTTTGGACCTCGTTGTTATGTGCACCTAGTTTACGACCGTTAATTTCATTTCATAAGAAGACAAAGTTTTTAAGGCAGTTTGATTATTTGATATCACTTATACACAAAAAACCAGACCTCATCTGCTTTATTAAAACATACTTGTAAAGTGGGTGACATATGGTTATTTATTCTAATGAACGGATCATCTTCAAAAAATACTCAATATCCTTCTCATACAACTCACCTCCAGGTTTAAGTTAAATATGTCTGCTTTATTAATAGCACTTCTGCAAAACTCATCCATCGTCAAAATATTAAATGAATATGTAAAATAGTTCTAAGGGCAAGAGTGGGACAGGTCTTCGTTTCGCTTTAATTAAAACTCATCTTGTCTAATACCAAATATGAGCATTGTCCTGCTCCGTGCTTGGACATCAATGTAAAACAACGTACTTAGGTTATTATTTTTTTCTAATTATTGTAATAAAATATTTTCTAATTTTCGAACGATTTGATATGAAAAATTTAATTTTAAAGAAAAATATATGTAAGTGATCACAGTTTAATGTAATTTTCTCAATTGGAGCCTTATTTCTATAGTCTCTTCAAAATGTTAAAATTATCTGTCTAGTTTCTAATACTACAACTTAAAAAACCCAATTGATATTGTTAAACCTCTATGATTGACAACAAAATCCATTGTCAGCATGATTCTTGTTTTACAATTAAAAAAAAAAAAAAAAAAAAATAATGACACTTATTGTTTAATACCATCATTACTTTGATTTAGACAAGCCTTTTGAGATATTGCGTTTTTTGTTATTAATATTATTTCATCTTTTGATGAGTGCATTTCTAATAATAAATAATTTGTTCATTACAGTTCTGTTCTCATTTCGAAACCCTATTTTAATGAAAAAGTAAATTGTATTATCTAAAAAATGTTATAAAATAGAGGTTATTTTTTCGTCATATAGAAAAAATAATATTTAATATTTATCATCAAATCTCATATTTGAACGTATTGAAAAGTAGCACGTACTCATGACTAGAGTTCCTCCTCAGAGCGGCCAGATGTATTTACCATCAATAAATGCATATTCCTAAATATGACAACGATAAGATAAGAAGGGGAAAAAATATTTATAAAAAAACAAATATTATCTCATTGTGAAACTGAGAAAAAAATCCAAATTAATACTCCAAAAATTATATTTGTCCGCAGTGGAATCAATAAAGGTGTGTTTGGGTATAATAATGATTGGAGTGTTTTGTTGGTTGGTTTATTGTTTGTGGTGCGGTTGTAACGGTCATAAAGTAATCATATATACATCTAGTCACATAAATATATACAATTATATTTATTAATAAATCCATAAGCATCGATACTAGAGTAAAGTAATAATGAAACGTTACAGACTAGAGTAGAGCAGATAAAAAGATATTGTTGACAAATACTAAAGTTATAAGTGCTATGAGTACTTATTCTTATATATTGAATTGGTTACGTGCAATATTTTTTCCTTGCCACACTCGTCACATATATTGAGAAACGTTGAGTATTTTATTTATTTAAAGATCATATAAAATGATACAAAAATGTTCACACTTTTTATGTGTTTCGTTGACGACTTTAACTATTTATTTATTCAGTCACATATAGTTTTCAATGTGGTTGGTTGGTTAGTTTTTCTGTTTTTTGTAGTAAATGTGTTATTTTTCCAAACAAACCCAATACATTTTTTTCAGTTAGATAAACCCATAAATGGATAGATATATGTTTGGTTAAAAAGATGGTTGGATGGATGGTGACACAAATCAACTCTTTATATGATTGATTTGTGGCAACTGATAACAAAGTAAATATAATATTTTTATATTTGATATTGAGGGTGAGATGAATGTGTTAAAACGTTACAAAGTAAATATTTATTTAAAGTTATCTTAATGATAATACATAAATATGAAAAAAGATACTGAAAAGGAAAAAAAAAGAGATTTGTAGATTATGCTTTAATTACATAAATAGTATAGTGGTTTTCCGATATAACAACATCCCAGTAAAAAAAAAAACAAGTAAGAATTTTATATTCAGCTTAGCTGAATGTATATACCCACCGTGTGTACCTTTTTAAATAATATTTTTGGTTTCGATCCCCGAACTATCTGTACAAAATTTCGTCGTAGTACGCTTTTATTTAAAAGATATCATAAGAAAGGTATGAACTGAAGTTACAATTGGCACTCTGCGCTTCTGGTATTTGGCCCATAACTTTGCCCTTATATAAAATAAATATTTACCTAAGTATCCCCTCCGAGCCCTATCCTGCTTTCAACAAACAGACAGACAGATGGACAGACATGAGAATGATAAATTCAAAATACCCCTCACCTTTTCGTTGGTAAGTATAAAAATATCTGAAAAACGAGACAAAAACGATTAGTCGGTCAACCCCGGCCAATTGTGGACCAATACGTTTACTAAGTGTAAAATAAAATATACGAATACAGAATAATGCGTTGATAATAACAACTAGATGATTTTATGGACTTTACGGCGATTCCCGGAGGTGGGTTTATATGAGAGCTAGGTAAATTATGAACCGATTCTCATAAAATTAAGTACTGTTGTTTCTACTTATATAAAACTTATTTGTATCGAATATTAACTTTGTATACACACAGAAAAATATTGGTTGGATATCACTTACCATCATATTAATTTTATAATATGTACCAATTTTCTATTAGACTTATCATACATTTGCTAACAGAAAACAAATTCTCTTCTTATATAGATCAGAAGGTACTAATATTGAAATTTACGTTCCTATTATCATACATTTACTAACAGAAAACAAATTCTCTTCTTATATAGATCAGAAGGTGCTAATATTGAAATTTACGTTCCTATTATAATATAATTGGTTAATGCAACCAATTCATGCTCTTTTTAAAATTAACATAACAATTCAGTAGAGTACTTTTATAATCGATTTTGTATCGAATATTTTAATTGTAAGACGTTCAATAACAGGTATGCTATACTTAGTTTGAATATTCAGTTATAGCAAATAATAATTTATTACAAAAATCTGTTGTGGAAACTAATTCAGTTGCCTTAAAAGAAAAAAAAAATGGTTAAATTGGTTTTGACATTTCTAAAAATATTATAAAAATAAAAATTGTTAAGAAAAAATTTAATTAATAAAAAAAAAACTAATTTAATATTACTTGGATCTTTAGGAAGCAAAATATTACTTATGAGAGAAAATGGTATTTTGTATTTGAAAAGAAAATAAATATGTAGTAAGTAATAGTGACTAACAAACAACTAAATATTCCTTCCTTTCAGAAGTCTTAGTTGAAGAGGAAGAATTATTTATAACATCAAATCCGTATTGTTCACAAAAACGTGCATTTGCCAGCTAAAGGTTTTCTCTGTTGTGTGTGTATTACTTTATAAAGGTTTAAAATAAATTTATTTAATATAAATACATATATTTGAGGCTAAATTTTATTTTCATTCTAATCGAATAATTCGATTGTGAGAATCAAATTTTTTTGGACGTATTTCTCTTACTTGTATTTTTAATTCTATCATCCCCACTGAATTATTGTTCTAAAAACGGATATTTCTACTAATTTTTCAGTTTTAAGAACTGAATTATTTAGTAACCGCAATTGATTTTTGTAATAGTTTTTTTTTTTTTTTTTTTCATCGAAATTTATTTATTGGATCTTCACTAAATTAAGTGAACTAACAATAAGTCCAACCACTGTCGGACGAAAAACTATATGTAATCAAAGAGTTTAGCTTAGGCGGAGGTCTGTTGTGTTCCTTCTTCTTTGTAATAGTTGGTGCAACAATCCAAATTCGATTGGCAAAAAATTCGGTTATCTTAACGAAACCGTATTGTCTGTGTAGGGTTTATGCACGTTAAAGTGACAAATAGTTGGACTTGATGCATAAAAAAATCAATACTTAATTGAAAAAAAACGAAAGCTGATTCTTATTTAGTACGTTAAATTTCATTTAATCCACCGCTTTTTTTTTATTTAATACGAAAAAAATTTGTTTGCCACTAGTGTATCTCCACTTAATTGTAGGTATGCAAGGGTATGTTAACTTAACTGCGAATGCAATCAAGATATGTGCATTAATTTTTATGGTACGTGGCTTCATTTACTCGTAGTTTTACCAACTTTGAGATAAAGATAATAAACTCAAACATTTTTGGTGTTTTCACTTTCAAAAAGAAGTTTTAGTAAAAAATTTTCAATTTAGCATGAAAAAATATTTTTTTCGGACACTTATATCGAAATATCTCCTAAACTATTGAGCGGATAAAAATTATAGCAGAACGACTTAAAGCCAATTTTATTCCGCATATTTTGGTGCATTTATATAAATCGTGTATACCATTCTCGAGTTATAGTGAAATATACTCGAATAATCGGCTTATTTAGAGCGCAATATTAAACACGCCCATAAAAAATCTCGACCTGATGGAAAAAAACTGAAATCAGATTCGAGTTTAGCATGCGGAATGCCATCATTTTTGGCAAAAAATTTTCATTTTTGACACTTATTTTGAAATTTTTACTTTGAATAATTTTTTTGTTATCGAATTGAGATAAATAAATATTTTTTTTAGGTAAATTTAGAAAATTTGAACGTATTTAAAAAAAAAAATTTAGAAATTTTATTTTAAACGTTATGGAGCGACATCTAAAAAAGTCAAGGCCAAAATTGAGAAATTTAATTTTTGAAGTAAAATAACATTTAAAAATAAGAGATAATTTAACACAGTAAAAATGTTTTTTCTTTGACTTACTTAGAATTAAAAAATGTACAAATATTTAAAATCGGTTCATATTTGCAAAATTTATAAGCACCCCTCGAGGTGGTAAATTTTGGCCCACTGTAGCATCGTATATATGTTCCAATTTTCATCTAAATCGGTTCAGTGGTTTCAGAAATCTGAAATCTGGTTCAGTGGATTTGGCCCCACTGTACAGTGTTCATAAAAAGTACTTTCCGAAATTCACTTAAAGTGCATAAATCACATAACAATTTTAACGTTTGATTCAAATTTGACACAACTATTATACATTAGAAACGGAGGTAACACAGTGGTATGCATGGAAAGAAAGAAAATTTTCACAAATTTTTAATTTCCTATTATGTTATATCAACTTCAGAATAGTAAAATTTTTGAAATGCATTTAAGATTTTTATATTCACCAAAGAACAAAAGAAAAAAAAAAAAAAAAAAATAAAGAAAACTAATGTATATTTTCATAATTTTTACATTAATATTGTTCGGTGGGTTATATTATTAAAACATATTTAAAATCTAGAGACAATTATCTTTTCAACGAAACCAATCACTTTTGTTAAAATTCTGCGGTTTATTTAATGCCACGTTTAATATACCTTAGCCCCTGTGTGCATTGTAGTAATATATGGCCCATAATAAATTATTTTCTAAAAGTATCTTCACCAAAATGCAATAAAAGTCCTCTAGAGGAACAAAATTACATTTGAAAATATTTTTTTCATATCAGTATGAAAATTACGACCTTTTTAAGACCTATTTCGCGAAAAAAAAACTAGAAACTTTTTGTTTTTCTGGTTTTCAGAAGCAACTAAGATTTTTCATAGCAGCATATTAGGGTAAAGAAAATGGCGTATAATTCAGCGAAGTTTATATCAATATCGTAATGTTTATATTTTGTTTTTATATTGATTAATCCATTAGTAAAAGAAGAATTTGAAAAAAATTCTAGGGAGATATGCTTCTAAACTACAATAGCATCCTAACCCGCTATCAAGAACTTAATCTGAAATAAGGTTTCCAATAAAAAAACGAGAGAAAAAGATATATAAATGTCAAGCCCGACCTATCAATGGTACACCATTGTGAACATTATAATTCGGTGAGGGGTCTTTTTTATATTACGTCGATGCTAACATTTATATGAATTTATTTACTTTTGGGTGATTCCCGAAAGAGGGCCTTATATGGGAGCTATGGTAAATTATGGACCGATCTGGCACTATTATTTATGTTTATATACAACTTATTTGTGTCAAATGATAACTTTATACTAACATTTTAGTGGGATTTATGCCCGTTAAAGTGATTTTCTGAAAAGGGGTTTATATGAGAGCTATGATCAATGACGGACCGATCTTTCTAAAAATCGGCACACTTATCTAGATTTATATGAAACTTATATGTGACAAATTTGATTAAAATATTGCCATATTTAACGGATTTATGATCATTAAACCCTTTTCCGGGAGGACATTTGTATGGGGGCTAGGTGAAATAATGGACCGATCATAACCAATTTCAATAGGCTTCGTCGTCGTACTGTTAACAACCTGTGTGTCAAATTTCATGGTGGTGTAGAGTATAAATATCATTTTAAATATTTCTTTAAGCACTAGTCATGTTAAAAAAGTCATGGTATCAAACATATTTTAAAGCACATAAACAATCTGAATACTGATCGATTTATTTCAGAAATGGTGAAATCTAAAATTTATTTTTTATATAAATCTTGTATATCTTAAATGTTAAAACATTTTAATTTACTTAGTATACATATGAATGTATTACTACTAGTCCCATTACTTAAATCTACAGAACTTTAAGTGCAACATAAAATTTTCTTAATTGCATCCAATTCCACATGAAATTTTCTTACAACAATTTCCTTACTTCAGTTTCTGTTTCTACAAACATAAATTGTTTTAAATAAAAAAAAAAAAAAATAAAAAATTACAAGCAGCAGTTTAGTATTTGTTTTCATAATTGTTAATGATTGTTGGTGGTAAGTAATTATTTGCAACAATTTTTTCTAAATGAAAACGAAAGTGGTGTTGTTTAGATTTTGCTTTTGGCGGCTTTGGCTGATTTCTGTGTTGGATTTTGTACCAGTTTCATGATTGCACGTGATAATTGTTCACAAACCGAGAGCTTGAAAAATGTTTCTTAGTGGTTGGATTGCGTTTTTCTGTTTTATATATTTTTTTTTTTTTGCTGCAGTCTTCTCTTCTGGTCTGTAAGATTTTGATTTATCAAAAACTGGAAGAAAATTGTTTGAAGCGGAACCAAAATAAATAATTTGTGTGTTTTATATTAAATATAAAAGGCGCAAAATATTAAATAATAAAACGAAATGAAAAGTAAAGATTGAGGAAGTTTTCGACCACTTTTTTTTTTGTTGGTTTTGTTAAATGCGTATTTATAATCATGAAAATTAATACTAGAGCATGACTTATAAAAAAAATCAAGGCAAATAGAGAAACATTTTTCTTGTAACTTCCTTTATAAATATGGAAACACAAAAAATAAATTTGAATTTAACATGCTTTTTTATTAAAAAATAATAAAAAAAAAAAGAGTTTTCTTTTAACAAAGATTAAATTAACTAGATAAAGGAAGATTCAATGAATTTCATTAGTTAAAGATTCATAAACAACAAAACCATCAATAGAAGACGGAAGTTAAATAAATAAAAAAAAACTCGCGCTTAGTTTACTACCACGAATGTGCGATAACACATTTAAGATTTAACGGAAATTCTATTTGTATTATTTATTTTATTTCCATACGCTGCTTTTGGCCTCATGTAGTAAACCTCCGTTATTTTATCACTTCCCGTTTATGAGAGAGAGCAGAAACAAAAGACACAAGAAGAAAGAAACCATGTACGCAGAAGAACTCTTGTTTTTTTTATTTTCTTACCAGTGTGTTTAGATTGTCACCAAAATCCATTAAAGACATATAAAAAAAATTATGCATAAACTACCTATAAAAATTCAAAGAAAACTTATATACAAACTCCATCATTTATAGTGAGTTTTGTGTATCTGTGTGATGGAGGTGTTTGAATGTGTTTAGGTAAATGTGACCCAACAATCGGAACAACTTTTAAATTGAAATTAAAATCGTAATTAATATGCGAAACACATTGGTAAAAATATTAAAATTGTAGAAATTAAAGAGGTAAAATAAAGAAAAGAAGCAGCAGAAATAAAGAGGTAATGACAACAAAAAAGAAGAAGTACCACAGAAGAACCCACAAATGTAATGTAGAAATCAACTATGACCATATTGATTAATGTTAACCCTTTGAGGAGGGCAGGTAATAAATGAATTAACATTGGAGATATCATACTATGATATATTTGTACAGTAGTAATATGCTAATGCTAGAAATCATTTATTAATGATGATAAGAAACCATAATCATAATAAGCAAAACTGAATACCTTGCTAACTGCCCCTCTGCATTAAAAATTTCTCTTAATTCAGGAAATTATAAAAATAACTTTATTTATATTTTGTTTTATTATTGTAAACAAAAAAAAGTTAATTTTGCAATTTTAAGACTTGTTTGTTCTTAATCCAGCGTTCGTCTGTCTGTACGTAGTTAATTTACAGAAATTTTTGTTTAAAATACAGATGGAAGTTTTTAAGATAAACAAATTTTGCTTATATATTTATTTTAATTTTACCAGTGAATTTGATACAAGTCGGTTGATTGCTTTATAAAGCTACCATACAAAAATTCTCCCGAAATGCGGACTTAAATTATTAATTAAGAAAAAATACAATTTTATTGCAAAACATTCTTATTGCAAAATATAAAATAATAGGACCATTGGACCTAGACATACACCTAAAGACCACTTTTCAGCTTATAGATTTTTGAAATAAGTGAATGTAAAAAAGTAAGATCTTTCAAATAAAAATATTAATTTAAATAATAATAACTAAAATTTTAATAAAAATATAATAGTCTGTTTCTCTATGTCGAACGAAAATCAAAGCGAACGAAAGCAAGTCGAACGAATTCGAATAATTTTGGGTTTCTGTATTTCCTACTTTTTCGTTCGCATGGAGTTACGTATTTTCCTATTGTTTTTGTTTTATTTTTCCTTCAGAGTAACTTTTTTTCGTAAAAATATTAAAAATACTACTAAATTGTTTAAACGCATATACAACCGAGTTAATAAACAAACAAGATTAAAATAATTTAAAAAAATTTGAAAACAAAAATTTTTTTGATTTTTTTTTTTTTAGAAATTGTTTTTAGACACAAAATCATCATTTATGGATACCAAATACATCAAAATGAATAATAAACATTATAAAGGAACATTTGCAATGTCCTTGAGTGTATTTTTCCTATTTTTCTTTAAAAAATTCAACCAGTCGAAAGCAAAATAGCAAGTGACTGATTTTGACATTTATGTTCTTACCGTTCGAAATACAGAAACCCAATTCTATATGAAAACATTTACGTTTTCTTTCGGCTTGTCGTTCGACTCATTGTTCGCATAGAAGTGAGTTAGAGAAACCCAAATCAGTTTTCGTTCGCTTAGAAGGCGAAAGAAAGCATTCGTTCGACATAGAGAAACAGGCTAATAATTTTATTAAAATATTTCGAACGATTTTTTACTACTTTTACTTCTTTATTATTTAAATTTCCAATTTAAGTTTTCATAGGTCTGCTCGGTATTCGGTTCTCGCCATACATAGGACATTCCATTTGAGCCTAATATATAGCATTTTTACTCTTTAACAAAAAAATAACCGAATTTCGAAACGATTCATCCTTGCAAACAAGTTCCATGGCAAAGTTGAGCATGCAGTCCGTTTTCTTTAAGCTGATGAAAGTCTTCTTGCGTGAAATTTGGTCCTTAAAATTGTGTTGACGCAATACACCACAAACAGTTTTTACACAACATTGTTTGCTCATGTCAACTTGATCTCCGGATGTCGGTTTAGGTCCTGAAAAACTTGTGTGGGCCTTTATTTTCTTAAAATATATCGCTAGTCACGATAATTAAAATGTTTATTCGGAGCCCCACTGCCCCACTGGACCAATTTTACATTTATATTTTAATTAATACATTTACTAACAAAATCATAGCGAGAATCTAAGAAGGACATTTCTAGATGTAGATTTAAACACTAAAGTCCACTGGACAAAGTTACATTGAAGTACTATTCCAAAGAGAAATGGTTGCATAAAATAAGCTGTGAGCAAAAAAATTTTTAAATTTTTATTTTTTACTTTTAAGTTATTTAAATGAAAATTTTTACAAAATCATCAATTTAAGCATTGCACGTTGGGGTAAAATGTATCAAAAGTGGCGATTAATTAAATTTTTAAATTAAAATTTTTGTAATAAAGTTGGGAACCGAATAAAAATAGATAGAAATATATATCAATATCAATTAAAATCTTTAAGCTAGATTTAGCTGTTTTCTTATAAGGAGCTGTCAAAGTTACACATTTTTTTTACATTTTTGAAAAAGAGAAATATTCAATTTTCTTCAACTTTCAGTGTATTAATTTTAAATAAAAAATAATTTAAAGTAAAAAATTTAAAATGGATTTATCAACTGCAGGTATTCAAGTGTACTTTTCTTCAAGTATTTGTAAATTATATTTTATCCTAATATTTTTGTTACTTTTTTTGAAAATTGTCCTAAAATACACTAATTTTCAATTTTCATGGAATGCAAATTAAAATGTTACAGGATGTTTGTTCTGAAAATTTTCTTAAAAATAGTACTTGTTGTCTTTAATACTTTAATATTATGAAAAAATCGTGCGCATATATAGCCCGATTTGAGAAATTAATTTTTTTCGAAAAAACTCCAGTAGATTTCATATAAAAACCTCCTTAAGTGCCAGACATTTTCTTTGCTTTATCAAACATTTAACAGTATGGAAGAATCGAAATCTGTAACTTCTAATCGGCTGATTGGATTTCACATAGGCGTACACAGAAAAAAGTCACCAATTAACAACTTGTTTAAATTTGCACCTCTCACCAAAATGATTTTATCAATTACTAAAAACTGTAAAAAATACAAAACAGAAAAAAATTCCCAATTAATAAATTTATTAAATCAATCAAGTAGTTGATTGGATGAATTAAAAATGTATATAGGATATATAAGAATAGTTAAATTTTATTTTTATTTCATTTTTGCTTGAATAAATTTATTAAATTTCGATGCAAAATGAAACAACTATGTTAATTGAAAAAAAAACCGTAATAATTTTTTCTGTGTGGTAGAGGATAGTAACATTTTGAGTTTAGAAGCAGGATCCCATATACGATTCAGGAGCGGAGCTATGGGGGTTCAAAATAGGGTACTAATGTCATAGAAAATGTTTAACCACAAGTGATTTTTTTTCCTTACCCGATTTACAAGATTTTTATATCATCTTAAAGTCATTGATAAATCCTTAAAAAATATGCTAGCATGTACTATTTCTCTGATATATTCTTCAAGATATATTCATTTTAAATTTCAACAATCTCAACTTTGCAAGAAGTTGGTCAAGTCTATCTATTATATCCCAACATTTTCAATAGATTTTATCATATTTTTTGCAGTTTATTAAAGAACAAAATTGTCTACATTGTAAAATTGTGAAAAAATTAACGATTTTGAATTGGAAAGTTTGCAAAAATTAATAAACAGGCGGACGGAAGGTAAGAAATTAGCATTCTTTAAAAAGGCTTAAAATTCAAAAAGTAGATTTCATACAAAAAAATAGCTTAAGTGCAGACATTTTCTTTGCTTTATCAAACATTTAACAGTATGGAATAATCGAAATAAATCCGTAACTTCTAATCGGCTTTAAAAAATTAAAATATTGATATCACCTTTCTCTGAATTAAGTGCCATTTGCGTACGGACGGACATTGCCATTCTGCCAAAAAATATTTTAGAATTCTAAAAAGCATTTTTTTAAAGAGAAAAAATATAACGTGATCATCAAAATTTGGCGCATTTTCGACCCATTTAACCCAAATATAGAGACGGATGGACGGACATTACCATTTAGCCAAAAAACATCTTATAATTCTAAAAATGCATTTTTTTAATTACTAATAAATAGGAAAATTAAACTTGATCATTAAAGTGTTGATATCGCCTTTCCCTGAATTATGCATAATTTTCGACTCATTTAACTCTAATGTTTAGACGGACGGACATTACCATTCTGCCACAAACAAAATTTTAAAAAATTCTAAAATTCTAAAACTGAATATTTTCACCTAATAATTAATAAAAAATAAATAAAACGGTCATTAAAATATTGATATCACCCTTCCCTGAATTAATCGCCATTTTCGACGCCTTTTACCCCAATGTGCATTGTTGTATATTAATTGGCACAAAAAAAATTAAATTATTTATATTTAACGAAAAATTTTGCCTGCGGCGCTTCATTCTACAATAATATTATAATTTTGTTTTTTTTTAACAAACTATATTACCCATAAAAACTATTTATGTTATATTTATAAATTCACTAAAATATCTTTCAGAAATTCACTAAAATATATTTTTTAGTTTTTGAGACATTTAGCATTTTCTGACCTTTTTTAAAGTCTAATTTAGCTTCTTTTTTTCTCAAGTCCTGGCAACACTGCATATTATACTTTTTTTTAAGTTCCTATTTGCTGCATTACTATGGAACATTTAACAAAAAAGTATGTTCTGCATAAAATAATCTACGAGCCACTGTATGTTATTTAGAAGAAAATAGAAGTAATATTCTATAAGTTATTTGCTATGAATTAAATTGTTTAAATTGAATATTAGTTTAAACTTTAAACAAAAAAATTAATAGATATTTGAAAAGTTACGTTTATTAATTAACAATAATTTTGAAGTAGTTACTAAAAATTTGAAATGCTGTGGGATCTAGCGATCTAGGTTCATATTTAGATTTAAAACTAATGTTTTTCAGGGAATATATTAATAACTTCGATTAATGTTAAATTTAGGTGATAAAAGTAGATTTCTGTAATAAATCTAATTTGAGATGTTATTAATACAATCTATAAAAGCTGAAATTGAATTATATAAAAGCATACAATTAAAGCTAATCTATATAAGTATATAAAAATTAAACTGTGTTTGTTTGGGCTTTATAGACGGCTAAACCACTAGACCAATTATCTTGAAATTTTTACAGTATCATTTTGTGATACCGGAAAGTAAAATAGGCTACCTTATGGGAATGGTAGTATTAATTATCACATATCTCCAGAACTGTTACAGATAAAATCTTGAGATTTTGTGGAAATAATTTTATTATCATACAAAGAAAATACTAATTATCAGATAACTTAAATACTGTTAAAGCAAGTCTTAAAATTTTGCAGGAATATCTTTCTCATCAACCACCAAACTTATAATGAAAATGGAAGATAGGACCAGGGGAAATGATACCCCCATACTAAGATAATATTAAATATTGTATATCTTAAAAACTATTACACAGAAAAAATTATTACGGTCTTTTTTTCAATTAACATAGTTTTTTCATTTTGCATCGAAATTTAATAAATTTATTCAAGCAAAAATGAAATAAAAATAAAATTTAACTATACTTTTATATTCTATATATGTTTTTAATTCATGCAATCAACTACTTGATTGACTTAATTAATTTATTGATATAATCATTTTGGTGAGAGGTGCAAATTTAAACAAGTTTTTAACTGAATGAATTATTTTCTAACATATTTGTTAATTGGTGACTTTTTTCTGTGTACAGAAAGATTTTTGAACATTTCGTTGGAACTACTTTCTCAAAAACCTCCATAAGTACAGATGCAAAGGAGATGGGTGGGACCTGGGGAAATGGTACTCCCCCATACAAAGCAAATATTCTTAGTGACATATCTAAAGAACTATTATGGTGAGAGTCCTCAAATTTTGTGGGAACTGTTTTCTTATCATGTTGTATACATGAAATAAAGTGAAAAGTTAATGTTTCAAAAACTGTTATAGAAAAAATTTGTATTTCAAATTTTAAAGTGGATATGTTGAGAGGGTGTAGTAGCCCCATAAAAAATAATATATAATGGGACACCGGGTTAAGCTAGTCTAATATTATAAAACACCTTACATTAAAAATGGTCTAGTTATATACATATTATATAATTATATACTTAATATATGTAGTTTAAAACCCTATCTTAGATGATATAAATTTCTTCAATAAAAGCTAAATTGGCACTAAGTTTATACTTGAGAAAGTATATTTCTAAAATATTAGTCACTAATGTAGATTCTCCGGATTTTAAATTTTTAATCAAAATTAAAAGTTAAAAGACCCCCAAAAAGGGGTTAATTTAATTTTCAAAATAAATATCTGATTTTTTTTTTTACTTTGTTAGTGTGATGTGTGTTTAACTGACTGGATGTCAAATGCTTGCTGTATGTGTAGTTTTGAGAAGAGAAATTTTTCTTTCATTTTTGTTTTCCAAAAGGGTTTGTTTTTATAGTGCATACGTACGATACGTATGCATGTACATATGTATGTAGATATTGAATGGATGACAGTAAGTCATTTAGTCCGTCCATCCGTCATTTATTTAGTCTTAGCTTATAGTTAAATCAACGGCACTTTGTAACGTATTTATTTTATTTCTTGTGTATTTGTTTTTTTTTTTTTCAATTTTATCAAACTCACATACACAGGAAATATCGTCAGTTGTCTTGCATGATCATATTCCATAATTAAATGAAATAAAATTAAATAAATAATCAATCGTGTCTAAAAGAAACCTATAACAACTAAATAGTAGATACACCAAACCGACTTACAATCATACCTACATTGATACATCTGTATAAGTAAGTGTTAGTATATGTGTAAATTATGCCCCTGAGTGTAGGTTAAATGGGTACATTAACCGCTTCTTACAAAATAAAAAAAAGACTTCTTTACTGACTTCTTAGATTTTTTTTCTATTTTGTATTTAGTTGTTTTAAAATATTTTTTTTTGTATTGTTATTGAGGGATTCTTATATTGATGTATTATTTTTTTTTTTTTTTAGTTAATTTGTTATTTAAGTCTTAAGTAGGTATTTAGTTACTTATATGATTATGACCATTTAGCAATGACTTCAATTTGCCAAGCAATTGGTGTTAATTAAGCGGTCTAATAATTTCAACATTGATTCATTATTTTTATTATTTTTTTCTTGTTTTATTATTGTTTTTAACAACAACAATATTTAGTTGTTGCCAATTAAAATAACTAATTAATTCAACATCTTAACTTACATTGTTTTTGTTGGTTTGTGTGTTTTCAACAAATAAAAAAATGCATAAATTTATTTACAAAATATTTTAGAGTAGAATCAATTTAATTGATTTCTTTGCCAATGAACATGCAATTTTTTATCATTGACTTTTTTATTATTATTTTATAGCTTGATGTTTGTGATGAAGGATATAATTAGTCAGTTGATTGAATAGAAAAATCTAGAAATTTTTGTGCTACATTTAATATCATACCTCGTTTCCTAAAATGTAAACGGATCTATCTTAACTCAAACGTTGTTAAAGAAGCAAAAGAAGTGGAAATATTTCAACTATTATTAAGACAATCGGGCAGAATAGTATATTTTTGGAAATAAAATTGTAACTTCTAATCGGCTGGTTGGATTTATATAAAATTTCATATAGGCATAGTAGTGAGGTCCAACATTTTATGAAGAATGCCAAAGTATTTCGGGCTTTTAAAGGTACCTAAAATTATGAAAGGAGATGTCATTTAAAATATATTTGCAAAATTTCAACTTCCTACAATGCACATTGCGGTAAAAAGGTTTTAAAATAGCGATTAACTCAGGGGAAGATGATATCAATATTTTAATGATCACGTTTTATTTTTTTTATTTATTATAAGGTAAAAAAATTATTTTTAGAATTTTTTAAAATTTGTTTTGTGGCAGAATGGTAATGTCCGTCCTTCTATACATTAGAGTTAAATGGGTCGAAAATTATGCATAATTCAGGGAAAGGTGATATCAACACTTTAATGATAAAGTTTAATTTTCCTATTTATTAGTAAGTAAAAAATGTATTTTTAGAATTCTATATTTTCTGGCAGAAAGGCAATGACCGTCCGTCTATACATTTGAGTTAAATGGGTCGAAAATTACACTTAATTCAGGGAAAGGTGATATCAATACTTTAATATCTTGATTTAGTTTTTATGTTGATCAATAAGTAAAAAAATAATATATTTTTGGAATTTTAAGACTTTGTTTAAAGAATTCGAATGTCCGCCCTTCCGTCCGTCTGTTTATTAATTTTTTCAAACTTGCCAATTCAAAATCGTTTATTTTTGATTCAATAAAGATTTCGACTTAAAATTTTTCTATTCGATAGACAATTTTATTCTCTATAAACTGCAAAAATATGATAAAATCAAAAAATGAAAAATAATTTCGCTAGTGGTTAAACATTTTCTATGACATTAATACCCTAATTTGAACCCAGTAGATTTCATAAAAAAAAAGAAAAAAAAACTCAAGTGCCGACATTATCTTTGCTTTATCAAACATTAAACAGTGGTGCAGAATTAAAATAAATCTGTTTACATGATTTTCACATAGGCGTAGCAGAAGACAGTAACATAATTATATAAATATAAATAATTTGAAATGTTGTAGTTTCGGTTCTGTAAAAGGTATTGATTTCAGTTTTTTTTCTATATAACGAAGAATTATGTCTGTTAAGCCATATAATTAAGGTAAAAAAATTTAGTTATATTTTTTCTAATTTTTGCAATTAAAGTAAATTTTTTTAAACAATTGTTTTTTTTAAGAAACAATAAATATTTTATCTGTAATAAAATCTTTGTTAGTACAGATATCTTAACGAAACTTTTGGTGAATGTAGACTTTTGTACAATATAAGAGAGTATAAACAACTTTAGGTTTTTTGTAAAAAGAATTTTTACAAGAAAACGCCGAAAATCTCAAAAACTGTTTTTTTTCACAGTTCTGCTATAAAATCCACATTTTTCCAAAGTCCTGTAGATTTTGATTAAAACTCTTTAACATCATATTATAGATTCCTAAGCTGCATTCCGTTTGCCGATTCATGCTTTGAGATTTTAGAAAATATAGACTAAAATCAAAACTTTCATATAAAATAGGTCAAATTCGAGAGGGTGTGTACCTTGACCGCTGGGGTTATTGGGATTGTTTTATATTTTAGAGTCATCTCTGTAAAGAAACCTTTCAGAAAAGTATAAAATTAATGTTTTTAAAAAAATTTTAATTTAGAGAAAAAAGAGTGTACTTTTTCGGTAAAATATTTGTGATTTATTTTACCGAAAAAGTACACTCTATATATATATATATATATATATATATATATATATATATATATATATATATATATATATATATATATATATATATATATATATATATATATATATATATATATATATATATTAAAAAAATTGGAGCAAGAACTTGCCAAATTATGGTACTTAAAATTTAAAAAACAAATAACTCGAAAACTATAAGAGACAAGCATGTTTTTTTGCTTATTTTTATATGCTCTTGTTTGTTAACAAAAATATATAAAATTATTTGAAAACGGACTAGAAACAAAAATTTGGCAAGCGATTAAAAATTGTATATGTCAAAGATACCCTACTTTATCCTCCTGAGCGTCTTCCACACTTAACATTGTACACTCTTCTGCTACGCCTATATATTAGAAGTAACAGATTTATTTTCCAAAATTTTCGATTTGAACTTTTTGAAAATAAACTTGTAACTTCTGTAACAAATTTCATCAAATTATCTTAAAAATAGCGACCTGTACTTTGCGCACAAGCTTTACATGGACAGCCAACCAGCCGACTTTAAGATGGGGGGTTCTCTGCGTTACAATATTTGCACAAACACATAATAACCCAACCACCTATGATGGTGTAGGGTATAATTAAATTTAAATATTTATCTTATACATTTTTCTAATTATATGTATTTGTAATTTCAACAATCTCAATTTTTCAACATCTTGGTCATATATAAGTAGTTAAAGAACAAAATTATATATCGTATAAAGGAAGACGATAATATTTATTGAATTCAAAAATAAATGATTTTGAATTGAAAAATTCAATAATAATATACATACGTATATTATATTAAGCCAATATTTATGGCAAATGAAAGCTAAGAATGCCTTAAGAACTTATACTTATTATATATAAGAAAATATACTTTAGAAAATGTTATCTTTTACTATTTATTTTTTAGTATATATCAGCCTGCAAAAATAATTCTCAGACTTAAAAAAAAAAAAATAGTTATATGAATAAAACTAGAGACCAGCTACGAATCTTTGCAATAATTATATTTTTTTATTTAAATGTTCCTGTACAAAAGTTTAAGAAAATATTTTTTTTTTTTTTTTGAAAATTTGAGCCTGTAATATTATATTACATTAAAACTAACATATATTGTAGTTATTTGTAAAATAGTTTGCAGCCCAATATATGACATGCTCTTTTGTATACACCTCCAAAGTGATAAACTTTTTAAGTATTTTTTCGAAATGCAAATAGTAATTTCTTCGATACAATTATTGTGTTTATTTGTTACATAAAATTTGCGGTAAATCCTTTTTAGGTACCCAGCAAAAAAAAAAAAAAACGATCAAGAGCCTCCTAAAAAAGAACACTTTCACCACTTCGAAAGTAGAACAAAGTGAATATATTAAACTTTTTTGTAAGTTCTTAATAATGACTTCCAAAAAAGTGAAAATAAATGAAATTTTTGCTGGAAAAAAGGTTAATAATTTCTAAGAAAATTAAAATTTTATAAAACTGAATTTTTGTAAAAAAAATTTCATAAATATGTTTTTAAAGGAAGTACTTCAAAAGAAATGAATATGAAGCATAAAAGAAGAATATCCTACCAATGACAACCATGGGTTAAAAAAAGAACTTCTGCAGCTATTTTCCAATGCCAACACAATGTTAAATTCATGACTTTTTCAGATTTTTTTTAGTTCCTTTTTTGCTGGGTAGTAATATCTAAATCGCTTGTTTAAAAACCAGAAACTTAAGGGATAGAGAGGAGGTTTTAAACTGATGTTTAAAGTAAAATACATTTTTTTATAATGTACTGAAGTTAATACGTTTTTCAGAGATCTTGTGAAATATAAATTTATCAACAGTATACAATACTTAAGTTAAGAGAAACTTCAAGTTCTAAGTCCATGTGGTGGTTGTCAAAATTATGAATTTAATTCTCTAAAGCAACTTTCAAAACTTTTTTGATATAACCACAAATATTTGAGATTTCTAAAAAAAATTAAAGGCTAGACATTAAATAAAATAAAATATAACAAAACTACATATAAAACTTCAAAAAACCGCACCTTTAAAATCAAAGCAAAAATATAAGAAATCAAAAAAGTCATATGATAAAATTTATCAAAAAACCTCTAAAATGTTACTAATGAAATCTGAAAAAAATTAAATGATTAAACAAACACTTCAAACCCCGCAAAACAAATAAATATAACCATAAAAACTATAAGAAAAATATATTATAAAAAAAAACAACAGAACTGTGAAAGTTCCCACAAGAAAATAATGAAAACCAAATTAAATAAATATTAAATTAAATAAAAAACAGTATCGGTTAAAACAAAATTATTTTATTTGATTAGAAATACATAAAAGTGTTTATTAAAAGAAAAAAGCCACAACTAGAATTAAATGTTGATTTAGGCAAGAGTTTTTCTCACTCCCTTGCTTTGTTTAATTTTATTAATATTTTCATCACTTGTGTGTTATTATTTTTTTTTTTTTAAGAAGTATAAAAATGACAAGGAAAATGACACTTGATATGTGGTCTACTTATATGAATTTTTTACTAGATACAGCGGCATTATTAACAGCAACAAAAACCATTTAAAGGAACCCAAAAAAAAATTATGATTAATGTCATTTAAGACATGCATATGCACAAATACAATTATTATTTTTTATTAAATAAACTAAAAACTTCCCACCAATTTTTTTTTTTCTCAACAAAGTATTAATGTGATATTTGCTGATAAGAATTTAAATCCCTCTACTGCTGTGGTTTATCCCAAAACCCCAGTTAATGTGTCCCTTAGTTACACTAAAGTGTTTGAGGTATATAGTAAGTATTTGGTAACACATGTGTATAAAGATTAAATATGAAATCGGTTTTTTTTTTTGCTGATATTAAGATTTAGTTTTTGTTCCCATACTATATAAGAGAAGCAATGTAAACAAGATCTTGCTTGCTCACGAGTGTAATTGGAATCAAACATCAACTTAAATTTAACCACATACAACATATTTATTTCACACTTAATTCGTTTGAAATTTAAATAGACATAAAACTGACCTCGGACAAGAATTTTTAAATTAAATTAAATAAAATAATATATAAACACTTGAAGTTTTATGCAAAATCAAAAACATTTGTATGCAATAGACCAAAGAAATAAAATGTTTTATGTTAAAAAGACTGTTTATAAGAAAAAAAAAAAAAAGAATAATAATAGCAAATAAAATTTATGCAAGACGAATAATTTATTGATAGATTTATCATTATTACGAACTATATAGTCTCATTTAAGCAATTTAAATAATTGGAAATTTTTGAAATTTTCTATCATAAATAAAAGGGTCAAATGATCTTCCTCATACCTCTTCAATATTTTAATAATACAAAGTAATTTTTTTTAAATAAAAATTTTTATTGTAAAAGGAATGATGTCAGCCTGGATTTTTAATCAACCTGAATATATATTTATTAACTTTTGGTGATATAACTTCAATATCCTTGAAACAATTTCTATAAAGTTTGAAATAGTCTTGGACAATTCATGCAAGGAAATGAAAAAATTATATAATATATGTATGTATGAGTCTGAAACAAAAGAGTAGTCGCACATTGTGCGATCAGTGGTGCCAGATGAGGGGATTTTTCCCCAAATCAGGGATTTAAAAGTTCATTTGGGAACAGAATTTCGTGGTGAGGGATTTGGTTATTTTCGTAAAATAAGGGGATAAAGGCTTTGCACTACTTCCACATTAGCTGAACAATCCATTATTTTAACACGGTGACAGTGTTGCCAGTTTAGCCTTTTTAAGGCTAAATCTAGCCTTTTTATTTTGCTTTTAGTCTCAAAATTTTCGTTTTAGCTTCTAGCTTTTTTTCTAGCCTTTTTTGATTTTTAATATAGCCTTAAATTGGCTAAAAGCTTACTAAATTTATTTTAACAGAATCATATATTTAAGCATTTTTGTATATTAATTCGCAGAAAATATCGAAATTATTTATATTTAGCGAAAATTTTTGACTGCGGCGCATCGTTCCACAAAAATATTATGATTATTTTTTAACAAACTTTATTACCCATAGATACTATTTAGGTTATATTTATAAATTCCCTAAAATATCTTTAAGAAATACCAAAAACTAATAAGAACAAAAAAATAAATGCGTTTTTTTATAAAACAATATATTAGCTTTTTTCTGGCTTTATTTTTTGGGACATTTAGCCTTTTCTGACCTTTTTTAAAGTCTAATTTAGCTTCTTTTTTTCTCAAGTCCTGGCAACACTGCACGGTGATGACATTAGACCTCATGTCATTACTTAGATGTCAATACAAGAACTAATTACTTTTAAGTTGTTCAATAACTCATTGATTTTAAACTATTACTTAACTATTACTTAAGTCATTATAAGTTAAAGCAAAAAGAACTAGTTGCGTTTTAGGTTACTAAAAACGTTGAAAAATTTTATAAACTTAACACCAAGGAAAAAATTTAATATTTTAAAAACGATTTTATATGCCATTTACACCAAACAAAAACTAGTAGTTTTTGGCTTCAATCGATTTTTGATTTAAAAACTACATAAATTTCTTTAGTTTTTCCATACAAATCAAAACCATTTTCGTCTAGTTTTTGTTGAAAACCAAATGAAAACTACAAAAATAACTATTTATGAAACATCCTGTTCAACTGTTTTCACAACAGTAAGCATTTATATAGAACGAACAAATACAAATGTTGTTATTTTTTTAATGATTTCATTGATTAATAATTTTTTTACATAATTTTTGTATAAAATATTTTTAACAAACATATAAAAAACATATCAAAACCAAATACAAGTTAAATAAAAATTAATCGAGAAATCAAGACGTCAACAAAAACTACATAGGGTACAAAACAGTTATGTAAACGAATTGGTTTTTGAAATTTAGTTTTCACAAAAACCAATTAGTTTTATTTTTGTATAAATGTAGTATTAGATTAAAAATTATTTCATACAAACTGAATAAAAATCTGATGAAAAAGTAGTTACATGCCAGTATATAAATAAGTAATCACTAAACTAATTCTATGTAATGTAGACGGTATGTTTTTGTCATTGAAAAGTAACTACATCCGTAACTAGATGACATTGTCAAGTTTTTGCTGGAAAGTTTAGATAAATTTTATCTTTATAATAAAATTTACGTAAATCTTCGATAATATGTTTGTAGGAAATCTTTATATGGAAGTTTTCGGTAAAATTTATTTAATTTTTTTTATATTCTGAAAGAATTTATTTCTATATAAGATTTGCAGAAAATTATCCTTTTTTGAAATTTACTATATCATTTTTATTTTCTATATTGTCATATTGTCTATGAACTGACAGAGACTCTCCAATCTGAGGGAAATTCTAGTGACTTTCACAAGGATTTTGAATAAAAAATTCATAAGTTTCATAAAACAATTCAGTTGAACATGACTCCAAGACAACATCGACGACGCGTAAAATATCCATAGTAAATTTTTGATGACAGTCCATACAATTCATCGACGACTATGTAGGCGACACTTTTAAAAAGTTTTAAAACAAGCTGTGTGTAGGAAATTATTAAAATTATTTATTTTTATTGTAGAGACCCATGAAAGTCATTATGTAAGAAATATAAAATGTGTGGAATAACAATATCTCTGCAGAATTTTCATAGTAACATCTTTCGCCATCCTATTGGAACCAATATCGTCTATCTCCACTTCATTTGATTCGGACCAAATGTCTTTAAAGCAGTACGACCAAAAATCCATGCCAAATGAATGCATAATTCGCACAATAATAACTTTTATTTATTTTTATTTATTTAAATTTTAACAATACTTAGTTATATTTTTATTTTCTTGAAACAAAATACACTTGAACAAAATACAAAATACACAATAATATCGTCTATGATCATTTGGTCAACTGGGAATCTAATTTATTCAACAAATGTATTTAATACGTATATACTAGGGTATCCAATCGATTAACCATCATTCGGTTATCCGGTTAAGTTTGGTCGATTAACTGTCCGAATAATTTAAAACTGTCTATTTTCGAATAACGAATAAACCGAATAATTTGTGTCAAATAACCGGTTAACCGAAATGCAGTTTTCTAGAGTTATATATCAGAAAATATTTTGGTTTTTATGATAAATTACATTTTTTTATGAGGTCTGCAACAACCCAGTAAAAATAAATAAAAATTATTTTTAGTGACGTACTTTTTCTTGTGCTTTAGAAGTAATACAAACAGTATCCAACATAAAAAAATATTTTAATTAATTTTTTGTACTACTTCTGGATCACAAGTTCAGAAACTGACTTATTTAGATGCTATCTTTTGTTAGGATAGAATGTTTTATGAAATATGGCGGGATTGGGAGATTAATTTATAGTATTAGCTAAAAATGCAATTTGTTCATACAAATAGGTTGAAAAGTTTATCAAATGTGATAAAAGTTGAAAGAATTTAATCTATATTATATTTCTAAGTAACTATTTCAATAGATTAAATGCTATAATTCGTATAATTTATATGTTTTACACGTATAACTAAGATTATTCGATTAATCGAATAATTTGCCAATAATCTGTTATTAACCGATCAGCTTTTAACCTCGAATAATTATTTGTCGAATAAACCGAATAATATGAAAACCCGAATAATTGGATACCCTAGTATATATGTATGTTTATTAATAAAATAAAATAATTAGGATTGAAAGATAAGAAACATAATATTAATTGTGGGACTTACATATCTTTTTGGTATGCAAACACTAGGAACTTTTATACATAAAATTTTAGATTATATCCTGAGCACAGCACTGGTAAATATTTCAGCTTGTAACTCATTATAATGGTAGTGGTCCAAATACATAATTTAACATTTCATTTGTTTCGTTAAATTTTGTAACAATTGACATTAAAAAAATATGAAATACATTGCACATAAAATCATAATGACACTTTTGAAAATGTGATAATATCTAAGAGAAAACGGCATAGAGTTCATTGAATGCAATTAGTAATCTTATACAGAAAAACTTAAATTTTAAAACCTTTGCGAATTAATTCCTTAAATAATTCATTCATAACTTATACAATTCAAGTTTTCAAATCTATTAAAAATTTGCTTTTTAGTTCATTTTGTAAAACATAAAAAAAAAAACAAATATTAAAAATTTAATAAAAGAAAAATATTTTCAATCAATTTGGAGAAGATTTGAATTAACAAAACTTTAAGGAATGTTCTTTTTTTTTTTTTTTTTTTTTAATTAATTTAATAAAGAATTAACTCCATCCAAACAAAAGCCTTTGAATGAAGCTATGGAATTATGTTTTTGGGAATAGTAGAATGGAATTAAAAACGAAGTAGTATTTCTAGTATTTAATTAATTCTATCGAAGCTCTGCTCCCAACTTATATTTGGGAACAAAAATTTCTATTACTATTTAATTAAAAATACATTTGGCTACATAAACTTGTAAAATTTGGATGCAAAAAATACAAAGGTGAAGTTTATATTTTCGAAACATAAATATACATATTTAGTTAGTAGATCCCGATGAGTTCAGCGCTCATATGTTATTCGGGAGGTAACTGTTATGTTAAAATCACTGATGCTTCTTTCTAGTGACTTTGGAATCTAGTCGTACTTTTTTTTTTGTTTGCTAATATTGATATTTAATAAATTTCTTACTAATTATAAATTTTTAATTAAATGTACCTATATAAATTAAAATAAGAAAACAATAAATCATAAAAATAAATAAGGGAACCCTAAGAAAATACTAAAACCACCCAGCTGGTCATTTTCAAATGAACCAGATAATTAACAAAAATATTTACATCGAACAGATGAATACTCTGCACATATTTAGGCTGCTGTGTGCGATCGAAAGCTGATGAAAAATCTACAGTAATAACAACAATCTTTTTTTTTATACGCCTTGTTATGCAAATGATACTAAGTCTACCGCATGTTATAAAAACTAAAGGTAAATTGATCCTCCGCAGGATATCAAATGCCTTTAAGGAAAAAAAAGCAACAACAATAAAGACAATATATTTAATGATGATAATCTTCACAAGACTAATCGGCACTTTTAACACGCAAAGATTCAGATGCTAAACAGCATCTCGACTACAACCCCTTTAAGAAACTAAAAGCAAAAAGAAGAAGAAAAAAAAAAGATGAAATCATTTGTCAAAGAAGGGACATGAGTAAAAACAAATTTTTATGATTGTTACGGTCAAAGGGGTTTATGCTGCTTTGGCTTTGCTAATAAAATCAACATTTAATATAAAAAGAAACGATGATTGAACTTATAAATCAAAAAAGGAAATACGAACAGAAAGTAAAATTCATTAAAATCTAACGGTCAGTTGAAAACCGGTTTGAGAGCAACAAAACAAAAAAGGATACAAAAGGGACAATACTTACTTTTAATAAAATAAAAAAAACTAAGATTACATATTAAAGGTTATATAATGTCCTTCAAGCTATTTAAAGTACACAAAGATATTTTGTTTTATTAACTATAAAGATGTTATGTTTAGAAATTTCCTAAAATAAGGGGTGGTTTCTGGATTTCCGAACTTAAGATGTGTGTGTATGATTTCTCCAACTAATTGTTGTTTTTAAATGATTCATTTTGGGAGGGAAATGTTAAACTTTCCACCTTAAAAATTATTTAATTTGTTAGTTTTTTTTTTTAAGATTTTTAAGGGTGAAAATGTCGAAGATTGTTAGCAAGATCGACCATGATAAATCACTAGAAAATTCTGTTAAAAATGTCGTAAAAATTAAAGTTAAATGTTGAATTGTTGATCTTTGATCGTTAAATCTTGAGCATCATGGGGTTATAGTTTAAATGTTGTTTAATTTTAAGGGTAAATATAAGGATTTTTTGAGGAGTTTTATTTTAATTATTATTAATGGCTGACATAAGTCCTTAATGACTGACCAATAGGTGAGATTTTGCAGAGAGAAAATTAAATGGAGTTTTTGAAAATATTGTGTTTATAATGGGAATATAAATTTTAAGATTTAGAAATAAACACTAACGACACCTAAGATTAGATTTAAATAATCCGGACACTGGAGGATTTAGTTAAGATGTTAACCTCAATTCCACTATTGTCTTTCAGAAACGCATCAAAAATTAGAACACAGGTTCAAAAATGAAAAAAAAAAAAATAATAAAAATTGTGCAGCACGTTGTTTCTCAGTTAAATAGTACTAAGCATTTTATCCACTTTTTATACCCACCATCAAGAAAATGTGGGTATATTTAGTTTGTCATTCTATGTGTAACATGTCGAAAAAATCATTAAAGAACCCATAAAGTAATACTTTCTTGGGTCCTAGTAAGATTCTAACTCAATCTAGCTACGTCCGTCCCTCTGTCTGTCTGTTGAAAGCAGGATAGGGCTCGGAGTGGACCACCTGGACGGATGAAATTTGGCTAAAATATTTATCTTATATAAAGTTTGTTTGGTATTGAAAATGGGTAAAATCGGACCAAATACTATAAGCACAGGGTGTCCATTGAAACTACAGTTCATACTTTCGTGCAGATATCTCTTAAACAAAAGCATGTACGGCAATGAAATTTTTACATATAGTTCGAGGGTTGATATAAGCATGGGAACCAAAAATGGGCGTGATCCGCCCATTCTACCGCTCACTCCCCATACAAGGTGAAATATCAACGAAATTTTTAACAAATAGTTTAAGGACCTATGTAAACTCGGAAACCATTATATGGCGTGGTCCGCCCACTTTACTGCCTACCACCCATATAAGGTAAAATTATGAAAAGTTGATGGTGATTATATAGATTCGGCCAAACCGAATATAACATTCTCTCTTGTTTTTAATTGATTCAAGTTCTCGCGATAAATCGCAATTTGTAATAAATATTGCACCATTCAGAAAAAGGTGATATCAATATTTTAATGATCACGTTTTATTTCTTTATTTATTATTAGGTAAAAAAAAAATCAGTTTTAGAATATTCAGATTTTTTTTGCCAGAATGGTAATGTCCGTCTGTCTATACATTAGAGTTAAATGGGTCGAAAATAATGCATGATTCAGGAAAAGGTGATATCAAAACTTTATTGATCACGTTTAATTTTTCTATTCATTAATAAGTAAAAAAATGCATTTTAAGAATAATAACATGTTTTTTGGCTGAATGGTAATGTCCGTCCGTCTGTCTATGCATTCGTGATAAATGGGTCGAAAATAGCCCTTAATTCAGGAAAAAGTGATATCCGAATTTCGATGATTACGTCCTATTTTTTCTACTTATTAGTAAGTAAAAAAAATGCATTTTTAGAATTCTAAAATATTTTTCGGCAGAATGGCAATGTCCGTCCGTCCGTCTATACATTTGGGTTAAATGGGTCGAAAATGGCACTTAATTCAGGGAAAGGTGATCTGAATACTTTAATATTTAGATTTAGTTTTTATATTAATCAAGGCATAAAAAATAATATATATTTGGAATTTAAAGACTATTTTAAAGAATTCTAATGTCTGTCATTCCGTCCGTCTGTTTATTAATTTTTGCAAATTTGCCAATTCAAAATCGTTTATTTTTTGACTTAATAAAGATATCGACTTCAAATTTTTCTTATTTTGTTCTCTCATAAACTGCTTCTAAACTCAATATGTTACTGACCTCTACTACGCCTACGATTAGAAGTTACAGATTTATTTCGATTCTGCTCCTCTGTTTAACGTTTGATAAAGCAGAGAAAATGTCTGCACTTAACCTGTTCTTTGTATGAAATCTGCTGCAGTTTTTTCGAAAAATTATTAATTTCTCAAATTGAGCTATATATGCTCAGGATTTTTTTTTTTCATAATAGTAAAGTGGACAAAGAAAATTTTCAGAACAATCATCCTGTAACATTTTAAGTCGAATTCCATGAAAATTAGTGTATTTAGGACAATTTGCAAAAAAATAACAAAAATATTAGAACAAAATATAAATTACAAATACTTGAAGAAAAGTATACTTAAATACCTGAAGTTGATGATTCTCTTACAAATTTTTACTTTAAAAGACCTTCTATTTAAAATAAATACACCGAAATTTATGAAAATTTAATTTTTTACTCTTTTTCAAAAATGTAAAAAATGTTTAACTTTGGCAGCTCCTTATAAGAAAACAACACAACCAAGCTTGAAGATTTTAATTGATATTGATACATTATATTGTCTATTTTTATTATTTGTTACAAAAATTTAAATTTCGAAATTCAATTAGTCGCCACTTTTGACACTTTTTACTCCAACGTGCGGCCTACAGTTATAAAAATTCGAAAATGCTAAAACTTTTAATGTTTATTCTTTAACCATAAAGATAAATTTGTTGCAAATAAAACAAGACATATCTCATACATATCAATGCATAAATGTTGATTTAATTCACAATTTCTTATGAAATTCGCCAACACAAATTTGTTTACCGCAAGTCAAATAACGATTCTGAAATGAATAATATTTAAGTAATATTTTATTTAAATTTTCACGACAAATGTTCATCAAATGATACAAAATTACTTGTTAATATTACTTATGATTCAAAAACGAATATGTTATTAGACCATTCTGTATATTTTTTATCAATAATAATACCTAAAGCAGCAATGAAATATATTTTTATTATTTCTTAAAATCAATATAAAAAAATGAAATTCAATTATCAACTGTAATTTAAACCACAAGATCTTTAACCTGAAATTCCAAATATGTCTGTCAATCATATTTGATAGGAATGTCCTGACAAATCATAATAAGTCCTAAAATATTGACCGTTACAAAGAAATACAAAAACGAAAACACACACAAAAATGAGGTGATGGGAAAGTTTAAAAATCGAGCTCAATAAAAAAAGGATGCAAATACCTGAATAATAATATAATATACACACAAACATTAAAAAAAAGGATATAACAGCAACATATGCTCTATATAAGAATGTTAAGACAACAACAAAAATGTCTTAAGGATACAAAAAAAAATGTAGTGGTCAATGTAAGAGAACAAAAGAAACAAAATAACGAACACAATACACACGAAGGAATATTGAAAAGAGGTCAGTGACTAAAGTAAAAAAACGAAGACGATGACGTGGACGTGAACGAAGTAGAAGAAGGTTTCGAAATCCAATAATATTAAAAATTATTCAGGCTTTCTTCATTAAATGCAAAATAGGGGGAAAAAAGTTGAATTAAAATAAAATTAGATCATACTGGATTTCTAACGGTCAGTTTGGAAAAAAATCTATTGTTTTCTTTTTGCTTTTGAGAAAATGACCAGTTGTTAGAAATTTACATGTTTTTTATGCTTTTGTTGTTATTATTTTTTTATAACGAACTTTAAAGAAAATTATTCTAATGTCCAGTTTGTGAAAATTGTTTTTTTTTTTTTGAGATTTAATTTTGATTAGGTAGATTTAAAAAAAAATAAGAAAAAGGATTTTTGAAAAGAAAAAAGGCGCAAATTTTAATTTGAAGCAAAAAAAAAAAAAAAAAAAACGTCTACAAAAATTTCCGTTATTTTTCTACATAAGAAAATTTTAATATTTTTACTTTCTTTTATTTTTTATTTTTTTAATTTCTCAAAATTTATTTAAAGATGTATTCATTGATATCATTGGCCAGTCGTTTTATTATTTCAGCAGCCATTAATATTAATTAAAACTGTCTACAAAATTTGTAGATTTACCCTTAAAATTTTTGCTGCTGTTATCAATTGTTTAACCCCTTTAAAGTGTCGAGTACAAAGATCAACAACTTATGTATTAATTCAATTATTTTTGGGTAGTTTTTAGCCAATTTTTTCGGTCATTTATCAAAATGAAGGAAGAGATGTTTCACCCTTAAGATGTTATATATGTATAAAATAAATAAGAAACTAATTAACATGGTTTTGAGTGAAATATATATAGAGATTCAAAGGTCATGAGATGTTAACTGATTTATATAAAGTTAAATCGAAAAAGATGTTATTCATTGGTGAATATATGAAAAAAAAGTTAAGTGTCTAATTGAAATGGCGAAGAAATACTAACATGTGTTTCGTATTTTTTTTTACAAATTTCTTTAAAAAATTTGGATGGTTATACGAATATTTGGGGGTCATATTGGGATTAATGGCAGATTTTGGAGGACGTTTTTAAATTAGTTTTTATTTTTTAGAATTAAATATGATGTTACTAGTATTTCAGAAGATTGTAACAAAGTATTAAAATCGGTTAAAACACATGCTACCATATCTAGTCATCGTTTTTTCTACTTATTTTAAAAATAATCAATAATCAAAAGTTACAATAAATTTTTAGCAAATGTTTTTAACCCCTTTTAAGTGTCGGGTACAATTTAATTTAATTATTTTTGGGTGATTTTTATCAATTTTTTTCGGTCATTTATCAAATTGAAGGAAAAAGTAAGAAGTTTCACCCTTAAAGTTTTTAATATGAAATGTATCAGATATTAACATGGATTTGCTTGACATTTATAGAGATTAAAAGGTCATATTGATGTTGATGTTTATTTCTGCTGAATATATGTTTATTCATGTATTTAAAAAAATACGGGGAAAACTGAATTAGTTTTGTTTACCGGGAAATATAAGGTCGAGCCATTTAGCTTACCTGTATTGAATGGGATGGAGCTTACACTGTCGAGCGAGTTGTATTTTGGATCTACACGTCGGTTGCAAGACCTATTCTTACTTATGGTTACTCTTTTTGGTGGAAGGTAAGAAGTAAAGAAACTTATAAGAACCTATTCTCTAAAGTTCAGAAATGTGCTTCAAATGCCATCTCGGGAGCCAGAAGCAGTACACCTCAGATGGCACTGGACATTATTCTTTCAATTGAGGAGTTTGTGAGAGGTATGGTATTTAGTTTGAAGGGATTAGGATTATTAGCACAAAGTAGAACAGAGTCGTCATATCGCGGCTTCAAATTTGCCAAAATCATTTGGTTAGAATATGACGGGAGAAAGAGATAGAAATATTATATGAATATAAAATTTACGAATGTAGAAGTGATACGCTATGTGTGTTGGAATTTTGAAACGAAGCAGAAAACCAAAACAAAACAAACAAAAATCACATTATACATAACAAACAAATTTAACAATCAAATTTTAAATCATTTACATTTTTATAAAACAACCTATAAAATATAATAAAATAAATTTGGCGTTTCTAATATTTTAAAATTGAGTTATATTGTTATTTAAACGATTTAAAAAGTAAAAAAATAATAAATCGAGAATTGAGGATCAAAACAAAACGCCGTTAGAGAATTTAGTGTGAATGAAAGGCAATAGTATACAGTTTCTGTCTCTTACACTACTGTATGTATACTGTGATTATTAGGGAACCTCAGGGCGGGGCACGCTAGCATACTAGCGAAATACAATCCAACGGTCGGACACTATCCTTGGCGCTACTCCCGCTATTGAAATGCCTAGCAGGTCTTTACAGACGACTCAGAGATGGAAATATGCACGAAAGCAGGGGTCTACTTTATGGGAACTGATATCAGTTTCGGGCAGAAATTCTGGGCATTTATAAAGCCTTGGGATTAATGGAGGAAAACGTTGAACGAGATTACTATCTAAGTTAACAGTCGGCAGCATTATTGGTACTGACAAGACATTATGTTATGTCCAGGTTGATACTTGAGTGCAAGAAGGAATTAAGAATACTAATGGATGTTTACATGATAAGACTCTGTGGGGTTACTCTACACTGCGACATTCTCGGCAATGAAATAGCCGATGAGCTCGTAGTGTCTTAGATCAGATAGGTCTTTTGTGTAGACATCTGTTAGGATTCAAATTTGGTTCTATTATAGGCCCATAAAGGATTGAACTCTGGTCAACACGAATAGAGCCTTGAGGGATAGAACGGCGGAATAGTCTTAACTGGCAGGTTCGAAACACCTTATGGGTATGAGTCGTAGCAGTCTGACGGTCATAATGAGAATGATTTCTGGTCACTTCGAAGCGAGCGATGATGTAGAAAAGCTAGAGACAGTGGAGCACATACTCTGTCATTATTTAGGGCTTCAGCGCGGAAGACTGAAGTGGTTTGGGAGCCACATACTGCATGAACTAGATGAGATTACAGACAATCTCATATATGAAATATTCGTATTTAAAATGGATTTGAAAATGGTCAAAATCAGTTTATAACAGAAACAAGCGCTAATCTTATATTCGGCTCGGCCGAATCTATATACCCACCATAAACTTTTTCAAATTTTACGTTATATGGGAGGTGGGCGGTAAAGTAGTAGGTAAAGTGGGCGGACCACGCCCATTTTTTGTTTCCGAGTTTACATTGGTCCTTGAACTATTTGAACACAATATTGTTGAAGTTTCACCTCATATGGGAGGTAGGCGGTAAAGTGGGCGCACCACGCCCATTTTTGGTTTCATAGTTTATATCGACCCTCAAACTATTAATACAAAATTTTGATGTCGTACATACTTTTGTTTAAGAGATATCTGCAGAAAAGTGTGAAACGGACACCCTGAGTTTCTAGTTTTTAGCCCATAACTTTTTGTTTATTAACCCTATCCTGCTTTCAACAGACAGATGGACAGACATAGCTAGATCGACTTAGAATCTAAGCCCTGGTTCACACACAGCAATTTTTCTTGCCACAATTCTGACTTCGTAGGCAAGAGAAGAAAAATTGCTGTGTGTAAACCAGGGCTAACCAGGATCCAGAAAATATATACTTTATGGGGTCTTAAATGATTTTTTCGACATGTTTCACACGGAATGATAAAATCAATATAACCCCCTTTTTGATGGTGGGTATAAAAAGTTATGGGCTAAATACTAGAAAAATAAAATTGTATCCGCAACTCCCATTATAGTTTTTTCCCCGTTATCTCCTGATTAAAAGCATGTGACCTCTGTTACAGAAATAAACTAGAAGTTCATATCTTTTCTGAGTCCAAAAATAAACGATTTTGAAATTGCAAAAATTATTATTTTTTTCGCCGAAAAAGTGTTCACACTCTTCTCTAAAATAAAATTTTATTTTATAGCATATAATAATTTTACACTTTTCTGAAAGGTATTTTCATAGAGTTGATTGTGGAATTAAAAACTAGCCCAAACACCCAACATGAACGAATTTGACCTATTTGTATCACTTTAGCCTGTATATTCTTAAAACCCAAAGGCTAGTTTTGCAAATCGAATGCGGTTTCAAAAAATCTGTGTTATAAAGAGTTATCCAGCCAATGACTTTTTCCAAATCTACAATAAATATGGACTTTATGGGCAAAATTCTAAAAAAATAATTTTTAGCATTTTCGTCGATTTTTGCGGAATTCCTTTTACCATTTCAAATAATAAAATCAACAATCGCTGAAAAGTATAAAAATGTGCTTTAATAATAAAGTATGTATGCAAAAATATGCCATAATAAATCGATGCCATTTTGTAACGGAATTATGATTTGAAAATACTGATTCCAAATTGTCGAAAAGGAACAAAATAATTTACTGAATTTTTTGTAGCAGTAAAAAGCATTGATTTGCACAGTATGCATGTAAATAAAATATTATTATTTTTTTTTTTTATAACGTTGCTCTTAAAACATACAATTTAAGTTAAAATTTATGGCATATTTTCTTCAAGACATCACTAATTCTCTAAAAACAACTTCCTTACAATATTTTAAAGAACTTAAGCTTCGATAGCACTTAAAAACACAATGGGAAGCTTTAATTTCACATAGAGAAGATACTACTTACACTTAATATGAATTATGAATATTTCAATGTCCTACAAAAAATAAAAAATTCAATGCCTTAAAAGCATTCAACAACCAAAACTGCCTTGAAATTACTACAAATAATAACCCAAGCATCAAAGAAAATAAATGAAAAGAATGTCTCACACAAATAGCTACTTATCCTGTTTATGGACATGACATTTACTTTGCCAAGAAAAATATAAAAAACTGGACACATAAATAAACTTCAAAAGTACCAAGTAGCTAAATTTAAATACAACAAAAATTTCATTTAATCAAAATGCAAATTAGGCTGAACTGTATAGTTGTGTAATGAATTGACATGAAATTTTCTAAATTGCATTGTTATTCTTAACATGTAGCACAACTGACCCCTTGTCTTTGAACATATAATTTTTAATTTTATGGGACTACAATCAAAAACAGAGCAACAAACCCGTGTGCAAGAAATGACCGGCCGACCAGGCTAAATGTAATGGCAACTATCATAAGACAATCAAACTAAAAAACGAATGCAACAACAAATAATAATAAAAAATCAGTAAAAGGAAAATTTATAGAAAAGGGGACGTTACTCATTCTATAAATGACAATTGAATTAATTTTCATATTTTTTTTAATTTTAATCCAGCTTGACCATTGTCCACTATATTTTAAGATAAATTTGCAAGACAGACAAGACAAAGTTTAAGATGTTTCATCATCGGACAAAATGAAAAAAACACCCTTATTATAAAAAGAAAATAAAACTTGATCTTTATTTTTTTGTATACAAAAACAAGATGCCCTATAAAGGAACATATTCCAAGGGATGTTTTCAGTTCAAACGCATTTAAATGTTGATCTTAAACCCGTTGTGATCTTTGTATAGCATAAACTTCAAGAAATAGTCAGAAGAAAACGTATGTAGCAAGCAAAAATTCTTATCATTTAAATGTTTGCTCTCATTATAATGAGCATTATGAGTTGATCCCCTCTACCATGGACCTTTGCTAGTAATTTACCTTTTTGAGCTTAATTAAAAATAACGTACAAATGTAAGGCAGGGTAATGGTCATCCTAATTTGAATATTTACGGGGCTGGGTGACCATAACGAAATACTTGTGGAATATTTTTAAAACACACGTAAAGTTTACATAACCCTTTTTTTTCTTTTTGAAAAATTTTTAATTTATTTGTGCCAAAGATAAGCCTGAATTGGTTTTATTTTTATGGCCTTTGGCTAGTAAACATCACATTTTCACATCTTAAGTATTACACGCTTGACCAACACTTAGTTTTAATTTCCTTTGAAAGGGTTTCTTATTAAACATCCGATAAATGTTTTACTATTTGTTATCTTATTTCTGAACTCATATTTCATTTTCTAAAATTTTAGAAAAGAAAAAGAGGATAACATTTTTTTTAAGATGGTCAACATTTATTTACAAAGTATAAACTTTTTTTTGGCGGGAAGTGTCATAAATTATTTGGGGTTTATGCTTGTGTTAAGGTAATATTAAATATGATATATGCTTGTGAGAAAGAATAACGAGCGTAAAATTATTTGGGAAGCTGTATTTGAAATAGTCAGGGTTGCAAAGGAAACATAGACCAAAAGTGCCACTTCGTAGACGTGAAGAATACGATTGCCATTTTACTGACCATTTGGTAGTCGTGTAGGTGAATGTGTGTGCAAAAAAGCGCCACCATGTAGTAGTGGGGATGGCAATTGACTTCGTTTTAGAACATGCCCATGTTAAAGTGACTAGTCACGTAGTTAATGTACTTTAAATAAATAGTGGTACCCTGATGTAGTCACTCAAGTAACCTGTTCGGAACAGCCATCAGAAACTGCTGGGAAATTAAAAACTTTGCATGGATTAATGACTGAAATATGAATCGTTTGATCTGCAACATATTTAGCTTCGCATCCAAGCAAGAAAAGTTCATATTTTTGTTTTATTTTGCAAATAATTCTTAATATCTCCTTAAATATTTGGCAGATTAAAAAAGGAAAATACAGTTTATAGATGATTTAAATTCGAATTCTTTTAATTTTATTTAGTAAAATCTAATAAATTTTTCTCATTCCCGTGGAACAGACAAACAATTTTTGATGGCCTTGTGTAATAAAGCTACAATTAGAATTTTGTAGGAAGGCCACTCAAATGATAGGTAATCAATACCTATCAATTAACACAGTTGTCTAATTTTGCATCAATATTTAATAAATATATTCATTAAGTATTAAGTAATATTAAGTAAGATTTTATTTCTCATTTAAATCTTTAATTCATTCAATCATCCTCTTAATTGATTTAATTAATTTTTTAAATGGAAATTTTTTTCTGTTTTTCATTTTTTACAATTTTTAGTAATTGATATAATCATATTGGTGAGAGGTGCAAACTTAAAAAAGCTGTTAATTGAATGAATTATTTACTAACATATTTGATGATTGAATTTATTTTTTGCTTTTTTCTGTGTACTAGATTCAATAGTAAGCTATGCAACGCAACAAGTTTTCAATTTTAGAACGTTAGAATAAAAGTATAAGAAGAAGTTCCATATATGTGCTTAAAGATTAATCTCAGAAGTGCACCTTAGATAGAAGATATGGGCAATTAGTTTCTACTTATATAAAACAATATTAGCTATCGTTTGGTGTATAAATCACTAATTTTGGTAGGAAACTTGTTTACGATTTATTCTGGAATCATCAACTTAAATAGCACCGTAGCATCCCGTTTCAATAATCGCTCGTTGGGGTAAAATGTGTCAAAAGTTAAAATTTAAATTTTTGTAATAAAGTTGAGTACCGAATAAAAATAGACAAAATTACACAGAAAAAAGTCACCAATTAACAAATATATATGAAAATAATTCATTCAATTAAAAACTTGTTTAAATTTGCACCTCTCACCAAAATGATTATATCAATTACTAAAAACTATAAAAAATGCAAAACAGAAAAAAATTCCCAATTAATAAATTAATTAAATCAATCAAGTAGTTGATTGGATGAATTAAAAATGTATATAGGATATAAAAGTATAGTTAAATTTTATTTTTATTTCATTTTTGCTTGAATAAATTTATTAAATTTCGATGCAAAATGAAACAACTATGTTAATTAAAAAAAATACAGTAATAATTTTTTCTGTGTATGTATCAATATCAATTAAAATCTTCAAACTAGATTGTGTTGTTTTCTAACAAGGAGCTGTCAAAGTTAAAAATTTTTTTTATTTTTGAAACAGAGTCAAAAATTAAATTTTCATAAATTTTTAGTGTATTTATTTTAAATAAAAGGTCTTTTAAAGTAAAACATTAAAATGGAATCATCAACTTCTGGTATTTGAGAGTATTTTTCTTTAAGTATTTGTAAATTATATTTTGTCCTAATATTTTTGTTATTTTTTTAAAAATCGTCCTTAATTACACTAATTTTCAACTTTCATGGAATTCAACTTAAAATGTTACACGATGTTTGTTCTGAAAATATTCTGAAAAATTGTACATAATATCCATACTATGAAAAAAACGTGCGCATGTGTAGCCCGATTTGAGAAATTAATTTTTTTTTTTTTCGAAAAAACTCCTGTAGATTTCATACAAAAACGAGAGAAAGAGATATAGTCGGTCAAGACCGACCATATGATAGTTTACACCATATGTACTAAAATTCGGGAAGGGGCCAGTTATGAACCTATACTTGTATTAAGTGTAAAATAAAAAATACTAATACAGAATATTAGGTAGATACTAAAATTCATATGTATTTATGCACTTTTGGGTGATTCTCGAAATTGGTTTTATATGGGAGCTATGGTCAATTTTGGACCAATCTTCACGAAATTTGGCCTAATCGAATTTGGTTAAATCGAATCAAAAAGTGATTCTGAGTCGAACGGTATACTTTAAGGTGGGGGTCGGAAGATTTTTTTCTCTGCGTTACATAATTTGCACAAACACATAATACCCCAACAAAAATTGATGCATACCCAGAAGCAGGTTTGTAAGGGAGAGAAAAAAGAGCTCTCCCTTACCAACCTGCTTCAAGAAGGCATGATTTTAGTTCGTGATGTCCCACTTGGTAGGTCTCTTTACTGCGCTACGTATTAGGTTCATACATGCTTTTATTATGCGCGTTTTAAGGCATCATAGATGTGATGATATCATGCCTCTTTTATGTGAATCTTTTAGAGATCCCAGAAGCTGTGAAATCATGCCTTGAATTTAAATAATGCATTATTATTATTATTGTAATTTATTTGATTTATTTTATAAAAAAAAATTGATAAGAAAGTCAGAAATATTTTAAATCAGTTCATCAACTAAATTTATTTGAGTAAAGTGGCTTTTTTATTGGGGTAATCCTTAATTGTTTAATCTGCAAAAATAATAAATAAAAATTTTATATTACTTAATAGAAAAAAGGAAAAATTAACACAAAAAACATGGAATATGTTATACGTACCGTACATTATGTATAGACATTTTGGGTAACCCATAAATAACCCATTGTTTTTTTTTTTTTTATTTATTTTGTTTTCTAATCGAATAAAAAGAAAAACACAAAATTTCTTCAAAACAAGTCAAACTGAAAATTAAAAATATAATAAAACACAAAATACGTTACAAAACATGTCATTTCAAGTATATTATAATGAAAACTAAAAACAATATATTTAAAGCTTTAATAATTTAATACATAATTTTATTTTGTTATTATAAAGAGTTTTAAAAAAAATATAATAATTTTACTTACAATTTTAATAGGTTTTTTAAGTATATTATTATTTTTTTCCGACTTTCACAAACAAACTTACTTCTTAATACTTTGAACACTCGATCACAACTAATCAACGCAGATGAAAATATTGCATCATCCAACATAGCAGAACTTTTTGTTTTAAATCGTAAATAAAAATTGGGAGAAGGAAGTCATTCACTTACAATCCTGCATCCACGTAAGCGAGAGAGGATGCAGGTTGTAATTCGGTAAAAAAAATATGAGCTTAATGTAAATTTCTCGCTTTCTTTTAAAGCTTACTCAAATGAGCATCAATGATGTGATATCGGCAGACATGAATAATTTTGTACTGCTTACCAGTACCTAAAAAATTTTTGCTGGGACCCCAACCACCTATGGTGGTGTAGGGTATAAACAGCTTAAGTGCAGACATTTTCCTTGCTTTATCAAATATTAAAAAGTGGGGCAGAATCGAAATAAATATGTTACTTCTAATCGGCTGGTTGAATTTACATGAAATTTCAGATAGACGTAGCCGAGGATAGTAATATTTTTAGTTTAGAAACAGGATCCCATATACAATTCAGGAGTGGAGCTATGGGGGTTCAGAATAGGGTACTAATGTCATAGAAAATTTTTAAAAACTAACGAATTTTTTTTCCTATCCGATTTCCAAGATTTGTATATCACCTTAAACTGAATAAAGTAGATACCTTTATTAAATAAAAAATTAAACGATTTTGAATTGGCAAGTTTGCAAAAATTAACAAACAGACGGATAGAAGTACGAAAATTATAATTTTATAAAAAAAAAAATCTTAAAATTTCAGAAATATATTATTTTTTTTTTTTTTACTTCTTGACCAATATAAAAACCAAATCTAAATATTAAAGTATATCACATTTGTCTGAATTAAGCTCTATTTTTTACCCATTTAACCCAAATGTATAGACGGGCGGACATTTCCATTCTGACAAAAAATATTTTGGAATTTTAAAAATTTATGTTTTTACTAACTACTAAATAGATAAAATAGATGGTGATCATCAAAATTCGAATGTCACCTTTTTTGATTTAAGCGCCATTTTCGACACATTTAACCCAAATGTCTTGACGGAGGGACGGATATTACCATTCTGCTAAAAAACATCTTATAATCCTAAAAATTAATTTTTTTACTTATTAATAAATATAAAAATTAAACTTGATTATTAAAGTGTTGATATCACCTATCCCTGAATTATGCATCGTTTTCGATCCATTTAACTTTAATGTATAGACGGGCGGACGGACATTACCATTCTGCCAAAAAAAATCTTAAAATTCTAAAAATTCATTTTTTTACCTAATAATAAATAAACAAATAAAACGTGATCATTAAAACAGTGATCCCCTTTTACCTCAATGTGAATCGTAGGAGGTTGAAATTTGGCAACCTCTACAATGTTGGACCACCTTAATGTTTATATTCTCCAATAGAGTTAAAAAATATTATATTATTAAAATTCGATTAATGTCTGTAAAATACTTTTCAAAACAATTATGACTCAATGTAACTCATTTAAAGATCTCTGCAAATAGCTTTTAAAGTTTTATTTAAAATTTAAAGCTAATATTCCTAATTTAAACTAATTCGAATTAAGTTTCACAGTTCATTTATCAAGTATTCGTTGTACTCATATACTGAGAATAAAAATAGGAATTAATATTTTAAAACCAACAATTATCACAAATAAAATTCAAAGTATAAAAAAATCAGAATATATTTAAATATTATTATACAAATTACTGAATAAAAAAAAATATGTATGTATAATAGGTTAAATAGCCTTAGAGAATATCCAACTAAAAATACCGGAAGATTTTATTGACATTAGAATTATTGGAAATAATATTATTTTTTTATTTTATTTACACAAATAGATTTAACATCCTGAATGACTTAATATATTTTCCCCAGAATTATTTTAATTTAATGATCATGACCACATTGACGTCTAATATTGAGATGAACAATTAAATTACTAAAAAAAACTGGGAATTCCAAAATAATCATTGTTTTTTTTTTTTTTTCTAAATCACATACACACTTTTTAGATAACATTCAAAAATATACATGTTGCCCACCACAAATGTTAATAAAGTTGTTGTTCAGTTAATCTCAAAATAATGAAATCAATATCATTAAAATTTTGCTCATGTAAAAACATTTCAATAAAAATAAAACACACAAAAACCCACGAGAGAGAAAAAAACAAAGATGTCACTAAACAGATAAAACATTTATCAAACAAGATCAACTGAACCAAACCACAGCCCAACCACAATAATAAAAAAATCAATTGAAAAAAAAAGAGACAATAAAAAAATTAAACAGAAAAAAAGTAAAGGATCATAAAAAAATAAATAAATAAAACAAGTGTATAAAACAAAATTAATAAAAAAGTAAAGAAAACTAAATGAAAAAGATATCAATTTGAACGGAAACAATTAAACACCTGACTTCCTCAGGATGCTATAAAAGCAGACAATGAAAAATAAAAAAAATTACAAGAATAAGAAGCATAAAAAGAGATGATCATACAGGATTTTTAAAATACACACGTACGCACTCATACAATTACTCACTCCTTCTCACTTGTAGCACCAACGATCACATAAATTGGCCATAAAACAAAAGAAGACCAAGAATTTTAAAACAATTGACACTTGTTTTTTTCAAAGAAGATGACAAACAAAGTGTCAATAACGATGATAAAACCTTAAGAGAAAAAAGTGTAAGTCAAAAAAGAGGGAGAAAGGAGCGTATGATCATGAATTCACAAGAGGTTTTAAATTTCACAAAATCAACAACAAAACCAATAACTCGTCAGAATATAAGAAGTCAACATCAATGTTTATGAACTGTATAATTGTCTGTCCATCCGTTCGTCTGTCTGTGTGAGTTTTATTTTTTTATTACTATTATTTTTTTTTTAACAAAAGCGCACCTGATGAGAAAACACAATGAATTTTTTTTATTATTTTTTTGACCTCTTTCAGGATGTTGCTTAAGTTCAAAAATTTTCCAACCTTCTTTTTTATCTTTATTTTTAGTTGTTTAAAAGTGCATAGTTTGTATGTATTGGTCAATTGTAATGATTTTTTATCTGAACTTTTTTTTCTGTAACTATGTAAGTGCGTTTTATCTTGCTAGTATTGTCTTATTGTTATTGTTTATCAAATGTCATTTGAATGTTGAATGTTTTAACATGAATTTGTGTACAATTTTTCAAATTGCATCATACGCACTTGAGTTTAAGTGCCTTTTTTGTTTGTTTATGTTTTTGTTTTATTTTAGTGTCTAAATGGCATAAAACACAATTGGAATAATAATTTAATTTTATATGAAAAATCAAATCAATTACTAGAGCACAGTGGGTTTGAGGGTTGATTTGTATTAGAAGTGAATGAAAAATTCTGAAATTGCTTAAGATGTTAGAAAATGTGAGCTCTAGTATATAAGCCTGACAATGCCAGGAAAAAAAATATACTAATAAGTATTATGAACATGTCCAAATCTATCTCCGTTAGGATTTGTAGGGCAAATAGATTTATATGTAAGACGATTTTTAGTTTTTACGTCGTCTGGGAGCTTTGAAAAGCTCTGAAAAGAAAAAAAGGCTTATCTCTGCACCCTGAGAGAATTTTTAAAAACTATCTCCATTAGAATTTGTAGGACGAATCGTTTTATAAATAAGCCAAATTTTAATTTTCTACGTATATGCGCATCAACATTAGGGGAAGGGTATAATTGTGTACCATATAGGAGCTACGGTCAATTATGGATAGATTTTTACGAAGTTTGGCAAATCGATTTATATTTATATATAAAACTTATTTATTCCAAATTTCATTAAAATATTTATTTTTAAAGCATTTTTGAGTGTTAAAACTCTATTCTGGGAGGACATTTGTATGGAGGCTAGGTGAAATAATGAGCTAATCATAACCAAATTTAATAGGCTTCGTTCTAGAAAGTGATTCTGATTTCACTAGAATTTAATAACTCAAAATAAAAACTGAATTCGATTTGTATAAAAATTTAAATAGAACTGAACTAGAACTGAACTAGAACTGAACTAGAACTGAACTAGAACTGAACTAGAACTGAACTAGAACTGAACTAGAACTGAACTAGAACTGAACTAGAACTGAACTAGAACTGAACTAGAACTGAACTAGAACTGAACTAGAACTGAACTAGAACTGAACTAGAACTGAACTAGAACTGAACTAGAACTGAACTAGAACTGAACTAGAACTGAACCAGAACTGAACTAGAACCGAACTAAAACTGAACCAGAACTGAACTAGAACTGACTTTTTTATAAGAAACTTCTCTCTTTTAATATTGTTGTATTTTTAACATTATATTTTCTTTGTTTTCTTTGATTTTTTTCTCAAGAAAATCTACGTATAAGACTTTCTGTAACTTCGAAATAATGATAGAAAAAAATCAAGAAATTACACTTCTGACTCTTCGTCAGCGCAACGACGATATATAGTAATACTCAGACGCTCAGAAAGGGATTCAAGGACACTTTGTCTATATCCCACCTTCGTGAAGACAACAGTCTTTGGCATGTTTGCAGATTTTTATTGTCAAATTATGAGTTTTAAAAACTACAATTAAAAAGAATAAGGAGTGCGTTCGAAAAAATCTTAACACATATAATATTCAATAACTTGGAAACGGTTAATCCTAGGGTTTTCATTCTTTTTTTATTTATTTGATAATTTATTACAGATTACAGAAAAATATAACGTTTATAGTTCTAATTACTATTTATGAACTTGTGGACCATTTTTGGTAACCCTTCCGTTAGAGATTTGATAGTTGCTTCAGTCACTTATTTTGAACAGTGTGCAAATATTCTTTTAAAATCTTCGGTATTTCTAGACACCTTTTTGTGCTCTTCAATTCATTTTTCGCAGGAGCTCAATAACTCTCCACTGGTCTAAGCTATGGACAATTTTGAAAATTTGCCTCCTTTGGTACAAAAACTATGTTATTGTTTTGGTACCACTCCAGAGCTTTTTTACCGTAGTGGCATGATACCAAATTGGTCCAAAAATATGAGGACACGTTGTGCTCTTTTACTAAAGGAAAAAGTCTTCTTTGCTAATATTCCTTTATGCATATTTTGGAATTTATAGATCCGAATGTATCAAATGACTTAACTGTTTTGCCGCAACTGCAAAAAGCTTGTTATACCAGGAATTTTGTAAAAAGTTTTTTCTGCTTTTGGTTCCTAAATTTATCTTTAACATTGCCTCGAGTATTAACAATAAAAATTTTTGACATATAAGCTGCGAAAATTCTGCCAGCACATACGTTTCTTCGTCAATTATACAACTTGAGTATTTTTGTATGAAATTTGGTTTTAATTTCCGTGTCCTATTCTTGGCTTCTAAATTTTTTGCATATCATGTGGACCTTTTTTTAGAAATTTTATTCTGTGGCCAATTAATTGTAGGACTTATTTGGATTTTTTTTAAAAATTTGTAGCACGTAAATCTTTTTCGTCACTCATTTTGATGAAAATCACAATAAATCAACAAGGTTGTTATTAAAAATAATAACTGATGTATTTTTCCATTATAACTAGATCAAAAAAAATTTTCAATATTGATTCCAAAAAAAGTTATGAGGCAAAACGTGTGTTAAGATTTTTTCGATCGCACTCCTTAATATTAGAAAACATTTAAATATTTTCTCTATCACTGGTCTATCTCTCGTTTGTGACAGCAGCAAATATAATTTTACGATCAATGGAATCCTTAGGGAAATTGTCTTTTTAGCTTCAGAAGATGTTGACGATAGAAATGATGGTAATGATTCAAAAGTGATCATAACAGATATATAATTGTGAATAAAATGATACGATCGAACAAGAGTAATACCTTTAACATAATGGAGATCTAGATCCTTAACAAAGTATATCTGGTATATATTCATATGCCTTCTTTCATAAAATTTAATACTGGTAGTTTTGAGAAGAGTCTGGAATATAACTTTTTAATTACAATGCTCGAATGTCTGGTACATATGATCTCGATATGCTTGGCTTAATCTGGCAAAAAAAATTAGACCGATCATTCCAAGTTTTCGAAATTAGTCGAAATCCTTGGTACTTTTTCGAAAATAAACCCATTTGTTATAAGCAATATACACAGAAAAATGTAAAAATGGACTTCAATCACGAAATTGCTTATATTAATTAATTTTTAATTGATTTTGCTCCAATTATCAAAATAATAATATTAATAACTAGAATAACAGATTTGAGCTGAAAATTTTTGGAAATTGACTTAAATTTATTTTATTTCTTTATTTTTATAGACAAGTCTCTCATTTTTTTCATATTTTATTGACAGCTGTCAATTTATGAAGAAAAAAATTGTAAACCAATTACAAAATTAATTATTTTAATAAATAATATAATTAAGTTCCAATATAAAATTAGTTAATAATTTTATTAAAAAAATAATTTGAAATATTTTTTTCTGTGTACATTAAAATCAACATGGGACTAAAAAAATCCATTCACTTCCACTCCTTTAAATCCAGATTGCTACAACAATCACTATAGCACTTTAACCACTGTTCGAACTGATTTATCAGTACATTATGGCTATCACCATAAACAAATCAAATAAACAGCAAAAATAACAACGAAAACTTAAACACAATTTATTTTGGCTTCTCTTTTACAATCATCAATGTGCGTTACTTTGATTTTTTCCATCGATTTGACAACTTTTGAGAAAAGGCATCCTCACGTTTTGCACATAAAATGTGACATTTTATTTTATGATAATTTTGAATTTAAAACAAAACAAAACAAAAATATGACCATATAGTAAATAAATTTCGTAAAGAGGAAAACGAACAATTCCCACAAATAAAAACCAAGAAACTGTCACATTACGCATTGAGAGCAAGAAAGAAGAGCAAAAGAAATACGTTTGTATATAAATATAAATCTGCACGATCCCAATCAAAAATTCAATATGAGGAGGTGTGTATGATTGCGAAACATGGTTCATAAACTAAATACTTTGCACATAAAGTGAATGGTTTTGTCAAAATATTGTAATGACAACAAAATAAAATCAAAAATTCCCTCAAGATCATCATGATCTTTTAGCATTTTCTCAATAACACAAACTTACATATACACACATCAATCAGCCAGTTAGTAAGTTTTTGCTGTTGAGTTAAAAAAAAAAAAAAAAAACAACATCACATCACTTGGCTTGTATGAGTATGAATATAACCCTCATTTTAGGCAATTAGTATTCTTAGCATTAAATGTCATCCATTTATCCATCAGTCCATCCGTCCATCCATCCATTCGAATTCATCCATCTATATGTTAGCTATAATACCCTCAAGTTAAGCATGTTGTTTATGCAAATCATTTAACGAAATCAACAAATAATCACAACTTAAGCCAACTTCTTTTTACGCCATTGCTGTTTGTTTGTTGGCTGTTACTTACAAAATTGTTGCGACCTGAAAACTCTTAAGCCAGTACCAAAATTATCTGGTGTGTATTTTTTGTGTTTTTCTTTATTTATGATTTTGTTTTTACAAGTCATCTCATACATCTCAAGTGGCTGAGGCAATTGATTGAAAAAACTGTTTGTTAAACGAATTATGTGAACCCTACATTAGCAACTTAATAAAAATTGTTATATGTACAATGCATCTCCTCCTATTCCTCGTTGGTGCAACTTAGTTGATATTTTATTTAAACAGTAAGTGAGATTTTGTTAAAAGCATCGCACATTGAGGTAAAAGGGGTCGAAAATGGCGATTAATTCAGGAAAATTAACACTTTAATGTTTACGTTTAATTTTCCTATTTATTGGTAAGTAAGAAAAATGCATTTTTAGAATTACAAGATCTTTTTTGGCTGAATGGTAGTGGGTCGAAAAAGGCGCTTAATTCAGGGAAAGATGATATCCTAATTTTGATGACCACGTTCTATTTTTTCTATTTATTAATTAGTAAAAACATAATTTTTTAGAATTTTAAAATATTTGTTGACAGAATGGCAATGTTCGTCCGTCCATCTATACATTTGGGTTAAAAAGGTCGAAAATGACACTTAATTCAGCGAAAGGTGATAATAAATTTAGATTTTCAAGAATCTAAAGAAGTAAAAAAAATAATATATTCTTGGAGTTTAAAGACTTTTTCAAGGAATTCTAATGTCTGTCCTTCCGTCCGTCCATTTTTTTTATTAATTTTTGCAAACTTGCCAATTCGAAATCGTTTATTTTTTGACTCAATAAAGATATCGACTTAAAACTTTCTTTATTCTATAAACAGTTTTGTTTTTTAATAAACTGCAAAAAATATGATGAAATCGGTTAAAAATTTTGGGATATATGTATATGGAAAAGACTTGACCACATTTTGACCAACAAATTGAGATTGTTGAAATTTCAAATGAACATATCTTGAATAATATAAAAAAGAAATAGTACAACATGTTTTCTAAAGGATAACGTGATACAAAAATGTTGGAAATCGGGTAAGGAATAAAAATTCCTTAGTGGTTAAACATTTTCTATGACATTAGTTCCCTATTTTGAAACACCTTAGCTGCGCTCCTCAAGCGTATATGGAATTCTGCTTTTAAACTTAATATGTTGCTGTCCTCTGCTACATCAATGTGAAATTTTATGAAAATCCAACTAGCCGTTTAGAAGTAACATATTTATTAAGATTCTGCCCCACTGTTTAATGTTTAATAAAGCAAATAAAATATTTTTTATTTTTTTTTTTTTTAAATCTACTGCAGTTTTTTCGAAAAAAATTGATTTCGAAAAAAAAAAAAAAAATAATAATAATAAATAATTTCATAATATTAAAGTGGACAATATGTCACATTTTAAGTTGCATTTCAAAATTAGTGTATTTTAGGACAATTCTCCAAAAATTAACAAAAATATTAGGACAAAATATTATTTACAAATACTTGAAAAAAAAAAAATACATCTAAATACCAGAAGTTAGTGGTTCTATTTTAAATTTTTACTTTAAAAGACTTTTTATTTAAAATAAATTCAGTGAAAGTTGATGAAAATTTAATTTTTTACTCTTTTTCAAAAATGTAAAAAAAAAATGTTCAACTTTGAGAGCTCCTTATAAGAAAACAACACATCCTAGCTTGAAGATTTTAATTGATATTGATATTTATTTTTATTCGGTACCCAACTTTAATACAAAAATTTAAATTTCAAAATTCAATTAATTGAAACTTTAGAAACATTTTACCCCAACAAACCTAACCAGTTTGGCCAGCGATACATCTTGAATACAGTTCAGATCATGAAAAAGTTATACACCAAATCTGATTCTATGTTTTTAGAATCAGATTTTAGCTTTAGGTCAGTAGACCAAAAAGTACTTTATTATTTTTTCTCATCTAGACAGCTTCTAAAGTTGCTTTTACGTGGGGAGGCTATGCGTTCTAACATTCGATAGAATGAGCTCTTATCAAAAGATAATAGATTCTTTTTTATTTCATAGACCACTACTGCTCTGAGTTTCATTAAGAAATTAGAACTATGTTTATCGTGCATTCATTAGATTCCGTCATCAGCTACATGTACAAACACCCTTACTAAGTCTGGGTTCACACACAGCAATTTTTCTTGCAGCAATTCTAAGTTCGTAGGAGAGAGAGGTGAAGGGAATACTAAACTTTTACATTCTCTTTATCTCTCTCGTCTACGAACTCAGAATTGCAGCAAGAAAAATTGCTGTGTATGAACCCCGACATTATGATATTTAAAAGTTCGCTCTGAGAATATATGTAGTGGATCATATACATTTTCCTCCCAAATAGGAGTTTTTATTCTTAAAAACCTGTCCAAGTTGATTACTATTGTCGACGTTTTGACGTTTAAATACACAAGTTCTGTTGAGAAAATGAAGTAAACGGAGAGACATAGATCATCGAAAAATGTATCAGATCCAGTACCTATTTCCATCTTAGAGCCATCCGTGTTGATATAGGGAGTTGGCATTATAATATTAAAATTTTCCTTAAATTCATACTACCTAAACGAGGTCTTCATTTTCTTTAATCTATGATAGTTGACACGCCTATGTGTACAACTACTACTTTGCTGGCTTGCTCACTAAATTTAAAAATATTTAGGAACGTAAAAAAGAAATTGAAATTATTTATTTCCCACACATCTTTTATTCAAGATAAGCCAAAACATTTTTTATAACGTTTTATACGACTTCAATTCGATTAATTCGTTTCAAGTTAATTCCTGAAAAATATTTTTATTTTCACATTTAAATTTTTTGTTCTTCTTATATTTTTAAAAGTTAAATTTGCAAACAGAAAAATAAAAGTCGTTTTAGAAATTAAGGTTAAATTTGTTAAAAGCAAAATGTTCCGAACGAATTAAAAAGTTAGCGTTCTTCTTAGTCTGACAAAAAACACTTTACCTTTAAGGCAGAGGGATTGGAAGGAAGTTTCTCGGCTTTACATGGAATAAAAAGTTGACATTAAAACAACATGCCTACATTAATAAAAGATCAATGGAAAATGCTCTGCATGAAGTGACTCACTACATAGGCAAATTCTTCAGCGACAAAGTATATTCAGTCTCAGTATAAGTTGATATAGCTGGATTTAAACCAATCTGCTACGCCAACGACGTCTTAATAATTATAAGGGGAAACTGTACACGGCTCGTACAAGAGGAAAAAATACAGAAATTCGTCTGTTCACAAGGAAAACAAAGATCGTACCTTACGACGACCCACGGTTTCTTGATAAGAAATTTAATATTTCCAACGAAGTAAAATACTTAGATGTTATCCTGGATTAAGATGGGGACAGCACTTAGAGGACAGAGTAAAAAAAACCCACGGTTTTCCAAGCGGAATTACATGAATTGTTTTTGTCTATTAGAACAAGATATACCCTAGTAAGATGTTGAGCACTCTAATGGGGCACTCAAACTTAAGGGTGCATTTAAACCTAAAAGGACATCGAATCAATGGATGTGCCTTAGCATTATCAAGATCTCAACTTCATTTTCGACGAGTGCAATGGAAAATGTTATAAATGGAAAATGGAATATTATATATAAATATTTAGTACATAGTTGCATTCTATTGTATAACTTGGAAAGAAAAGAACAAGCCGATGTACTGGCTTAGATGTATTTCGATATGACGTGAGGTCTAAACCTAACTTAATCTAACGCTTTTCTAGGGAGTTTTTTTTCCAGAACTATTAAGGATCTCATATAATAAAATCAACTGATCTTGAAGACCAAACATAAAGCAGTAGTTCACCAAAGATAAAAAATTTAATTTGAAGTCAAGGATGAAAGCAAGCTCAGCTGGTAAGAGCAAGTTCAAAACTCATAAGTCCTTTTAGGCAGATTAAAAAAACAAACCAGCATGATCTCACAATTGTTTTTATGGGTCATTTTGGATAGCCAAGCTACAGCACTTCAAACATGGTAGGATATTTAATGAGAAATCCGAAATAAGTTAAAGGTCTTACGGTAAGTTTGCCATTGAATTTGTTTAAAAGTGTGCGATTTCGAGCAGAATTTATATGGATTTAAAGCTCATAAGTCATTTCGTGCTAGACTAGGCAAATTTGAATAATAAAGTGACATAGACGCTTGAATGTTGACCCTCATGGGTGATTTACTTTTTAATCTCTGAGAGATCTTATTAGATAGATGATGAAATATCTGAATATCCAAATCTTCAACTCAATTATTAGCCTACATTCCTATCTCTAAATGACATCAAAATTATTTAGTGAATGCTAAAAATCTTTCGAAATAATAAAAAGGCATTAAATATTTGGAAGCAGATATATTTTTTTAGGACATGATTTCTAAGCAACCAGCAAATGTCCTGCTATTTTATTGTAAACAAATTACTCATCGAGGACGAAGCTATTTAGGTGCTTTTTTGGGATTGAATTCCCCTAAAGATATTTTCTTTACTTTATTTAATTTAATTCAATACATTCAATTTGTTAACAAACTTTGTAATGAAACCTCTAATAAACTCCTCTATTTTATAGCAAACAACATTTAGTCTTAAAAAATAAGAAAAGATTTATTTGAAATTGAAGCAAAATTGTAAATTCTACTCTCTCACGTTTTTATTTTTCAATTGATATCATGACTTTTTCTTACAAATTTCAACCATAAGCTTTAACTACTTACAAACAATATTACGTTCATAAAATATGTACAAAGTAAATGTTTATATCTTATGATTATTTGGCCTGTCTGCTGCTGACGATGTTCATCATGATGATGATGATGACGATGATCTTCATTGAATCTGTCCTCTAACCGAACTCAACACAATTAGTATTCTAGTCTTGAAGTTGAGAGGTTTAAACAATGTTTTATTGTCTTGATTTGTTGTGGCTCAAACAAACATAAAGCAAAAGGAAATGCAACAAGTACTTAAACCTGAGATGAATGTCTCTTGAACGCGAGTTTAATGGTTTTTCATGTTGCATGTTTTCTTTCATTTCTACAATTCCTTTAACTCGTCAGCATGTTCTCGACAATAGTCGAAGTGTAAGAGAAGAAAGAAGTATTTGAAAACAAATACATAATAATTTGTACACCCACATAAAAGATTTGATTTGATCGTCTTGTGTTGCATTGTCTATTGTCTTTTTTGGTCTGGTAGGCTTTTGCGTCAGGTAGAATGGCGTCATTTTATGCATTTGAACAGAGTTTCATATTTATGTAATAAATGTGGTTGATATCCTTTTTATGACAATAATAAAAACAAATAATAATCATATTTTTATGTTTATTTCTTATTTTTCTGATTTCAAGGAAATAGTAAATTTTGTTTAAATCTTTTGTTAGAGAAACCAGGAAAAAAATTAAGGAATCCTTATAAGAAATCATGTCAGGTTTATTAATATGAAAATTAAGAGAAAGTCAAGAAAACTCTATTGTTAAGCAAATTTTTATTTTTAAATTTTCTAGAAATAACTATTTTAATTTGCTTAACCTTTCTAGATTAATTTGCAAGGACTGATAACTTTAGTTTTATTATTACTTTTTTTTTTTTTTTTTTTGTATTTTATAACAAATGTGACAATAAATTAAACCTGAAATAAAATAATGCAAAACCATAACCTCAATTGATAAATATTCTAATTAAATTTAAATTAAAAAAAGTAACCAAATAATAGTACGTGTGTTTACAAAACCATTACAAACTTGATTAAAATGTTTGAAATCATACAAAGAAATAAACGCTATAAAATAAAACCAAGTATTCTACATTATAATAATAACAACAACAAAAAACATTAACAAATAATAAACGATAAACACAAAGTAATTAAACCGAACTAAACACAAATTAGACTTAATCTTAAAAATTCCCACGGTTGAAAAAAAAAAGAATTGTAGAAAAATGAAACCACATCATCAGAGACTTAATGTTTTTGTTGTATTTATTTTAAAGTTTTTAACTCTCTCTAGCATATTCTCTATTTTGTAATAATAAACATGAATAAACATGTTTATGGTTTAGTTAATTGAAATTGTTGCTTTTGGTTGCTAAACAGATTATAAGCGATAAACCACAAATGCATATTCGTCGATTATAAAATCATAAAATACCGGTTTTCGAATAGTTCGAATAGTTGGTATTTTGAAAAAACCGGTTGCACTTTTTTAAATTCAGAAAAAACCGGTTAAACGTTTTTTTTTTTTTTTGCAGAAGTTAATATTTCTATCCAAAACTACATTTCTTATAAAATAAATAAACTTTACAATGTTCAAGTTAAAATTTATTAAACATAACTGTTTTTGGAAGTAACTATTAATCCAATAAGAGCGAGAAAGAAATATATAGTCAATTGTGTGCATCAAAATTCGGAGAGGTGTCTTATTTTCTGTAGAATTGTGGACCAACACTTACATGTGCAAAAATTCTTGCTACATTTAAGGGATTTATGATCGTTAAACCCCTTTTCATGGAGGTTATTTGCATGGCGACTAGGTGAAATAATGGACTGATCATAAAAAATTTCAACACGCGTTGTTCTTGGAGAAAACTGTGTCCCAAATTTCATTGTAAACTTTATTTTGATTACAAGGTTTACATAGAAAGTCTGAAGGACGGACATCGTTAAATCGACTTAAAGCCGATTGGTACAAATTAAGGTGGATCTTACACCAATATTTTTAGGTGTTACAAACATCAGCACAAACGCATAATATCCTCCCCACTTATGGTGGTGTAGGGTATACAAATTATAATAAAATAATCATCAAAAATGATATTTAACTTTTACTTAGCATAAACAGAAACCATGGGTTAATATGAAAAAAGGCAGAATCAATTTTACTGAAATTATTATGCAGGTGAAACTTTTTTTTAAACAAAATCTTTGAAAAATGAAGAAAATATTGAATCAAAAAAAGACAAACATTAAAATTAGAAGTAAAAATATTACAGGTGTTACAATAGATAAAACAAGTTTCATTCAGAATAATTATTACTAATTTATTTATTTAATATTACAGATTTAATTTCGATTAAACCTTCAACTTTATTTTTAAATCATTAGAAATAGAGTTTTAAAAAAATATTGGTAAATTTCGAATCAAATATCAGTATTTAGTACATGTTTTTTTAAATAAAAAGCTATTTTTGAAACCGGTTTTTTGTGTTTAAAAAAACCGGTCTATTCGACATTCGAAAAATAAACATTTAAAAAAAACCGACAGCACATTGACTGAAAAAACCGGTTGGAAAACCGAATCGATCACCCTAGTGTCTACTTATTTAGGTGATATTAAAACCTTAGAGGAAAGAGAACCAGTCTAAAACAAGTCATATGAAAGGTTTTTTTGGTTTGTGACCGGTTCTAGTTCCGAAACTTTATATGACAGGAACATGCCATTTTTTTTATAAGGTTGTCATTTTAGGTGGCAAATTAACCCTAGGATTACTATCTTGGTCTGGTCAGACCAAATTTGACTTTGGAGTTCAATATCTTCTATTTTAAGTAGAAAATCAAAAAAGATGAAAATGATAACTGTAACTGATATCTACTGAATCGATTGAATTTTGAGTCGACTGGAGTACGATAACTAGGAAAAGTTCGGGTTTAAAGAAAAAGTACGTTAACTTGGTCTGGATAGACAACAATGTGTTTTCTCTTCGTAAACATGTTTCTTTTTATTCGTCTACATACAATCATTATAAAATCGAGAGAAGAAGATATAGTCGGTCAAGCCCGACTATATGATACCTTACACCATTACCATCCACATAATTTTGTTTTTACTTATATACAACTTACTTGTGTTAAATATTAACATAATACTAACATTTGTATGAGATTTATGCACGTTAGTGATTTTAGGGAGATGAGTTTATATGGGAGCTATGGTCAGTTATGGACCGATCTTCATGAAATTTGGCAGACAAATTTTTGCTGATATAAAACTTATATGTACTAAATTTCATTAAAATATTCCTATTTTTAAGGCATCTATTAGTGTTAAAACTCTATTCCGGGAGGACATTTGTATGGGGGCTAGATGAAATAATGGGCCGATCATAACCAAATTCAATAGGCTTCGTCCTTGTGCTGAAAAAAAGCATATGTACCAAATTTCATCAAATTATCTTCAAAATTGCGACCTGTACTTTGCGCACAAGCTTTACATGGACAGCCAGCCAGCCAGCCAGCCAGCCGACCAGACGGACGGACGGACATCGCTAAATCGACTCAGAAAGTGATTCTGAGTCGAACGGTATACTTTAAGGTGGGGGTCCGAAGATTTTTTCTCTGCGTTACAACTTCTGCACAAACACATAATACCCCAACTGAATTTACCCATATTTATGAGTGAATGATCATCATTCAGGAACGAGAATTAAGTTACAGAAAAATTGGCAATTCCTTCAAAAAATTACTTCTTGATGTAAAAAAATGTGGGTTGGACGTTATTAAATGCCATAAAATGGTCTTTCCAGATTTAAACGCCTTACAGCAACTAAAAAGGAATGGGATGAAGAGCGAATAATGTCTTGTCTTTGAAATCGATATAATGTGCAACTGTCATTTCCATACAGTGAAGATGATGGTGACGAAAAGTTAGGCTCGGGAAATACCGGAAATTCAGCAATAAAGTAAATCTGATATCCAAATTTACTTAATCGGAACCACTTAAAACTCTCATAATACTATAACGAAAAGTTACCAACCAGACAATTTCCATCGAGTACTATAGTACTCCAGAAGTGCTTAATATTATTGTTCAAGATATTACAAATAAATTGCAATAGGTACCTAAAATAATAAACAACCAATGGAATAGGTTTAGTCGATCAAAGATTATATAAATTCGATATTGATAAGGCGAAAATGTCAATAAGATATTTCACTACATTGCTATTTTGTTCCGATCTGACAATACAAACACTTACCCTAAGCATTAATCATTTAGAAAATCAGCTACCGTAGAGAATCTTTGAATAATTTTCATTAAAAACGTGGAGCCATCATATACCATTGTCGTAAATTTGTACGTGAATAAATAGCTCTTTTCTTAACTTGTACGTTAATTTTTCAAAATATACATTCCGTCAGAATTAGCTAAATATAACACAAAAATATGGTAGATAGTATATTATGCAAAGATAAATTATCTCCTTAGACGACGAAATAATAAAAGTTAGGTATAATTGAACACTGAAAATTAATCACAAAATAATTCTTCGATGTAAAAAATAAGACATTACTACCAACCTATGACATTATAAAATTCATATGTTTGCTATGATTACCAAGCAGAGTAATATTAGACAAACATTATTTTTAATAAAAATAACAATATTTGTGCATATCATTTATAAATAAACCTAAAATTGCGTTTTATTTAAAAAAGTGAAAATTTATGAGATTTTTCATCTATTTTTGTTTTCATCGCAATTGTTGCTATTATAAGTCTAGCGAATCATTTCCACTTTATATTAACTTATATTAAATACTATCCACAAAATCAAGACAAAAGTGCTACTATAAATAGTTCCTAGGGCCAACATTTTACCTATAACCGTTCTGTGGTATGGCCAGACCAAGAGGATAACTTAGTTCTCATAACATTACCAGTCATCCTAGGGTTAACAGCGTTTAGAAACTGTTGGACCGGTCACTGGATAATTTCACAGTTTCAGAGGTTTGCTCAGTTCTCTAAGGGAAATTTCGATGTTAAGGATGCACCTCGATCTGGTCGGCCAGTCACCATTTTGCAAATGGTGGAACAAATTCGGTACTATCGGAGACACTAAAAATTAACCTCATTACATTTTGGAATCATTTGAAAAATGCTTGCTACTCAAAGAATCTAGATGTTTGGGTGCCACATTAATTATTGCAAAGAAATTTGATTAACCATCAGTGAAACGTTGTAAAATCGAACCATTTTTAAAAGGAATCATTACGGGCGATGAAAAATTGGTTCATTACAAGAATATTAAGTGAAAAAATCATCGGTAAAGGTGGGCGACCCTTCACAAATATTTTTAAAGCCTGGATTGACGCAAACAAACTTATGTTGATTGTTTCTTGGGATTGGAAGTGAATTATCCATTATGAACTGATACAACCTGGCGAAACGATCAATTCTGAATTCTACTATTCATAGTCCCACCATTTGAACGTAGCTATCAAGAAAGAGCGATCAGAATTTGCCAGCAGAAAAGGTGTTGTGTTTCATTATGACAATGACAGACTTAGCTGGGAAATATTGATGCACTCACCGTATAGCCCAGTTTGAGCATTAAGCCAATTGACACTATACTAACCCTATGGAAGCGGGAAGAAAACATAAAAAGATTGTAATCAGTAAAATTATTGTGCGAGCACAAAAGTACCACTTCCTAGTCGTAGAGTTGGTTGTGTGTCTAAAAAAAGGGGTCATCTCGTAGTCGAGGTGGAGCTTGCCATTTTAAGTCCTAAATAAACCTAACCTAAGAGGTTAGAATTGGATGCATTGTAAAAAATATATATTTCTGCTTTAAACAAATTTTTTAACTAGTTTTCAAACTCTTTCGCCTGTCGCTTTGATTATATTGTCAGCATTTTGTTTCTTATACATATTGTATTTCTACTACTTATTCTTAAATTATATCTTTATTATTATTATTTTGTTTTAATTTTCGTAAGATAATTTTGCTGAAAACACTTTTATGAAAAGCAAAAATAGAAAAGATTGAAACCTTAAACTTAAGCAACAAAACTACTTTCAACTGTTTAGAACAAAAGGGCGTTATCATAAATTATGCGCTATTAAATATATAAAACTTAAGCAGCGGGGTTGCATTGTCAAGGCCGGGTTAGTTGGTTGTTTATGTGATGTTGATGTTCCGTTTATTTACGGATAATTTTGTGCAATTATCCAAAATTAATAACGTGACATATGTTTGTGACATTTGTTAGCAAAAACACAGAGTTACCATAAATTATTTACTAGAAAAAGCATAAAAATGCAACTCTGTTTAAAATGAAACATGCCAAATATTTATCTACTTAATTGTTTGAGCATTTAATTATTTTTGTTCATTTATTTCTTTGTTTATTTAGTGGTTTTTCCTTTTTATTTCGTTAAGCATTTGTTTATTTGTAAGAAAAAAGTTATTGTTTGGCAACACTGCTAACAGCTGTCACGGAACAACGCAAGAAAATTCAGTTTTCAACAGAATCAGACATCACATCACATCAACGTGAAGTTTTTATAATTGTTAGCATTACAATACATGCAATATAAACCATCAGCTGTTTACTTTGCGGGAGGAAACATTACATAAACAACCAACTAATTCACGCTTCAGTCTTAAATACATACATACATCCATACTTATATCCAAAAAAAAAAAAAAAACGTAAGAGGTACTACAACTTATTTCGTTTAATTCTTTTTTAGCTTTTCGCTTATTTTTCTATATTATATGGGAATGAATTGTTTTTTTAGCTTTTAATTAATACATACATACATATGAATACGTTTGAACGAAAATGTAACAGTATTATCATATACGTTAATTCATGCAATTTAAGCGATTACGGCGTCACTTAAGTTTTAGTGACTTTTTTTTTTTTTTTTTGTCGAACTCTTAACATTAAACTATTTATACCTAGTACAAAATGTTTTTACATTTAAATTAACATATGAACAAATGTAAATAATGTAAGTAACCAGAAGGGAAAAAATCAAAGGCCTGGACTTCTCAAAGTTGATGAAAATCCTTACTTAAAAAAAAAAAAAAAACAATTCACATTCCATTATAATTAATTGTCTTAAGAAAAACTTGCAGTGTTTCAGATTTTTTATGTTTCTATTTTAAAAAACCTTCTAGAAGGTTTTGAAGCTTTTTTTAAGAACTTCTTAAATATATTCTAAAAATGTTATAAACAGGGCAAGTTTTTCAAGCTTTTCGCTTGGAAAGTAAGCATTTGCATATTTCAAAAGAATTTTACAAAAAATGCTTATATTATAAATCTTTGCATAAATTTGCATATAATGGATACAAAAGTTAGTTTTCTTAACAAAAACACAATTTTTTGGCAATTTTTTGAAGTTCAATCAAATGATTTCTAAAAATTTTCTTGTTAGTATTTTGAGTACATTGTAAACATTGTAAAGAAAAAAAATTCGGAAGCATCAAATATGATACTTTAAATTAAAATAGTTATATTTTTATAAACATCGAAATCTATTTGAGATTGAAAGTAAAAAAATTCATATTTGTGCATATTTTCTACACATTAATATATAAGAATGCATAAATTCGTTGGTTTTTATATACATATTCATGCTATTTTTGCATATTTCTGTGCTTATTATATCATTTTTTCGTGCTTTTTCAAGCGCATATATCAATATTTTTTGTGCATATAAAAACTTGCCCTGGTTATAAACTACAATTTATATACAAAATTTTGTTTACAATTGCACTGTACAAAAATTAGTTTATAATAAAGACTATAGGGCCACTTAACTTGCTTGCAAAATGTTCACTGTGTTTTCCCCCGCTATGAATGTTAGTCTGATTATGTTTAAATGTATATGTATGTGCATAATATGGGATTTTAATTAGTATTCAAGCGCTTATAATCATCTGTACTTGCTCTAAATGCATTTTTTATTAATCAACATATTTATTTTGGTTTTGTAATTTAATTAAATATCAAATGCTCTGTTAATTGAGAGGCTTTTGGAATTAGATCAATAATTTGTGGATTTTGAGCAGAAAATATAAAAATATACAGCAGGAATATTGAATTTGAAAACCATGAAAAAAAAAAAATATAGAAAAATTGTTTTCATTTCAGAAGACTCTGATTTTGTTTAAGAAAATATAATACATTCATTAAGATTCGAAATAAGACATTTGATATTGAGTGTTAAACGAATCAACTGACAGATACTGATATAGTTTGTGTTAGTTAATTCTGGGAGAAATTAAACCATAAAAGTAATGAGTTAGTTCTTTTTTCGTAGGAATATATCAAACATTGTAAGCCTGGGTTGAGTGGAAAATGGTACGGCTTCCAACCTACTTGGGGGATAGGGAAAAGAAAAAGGAAGTCATTATAAGTCATAAGTCATTATAAGGTTTGAAAAATAAAGTCCAGTAGTTATAGCTTAGCAAAAACTTTTTGGTTTTTGGTAAGGGCAACTACTTATTAAAGTAATTTCTTGATAATGAGGCCTCATTATTACACTTAGAAAATAAAATACCAGATGGTGTACTTAGTAAGACGTTAGTCATTAAAAAGGAACTGTTAATTTGATCTCAAGTTCAAATCTTACTGACGTCAAAATTTGTTTCTTTTATTTTATATTTTTATATTTGTTTAGGTACACATTTTTAGTATCCCTAGAGTCTAAAAATACTACATGAATATGTGATCAACTCGAACAAAAATAACTAGTTATTCAGGCAAAAAATAAGTAGTTCATTTATTGTTATTGTTTTCAATTATATCTGCTAACCAGGAAAGCAAAGTTATGCTGGGACATTATAACAAACAAAGATGCTGCCGAATGAAGTTGTTACAAAATGACATCCGAAAATGTGTTCATTTGGAATCCTATGCAAGATTTTTATAGGGCTTCAATTCTGATATTTGTTAGTTCAATGAGGCAGTTGAAATATTTTGTTCTGTGCGAAAAAAATTGTTCCATTTTCTTCCTGCAGAAATCATTAGACTAAGATCATTACTTAATGTATGAATACCAAATTTGGAGTGTTTTGAGACAGCGGCTATTTTGTTCTTCAGTTGAGATCTTGAGACTCTCAAGTTGAGAGTCGTAATAAGAACAAGCGCGAATGTTATATTCGACTCGGGCGAATCTATATACCCACCATCAACTTTTTCAATTTTTGTTTACGTTATATTGGAGGTGAGCGGCAAAGTGGGCGGTAAAATGGGCGGACCATCCCTATTTTTTGTTTCCAAGTTTACATTGGTCCTTGAACTATTTGAACATAATTTCACCTTATATGGGAGGTGGGCGGACCACGCCCATTTTTGGTTTCCGAGTTTATATCGACCCCCAAACTACATATACAAAATTTCGTTGTCGTACATGCTTTTGTTTAAGAGATATCAGCAGAAAAGTATGAAACGGACACCGTGTGTTTCTAGTTTTTAGCCCATAACTTTTTATTAACCGATTTTGCCCATTTTCAATCCCAAACCAACCGTATATAAGAAAAATATTTGTGCCAAATTTCGTCCCTCTACGTTGTCCCGTTCGAGCCCTATCCTGCTTTCAACAGGATAGACGGACGGACATATCTAGTTCGACTCAGAATCTAACCAGGACCCAGAAAATATATACTTTGTGGAGTATTAAATGATTCCTTCGAGATGTTACACACGGAATGACAAAATCAATATAAAATGGCCTTGTTGAGTTTAATATCATTACTGTAATCAGGCACATGGGTTCATTTTCTCATTTATGATGCGGTAGATCATAAACTTCTGATTCAATTCACTTCTTGTAAGCATCGAGGATAATGCAACGATTTGACAGAATATATATACAATTTATTCTTCCTCCACCACGTTGAGATAGCACCCGCAAAATTGTTTGCCTGAAGTACTAAGCTTACAGCATGAATACCAAATATGAATGTCCTAAGATTAGTGCTACTTTATTTTTTTTTTTGATGTGATTTGGAGAATCTTATTAAGAAAGATGACTCTATTGATCCAATATAGGACATACTATCATTGTAATCATCTATGATCTGCTAGATAATAAAATGATGTTATGTAATGTCAGGTCCCTGGTCACGAGGCCGCCCTGAAAAGGAAAGATTTAACTGTTTGGCATTTTTCGATATTCCAAAGGAATGATCAACTCCTGGTTTTAGAGAGAATTTGCTCAATTATGGAAAAATATTTCTGGACTGAGGCAAGCGAAGTAGTTTTTTCAATATCCCGGGGAAGTTCCCGGGATATTTCTACTTTAACTTAACTTTTATTGCTCAATAAAATCATATATTTCATTGAGAATTACGTGTAGTAAACTATTAAAAGATAAACAAAATTGTGGCCTTTAGTTCAAAATTTGTATGAAGGGACACAAAAACAAAGAAAGTTAATTTTAAAAATTATTTTTCGTTGCCAATACCATAACAAAAGTATTATATTTTTTAAAATTTGTATGGGAAATAGTATAAATATAAAATCCACTAAATATTTAACATCCCTCAAAGATTTACTTTTCGCACATAGATAAACTAATAAATATTTAAATTATGCATACATATGTTTTTTTATTTTTTTATTTTATTTTTTTCAAAATAAATATTTATTATCCATCAACGTAGAAATCGATTAAGTATGCATTTGACCAGCAGCTATAACAACATTTATAGTTCACTATTGGTTTTGAATATTAATTGGCAACGTCATAATAACTAGTAGTCGATGGTCTAAGAACTCAATAATCCAAAACAACACAAATGCACAAACAAAAACAATAATGACAAAAATTAAATAAATTTTAAAATCATTTCACAGTTAATCATAAATATTTCATTGCATTTAAAGGTGATTACACCAGAGTCACTCGTCTTCGAAATATATGAATACATATTTATAAATATACATATATTTATACCTATATACACAAATATAATATTGAATATAGTACGATTAATAAGCTGTAGTTGTCACCTTCGATTTAGCAAAAATAAAAAATAAAAAACAAAAACAACTTAACCAGCAGCACTAAATAAATTACTAAATCAACCAACTACAGCAGCAATAACATACAGGGTATCAAAAGATCACTACAATATAAAATATAAACAATTTTGCTTTGTTTATATGTTTTTTCTTTATTACAAACACTTCATATAACATGATCACCATCGTACTTAGTCGTCTCTTTCTGAACATGAGTATGTTAAAATGCACCAAAATCATTGGCCAATCAAGCAACCATTGGTTACCAAAATAACAACAACAATAAATTTTGAACACTGACTGAGTTTTATAAAAAATCAATATTACGAAATTTTTTTATACAAAACAAAACCATAAAATCAAAGAATTGAAATAAAATGAAGACTTGAAATTAAAAGAAAAAAAAAATCCATCATGAACCATATAAAACGTTTGTTTAAAGTGCTAAGGTGATATGATTCCATAAATGATGAATCCAAACTAACAACAGCAATAATAAAATCGAAATCAAGAATAATAAAAAAATCACCAGCCACCAACAAATAAACGATCGACTAACCAGCCAGTCATGTTAGTTGAGCCAACCATCCGATCAGACAAAAAATTACTTATACATATTTACGCGAAAGAAAAAATGAAAACAACAATCAATTGCACTGATTTTATTTGTTTGTTGAGAGCTACATATGTTCAGTAATTTGAAAGAATATATTGTTTTAGAGGAAGAAATACAAGAGTTAACAATTCGCAAATTTGTAAAATAATTACACAGACCAACACTAAAAAAGTATCTTGAAAATCATGTTGCAGATATTGTAGGTATAGTCATCCCAATCACCAGGAACATTTCGGTTTTTCTAATGAAATATTGCCCTTTAAATACTCTAACTACTTATGTTGAAATAACTGAGCTTTGGACTATTTTTTATACCCACCATAAAAAAGATGAGGGGTATATTAATTTTGTCATTCCGTTTGTAACATGTCGAAGGAATCATTTAAGACCCATCGATTCTGAGTCGATCTAGCCATGTTCGTCCTTATGTCCGTCTGTCTGTTGAAAGCAGAATAGGACTCGAACGGGACAACGTTCGGAGGTCGATGTAAACTTGGAAACCAAAAATGGGCGTGGTTCACCCACCTCCCATATAAGGTGAAACGCCAACAAAATTTTGTAGAAGTAGTTCTAGAATACCAATGTAAATTCGGAAACAAAAAATAGGCGGAAAGTTTGCCTACTAGCGAAAAATCCTTTAGAGCGTTTATTTATATATTTATTTCCAAATGGTACCATGAAATAACTACCAAATGAAACAAGTCCCATCAAAAAGATGAAATAACCCCCAACATTTTTTCCATACAAAATTATTATTATTTTTTTTTTTTTTTTTCATTATGAAATAATACCCAGTGGCTTGGAACATATTTCATTTTTTCTATGTAAAGTTATTTCATAATAAAATAACTCCCAAATCAAATAACTTCTAACGAAATTTTGTCGGGAGTTATTTCATGTCCTTTTACAATTGGAAATTATTTCATTTCGTTTGGACTTTTTTTTTTAATTTTTATTGAATTTCTTATATTTGGTTTTTCAAAACCAATGGCTATTCAAAAAAACTTTACTTAGCAAAGGACTTTATCGTATGTTTTATTTAAAACACCAGCTTCGCTAAGTAGAGTTTCTTACAATTTCGAAACTACAATGTTAGTAGCATCTTGGACAATTTAATAATGCGCTTCATCTTGCTGAATTATAGCCCTCAATAAGCGATTAAATTGTTCTTTTACCTAGGAAATAACTGTCTTTATATGTAGCATACCAACCCGAGACATTAAAGAAAATTTTCGTTTCTATAAAAAATCGTTGAGTTACCTCTTTAACTAAACATTTTTCCCGATTATTTCCATATTAATTTCTATCAGATCTGTCACAGAAAACCATTCCGATCGAAATTGGAATTAATTCCGTACTTTGCTTCTTCAAACAATTTTTCGGCATGAAACCATAAAACAATTCCACTTTGAAAATTTAAAGTAGTTTCATTCTAAAAAATTTCTTTGTTTAATGTTTTTTGAAGAAGCGAAGTACGGAATTAATTCCACTCAAACCAGTTCTCAAACCAGTTGACCTTAAGTTCTCTTTAGTGCTTAAATAAGATAGCGAAAGTCTGAGAAATTATCGGATATATCAACATGAAGATGACCCTTTTAAAACTGGCTACCATCAAAGAACCAACATTCTCCTGCCACATAACCTAATGAAAACAATAATCTCTGGCGATATTATTGTACAAAATCTGGCTTGTTCGCTAATCGAAGTTAACTCCAGAAAATTTGATAAGAAATAGAGTAAAAAACAGAATAGCAAACATTAAATTTTTGAAGTTATTCTTAAGTCTCCGTTACTCTACCGTAAATGTAAATGTGAAAACGTAAATGTAAACGGAACGTAAGTGGATGGTTACTCAAAAAACGTAAATGTAGCCAGTACTTTTTTGTTGTTTTGTACACATCAATATCAGTGATGTCAAACACATTCTAGTAGATCAAATTCAAATTAAAAATCACTAGATTTATTGGTTCGTATTTTAGCGAAATTTGTGATTTTATGACAAAAATTTTAAACTTTAAATTAATGATTCGACTCTACGCCTTATTAAACTTATTTTAACAATATTTTAGTGAAGAAAACAGCAAAACAAATTGTCCAATTGATAAACCTTTAACAGCGATTTTTTACGCAGAATTAGTATATTGAAATAAAAAGCTGTCAACAATGTTCTTACAGCTGTCACGTAAAAACGTAAAGCAACCTAATTTGGTTGCTACGTAACATTTACGTTTTTGAGTACACATACACATATAACTCTCTTAAGCAAAACATGACAGCTGATTCGCTACATTCACATTTACGGTAGAGTAACGGAGTCTTTAAGATCATGCGGTAACTATAAATTGTTAAATTTAAATTATTACGTTTTTTACACAACTTTTTAAGGAATTTAGCCTCCCTTTTCTGACCTTCTGGCAACACGGTTTACTATTTGATTTTAATTTTGGAAGGTAAATTCCCATATCTTGACAGATAACGAGACATTCTTACTTGGGACTAATCTGAGTGCCAGGAAAAAAGAAGTCTGCAGTTTTTTGTATTGCCATCATCGTCCTGATCAAGGTTCATGAATTCTTTCTTTTATCTAACTGTCTAAAGTTCAGATACCATGTACATATACGTAAATAAGTATCTATAGTCGTTTTAAATTTATGTACATGTGATCAAATGTAAATAAGTGAGTGATCGCCAAAGTAACTTGGACCTACTACTTATAAATGAGTATGTATGTATGTATGTTTGCCTATCCGTACGTCTGTCTATAATGGTCTCACTAAAGGTGATTGTTGGTTGCTGCTGTTATTGTTAATTTTGTTGCAGTTGTTGTTGTTGCTGTTCAAGAAATCAATTGCTGATTTATGCAAATATTTGTTGGCCTATGCAACCATCAGACATTTACATGATACTTCGATTAAAAAAAAAAAAACAAAAATAAAAACCATTTATAATCAGAATTAAAAACAAATAAAAAAAAAAACTAAAATGAAGGCATTGAACGATCGCAAATCGATTGATCGTGTGCGTTCAAGTTAATGCAGAATGTTTTTATTTATTTATTTTTTGTTATTAATTGAAAATGGATTAAAAATAAATTAAAAAAAAAATACAATGACAGTTATATTATTGTGAAATAAATGATCTTTAACAAAAAATAATATGCCGACGTATTTAATGAGTCCTTGAATATATGAATATTATAGTTTTTCAAGCCAAAAATATACAAATTAAGATTTTAAAAGTTTTAACTATTAAAGTTCTTTAAAAGTCTTACAGCCGTATTCACAAATAAATAATGTATGCCTGATAACGAGTTACTAACTTTTTGTATGTAAATTTCCATAAGAAAAAGTTAGTAACTCGTTATCAAACCTACATTAATTTTTTTGAATACGGCTGTTAGAATTTAAAACTTAATTTCAAATTTCATTCATTAATTGAATTAGAAGTACAGTACATCAAATTCAGTTTAATACATATTTTTAATTGTATTTAAGAATACATTATAAAACAAAAATCATAAAATCGAAATTTATTTCTTTTAAAATAATGCCCACAAGGTTGCTCACCCCGTTTCTAAATCAATCACTTTTTTAAATCGAGCCCACAGTGAATGATCTTTAATTTTATGGAATGATTTTTTTACAAGCTTTTTAGTAAAATAAAATATTTATAAATAAAGAAAGACAAGAACAATGAAAATTATTGCGGAATTCAGGTATCATTGAGGTTAAAATTTGTATAAATTTATTTGTATTATTTTCTTTTTTTGTTTGAATCACAAGAACTTTAGACAAAATTGAATAAAATAACACAAATGGAATTAGAATAAAAATTAAAATACAAAATCATTGAAATGGTCTTGTTGATTATATAAACTTAGAAAAATACTTTAATTAGATACTTGAAGATTCTCACGTAGCTCTTTCTTTAGGTACTTTGATTAATAATTAATTAATTCAGGGTTTTGAGGGGTTCAAAAAGAAAATTTTCCGTTGGCTTTAAAAATAAATAAAATAAATGAATATCCATAACATTCATATAATAAATTTAAGTTCTACACTACTATTGACAAGTTATTTCTCTAATAGTATTTCATGGTTATTTAATTTGTTTGTGTAAAATTAAGTAATAAAGAAATAGCTATACTAAGGCAAAATAACTAACTGCCAAAGTTTACCCTTCGCGTCAATAGTTCTAATTCCGACAGCATATTTCACTGCAATCACATTTAAGATCCTCAAAGATAAAACCAGCAGTACTTTACGAGTAGACTAGAATCCTTATTATAATTTTCATTATATTTAAAATTTAATGAAATTTTTCTTTTATAGAAATTTATTTTCAAAATTTCCTACAAAAATATTTTTTTATGACTTCAAAGGTTCGAAAGGCTTAATTCTTTAATTCACATTTAAAAATCGAATTAAATTTATTATCCTTTTAAAGTACTCATATTAAATTAATTAATTCTTTAAAGACTTATCAATTATACAATTCAAGCATAAAAATTTAAATTTTCTTCAATTCAAATCTATTACAAATTAACTTTAGAAAATATTTTTTAAATAATTTTGTAAAAGATTTAAAACAAAATATTAAAAATTGAATGAAAGAAAAATATTTTCATTCAATTTGGAGAAAGTTTGAATTAACAAAAATTTAATAAATTCATTATGAATTAATTCAATAAAGAATTAATTATTTTCAAACAAAAGCTTTTGAGTGAAGCAATAGAATTATTTTATTAGGAATGGTATTATGGAATTAAAAACTAGTATTTCTTAATTCAGCATTAAGATTTAAGGGAACGAATAATGTCTTTCGAAGCTACAGATGACTTCCAATATACAGTGGAGCAGAATCGAAAATTTTTGGAAATAAATCTGTAACTTCTGATCGGTCAGTTGGATTTGTGTAAAATTTGCTACAGGTGTAAAATAGGAGCGTATAATGTTAAGTTTGGAAGGAGGGACCCAACAGACCCCTAAGAGGTTAAGCTAAGAGCGAAAATGACGACCTTTTCTGCAATCTTTTTTCTCTTAAATAAAATTTTCTTTAACAACATAATTTTATTCTTTCCTGAAAGGTATATTCACAGAGATGATTTCATAATAAAAAAAACAAGCCTAATAACTAATGTGGTCAAAGTGCACACCCTCCCGAATTTGACCCATTTTATATGAGTTTTGACTTTAGTCTATATTTTCTATAATCCCAAAGCACAAATCGGCGAACGGAATGCAGTTTACGAATCTATACGTTGTTAAAAGTTTTCAATCAAAAATTTTTGGGAATTCTGGGATTATCTTTACAAAAATCTTAAAGTTGTTTTTACTTTCTCATTTTGTAGAATACAAAACAACAAAATTTATCGAAAATTTCCTATAAAAAGGAAATTTCTTTAAAATTTTCTATGAAAAGAAAATTTATCGAAAATTTTCAGTGAAAAAAAAAAAAAAAAAATTATCGAAAATTTTCTATGAAAAGAAAATTTCTTGAAAATTTCCTATGAAAAATTAAATTCTTGTCGAAAATTTTTTATAAAACGAAAATTTATCGAAAATTCTCTATAAAAAGAAAATTTTCTATTGAAAAAAACATCGAAAATTTTTTATAGAAGGAAAACGTATTGAAAATCTTCTATAGAAAGAAAACATCAAAATTTTTTTTAGAAGGTTAGGTTAGGTTATAAGGGTCGCCCGCTATTGCGAGTGCACTCGGAGGCCATTAGGCCCATTGTGATGCCCTATATGGGAAGAAAGCTCCTCTCCCCTTTCCATAAACAAAAAACTAACTTTCCGTTGGTCTATCTTGAAACCAACCCGTACCCCTAACAAACCTAATCAGGTTTGAAAGTGGCATGTCGTTGAGACAATCCAGAACATGGAAGAGTTGTCTACCGAGGTGTCTAAGTCTACGCCCTTTCAGTACGGATTCCTCTTCTTCCTCATCTAAACAACTTCTACAAAAACTATTCCCTGGGTAAACCATATGTTCCGACATGCGCCCGATCATACAGTGCCCTGTGATTATACCTACTAAAAGCCTTATCGATGATCTATCAAGAGATAGTAATGGCCTAGTTCTGCTCCAGGACCGGAGTGGCCAGAGAGTTCTTGATAGTGTACAAGTGATAGGAGTGGTGATTGAGGACCTCCTGTTTTCCATCTCATTTACCGCCCAGTAACGAAGGGGGTGAGAATGTCCTCGCAAGCGAGTGCCTCGTCCAAAGACGATGCATTTACTGTGCATTCATCCGCCATTTCGTTACCTCGTATACCTGTATGGAACCTATTGAAGCAGTAATTGAGAGACAATCCAATCTCTGCACTTTATTCAGAGTAGAGATATGTGTCCAAAGAGAAACAAGAGATGAAACTAATTGTCAAAAACCTAAGTCGGTTGTCAAAAACCTAACTCAAGCAACAACAAAATACATGTAATCAAATACATTTTGTTGTTGCCAAAAGAAAATAAAAACAAATTTTTGTTTACAAAAAAACAATTTTATTTAATTGTCAATCGAGAATTTCATCTCTATGTGTTACTCTATGTATGTGTCCTCGTGCCTACTGCCTTCCACAAAAATTTTCTATAGAAAACAATTTATTGAAAATTTTCTATAAAAAGAAAATTTATCTAAAATTTTCTATAAAAAGAAAATTTCCTATAAAATGAAAATTTATCGAAAATTTTCTATAGAAGAAAACTTTTTAAAAATTTTCTATAGAAAAAAAACTTGTAGAAAGTTTTCTATAGAAAAATAATTTATCGAACATTTTCTGTAGAAAAAAATTTATAAATTTTCTGTAAAAAAAAAAAAAAATATATCAATTTTCTGTAAAAAAAAATTACCAATTTTCTGTAGAAAAAAATTATTTCTATAAAAAGAAAATTTATCTATTTTCTTTAGAAAGAAAATTTTTCTTTTTGTAGAAAATTTTCTATAGAAGAAAACATCGAATATTTTCTATTAAAAGAAAATTTATCGAAAACTTTCTATAAAAATAAAAACCTTTTCTATAATAAAATTGGATAATTTTCGAAAAATTCTTTTATAAACATATCGAAAAAATTCGATAACTTCAAAATAAAATTTCAATTTATAAAAGAAATTAGATGCTTTGTAAAAAATCTATTTTAAGTGAATTTTTCTTAATTGATATTTGAATAGAATTAAGTATAAAAAAGTTTGTTACAAGCATAGCGGAGTCAACGATGTCATCTGTACTCCTGTCATTAAAAGTCCTTTAATGATAACAAAAATACATTTTTTTCCTAATTTAAAAATTGTATCTGCTTTAAGAACAAATGTGTAAATGAGGGAGTGGTAGCCCTAATAGTAAGTAATTAAAAAATTATCATCTAATTTATTTACAACATCATCATTTCAAATGCTAACTCACACGTACCAATCTAAATTTACTTCAGGTATCTCAAAGATAGACGAATTATAAGAAAGTAAGTATTAAAAATAAATGAATGAATGAATGAATCAGTGCGTTTTCGAGCGTTACACCAAAAACAAAAATTATTTTAAAAATGTTTCATGTCTGTAATACATATTTGATGTTAAGTTTATCTTTTTTAAAAATATAAAATTTTTCTTGTGTTTATGTTTTTACTTTCTTCTCGTACTATTTTGCTACTTTAAACTACTACTGCTGTTTGTTACTTTTATTATTTAAGGAAGTTTTTCGTTTTTTTTTTTAGTTTTTGGGTTTATTTCTTTTTCTGGTTTAACTTCCGGCATAAATGGATGGTTAAGTTGAATTTAGTTTTTTTATAATTTATTTGAAATCTATTTTTAAATTTGTTTTCTCTGTTTTTGTTCATTCATATTCGTAATTTCGTTGGTTTAATTTGTGCGTTTGTTGTTGGTTTGTTATCTCAAGTAATTGACCTCAAATTGCAATTGTTGATTTTTGTTAGTTTTTGAGTTGTTTGTTTATTTTTTTGGGTGAATTTGTCACCTAATTACTAAAAAACTATAAAGGAGATAAAGCAAAATTAGTCATCTATTTCGGTAATACAATGAAGGTCATTTTTACTTATATAGTTTATTAAATAGTTTCATAATATTCTTGGAATAATGCTAATTAGTTCATGAAATCCAGCTCTAAACTTTTACTTTTTTTATACTTTTATTATTCTTAAAGAAGCAAACAGAAGTCATTACTTTAATCTTAATGTTAATCACCAGAACATATTTTATATTGCCTATAAAAACTTTTGATTAGTTTTAATTTTATTTCCATTTTATATTTTTAGATTCTGTGTAAACTATTTTTAGTGCAATTTAATTAATAAAAAAAAAGAACGGAACATGTTTAAAGATTGCAATATAAAATGTTTATTTTTGATGTTTTTTTTTTTTTTTACTGCAATGGGAAGGAAGGTAATTTTGGATATTAAATCTTAAACTAATAAAATAAAACAAAAATAAGACAAAATACATCTTAATGACAAACACGCTTAAAGAGTTTATTTAACCTTCATTTCATTTCGAGATAAAACTAAAATGAAACGTAACATACATACACTTCTTTCCTGTCCACTGACCTCCCAGGTTTAAATGTTACAGAAAAATTCACAAAAATCAACAGCAACAACAAAACAAGCTAACTGACAAAAATGTCTTTATAAGCAAAAGATGCTTTAAAAAAAAAAAACAATTAACAATTTAAGTGTTCCCATAAAAAAAATCCAACAAAATACAAGAAAACAAGATTGTTGAAAGATGTCTTTTGCAACATAAACAGACACTCACACACGAAGACGCAAGAAGACAATACAACTTAGGTGGCAATTAAATTCGGACATAAAGTAACAAGTACCTCTTTAACAATTAAACTAAATAAATGTCATTCATTCATATACAAAATATAGATTTAAAAAAACATTCATATATAAAAAAGTACAAATAAAAAATCGTAATAATGTTTAATGCTACTGGGTTTATTAATAAAACTGAGCAACTACAACAATACTTAAAAATAAACTGAACTTATGAGTCTGTATGACCCAGAAAACTGAAACAGATACAAAATGTTGAAGAAAATAAAAAAAAATGAAACAATATTCCCACCAATCTTGACCACCAATGTTGTAGTTGTGTTTAAGAAGTACAGTGAAAGAAATTAAATCATATGTTTTATGATTTAAGCCTTAAAAGTTATGTTTAAAGTTTTATATATAGTAATAAGGAATACGAACCCAATTAACTATTTTCTTCTTCAAATATGTAATAGCGTAAAATTGTATCTTTCAGAAGAGAAAAGATAAAGTTTCTAATAAAAAATGCATTAGTTCCCTTCTTTTTTTTAATGAAAAATAAATATTATTTTCATGATAAAGGCACAAAGTATTTTATTCAAAGCATTGTAAAGTGGGGCCAAATGCAAAATAAATGGTAATATGTCTGTATCTTTGAAAAAGTTATAAGCCCAATATGTTTTTTTACCCTCGAGGTGGTCAACTTTGACCCAATGTAGCGCGGTCCGTGCTCTAGCTAAACACTCCATCAAACAATATTATTAAAGCCTAACTCCTACTCTATCGATTTTTTAAGTTTCATCTAAATCCGTTCAGTGATTTCAAAAATCCAGACCTATTACCATTTATTTTGCATTTGACCTCACTGTGCATTGTCCGTCAGAAGATACGACTTTTTTCCTACTATCTGGTAATTAATGAATTTAGTTCCAAAATCACTTCCATATTTTAAGGCCAGAAACGAATAAAGACAAAATTTTTGACTCGTGTCTGATGTCGTATTCGATCAATTCTCTCTTTAACTTGATAAATTGTATTCGGTACAGATCTTCCTTGATCACTTTACTGGCTTTTAATAGATGACAACGTTCTGATCCATCCAATTGCAGAGCGTAACCATGGCTGATGATTTGTTATACTCTGGATTATCATAATATATCAACTTTCCTTCATCCGTAACAATTCGTGTAACACCTAGTTTCCTTGCTTTTGAATGAATCTAAGTAATTTTAAATATCTGAAAATTGTTGTCTGGTCTACTCTCAAGGATTATGGAAGAGCTTCCTGCATTTGGCAGGAACTTCAAACTTCAAAATCTCCACTTTTAAATTATCTAAACCACTCACAAGTTACTTCAGCTAAAGCAGGGGTTTTCACAAGCAACAGCTTCACGACCCCCTTGAGAGATTACAACTCGAGAACGATCCACCACAATTTGTGTGTAATAAGTAAATACCAGTGATGGAAAATAAAAATATTTTTCAGTATCAAAAATATGTTCAAACTGTATTTTTTCACCCTCAGAGTATTAAAATTCAATATGATTTACAAAAGCTAATATCGTTTTTATATTCCAAATAAATGATTCAAATATGATACCAATTCGATCGATTCTTGAATAAAAATCACTGACGTAAATACAAAATTGTATTACTAATCTTAGTTTTGTTTTTATTCAGTACCTGATTTCTGTAACTATGTGAGACATTTTTTATTCGAAAAAATAATACTCATCTTGTGTAACAACAGGGTCAGTAAGAGTAAATCAATTATTTTTTGTTTACTTCATAAGTATCCAATTTTAATATTATCAAACCACCCTGTGAAAAACTGAATGACTACTATAATAATAAATTATTTTTCGATTCGAAAACTTTTCACAAGTTACAGAAACTAGGCACAGTTATATTTTTATGTAGTAGATCTTCTAACCATTTTATCGATTTTTATGATAAAATTCAAATATAAAGTAAATATTAGTTGTCACATTAAAATGTTATGAACAAGAAGAGGTAGTAATTATTTATTATTAAAAAATATATAAAATTCTAAAATTGCGATTAAAGAACTATCGGTTTGTCTGTCGTATTACACATTTTGAATTAAGAATAGATCACAACTTTAAAGGTAACTTAATAAAAATTTAAAGTTTCTATCAAATATTGATACAATTAAAATCAGAATCCAGAAAAACCAACTCTGGCAAAAGACTTACTTGACATAAGGAAGTCATATATTAAAAATATAGTTGATATTCCCCAATAAAATCTTATACTACAATATTGGTTGAAAAATAAAGCTGTTATTGAAAGTGATGTTGTCAAGCTTTATGGATTTGGAATTGTGTACAGATTAATATAAAAGCTTACCTTATTTTCTATTTTCGTTCAAAATCTTGTAAAGTTCCACCCAGTTAATTCGATACAATTAAAATCTTGCTTACTTGTAAAGCTAGAGTTTTTTCTCTTTCAAATGATATATTTTTTTATGTTACTATCTGCTGGAACTACTACTATAGCTATGGAACAATAAACATGAAAATATATTCGACATACAATAAGCTGTGAGCCACTGAATATGAACTTATCAATTCATTGAAATGTTTACTAAATTTTTAACATTTTATAGGAACGCCCCTGCGTTGCATGAAATCTAGAAGGTTAATAAAAAATTTGGAAAACGTTAAACAACAGCTTTGGACAAACATCAATGTTTCCCGAAATACATCCAGTTTTATTAAAATATTAATAAAAGTTTGAAGTGCAAAATAACTGCAATATTTTCGCTTTTTTTTTATCAAATCAATTTTAATTTATATCCTATAGTTCCTTCTAGCCTAAAGTTCAACTATATTGAAAGTTTCGTTAAAATCGATTCAAAGATTTAGGCGTGATTGAGCCGCAAACAAACACACTCCTGATTTTATAATATTAAATAGGAACATAAAAAGAAATACATTTTTTAAATACAAAAAAATTTTAATACTGTGTCTTTTAGTAAAAAAAAATAGGACCCCCATTTAAGAACCGTTAAGCTAAAGTATAATTTCCAGAAACTTTCACCAATGTTAATGTATAGACCCAATATGTTATTCTTTTATTCATTTATTGAGATATAAGTACATTATTAGTAGCAGAGTTTTAAATTCTACTTCCAGGAAGAGGAGACACAAAGGAGTTGAAAATCCTTAGGGAATATTTTTTATTCAAATATTTTTCATATTAAATCAAAAAAGCATTTACATATCTACGATGTGTTTATGATATTGTTCCCTTTATCAGGGAGAAATTTCTTTCTTTATTAAACTAAATTGAAAGAGCTAGATCCAGAAGTTTAAAAATCTATATAATTTTAAAGTGAAGAAATATAGATAGCCCCTATTGAGACTAATTTTGGATAGTATTTCAGTGAAAATTTCCATAGAGTTTTGACTTCATATTGTTTTGACTCTACGAAATTCAGACATTACAATCATTTTCTATTTTTTTCTGGCTTTGACTCCTTGTGGGGACTTACGCAGTTAAAAAAGATAATTCTCTAATAGGAGTAGTGTTAGGACTCTATTCTAAGAACTTTTAACTCTATAAAGTTTTTGTTATACTATAAAATAATAAATTCTATTAATACGAATACTTTTATTCATATTATTTGCAAGAACGTATAATTACTGACGCTATCAAACTGTCCTTGTTTATTGAACACTGATGGAAGAAAGAAAGTGTTCACAAATCTTAATAACAAATATTGAATGGCATTCCTAATTCCTAAAAAAAATTTATATCTGACATTTAAAAACTCATTGAAAAGTACAAGATTCACCGGTTTCAAAGTTATATACTTTTGAGAGTAGAAACAGATCATTGAATCCTTAATTGTAAATTATCTAAAGATGATTATGATGAATTTTAGTAGAACAAAATGGTTGCGTAGTTAAAGAGCACCATACTTAAGAAATAAGAGTATCTGTTATATAACTCTCCCAAATAAAGCCGTTCTATAATTTGCCGGAAGATCAGCAATAGACTGATCAGAAGTTAATGAGCTAATCATCCATATAAAAATGTATTACAATAATTCCTTAGCTCTCTACTGCTTTAAGCATTTTTCTCCTATATATGGAAACAATATTTAATCTTCTTAAAAAAAATTAATCTTAATACCCTAAAATTAAATTTGAGGAAAAAATATTTTTTTCAAGTGTAATTTTCAGCAGTAGCCAAAAGTTAAAAAAAATCTATGAATATGAATGAGTCTTAACTGCTGTTGCTGCTGTTTGTAGTAGCAGCCATACAAGTATGTAAGTAGCAGTTTATAAATCTCTTAGTAACTTGTCATAATTAAATTAAAACATTAACATCACAGGTTGTACAACTAAAAAAAAGACCAAATAAAAAAATAAGAAAAAAAATATATACAAAGATTATATATCACTTGGAGAAACACTGAGGTGTTTGTAGCCGTAATTCGGACAAGTTCAAAAACTCAACAACATAAAAAGACAAACAACAAGCAATGAAATTATTTACACACCACATTAACAACAACAATAACGATATCATGAAAACGGCCCAAAACTCACAACAATCACAGACCAAAAACAAAAAAAAAGGTCGTTAAACGGTCTTTAAGTGAAAAGAAAAGAACATTTCTGCTTTTGGTGAAGCTATGAGTTCATTCATATTATTTACACATATGATTTCTTTTTTGGTTTTTTATTATTATTTTAGTAGATATGAGATTGTCTCTATAGTTAAAATGAAAACAGTAGCATTTTACATTTTTTTTTTACGTCTTAACTAAAACATTTTTGATGTCTTCTTAGCGGTTTAAATGTTTTAACTTGTTTTTCTTACAAAACATTTTACATATGGTGGGGCCCCGTTGAAAGACAACATCATCAGCAACATCATCATGTTGATAATGTTTAAACATACATACTTTATAATGGGATACATAAAACTAATAAAAGTAATGATTAAAAAGAAAATATAAATGTAGAGGGACAGACTGGTAGACAGTCAGTCGTAGAGGGGAAATAAAGCTTTTACGCGTTTATTTTGGCGTAGGCTAAAGCAGGGTTTTAAAGGAATTGCAACTTTAATTTCTAATTAGATTTAGTTGTTCTAAATTTAAGCAGATAGAGGGATATAAAGTCTTCTAGGAATAATTGGGAAACTGCTACACTAATCCTCTGTTTTCGTTGGTTACGTATCCACAGATTTGCGTATAATGTTGAACAATCATATTAAATACATATGCGAGAAGTGAGACCTAAGGATCATTGGCTAGATAAATTGGCTAGTGAGCTATAGCAACCCACCAATGTCGGCAAGACAAACTTCATCCTTTAGTATGATCCGATTTCAATATTCTCCACACGAAAGCAGATATACACCGACTCGAGAATATTTTAGAATACCCTACACTTTGCCATTTTCTTACTTGGGATTGATGCTGTTTATATAAATAAACAGTTGATTCAAAAATTCTCTGAAAAAAAATTAAGTCGAACAAGGATTAAGAGACAAATATTTAACTCCTTTCTAGTTTTTCTAAATACTGTAAATTAATTTTCGCACTAGCTCCAGTTGTATTAGAAGAAAACAAAAAAAGTTAAACAAAAAGTAAACTGTCGCTAGCTTCAGTTTAATGAAAAGTAAACTCTTGTTGGCTTATTTTTTCTAAAGAAAAACTCTCGTTAGCTCCAGTTTTACTAAAAGAAAATTCTCGTTAACTCCAGTCTTACCAAACAAAAAAAATCTCACTGGCTCCAGTAGTTATTACTAAAAGAAAACTCTTGCTTAAATTTTATTCAAAGAAAGCTCTTGTTTAAGCTCCAGTTTTATTAAAAGAAAACTCTCACTTTAGCTGCATTTTAACAAAAAGAAATCTCTCACTTTATCTTCCATTTTAACAAAAAGAAATTTCTCACTTTATCTCCAATTTTACTAAAAGAAAACTCTCGTTTTAACTCATGTTTTACTAAAATAAAACCCTCGCTTTACTAAAATAAAACTCTCGCTCTAGCAACAGTTTCACTTAAAAGAATCTTTCGCTTTGTTTGCAGTTATTCTAAAAAAACTCTCACTTTAGCATAAGTTTTACTTAAATAAAACATTTGCTTTAGCCCCAGTTTTACTAAAAGAAAACCTTCGCTCCTAACTCCAGTTTTATTTGAAGAAAACTCTCGCTCTTGCTCTCGATTTATTTAAAGAAAACTTTCGATCTAGCAATAGTTTTACTTAAAGGAAACTCTCACTTTGTCTCAAGTTTTAGTAAAAGAAAACTCTCACTTTAGCGTATGTTTTACTAAAATAAAACTTTTGTTTAAGCTCCAGATTTACAAAAAAATTGTTTTATTCTGAGTTATACTAAAAGTAAACTCCCTTTTAATACAGTTAGAGTTCACTAAACTTTCGCTAGCTTTCGTTATACTCCAGCCTTACTAAAAGTATACTCTCGCTCTATCTCCAGTTTTATTAAAATAAAACTCTCACTCTACATTGCAGCATTCTTAAAATAAACTCTACCATTCTGTAGCTCCAGTTAAAGAGAATAAGCTAAACTCTTGCCAGCTTTCGTTATACTGAAAATAAACTTTAATTAGCTTTCGTTATACTCCAGCTTTACTAAAAGAAAACTCTCGTTCTAACTTCAGTTTTACTAAAAAAAAATAGATTCGCTCTAGTTACAGTTTTATTAAAACAAAACTCTCGCTATAGATATAGAGAGAAGTTTTCGTAAGGAAACTCTATCGTTTTATATTTAGTTATAATAAAAGTAAACTCTCTCTAGCTTCAGTTAAAGAGAGTAGACAAAACTTTCGTTAGCTTTCGTTATACTATAAATTAACTCTAGCAAAATTTTGTTAAAAGTTATCTCTCTTGGAAGCAGCAAATATAAAAAATTTAATTGAAACTAAGAATTAATTCTTTAAAACTCTGCTTTAGCAAATAATTTTAACCACAACGGATGCGAGTAAATAAAGCAGCGCTTTATAAGTGCCAACCGAGCGCACGTCAAAAAGGTGCGTCTTCCTCTTATTTAGTATTTAGGTTTCTTTATCGTTGTTGTTGTTATTATTATTATTATTGTAGCCAAATCGTTAGTAAGCGCGAGATTTAACGCGTAAAACATGTTAAAATTGACGTTGTTCTTATTTGTTATTGTTGATTTTCGGGCTTTTGTATTATTGTCATGTGTGTCATCTTTTTTTAACTCTTTTTAATATTTTTTTGTTTTTTTTTTGTAGATGTTGGCTAACATTTAGTTTAACTTGTTAACTTGTTTTAAACAAAATTGTATATTTTTCCTTTTGTTTTTTGTTTTCTTACTGCTGCCGATTATTTAAACTAGAGTAGTGTATTTTGAAACGGCTTGTTTTCTTTCATCTTCAGTTTTATTATCTGTCATTTTTATCCTCTGAGTATATTTCAGTCGTTCGTTTTATGTTGAATTTTCTTTGAAGTGTGAATCACATAATTTAATCTTGTTTCTTAGTTTTCTGACTATTTGTCTTAGTTGTCGTTGTATTGTTGGAATTTTGGCATCATATCATTTCATATACCGGAACTTAAATGTTTGTTCATAATTCTGTTAAGATTTTGTACATCTCCCTGTTTGCTTAAGATACCAAAGACATAAAATCTTAGTAACTAAGATAAAAGTAAAGAGTTGAGGTGAATAGTGTAAGTGGGTCGTGTTTGTATACGAAATACCAGAGATATTGATGATGAAGTAAATATTATATGCTACAGAGATTAATTTCTAATTTGCAGCAAATAAAAATTTTATAATAGTCAAAGAAATTTATGAAATCTGACACCTAACTTCATAACCAAAGTACGGACAGTAGAAGAAGAAACATAATTTATTATTTGATGCCGAAAATGGCGATTAATTGAAAGAAAGATGATATCAGTATTTTATAGATCACATTTTATTTATTTTTTTTATTGTTAAAAAAAAAAAAAAATATTACCGTCTTTTTTACAATTAACTCAGTTGTTTAATTTTTCATCAAAATTTAATAATAATCTAGCGAACGGTAATGTCTGTCCGTACGTCTACACATTAGAGTTAAATGGGTCGAAAAGGATTCATAATTCAGGGAAAGGTGATATCAAAATTTTAATGATCACGTTTTATTTTTCTATTTGTTGGTAAGTAAAAAAAAAATATTTTTAGAATCATAAGATGTTTTTTGGCTGAATGGTAATATACGTCCGTCTATACATTTGGGTTAAATGGGTCGAAAATTGCACTTAATTCAGGGAAAGCTGATATCAAAATTTTATTACCTTCATTTGGTTTTCATATTGATTGAAAAGTAAAGCGAAATATTTTTAGAATTTAAGTCCATCTGTCCGTCTTTTTTTTAATTTTTGCAAACTTTCCAATTCAAAATCGTTTAACTTATGACTCAATAAAGATAACGACTCAAAATTTTCTTTCTTTGATAGATATTTTATTTTTTTTTTTAACCAAATGCATAAAATATAATAAAATCGGTTGAAAATGTTTGGCTATATACATATATAAAAAAAGACAAATATACTGGAGTTTTTTTTTTCGAAAAAAAAAAAAAAAAAACAAAAAATATTTTCCCAAATCAGATTATATATACGCACGATTTTTTCATAATATTAAAGTAGATAATATGTACTATTTTTCATTAAATTTTCAGAACAAACATACTGTAATATTTTAAGTTGCATTCCATGAAAGTTAAAAATTAGTGTATTTTAAGAGAATTAAAAATATAATAAAACAAAATATAATTTACAAATACGTGAAGAAGAGTGCACTTAAATATCTTAGATTGATGGTTCCACTTTAAATTTTTACCTTAAGAGACTTTTTATTTAAAATAAATACACTGAAAGTTGATAAAAATTTAATTTTTTGCTCCTTTCTAAAAATGTAAAAAAATGTTTAACTTTGACAGCTCCTTGTAAGAAAACAACAAAACTTAGCTTAAAGATTTTAATTGATATTGATACATAATTTTGTCTATTTTTATTCGGTAACCAACTTTATTACAAAATTTTTAATTTCAAAATTCAATTAATCGCCACTTTTGACACATTTTAATTGGTCAAATATTTGATTAAATTAGTTCAACAAGAAAATTGCTTGCCATTGTTTGTTCTTACAATTGTTTTGTAAAAAACAGCATCAAATAAAATTTGGTAAAATGTCAGCTATTGTTTATGACAAGTAAGAAATATTTTCCCAATAAAATGTAGAAGTTAGAAAATATTTTATATAGTGGTTACGTCATTTTGGTGAAATATTTTACTAGTCTGAACATACACTTAGTTACTCTGTTATAAACCGTTATGTAGGCAGATAAAATATTTATGAAGAAATTTCAATTAATTTATTAATCATTCTAAAATGATTTCAAATATTTGTTTAATTAAATAAAGTACCCAAAGTTCTTCGTATAAAATCCAATTTCAATTACGAATAATGCCTATTCAATTATTTTATTAATTGAAATTCAACCAATTAAAAAATTGTGTTCAATTATCCCAATCATTTATTTTTATTTAAGCTTGATTAATTTATTAATTAAAACAATAACAAAAGTAATTGAAAGCCGATAAATAGTTTTATTTTTAATAAAAAAAAAAAAATATATAAAATTTAAATTTTAATCACTTTAATCACTTTAATAATTGATACAATTAAAACAGTAATTGTAATTTATTATTGATAAATCGTTTGAGAGATCAGATTTTTTCTGCGTATCACATATTTATTTTTTTAAATTTCTAAGGACTTTTTGTCACCTGTAGTAAAATTCTCTTCATTCTATCTTATTAATTTGTTTAAAACAATTAAAAATTCATATTATCATAGCTAACAAATATTTGGGTCATAACTGAAAATTATTAAGACCTTCATTATTTAACATAAAACAAAATAAACTTTCTCAAACATTCACCAAATAATTGAACATCTTCGTGATATGTTTCTACTCAATTAGAAATATGAAAAACTAAAAATAAAATAAATAAAATAGAAAAAAATAAACAGTTCATTAAACTGTATGACCATAATGCGTTCAAATATTCATTAGCATTGGCATTAGCCTAAACCTAAACATTCATTCAATAAATTTCTCTAAATCATAATTTTTTTTATTAAACATTTTTTTAAGATCTTCTTCAAACTCGTGAAGCTCTCACTTCACCAATAACAAACAACACAATTGTTGTTGGTTGTTTGTTTGTTTTCAAAACCCCAAAAGTATTTAATTCCTAATAAAATATGGTGGCATGACAATAAATTTCTTTTTTTTTTATATATTTTATAAATATTTTTTCAATATTTCTTTATGATGATCAATACGTATAAACGACGGACGACATAGTACATGATTTCCAAATATGCGTATGAGATTCATTAGCATATTTATAGATACATTTTTGACTCGTTTAATGTATGTAACTGTATGCAGACATTTGTACCTAAAATGAAATGAAATGAAATACACACATTCAGTTAGATGAAGAGCTAAACAGGCGGATGAATGGACAGACAGACAGACGGACGGGCGGGCTGGCGGATGAATGAATGGACAAACGCATGGGCAGTTAAAATAGACAATTAGATACATAGATTTATATACTTATTGACTTGTTTGTGTCTTTGTTGTGAATTGATTTTTGGATGGCTGTGTACATTTTTTTTTTTTTTTTGGTTTCTTGTTGTGAATTCAATAGAGGAGTGTTACTTACCCAGACGGGTGGAGTCTTTAAGATATGTACACTGTAATAAAATTAAATATCATAATAATGATAGTTAATTTTTAAAAAAATGATTAGAAATTATACCTAGATAATAAACACAGCAAAATAATCTTAAAGTTTTATTTTTTTCGAAAATTTTAATTAAAATATAACTGATTGATCGTTTTGTCCATAATGATTTGATTAGTTCGATTTATTTTCTATATTAATAAGGGTATCTATATATATGTCGGCGATTTATCTAAAATATAGTTAAAAACTCAACCGTTCACACAAATTAAGTGGCATCTTCTATAATCTGATAACTTTCAGTATTTAGTTCATCTTTTGTCATTTAAAGATATCAAAATTCATGACATGTAACTGTGGCGAAATAAATGGATTATATACGGCAACACTGATTCTGCTGCATGGGATTTCTCAGGCAATTTGAATACACGTGTTCATGAATTTCATTCATAAGAAGAATCCTTTTTTTATTGGCTCTAGTTTTTGAGATAAATCTTACTTAATATATGAAATTGTTGAAGATTCATCACATACTGCAACATACTTCGAGAATGAGTTGTCTGATTCTGTTTAATAAAATACTTCAAAGCATGTTCAATTCACTTTTTAATCTGCTTAATAGTTTAAAAAATATGTTTTTCAAAAAAATCATAAAAAAATTAAAACTACCAAATCCCAAAGAAAATATAAAAAAGTCACCCAGTAAAGTAAATAAAAGCGAAAAATTTTCCAAAATATAAAAAATGTTTTATCAAAAACAAATTATAGCCCAAAAATAACGAAAAATCACCTTTTTGCGTTTTTTATATATATTTTTGGGGTCATTTTGCTGGCAGTCATTAAGTGATGACATCTCATTGAAAAAATAATTGTTTTTCTAAATGCAATTTTATATATTTATTTATTTATTTATTTATTTACTTATTTATTAATTTTTTATATTTTTAAATGAGTTAAGCTATGTTCACATTTGTTAAATATTTTACCAAATTTGCGTGACCACTAGTTTTCCAAAAAAAAAAAAATGTTTGCCGTTGTTTGATCTTACAAATGTTTTTTTATGAGAAAACAGCGTCAAACAAGATTTGGTAAAATGTTAGCTATGATGAATGATAAGTTAGAAAATGTTTTATGTAGTTTTTACGTCATTTTGGTCAAATATTTGACTAGTCTGAACATACGTTTACTTAACTGAAAATAAAGTCGACATTTATGCTGTAAAATATGCAAAATTAATTCAAAATCTTTGGATTTAACGGAGAGCTTATCGAAAAGAATTAGGTCCAATAAAACTTAAAGAGGATTATTTAACAATCAAGTTGCTAACAACCCTTTTATGAGTGTCCGTAAAAGTTATAACTTGACTGTTTGCACTGATTTGTAACTATTCAACTGCGGATCTTATCAATGTTAATTAAGATCATAGAATATTAAGCAGGTTTATTTATTCATCCAGATATTTACAATTTATATTGTTCTCATCTATTGATGAAAGAAACCTAGTTAACAAAAAGTCAAAATCTTGTAATGACTCTATATCTAGTATTTAACAAGGAAAATTATAGTAAATTATTGTCAGTCAAATGTATTCCAGTCCCTTCTTAGAAGAAATTACAATTTCTGAATTAACAGGCAGAGTATACGAGGGATTTTGCGAAACGGCACAACGACGCCACTTATGTTAGATCTGTCAACGGAATCATAAAATATGATGTTTTAAAGGTCTTATGTTCTCAGACAATTTTTTTTATACGAGGATTATTTCTGTATCCTAAAGTTACTTAAAAAATTGCCTTCGACAAAAAATTTAATTTTACAATAAACAATTTTCATGCAATAATTTTTTATAAGTTTTAATGTGAATTAATAAAAAAATGCAATATCATTTTAAACTCCAATTAACATTCAGAAATTAAACTCCAAAGGAGGCCATCTAATATCGCTGGTATGAGTCCATTCATGTATACTGTTGGCTCAAGAATAAAATTTGTAAAGGCCTTCTAAAAACGCCTATCTTCCACACAGATGCTGTGGATGCAAAACCAACATATGAGATGTCGTGTGATCGAGAAATTCCCTGGCATTAATTCGACTAAAAAGTATTCAATATTTCATAAATATTTGGGCGTCAAGAACAGTTTTTCTCTTTTAACCCCATATAAATTTAAAATTGCTTAGAAAAGATGTGTCTTGATTTTTGCAAGAAAATGAAGAAAAAATTGTTTCTATGTCATAGAAGTCATGTTTATGAGGTTGTTATAAATGACAAAATTTGTATCTATGCGAAAGATTCTGAAAGAAAATATCAGTTAACATATTACTCCTTAAAATTTTGACTAACCCTACAAAAGTTCCACTCAGACATAGCATTAAAAATCAAAAGGTCATTGGTTTCTTGAGAAGTCAGGACACTTTGGTAGTCTACGTTTGGAGTATAATAGTACTATTTGTTGCGAATATTATGCCATCACCTGTTTGTCAAAAGTCTTTCAAGAAGTAAGTAAAATTATCTGCCAAACTCAGATCATTCTCCACAACGATAATACTAGCTTTTACACAGTGTTTGAAGAAACAGCCAATATTATCACGGTGGTTTCATTGAGATTTCCCGTTAGTATCGCATAAGCTAAGGTATCTTAGGATTTCCGCACAAAATATTTGTATATTTCCTGACGCTATTTGAACGGTGATTGTAATTTAACCTTAACATTGCACAGTGACACATTTGTTCAATCTAGAATGACAAACGTCAAATTTTGCACATATAGTCATTAACTTTAATGTGTGTGTTGTAATTTAGTGTATAATCAAATGCACAAAAGAAAGGGACAGTCGAATCAATGCCACGCCCATTGTTAGAGCTTATATTGATGGTTGTTTATACCGAGCTCTATTAATTTATTTAAATTAAAAAAAATAAATTGTTAAATTGAAGATATAGGTGCAAAAAGCTTTAAAATATCAACAGACCCAATATAAGGCAAAAACAAAAACAATTTAGTAGAAATTAAGTTTATTTTTGTTATTAATTTTCTAGTTATTAGGAACTTTAAAAATAGGTGGGCGTGGTTGTTTGCTACATTAAAAAACCGTATAAAGTACACAAAGGTTTTGCCGTTTTATTACATGAATAACATAGACATGTCCTAGGAAGAAGTCATTTGACACCGTAATGTCACTTGTTTGCTCGCAATCACTTCCACGACTACCAAAAGGTCATTGAAAAGGTGATCGTCACCTCCAATGAGGCACTTTTGTGCAAAACATTTTTTTTAATGGTTACAATAATTCATCAAAAAGTTTTGTTAATTTTGGTCTCTACACATTATATCGAAGTGAATGTAAAGAAAATAAATGGGTTTACTGCTATTAAAAGCTGTGGTTTCGACCCCTACCTTAGCATCATATTTTGGAAAAAACTGAGTTTTTTGAATTCAACCTGCTATTCAAATCAAATGATTCGCTTTCTGAACTGTGGGGACATTTCCCTGGAGAAAACATTACATTGAGTTTCAAGTCTATTAGAGTAGAAAAGTATGAGAATACGATATTGCACCTTTTATGCCACCGTCAATAACTGACGACAACTAAGCAGGAAGCTCTAAAGATGGTAACTTCGATTTTGTGCAATATACCTAGCTCCTTATCAAAATTGAAATAAAACATGATAATGAACTGAAAGATTTGACTGCTTCGGTATATCCATTAGAGAAGTTTAAGCGCCGTCCAGTCATACCTCAATAAAGTAGAGGATTCTATAATGATTCTTTGCAAATACAAAGGAATTATAATTTTTAAAAGATTGTTTTTAAAGCAAACTTAGTAACCAATCGATTATATTATCTATATAAGCAATTAGATTATCTGTATAAGCAACATATATAGTAAAAGTTTCACGCAAAATTAATCGACTAAAATAGACCAAGTTCTGTTTCATAAACATCATTACATTTTACACCAGCATTTTTCTTTCAGTGTAATAAAAAAAAAACGCCATCAATAGTCGTCAATAATCAAATCAAATAACATCAAATGCTGTAGCCCAAAAAAAAAAAAAAAAAACTCATTATGAAGAGACAAAATTCAAAAGAAAATCTTGACATCAAAATGGTGGCTTTATGTGAACGATGTCAATGTATAAGTATTTGTATATAAATGTGAATATGTATGAGTATGTACTTATGCGTATGGAGCACATTGCGTTTGATTTTTTATGGATATTTGATGTTTGATTTCTTGTACACAATAAAGCTTCTTTCAATGTTGGCAATCAATATTCATTAAAGATTCATCAGGTGTCGGACCAAAAGAAACGCACACAAATACTCTCTCACACATAAACAGACAATTGTATGTGAGCATGACATTTAAAGCCCCAAGTTAAGACGATAAGCAACTAAACAAACATCCATTTATCCATAGTAGTGTGTAGTTAGTATGGCGATGGTAGTGATAGCGGATGAAGAAGAGACACACGCACTTAAAAAAAACAAAATATACATACATACTTATATGCATACAAACGAACATACGCATGCGCATGTTGCTAGTAGCATACCATGGCATACATTGTCTTTTATAAATTGTTGTTATTGCAGCCATAGATGGTATTTGTCGCATCGTTATTGACCATCAATTTTGTATGAAACAATTTATTTGATTTTTTATTTACTTTGTTTAGTACTGTAGCTGCTGGATGTATGTATGTGCGAGACTTTCTTTTCCACTGAAACTCTTTAGCTTGTCCCAAAGCGGCCATAGTAACAACAACAGTAGCATTAAAGCCCTCCGCCTTTAAGATATTTATAAGAAATTAAACAAATTTTATTCCGATCCATTGAATACCCTACAAATTTTGTAGCTTATTGGTTTTTTACTATTGCCATTCAACAAGTTCTTAAATAGCAGGAACTTCCGGCTGCAATCTGAAAGTATTATGGATCATATGTATGCCATAGTTAACATGAAGCTGTCTATCTAAAAATTCAAGAGTCTCCTCCTATTTTATGAGTCATTCATGTACACCCTAAGCTTCCAGTATTTAATGTAAATGGCAGAGTTGATCACTTTCACATCTGTTATCTCAAATTTTCTTCCCTTTTTCAGTTTTGAGAAATTGGACTTTTTAAATATTTAACTAACTGTAGGGTATAAAACCCCACAGACTCTTGCTAAATCCATCGATATTATCGATTGGTTTTAAACATAAATAATGTCGCTGCTGCTGTATTGTGAGGTCGTTGTATTGTTGTTGTTTTTATTGTTATTAAACTATTTAAGCATTCACTACCTTATTGGCGATCGTTGAGATACAAAGTCATATGTTGTGATCAATTGCTAGCTGATATTATTGTTGTTTTAATTAAACAACAATATGCCCTTCGTTGATCCAACAGTTTTGAATTGATCCATACCGCTGTTTTATGTATAACTCTGTGCGTGTTTGTGTGTAACTGTTGGATGTTGTGTTGATGGTTTGGCCTCAAATGTCTGCATTCCCAGCAACAACAATAATATCAAAAATAATAACAGACAAACTAAAATGTCGCTATTAAAATGCTGTACCATACTTCATTGGTAATGCAACCCACACGCGTTGTTTTTTATGTATTCGTTCGTATGCCTTAGTATCTATCTATGTATGTTTGTATCTGTGTTTTAAAGTACCTTAGTATTGGTTGGTCTTTTTGTGATTTCTTAAAAATTCAATGATGTTTATTTTTTGTATTTTTTATAGTTATTAGAAAAACAAAAATATTTTTACGATCATTACTCAATTGATAAAAAAAGGTTAATAATTTTTAGAGAAACCAATAACAATTGAAAATCTTTGGCGTTTTATTATTAATTTTGTTTATTTTTTTTTTTTTTTTTTTTTGGTAGTAGACTAGCACACAATCTAAAATTTGAAAGTTGGATTTTTTTTATGGTTGTGAATATTTTAAAAATTTTGAATTGAATTTTCATTAAGAATTTGATGTTAGTGATTTAGAGGCATTAAGAATAAAATAATTACTTCCCTGATGTCTGATTGATTCTAGGAAGTGTTAAGACAAATGTTTTTTTTTTTTTTTCAATAAGTTTGTTAAGGCAGTAAGATAATATATGAAGTCATTTTAAATTTAAGATTATCTTCTGTTGCTTTTAATAAATTTAGTGTTTTTTGAATTCATAATTGCTAAAGTATTAATTTTCAATTTAATTTTGCTTTATAAAATATATAGTTTCCAATATGTCCCAGTAAAAACTTTGGTTGCCAGGTAATGAGTTAAGAAGCTAATATAATGGATTTACACTACCTACACATATCATGACTTAGATCTCATTACAAGAACTAATTACTTTTAAGTTGTTAAATATCTTATTGATTTTAAAGTATTACTGAAGCCATTATAAGTTAAAACAAGAAGATCTAGTTGCGCTTTAACTTACTAATAAGTAATAAAATTTTAGAATCTAAAAGCGTTTTTTAATTTTAAACGTGGAAATATTTTATGCATTTTAATTTTAAAGACTTAACAATAAGAAAACAATTAATATGTTAAAAACTATTTTATATTAAAAATTAATTCATAAACTAATTTTGTCTCGTCACATATTTATTCCTTCTTTAAGTATATTATTTGTTAAATTGAATAAAAAACCAATAAAAACTAGTTTTTCAAAAACTCTGATCATAAATACTGGGTTATAAATTAGTAGTCACTAAACTACTTCTATGTAATGTAGATGGTATGTTGTTGTCATTGAAAAATAACTACATCTGTAACTTTACCAAGTTTTTTGCTGTACTATTATCTAAAAAAAATACAACATTCTATGCTTCCTATGCTTGACTATGTTAATGAAAGGTTTAACGTTGTCTGATTTAGTTCAAAGAACTCTAATAAAACTGAACTTTTTTCTATTGGTAAAAATATTTCCAACATTTTTTTTTTTTTTTCAACAATTAGGTTATTGTTATTCAAATAATATTTAAGGGTTTTATGAATTAAGAATATTATATCTATTTTATAATCAATGATGACATTGTATTCTAGATTAATTTTAATCCATAAGACTCACAACTTTGAATTAAAATATCAATGTGATATCAATGATAACAAAAACAATCCCATTATATAGTCTAGAAAGTGTAGTCTTCAGAAATATGACTAAAGTATTAGGAGTTTGTCCACTTATTAAATACTGGAGGTCCTTTGGACTAAAGTACGTTTCCAGCATCAAGTGGACATTTTGTACTTTTTTAGATGTTATTAATAATTACTTCCAAGAAAGTGAAAATAAATGAATTTTAACAAAATCAAACTTTGATAATTTCTAAGAAAATTTAAATTTCACAAATGTATTGTTATTATCTTTCAAAATACTTTTTGGTGTCATTAAATGGACTTGATGTCCACAACGAAAAGACATTACATTGAGAATAAATAATCAGATTTTTCTTGGTATAAATCTCAACAGTTGTTATTTCTATTTCACCTGACATTAAGCATATCACTTTGCTAAAACTATGTAGGTTTAGCAAAAAAGAAAAAGAACAAAGAAAAGTCTTAAAGCCATCAATGAGAGTACAGATTTATCTGAAGCTAAGGCCTGGTAGGGTCTTCAAAAGAAATCCGTTAGCGTATCCATCCCAGATATGGATATGTGTTATGCGAGATATTTCAGTCTAAATTATATTGACTATTACAGAAAATGTTAAAACAAGGTGAAGAAAATTATTATTTTTATTAGCTTTTTTAGTAAACTACCTACATTGAAATAGCACATAGATAAAAACTTGTTGTATTTTAGTGAGTTTAATGCAAAGCTGTAGAATTTTAGAAATAAAAGTAGCCCAAAAAGGGAATTTAAAAAAAAAAGTCCCTAAAAAATCTCCTTATAATTTATTTGATAAAAACAAACGCGAATCCCACCCAAAAAATTATACATTTGAAGTTTTAAATAGTTGTTCATTAACTTTATCATTAGTTTCAGTTTCTAACAGTTTCAATTCATTTTAAAACTTGTCAGGGTTTTTTATTACATTACTGTATTGCGAAGCAATTTCAAAATAATTAATTTATTTGTTGGAATGAATATATAATTGGTCGAGATACGAGGGCGGATCCATAACTCCGTGACTTTTTGAATGAAACACAGTGTTTTTTACAAAACAAAAATTTATTTTTCAACATAATCTCCTTTTAACTCTATTCACTTAGTCCAACGTTTCTCCAGTTTTTGTATCCCTTCCAAAAAATAGGATTTTTCGAGGTCCTTAAAATAGGCATTTGTTTGGTCAATAATTTCGTCGTTGGAGCTGAATCTCTTTCCACAGAGCCATTTCTTTAGATTTGGAAATAGGAAGTAGTCACTAGGGGCTAAATCCGGAGAATATGGCGGATGAGGTAGGCCAATTCATAGAGTTTTGCCATTGAGACTGCACACGTGTGCACCCATGCATTATCTTGATGAAAAAGAATTTTTTTCTTGGCCATATGGGGTCGTTTTCTTTTTAAATCCTTATTAAATCGGTCTAATAAGTTAGCATAATATTCGCCATTCATTGTTTTTCCCTTTTGAAGGTAATCGATGTGGATTATCTCGCGTGCATCCCAAAAAACTGTTGCCATCACCTTATTGGCCGACATCACCTTATTTATCCGGAGAAACCTATTGTTTAGACTGCTGCTTGGTCTCCGGAATACAGTAATGGATCCATGTTTCATCCACAGTTACACAACGCCGCAAAAACGCATTCGGATTGCGGTTAAACAACTCCAAATAATCCTTTGAAGTTGTCACACGTTTACGTTTATGGTCAATTGAGAGCAAACGAGGCACCCATCTTGCAGACAACTTTCTTAAATCCAGCTGATCATTTAAAATCGAAACGACACTGCCATATGAAATGCCTTTTACTCTTCGGTCGGCCAACACCATATCGTGGATTTTTTCGACATTTTCGGGTGTACTGACCTCAATTGGTTGTCCAGAACGTTCAGCGTCATTTGTACTTGTGCGACCACAACGAAAGTCAGTAAACCACTTTTTTTTACCATTGAAATCGTTGGTGCAGTGTCCCCATAGTATTTATCGAGCTTTTCCTTGGTTTGATTGACGGTTTTTTTGCGCAAAAAATAATGTTTTAGAAAAATACACGAGGTTGTATGTTTTGAACAGCTGTTAAACGCAAAGTAAATGACGACACTTGCACAAAATTGGACAGTAGTCTATTAACAGGTGGTACTTGATGGGTACAGTGTTGCATTTCATATAACTACGAGGGAAGTTCGAAAAGTCACGGAAATATTGATCCGCCCTCGTATTTCAAACAACTTAATTTATCGTCACATAGCACACACTCTTAAAAAGTCGCCTTTAGTACCATTTTGAAAAAGAAGCCAAAAAAGTGGAAAGGTTGTTGAAAAAGGGGGCAATTGGAGGGTACTGATTAACTTAACAAACCCTTATACATAATAGAAAAAATATGGTCTATTTAAATGTAGTTATTATTATTTATTTTTACTTTTATTCGTTTTTTAATTGTATCAATTATTCAAGTTATCATAATTAGATTTTTTTAATATTTATTACTAAAATTAAAACAATTTTTCTGCTTTCAAATACTTTTCTTATTGTATCAATTTATAATTTAATCAAATATAAATAAACTTCCAACCTATCTTTTACAAGTAAACCATATCTCGTCTTCCATACTTGTGTCCTGCAAAAGAAGATCAAAGTTGATGGATATGGCATAGGGTTCATATAAATAGGTTTATTATAAAGTCAAATTGTACCTACAAATGATGCACATAATTAACTCTCACATTACTTATGACTGTCTGTTTCAACACATCTTAATAAGTATCCACTATAATAACTTAAAAAATAAAAAGTAAAATATTTAATAACCAAGTTTTAAGCATTAAAGACAAATTCAAAATTTTATCCAGTTTTTTGAAATTTTATATCAAGTAAAATTGTTGTAAGGAAATTATACACTAAAGTGTCCATTGCAAAAATTTTGGTAGAAAGACGTTGAGTAATGACGAGCTGAATGCAAGAAAAATAATAAAAAGTTTTAAAAATTTATCTTCAGTTTTTCCGAAATGGATGTCAAATCCATAAATAATTCTATTACTAAACAAGTTTGCAATCGTTAATTGCCTTGTTATCTCTGTTTGGCGGTACCAAAGCAGAGTTTGTGGTCTATAATTAGAGACCAACAGAATGGATTACGTATTTTCTGTGCCGCTATACACTTCATCAGCATTCGTGGTGTCTTATCCATTTCGGTTTCGTTGAAACTTAAACAATTAAATTATGGAAAATGTTTTTTTTTTTTTTTTTTTTTCCAAAACATATGAAATTTTAATAATTTTGTTCTTATTATGAGTAAAATATTGAAAAGTTGTTTTGCAGTAATTGTTTTTTTTTTTTTCCTTTCCCGTCACCCTTGGTCCCATGGTGAAATTTTAAATTACGAAAATGTTGAGGTCAATTTCAATAAATAACAGTGATACTTTTTCTTTGGTCTTAATGTATAAGAGTCATGATTAGTCAAATCGTTTGTGAGATTTTTTTAACTACATCAGAAACTCGACAAAACAGTTTTTCGAAACAATCTATTGTACCCTTAAATAAAGAAAAGAAAAAAATTAAACACTATCTTATATCAAAAGGCACAAACTTTATAGATAATTTTACATTTTTACTCTTTCCTTAGAATAACTTCAAAACAAAATACCCATGTATGTAAAGTATAAACGTGTATCAATGTTTTTATTTAAATAAATGTAGAAATAAAATGAAAATTAATCAAGCATTAACTACCAGCATTTCCGACTTCCGATTAAGGACTTGAATTACCTGCCAACTAACTATCAGTCTGTCTTCTTTCTTCTTCTTCTACCAACTGCACAAATAACTATCTGCTGCTGCTGTTAATATGTTTAGATTACAGCTCACAAAACAAAACCACACATAAACTGTGTCATCATGCACAAAGTTTGTCACAATGTCTGTCTGTTTTCCTAAAACGACAATTCTACTCCAATAACACCATGAATGATGATGACGATACATTTGAAGTTTGTTTAAAGTATATTTTTTTAATTTTTTATTTTTATTTTTTTTTTTTTGATTCATACAAACAACAAAATATTCCAGTTGATTAAGCACTTTTATCCAGATCAACAGTAACATGAAAAAAAAATCGACAAGTATTAAATTCTATAGTCAGCTAATTTTATCATACAATTTGTGTGGTTCTCTCTTACTTACTCCTCTCCTCTTAGAAGCTTCAGTTTACTTGAGAGTTTTTTTATATAATTTTTCTTTTTAACTCAGGTGGTTGGAAACATACGTGTGGCTAGTATATTTAAAAAAAAAAAAAAAAAAAACAAAAAAAAAAGCAGGCTGTTTATAAGGTGGAGAGTATGTTGAAATAAAAAAGAAAACGAGGGGATGCAATTTGTTGGAATGTAATTTGATCACAGACATTGATCCTCAAAGTGATCTGTTTACACATATTACACTTGCCAAGTTAATTATTATTAACTGGGTTTTGAGTTCTTTTTAAAAATGTTACATTTTAAGGGCAAATTCAAAATTCTGTTGAAAATAAAATGTATTTAGTATGTAGTATGATAATGACAGGTGTGCAAGGATGCTTTCAGTTTGTCTGGTGCAACGTTTAAAGGATGCCTGCTGTACCTTTATGCAACTGTGTAATTCTGGGGGGTTGTTGTTGTTGCTTATTTATTCTTTTAGTGATCACTGAAGTGTGCATAGAATTTTTTTCTTTCTTTTTTTTTTAACTGATGCATCTTTAAGATGTTTTTTGTTATATATTTTTTCTTAGTTCAGTTTTTTATAGAAATTTTAGTTTTAGCCACCGGTTATTCAACTGTTACTTTTTGTGTAGGGTCATTTTGAAGTTTTTTTGAAAGGAAATTGAAAGAAAGTGTAGAGCAATGATCTGTTGCTTTTGATGTCATTGCTCTGTAAAGGACTAATTGTTGAAGGAAATTGGAATGTTGGGAATATTTTAAAGAAAACTTATGGTAAAATAGTATTAATCGGTATTATACTGTGTATAAAACAATTAATTTAGTATAAGACTTTAATCTAAAAGATCATACAATTAATAAGTCTTAATATATTACAATATATACAGTATAAGTCTTAGTACATGACAATATATTCAGTATAAGACTTTACATATGACAAGATGTATTCAGTATAAGAGTTAATATATGATACAAGTTCTAATATATATATCATATATATTCATTATAAGAATGATTACATGAAAATATATTTAGCGTAAGCAAAAATATATGACAATATATTCAGTATAAGACTGGTTATAAGACAATGTATTCAGTATACGACTTAACATATGGCAATTTATTCACCATGAGGCTTAATAAATTACAAGATTCTAATTCCCGTATTTATGACTAATGAAGAAACAATTACAATGACAAAATTATAACGGAAAATTGTTTTTAAATTTTTGTTATAGTTTTGCCGAAAGAATTAGTTAAATCTTATTTTTATTCATTAATTAATTCATGTTAAATCTTCATTAGAATTATCTTCAGATCATTCACCCAATTTTGTTACTATATTGAACCCCAGAGAAATTGTATACCCCACTGGTATCTCAGCTATATCTAACACAAGAATAAACTGGTTGAAATATAAAAAAATATATTAACACTCATTGCATGAAAAATATATCGCAGAGAACACCATAAGATATCGATCTCTCTCAATAATTTTGAAAAAAATTTAAAACTTGCTGCTGAAAATGCTACCCGAACCCCTCGACAAAACAAATAGAATAGAATTTGTTCTGTGGATGTCGAACGGCTCCCGACTGAAAAAAGAAGAGTTCGAAGAGAGTGGCAACTGCACAGATCTCCTCAACTCAAATCCAAGCCAAGAGAATGCCAAAAGCGCCTTAATAAGCTACTAGAGTATCAAATAACTGAATCACTAAATCAATATTTAGAAAACCTATATGCTACCCCATATTCGAATTACTCACTATGGCGAGCTACAAAAAAGTTAAAAAGACCAGTTATAAGTAGACCCCCCTACGAAATACAAATGGAGGCTGGGCAAGAAATGATAACGAAAAGGGGAATCTATTTGTTAGTCATCCAAAGAACGTGTTTTTCCAAAATTTATCAGATGACATAATGGAGTTGCCACTTGTTGTATCCCGTTTTAGAGCAGTTTGTTTTCAGATTTAAGAGATCGATAAGGCTATTGTTGTTTTTAAACTCCAAAAAAAACACCTAGTATGGACAACATTAGTAACAAGATACTTTTGGAGCTACCCCGGATAGCAATAAGAATAATACTTTTTATTTTGAATGCTATATTACGCCTTGAATATTATCTACCAGAATGGAAGGTCTCATTGGTTACAATGATAATTAAGCCCGGAAAAGATTACACTCAAGTGGAATCGTATAGGCCTATTAGCCTGTTGTCTAATATATCAAAGCTATTTGTGATGGTACACAGAAAAAAATATTTCAAATAATTTTTTAATAAAATTATTAATTAACTTTATATTGGAATTTAATTCAGAGACATAACTGTTATAAGATTTATGTAAAAACGTTAAGTCATAACCAAGGACCCGAAAACGTTTTATTTTTATTTTTCAATCAAAATAAATATCTTTAATGTTCAAAATATTTTTTCATTTGTTGAAAAAAATATGTGAGGGATTTTTATTTTTAAAATAAATATCCATCAATGATGAAAAAAATAAATATCTTTAACGATAAATATCTTTAACGATAAATATCAGTTCGAAAAAAATTTAAAATGATTGTTTTTTTATTCATACTTTTGTTTTGTTTTCAAAATATTTTTTTTATTCAAATGAAATTGTTGTTGTTTAGAATTTTTTCCATCCGATGAAAAAAGTTCAAAATAATTTTCAACTTTTGAAATAAATATCACAAAAGATATTTATATTTTTATTTTCATCATGATGAAAAAAATTAAAATATTGATGAAAATAATAAAAATCATGATGGATTTTTATTATTTTTTGAACATTAAAGATTGTTTTTCGATTGAAATAAAAATAAAAAGATTGTTTTTTTAGTATTAAAATCCGGTCTCTGGTCATAACTGTTAAAAAATGAGAAAAAAAATTTACGTCTTTAAGAAACAGTTATTTTTAACAAATTTAAATTTTCGTCTTCCTTAATAGTTATAATTATTAAAAAAAAATTTACGTTGCTTTTAATTTTTATTTCTGATTTTTATTTTTTACGTTGCCGAATAATAGTTATTTTTAAAAAATATTTTTTCTGTTGCTCAATAACGTTAATTTTTAAAATTTATTTTTTTACGTTGCTTGATAACAGTTATTGTTGAAATAATTTTTTTTACGTTGCTTATAATTTTTGTTTTAAAAAAATTTCTTGCTTTACAACAGATAATAATGAGGTAAATTTATAATTTCGATATAATTTAAATATTTGATACATGGATGCGTAAAAGGACGTATAAATCTGATTTTTCAAAACTATGACAATTACAGAGTATGAAGAAAATGTTTTAAATTTATATAATATTTACTATTTGACTATGTTGTGAAGGACATATGTATATCCATGATTTAAATAATATATTAGTGATCTATTGATGGCCGGCGGGTATATCATAGGACCTATGGTCAATTGCAGACCAGTTCATATATTATTCTATGGTGTAATATATATTTCTGTAAAATCTATACATGTAATATTATCATTTATAGTTGGTCGTATATGGAGGGTAAGATTAATTTCTTACCGAAATTTATAAAACATTACAATATTTGTGAAATTATGTACAAATATTAGACATTATAATTTTCGATTTGTGTAAGAGTAATATAATAATGGTAAGTATATATACATATGTATATCCAAACACATCATTTTAAGATAGTGATATTATGGGCCAATATGTCTTTATATAGAAGGTGGGCTCTAGAGTTGACTCGGGTGATCGACGCGGTTTTCCAACCGGTTTTAAAACCGGTTTTTTCAGTCAATGTGCTGTCGGTTTTTTCAAAATGTTCATTTTTCGAATGTCGAATAAACCGGTTTTTTTAAACACAAAAAACCGGTTTTAAAAATAGCATTTTATTTCAGAAAATATGTACTAAATAGTGATAGTGATATTTGAAAATTTAGGAATAATTTTTTAAATATTCATAAAGACTGATTTCTTATGTTTTTAAAATATAGTTTAAGTCTAAATTGGAATTTATTCTGTAATATTAAACAAATAAATAATTAATAATTATCCTGTATGACCCAATTTAATTTTTTTGATCCAATATTTCCTTTATTTTTTAAAGGTGTTGTGTTATAAAAGTTTCACCTACAGAATCGTTTCAATTGAGACAGACATTAAGCCATGGTTTCTGTTTATGCTAACTAAAATTTAGATGATTTTTTCTACAATTTTGAAACATAATTATATTCTAGACATCTAGATATATAATTTGCTTAGCATTTTTTGTCCTTCCAGAGCTTTCTGAAGCTTCCAAACGACGTAGAAAATTGAAATTTGGCTTAATTATAAAATTTTTTGTTTAACAAATCCTAATGGAGCCATATTTTGAAATTGTTATCAGGGAGCGGATATAAGAGGATTTATGTGTCTTTTTCTAATAATTTTTTTCTCTTTCCAGAGCTTTCTAAAGCTCCCAGAAGACATAGAAAATTAAAATTAAGCTTAATTATAACTCTATTCGTCCTACAAATCCTAACGGAGCCAGAATTTGAAATCTCTATCAGGGAGCGAAAATACGTGGATCTATATATATGGATTTAAATATATCTTTCCTAAGCAATGTTTCCTTTCCAGAACTTTCTGAAGCTCCCAGACGACGTAAGAAACTAAAAATCGGCATACTTATAAAACTATTCGTTCAACAAATTCTAACAGTGCCAGATATTTCTATCAGGGACCAAAAAGTTGCTATACTTATTGTTTGCTCTCCAAATCCTATAAAAAACTGATTCTGTATTTCGGCCAGGGAGCGCATTTACGACGATTTTTTTTATTTTGAAAGGTTTACGAATTTAAAACTTTAATCAATATAATTCCAATAAATTTGAACGGCTTCAAATAATTGACTTCGATTAGGGAGAGGAAGGTGTCTAAATGTTGTTCATATTTTTTTTCTTTTATTATTATATTATTTTTCCTGACATTGTTATGCTTTTACGCTTGTATTTAATAAAAATAATAATTATAAGAATTGATTTTTTTAAGGAAATATAGTCTTTTGATATAAATATAAACTTCTAAAAAAAACGGTTAACCGGTTTTTTCTGAATTTCAAAAAGTGCAACCGGTTTTTTTAAAATACCAACTATTCGAACTATTCGAAAGCCGGTTTCTCAAAAAAGTCGAATAATCGATCACCCTAGAGTTGACGTATTACGTGCACTTTTCCTTTTCAATTTTGTTTTTATTTTTAATATATTTACATAAAATATCGTTGTCGTCTATGCTTTAGTGCTAAGCATAGATATTTATCGTAAAACTTTTTCCTGATCAACTGATTTAGTTGTGTCAAATTTCACGTCGTAATACAAACGGAATCATTTTTTTTATATAATTAGTAGTTTATGATTAGTATATCAAAAAAAAAAAAAAAATTGACACTTTTAATTTACTTACTTATTATGCTTGACAATTGTCGGTTTTTAATTAAAATGGGAAGAAAACGTAACCACATAATTCGTGAATTTTTTGATCGCGATGAAAATATTAATACAAATGTGTGCAAAATTTGTTCCTGCAAATTTAAAGGAGATAACACCACCAATTTAAAGAGACACGTAACAACAATTCATTTGGAACGATATGAAGAAGAAGCAAATAAAAGTGACTACGACAATCCCAGCGATGATTCTAAAAAAGTGAAGTTTTCTGTGGAAATATCAAAAAAGGATGTAACCAATGCATGTGTTGAGCTCGCAACAAAACATTCCTTGCCGTTTTCCTTTTTTGATACTGCAGCTTTTAAACTTTTTCAATACCAATTTTCCAAGGAGTAGGAATGCCTTCTGTCACCTCTTCTAATGTAAGTGAACTTATAAATATAAGATACTTGGAAATAAAGCAGCAAATAAAATCAATTTTAAAAAATCGAATGGTTTCGATAAAAATGGATTCAGCAACTCGATATGACAGATCCGTTTTGGGCATAAACTTACAACTTATAAATCAGAAAAAAATTTTGTGTTTTACGCTTGCAATAAATGAAATGCACGGTCCTCAAACTTCTGAGAATTTAAAGCAAATATTGCAAAACGTTTTAAACGATTTCGAAATACTGCCAAAACAAATATATTCAATAACTACCGATAATGGAAGAAATATGGTAAAAGTTATTAAATTATTAAATGATGCAACATTGGAGGAAGAGCAGGAAGAAACACAATTTCAACATGATGAAATGGTGAGTAAAATAAATCAAATGTTTTCACTGCACTATGGGAAATGTGATTATATATAAGATATTTTCCTTAATTATTGTTTAACATTTTTATGCAATATGTCCCATACTGCAATGTGTAGCCGCTTTTTGGATGGGAAGGAATAAATATAACGTCAGTGAAATGTGCAGCTCACACAGTTCAACTCGCAATTAAGGATTTTGTTTGCACAAAAACTGACATAATTGACAGAGCAAGGCAAGTAGTTAAAACCTTAAGGACCCCTAGTTTCCGGTAATTTTTTTGTTTAATTTTATAGTAATTTAATTGTCTAAAATTTCGCTTAATTTTTTTTAAAGCCACACGTTACAAATGCTTAATTTGGGAATAGATGTACCTACTAGGTGGAATTCATCATACATAATGTTAGAGAAATTACTAATATACAAAGAAATGTGTGCTGAAAACCTTAAGGAGCCCCTGTCACCAAACGAATGGGATGAAATAGAAAAACTTGTGGAAACACTGAAACCAGCATACGTTTTAACGATGAGTTTACAGGAAGAGCAACTTTTATTGGGAGACTTTTACAAAGCTTGGCTAACGTTAAAAGTGGTCTTAAAAAAAGAATCTGAAATATCTCCAATGGCTTGCAGTTTACTTAGCTATATAGAACGCAGGGAAACCGAAATAATTGATAATGACATTGTAATATCAGCGCTGTTTTTAGATCCACGTTTTCGTCGTACTTTGACATTGGAAAAAAAAGTCAAGAGCTAAACAACACCTCAAGCATCTTGCAAATCAAATGATACACTTAAAACAGGTTCGTTTTAATCATTTATAAGTTCATCAAGTACAATTCTTTTTAATGACAAATTATTTTTTAGCTTAGCAACAATTGTAATTCGACTTCTCCAGATATATCATTGCAATCAACACTAGATGTTCTAAATGATGACACGTCGAATTGTAGCATAACATCATTGCTCAGATCATCATTAAAAGAGCTAGAAGAAGAAACAGCATCGGAAGAAATTGAAGTTATAGCTTCAGCTGAAATACTAGCTGCTTACGCCGAAATTTACAATTTTAAGGCTGGCATCCTTGACGTTGAAGCGGATTTATTAGAGTTTTGGGAACAAAAGAAATTTCAATATCCATTTTTAAGAAAATTAGCATTTATTGTACATGCATGCGGCAACTCAAGTATCAGTCGAAAGAGCGTTTTCAGCTTGGAGACTTCTTTTAACTGACAAAAGGTGCAATTTAACAGACGAAGCTCTTTCTAGAACTCTTTTTGTAAAAATAAATAACTGTCACTATAACTAATATTAATAAAACAGTAAAATATAAAACTATTTTGAATAGTAAATACAAAAGTTCAACGCATTTTTCTCTTCAGCAGTTACCATTTCAGAACACTGTGGGATAGATTCATAGTTTTTGGGAAATAAATCTGTAACTATTATCTACTAGTTAGGTAATAAACTCAAATTTTATCTCTAAATAATTTTGCAGTTATTCAGAAATTAACAAGTCTAACTGCAAATAAACATATATGAATAAAGTAACGAATTAATTTATGCAAATCAGTTATTGAAGCTGCAGAGAATCAATAAAAAATTGTGTTTCTAAACACACTTTTATCTGTACCCATACTAATTTAGAATATGGTTTATATTTTATACATACATACATATTTATTTGAAATTTTTACTAAGAAATGCAAAAAATTGGAATTCGGCGGAATTTTTACCTTTCGTAGAGCTGTGCTAAAATGATTTATAAAAAAATAAAAGTTTCAAGCAACGTAAAATAATATATTTCTACAATAAATGTTATCAAGCAACGTAAAAAATATATATTGAAAAATAAAAATTATTAGCAACGGAAAATTTTTATTTTCAAAAATAACTATTATAAGGCAACGTAAAAAAAATATTTCAAAAATAAAAGTTATGAACAATAGAAAAAAATATATTTGAATAATAACTGTTATCAAGCAACGTAATAAAATATTTTTAAAAAATAAACGTTATAGAGCAATAGAAAAAAAAATTTTCTACAATAACTGTTATCAAATAACATAAAAAATATTTCTTATTTTGTACTCAACTTTTTTAATTTGAAATAAAATTTATTTATTAATATAATTAATTTTCTAATTGGTTTTCAGTTTTGTTTTGTAATATATTGACAGCTGTTAATAAAATATAAAGAAAAATTAAATATTTGTCTATAAAAGTAGAGAAATAAAATAAATTTAAGCAAATTTTCAAAAACTTTCAACTCATTGCATCTATTTAAGGAAAAGAAGTAATAATAATATCAATTATTCTAGTTATTAATATTACCATTTTGATGATTGGAGCAAAATCAATTAAAAATTAATTAATATTACAAATTTCGTAATTGAAGTCCGTTTTTACTTGTTTCTGTGTATTAATGAAAAAGTTGAAACCGATAGTAAAACGTTTCGATTGTATTCCAATACATCAATTTGGTTTTAGAGAAAACATAGCACCATAGAAAAAACTCACAGGCTTATAAATGTTATATCTAAGACGTTTGAAGAAAGGAAATATTGTTCTGCTCTCTTCATTGACGTTTCTCAAGCCTTCGATAAAGTATAGCAGGAAGGATTATTATTTAAAATTAAACAATATTTACCCACAAATACGTATAAGCTGCTAGAAAGCTATTTAACTCATCGCGAGGCAGACTTTATAAGCTCACTGCAGTCCATTGATGCAGGTGTACTGGGTCCCTTTTTATATTTAATATACACTTCTGATATGCCAACTAATAGTCGAACCCATATATCAACATTTGCAGATGACACAGCTATTCTAGGCGTTCACGGAAACCCCCAAGAAGCATCTAAACTCTTGCAAGATCATATACTCTTTCTAGAAAAATAGTTTGAAGCAATGGTGAATAAAAGTGAATGAACTGAAATGTATACACAGAAAAAATTATCACCGTCTTTTTTACAATTAACTCAGTTGTTTAATTTTGCATCAAAATTTAATAAATTTGTTCAAGAAAAAATAAAATAAAAAATAAATTTTGGTATGATTTTTTTTCCTATACGCATTTTTAATTCATTCAATCATCTACTTGATTGATTTAATTAATTCATTAATTGGGAATTTTTTTCTGTTTTGTATTTTTTATAGTTTTTAGTAATTGATATAATCATTTTGGTGAGAGGTGCAAATTTAAACAAGTTTATAATTGAATGAATTATTTTCATATATATTTGTTAATTGGTGACTTTTTTCTGTGTACATATTACATTCACATAACGAAGAGATTCGTGCCCCTCAATTCTGATAAATAATCAGATTATAATCCAACAAATAGAAGTAAAATATCTTGGTATGCATCTAGATCGATGTAGAAATCACATATAGATACAAAATTAATCCAAATGAAGTTGAAATCACTTCAGATTAACTGGCTAATTGGTAGAAATTCTAAATTAAATCTAGACTGTAAACTGTTGTTCTATAACTCAATTATAAAGCCAATATGGAGCTATGGAGTCCAACTATAAGGCACGGCCTCAGCTTCAAATGTTGAAAAATTCAAAGATTCCAAAATAAAATACTACGAATGATAACCGCAGCACCCTGTTATGTAAAAAAAATATAATATTCACAAGAACTTCAATGTTCCTATTGTCAAAGATGAAATAAGAAAACACGCAGAATTATATTTGAGGAAGTTTGAAATATATCCTAACCCACTTGCTCGAAACATAATAAGAAGCGATGGCTACAACCGTTTGAGAACTTCATTCAAAGGCTTTTGTTTAAATAGAATTAATTCTTTACTGAATTATTTCATAAATAGTTCATAAAATTTTTTGTTAATTAAAATCTTCTACAAAATTTCTAATTTTCTTTTATTCATTTTACAATATTTTGAATTGGATCAGTCAAAAGCATAATCCAAAAACACTATCTTGATAAGGCGAAAAATAGATAGAAAAATAGGCGAAACCTGGACAAATGTAGAGTCGCGAAGGAAACGTGGCCTACCTACAATGAGAAACGCTCAATGCAACTCATTAGCTACAAACGCAAAGACATCTCGAGACTTATAGGTCACTGGACGATCGGAAAACATGCAAGCAGATTTGGTCTCCCTTAAAATGAATACTGTCGCAGTTGTGGCAATCGCGAAAAGGAGAAAACAGTGCATTATCTTCTATGCGAATGCCCAGCCTTAAACGTAATCAGACATAAATTTCTGGGAAGGCACCAATTAGACAACCTCTGTGAGATATCCGACACTAGACTTAGTGACATTATTAAATATCTCAATGCTACTGGCTGGATCTAATTAATTTATGTTCTCATTTTTCTTTTATACATTTCCATCTCATTACAGACTCAATCCAACTCATTCACCTGACGAGTAGTGTGGTCTTATCAAAACGGAATCTAACGAGTCTAATTGATTGCCCGTAAGCTGTACGGGCTACCACGTAAATCATCCATCCATCCACAACTGAATATACAACAATATATTCAATATAAGACTGAAAATACAACCTTATATTTAAATATGCAATTCTATATTTAAACCAAATAAAATTCAAAATTTAACATCAAATCTCAAAACACGTTATCCGGTTATAACGGTCGTTCAAGTTAAACAGATGCATATGAATTGTCTTAAAATAAAAAAATTATTCCAAAATTTTTCATTAATATTTAATCCAAGATATTTTTAAAACTCTTTTTTATAAATTCAATATTTTTTTGGTGTAACTTTTACATGTGAAACGTACAAAAAGAAATGATATTCATGTAAGAGAAAAAAATAAAATAAATAAAATAAAAATACATCTGTATGTTATTTTAGTAGATCTATAAACACGTGACTAAATTATTGAATAAACATAACTACCAGTACATTCATACATATTTATTTGTATATATACTTATATACATACAACTAAAGGTACTTATATGTAACTGATAAGTAACTACTTGTATTTTTTTGTTTTGGGTGTAATGAAACTTTAGCATATTAAAACAAGATAGTAGGCCTACTTTCCTAGACTCGCAACACCTATCGGTTAAACCAATGTCTGTCTCTCTTGTCTACTGGTTTCTGTGCCTTGCAACTTGCACGATTTTGTTGTTGTCTCTTAGCAAAAAAAAAAATAGTTATATTGAAAATACCGCAGCTATAGACACACATTCATATACATATAAATGTAACTTGTTGTATTTATGTATAGAAAAATGTTGGTATATTTTGGTGTATGTCTCCATTAAAATATTTTTTTAACGGCTGATTTGTATAAATTATTATCAACAAAAGTGACCAAAATAGTAAAAAAAATTGTGTGTAAATATATAGAAGCACACGTTGCACAGTGGGTAGAATTCTACAATAATTTTGGATTAATATAATAAATATATCTAATACTCAGACTTTTGTTTTATATTGAGACTTTTATCTTTTGTTTATACTGAGAGTTTTGTTTTATAAACAGAATTTTGTCTTATACTCTTATATTAAAATTTTTTTCTTATACTTGTCTTATACTAAGATTTTGATTAAATACTTAGATTTTTATCTCACATTATTATCTTTAGACTTTTGCTTCGTATTATTTTGAAACTTTTTTTTTTTTTTTTATACTTAAACTTTTGTTTTTTTACTATTGCCCTACACTCAGTAATTTATTATATACCAAGATTTTTGCCTCAGTTTTGTCTTATTTTCTGGTTATCTCATACTCAAAGGTGTACATAATTTTATCGTCGCATAATCAGATTTGTGTCTCATATACACATGATTATTATATATGTAGACATTCATCGTATAAAAACATTCGTATTCTAAGACTTCTCTCTTATACTCTGTTTATTGTCTAATACTCAGATTTTTTCCTATTTATGATCATAATTTTGTCTTAGGCTCTAATTATCGCCTTATTTGAGCTTTTTCTCTTATGCTAAGACTTTTATTTTATGCTCAGAATATTGCGTTATACTCAAGGGATTGTCTTATACTCAGATTTTGATTAATAACTTATATTTTTGTCTCACATTTTTATTTTTGTATGTTATTGTTTTATCGTCGCATAATCAGTCTTGAGTCTTATACATACAGTTAAGGAAAAAACTCTACATACACCCTATGATTTTGAAATTTAAATGCATTGTTGATGAAAATATAAAAAATTTATATATCAATTATAGTTTGAATAATATTTAAGACTATCTGAAGAAAAAAAACCTAAAAAATATGAATAGCATAGAAGTTACTAGCATTAAACATAATAATTAACGCGAAAAAAGTCTACATACAGTGTGGTAGCTCCTAAAATGAAACAGAAAAATTGTAACAAAGAAAGGAAAAAACACGTTAGTTTTTCTAAATTGCTTCATTTTGCAAATCTTACTATCATTCAAGTGCAGAAAGTAATTATTAAAGCAAGCTTTCTTTGAATTTTATTCTTTGAAAATGGAAAATAGAAAAGAAATACAGCTTTCAGTTAGAAATTTAGTGGTAAAAATGCGTAGTGAAAATAAATTATATGGTGAATTTGGCAAAATATTAAAACCAAGTCGGTCGACTGTTCCAACCATTATTAGTAACTATGAAGGCACAAATAGTAGCGAAAATAAGCCACGATCGGGGAGACTTAGGAAGCTTTCAAGGCGCGATGTAAGCATTATCCTTAAAGAAGTTAACCAAGAACCAAAAATTAGTGCTCCTAAATTGGCGGAATACCTTGAAAGACATTATAGTGTTACTGTCACACCCAGAACAATAATAAACAACAGTTTTAGATGCAGAACGGCACGCAAAAAGCCATTAATTTCAGCAAAAAATCGTCAACTTCGCCTTGAATTTGTTAAAGCTCATTTAAATAAGGATATGAGTTTTTGGAAATCTGTTATATTCACCGACGAATGATTTGGAGAAAACCAAACATTGCCCTCGATCCAAAAAATATTATACCTATAGTGAAACATGGTGGAGGAAATGTTATGGTTTGAGGAGCTATGGCGTGATCGGGGGAGGGTCGTTTGGTTTTTGTCGAAAGTAATATGGACCGGTATTAATATAAGAACATATTGGAACAAAATCTAAAGGCGTCTGTTGAAAGCTTGGGCCTGGGAAATCAATGGATTATCCAGCAAGACAACGATCACAAGCATACTACGCACGTTGTTCGAGACTGGCTTCTATATCATGCGCCAAGACAGCTAAATTGACCACTCCAGTCACCAGATCTTAACCCCATTTAGTATATTTTGGAAAAATTGGTGCGAAAATATGACATCAGAAGTCGCAAAACTCTGAAAGCCGCTCTTAATCGTGCCTGGACCGAAATAATACCCGATATCACCGAGAATTTGGTTATGTCCTTGCCCCGCCGATTTTAAGCAGTAATTAATGCCCAAGGTGGTCCAACTAAATACTAATTTTTTTATTTCTTATTTGTTAATGTACAAAATTTTTAATTAATATTTATATTTTCTGGCTATATGTTGACTTTTTTCTTATGAATTTTTTTATGTTTTTGTTATTTTTGTTATTGTTATGCTTATGAATGAGCACTTTGTTTTATAAATAAACTTATTTATTAATTCCTTACATAATGAAGTAATTTTATTTTATTTTTCTTTTCGAAAAGTCCTTAAAACGACAAAATCAAAGGGTTTATGTAGAGTTTTTTCCTTAACTGTAGATGGTTGTTTTATATGCAGAGCATAGTCCTACACCTTAACATTCATGTTCTAAAACTTTTCTCTTATACTCAGTCTATTGTCTAATACTCACACTTTTTCTTGTACTCAGACTATAGTGCAATACTACACTATTTATTTTATTATTTTTTTTTCATTAGGCAGGTGGAAATCTTTCATAAGATTCTCACGATTATAAATTAACCATGAGATATGTCGGATTCGTGCCGACTAAAACCACCTCCTTTGTCATTCGGCAACCCTGCGGAACTGTCTACAAAGATATTGCATCGCAGAGCAGAAAAGCCTTATGTAGGCTACATCTGGTATCTGAGATTTCCTCAGCTTCTCTTCCGTTGTAAGTTTTACATGATGCTTTTAATCCTTGAGGATATTGTATCCCAATTTTCTCTGTTATTGAGGATGATGTCAACGATATTCTGCGGATTCTGTTGGCTCTCGATTGCTTCTTCTGCTTTCTGTATATCGTGGCGAAAGCGTGGGCATTTGAACACGACGTGTTCTGGGTCTTCTACTTGGTTTGGGCAGTGAAGGCAATATGTAGAGATGTCTAACCCGAATCTGTGCAGGTAACTTCGGTAACCTCCATGGCCTGAAAGAAAATGCGTTAAGTGGTAATTGACTTCACCATGTCATCTGTTTAGCCATACATTTATTTGCGGGATTAGTTTAAAGGTCCACCTTCTTTTGCGGCTTTCTTCCCATCTGTTCTGCTACTGTCTTATAGAAGCTTCTCTTTCAAGTTTACGTACACGAGTGCCTATTTGATTTGGATCTCTTCTGATTTCTTCCAAGCGTTTGGCTTCGTCAGCCAAAATATCTACGGAAATCATTCCCTCTATGACATGGGTCGCTTCATCGGATGTTGTTCGGTAATAGCATCATACCCATAGCACCGATAACCTGTATACTGATTTTAGTTTCCTCGCTGCGGACTTTACTTTCAGGGCTCCTAACCATATGGGAACAGCGTAGAGTATAACTGAGCTGACCACTGTGGATATAAACTTCCGTATGGATTGCATTGGTCTACCTACAATCGACATCATTCTTTCAAGAACGGCTCTAATGTTTGCTTCCTTCTTAGTAGTATACTCGATATGTGTCCTAAAGTTAAGTCTGGTATCTATGAGAACTTCCAAATATTTGAGATGGGATTTTGATGTCACCTGATGATCTCCAACTGAAATTTTCATGCTCTCTCTTTTACGTCCACACTTTTCATCGAGTTTCTAATAATCCATACTACTTCATTTGAGATTGGCTCCACTTCATCCATATGTCTTGCTGAAACCGTAACTGCTATGTATCAGCAAAATTTATAATATTCGCCTCTTCTGGAATGTTAAGCTCTAGAAGATCATTGTACATTACATTCCACAATAGTAGACCAAGCACAGATCCTTGTGGAACTCCTGCAGTGACATTGTATGTTACGATACCTTCGTCCAATACCTAGATGTTTGTATTATACACAGTCATCTTATCTATAGCACTTTGTCTTATACAAAGTCTTTCATTTTATATCCAGACAATCTTATATTCAGATTTTTGTTTTATAATCTGGCTTTAGTCTCATATTTATATTATCGTCTTAAACTCAGACAATAGTCTAATACTAAAAATTTTGTCTTATACTACGACTTTTGTTATAAATACACTTTTGTCCTATACTTATGTATAAATTAGTCTTAAACACTGACTTTTTGTATAACACTTTAACTTTGGTCTTATACATTCCATATTTTTGTTTTGCTGGCTTTAGTCTTATAATCAGACAATATTACTACTTCTTTTTTCCTTAAACTTAATTAACATTTTTCTCTCTACAATCCACTGTGCTTTATAACAAAAACGAAAAAATCTATATTCGTTTTCTATTTTACCATAAAATAATTATGAATATTTTTTGTTTTAAATGTATTCTTTATGATCGGCATAAACAAATTGAAATCATCATAGTTAAGGCCAATGAAGAAGAAAAAACATTTTTATTATTATTATTTTTTTTCAAATTCAAAACTTACTATTCATTTATTTATTTCTCCATCTAATGAAGATGGATGGTAATCATGGTTACTTTTATTTTGTTCATTGTATTTAGTTAGAGCTTTGATTTTTTACCGAACGATTTATTTAATGACAAAAAAATTTTGTTTGATAATTCTGTTTAAATAATTTAACGTGCTAAGAAATTTAAACACTATATTTTTTTAGGTCAAACAAAAAAGAAATATTATTATTTTTGTTTTTGTATATAATTGATAACAAATTTTTGTTTTATTAATTGAACATTTCATTGATAAGAAGTCATCTGCTTGGAAAAATCTCCAGAATTTAATTGTGACGCAAAACCGTGGTAATAATTTTTAAAATTAATACTTTTTTTAATGAAGAAAGAAATAAAGAAATAACAAAGGATTGTCAATCATTATTTAATCTTAGAGATAAAATAAAATGTCATTGAAACTTATCTCCCAGGGGTATAAATAAAAAAACAACGTATACTAAATAATCACAAATATTATCCAAATAAAACGCACCCAAAAATTTATTCTACAAATATTAAAAAAAAAGAATCCAATAAAAATTGCTGTTAACTGTAGGCAGGAAATTTCCAGCTTTTTTGTTGAAAGGTGTTAAAGTGAGATAAAGATTCAATTTTAGCTATTTTTATATTAGAAAACATTTGCTGGAAATTAATCAGTTTTTATTTTAAGTATTTGTGTTCTTTAATTTTTTTACATGTGTAATTTTGTTATTTTACAAATTTGTATTTACTTTCAAACACATGTTTCCAGCGTTAAAACTGTAGTTGTTGTCTGTTTATTTATTAAAATGGGTTTTAGTTTTATCAAATTATCCTTTCATTATTATAGAGTTTTTTAATCTAATGAAGAGAGTGTTTGAATACTGAAAATGTAGACAGATGTAATTTTGATTGTATTTAATTAAAGAGAGTGTAAAAGAAATAAAATCCGTACTCAGAATACCATCGTGTATTCACATTAAGTACCTCATTTCATATTTAAAATAAAGTCGAATATACCACCAACTTCTTTCAATCTAAGACTATTGCTTTATACTAAATCTACCGTCTTATATTCAGACTAAGTTTTTGGACTCTTCTACTCAAATTACCAAATTCTATTATAGCTAAATTCATGTAATCAGACTTAAATCATATATACAAACTACCAATCACATAATTTTCAAATACTCAGGCTGTTGTTTAATACTTAGTATTTTATGTTATATCCAGATTTGTTGTCTTCTGTTTACAATAACTCTTATGATTAACTTTGGTCTTATATCAGGGTTATTAAAATTTTTTTCTTATACGCCATAAATACATACTTGCTAACATGTCTTATATACAATCTTTTGTTTTATACTCAGATTTTACTTTCAAGTTTAGTCTTTTATCTTATACTCAGAATTATGAAATTTGTCTTATACAGTAGCGAGCATAAAAAATGCAACGCTAGGCTATATGATTTTTGATCGTATTGATTAGGGCTAGAACGTCATTAAATTAGCCAATTTTATTGTGATTTTATTCTTTGCGGCCTTAGCCAACTATTGTATGTCATTTTGTTCCTAATTGTTACGCATACGAACAGTTAATAATATTTTTTTTTTTTAAATTTTTAAATTTAAGGGAGCAAAAAAAAAATGCAACTGCTAAAAAATCATCGGATTTTTTTAAATTTTGATAAAAATAATTATTGAAAAATTATGAAAACTATAATTTGGTAGTATTACCACTAATTACTACCAATACATATAAATTTAAGGTAATTCTAACTACAAAGGATATTAATAATATTAAGAAAACACTCTTTTATCCATACTTTTTAAGAATTTTCGAATATTTTTGAATAACATTCTGATAATGGCAGTGAAATAATATTAATATGTAGTTCTAATATGAAGATTCTTAAAAATTATCTTAAAGAAACAATATTGAAACGATCATGCCTGTAACAATTGATACAAGTCATTTAACAGTAGATATTCTATATTATCTGAATTACCACATTTCAAAGCTACTATTGCCAGCAATCGTTGATTTAATATGGTAACTGGATATCCTTCTAACAAAACACATATTATTTTCTTATATAAAACTATCACCTTTACTTTTAGAGGCATGTCCTTTATTATTTTTACGAGTACTGTATAATGGAAATAAGAGCCTATTACGATAACTTGAATTAATTTAACTCTAAACCCATATATTTCAATTTTAGACGGTCTAGGTAGACATACTTACTTAAATATTAATTTCCAATAGTAAACAAGTCCAATAGTCCAATTATCACGAAGGATGCACTTTTAATTTATCAACATATGAAGAGTTCAAAATAGGTATATTTCTTAACTGTTTTTCCTTGTGTTAGAATTTGTTCCAGGACCAAAATCAAGGGATATTTGAACATTATAGCGATACAGAGCATTCGATAATGTCATATCATTGCGAAAAAAATATTTTAAGCTGTTGATTCCATCTCAATAACGATCGAAAGTGGTTGCGTTATTTCGTTCGAAAGGTCATACTTAATTGTAAATTATGAAGTTAAGCTAAACTATCATAAATATTTGATCGCTTATTTATAGAAAATGTTTGTTGGTTTTAAAACAACTAACAAAATAAATAATTCCAAAAATATCAATCTCTATTGAAAAATGTCCAAAATAGTTCAGAAAAATATCAAAATTTAATGAAATTGAAATTTATTACAAATATTTATATTATTTGTAGATTTCATGTATCTTAGACAATATGCAACGATAAAAAATCATGTTTTTTAACAACACTATAGTTTCCAACCATTTCCAATACAAATTTTTATAAAAATTTTAAAAATCATGTTTATTTGTTTAGAGTTGCATTTTTTTTTTTGCTCGCTCACATTTTCAACTGCTTTTACTAAACGTTCAATAATTTTCGTTACGCACAAAAATATTCAACAAAATTATATGCAACAGGTATCTATTACCACAAATAATAAAATCACATTAGTACTATTACATTAGGACTTGCTATAAGCAAAATATATGCGAACAAAGATCATATCACATAGCGTTGCATTTTTAATGCTCGCTACTGTATTCGGGGTTTTATATACAATAATTTTATTTCTTATACTAAGACATTCATCATGTATTAATACTTTTATTTAATACTCAGGCTTTCTCTAGACGGAATATAATACATTTTTGATAGTTTTTATACTACGATATTTATCTTATAATACATATTTTTGTCTTATACTCAGGCTTTTGCTTTATATTTAGTATTTTGTCTTATAATCACACTTATATTTTTATATAGATATTTGTTATAATCAGAATGTAATATAATACTTAAACAGCCGTCTGATACCAAAATTTTAGCCTACATTTCTCATTTGTCTCAAACTCAAAGTTTATTTGTCTTATACTCAGAGTTTCCTGGTGTGTTTACTCTGAAATTTATCTTATATCAGTTTTCCCATATATAATAATTTGATTTCTTATATGTACTTTCATAATATATCACATTTTTATTAAATACACTCAGGTCTTCTCTAGTCGGACTATAGAACATTTCTGATATTTTGTGTCATACTTCGACTTTTGTCTTATAATCAAAATTTTGTCTTATTCTCAGGCTTTTATCTTATTTTAAGTATTTAATCTTATAATCAGAATTTTTTGAACTCACATGATATTTGACTTATAATTAAATTGTAATCTTATACTTAAACTTTTGTCTTATACTCAACCAATCCTCTAATTTTATGAAGATCGTTCCATAATTAAAAATAGCTCCCGTATAAACCCCTCTTCCGAAAATCACTTTAAAGTGCATAAATTCCATACGAATGTTAGTATCAAAATGAATGTTAGAAACAACATTGCAAAGTTTTATGAGAAGCGGTCCATAATTTACGATAGCTCCCATATAAACACACTTCCGGGAATGGCCCTAAAGTGCATAAAATCATATAGGTTTCAGTATCAACGCATTATTCTGTATTTGTATATTTTATTTTACATTTAATAAAAGTGTTGGTCTACAATTGGCCTCAGGTCTAATATAAGTCCCCTTCCCGAATTTTTATGCTCATATACAATGGTGTAAGGTATGTCTTCCTTTCTCGTTTTTTACTTTATTTCGAAGTTTTACCTTCTACTTCCAGCAAAAAAAAAAAAAAAAACGATCAAGAGCTTCCAAAAAAGAACATTTTCACAACTTCAAAAGTAGAACAGTAGAAAATTAAAATAATAAATTTTTAGCGGGAAAAAGGTTAATAATTTCAAAGAAAATTAAAATTTAACAAATTTTTAAGCATATTCATTACTATTTAATAAGGCTAAAGCGGAATTTTTGTTCAAACATTTTTTAAATTTTTTAAGGGAAGTATTTCAAAAGAAATGAACAAGAAGTATAAAAGAAGAACATCCTACCTATGACAACCATGGGTTAAAAAAAAAACTTCTGCAGCTCCTTTTCCTTCCTTCCAAGTACTTCCTTCCAATGACAACACAATGTTAAATTCATGACCTTTTCAGCTTATTTTCAGTTGCTTTTTTGCTGGGTTCATAACTTTGTATCATAATTGTCTCAACAGATTTCTGTCTTAAATTCAATATTCATCAAAAAATTCACTCTTTTATTCTCAGACTTTTGTTTAATATGTACTCTTTTACTCAGGATTTGACTAAATTTGGTATCATAATTATTTTATAAATAGATTTTCTTTTATACTTTGACTTTTGTTTCATATGCAGCATATTGTCTTATACTCAGACTTTTGCCTTATAGGCTCTTTGTCACTTACTAAAAATTTCGTCTTATACTCATACTTTAGTCTTATACTCATGGTTAAACATTTTCCTTATAGAATTGTAAAATACTTGCCTTTACTCATGATTTTGTCTTATATTCAATATTTATTTTATATTCAGATTTTTGTTTTCTTATTTAGAGATTAATGTTATACTCAGACTTTCGTCTTATATTCCATATTTTGCCTTATACCTAGATTTTTATCTTATACGAGAATTCAATACTCATTATTTTGTTTAATATTTGAAATTCCGTCTTATAATCAGCATCTTGTCTTATATTCAGAATTCTATTTTATATACAAAATAAACACTTATACTCAGACTATATAGAGATCTCCTAAAATCAATACAACTTTTAGATTTTAATAAAATTAAACAACACATACCAATTGACTTATTAAGAAAATTGTAAAATGTAAATATTTTAAAATGAATTATTTTTTAAAAAGAAAGGACGAAGTCCAGTTGCCAGTTCCGTATGTAAATTTATTTACAATTAATAAATAAAAAATAAAATTAATAAATACTCCGACTATCATCTTATGTCCATACGATAATTTTATACTCAAGTCATTTATTAAGTTTCGAAGTGTTTTAAATCTGTTTTAGTTATTTTCTGACTATTTTTTAAGTTTTACCAAATTCAAGTGTCTTCATTTTATTTTTCCCCCTCTTAAAATTGTATCTTATTTTACCTTGTTTTTCCTTTACTCTAAACATTTTTATTGATTTTTGTAGTCATTGTTATTTTTCCTTACTTTTTTTATTCTTTTATTTTATTCATGCCATTTGTGGATGCCCTCAGCCAGTCTCTGCCATCATTCAGTCATTTCTTATAGTTCCAACAATTTTCTATGATTTCATCTAGACATTCGTGGAGGGGCTCTTTTCTGTATTTCTACAGGGCTAAGCTTAAGGGGTGGTGTAATCATTCTTGTGGTGCGGGTTTAAAAGGCAGGTGCTTTATTTTAGTTTTTTGTTGATTTTTCCATGATACAAAAAAAAAAAACTTACTCTGATGAAAATCCATTTTTTGTTGCTGTTTTTTTAACAACAAATGTTGTTATTGCTGTCGTTTTAGCCCTCATTGCCATCGCGTTGAAAAAATGTAAAAAAAATCGTTTGTTTTGTACATTTTCCAACGACTACAGTATCCAAGCAACCAGCAGTATGTATATGAAATTCTCATTCACATGCTCATTCCTATTTCAGCAACTTAGTTGAAAATGTATCTACCACTAGATATTTATTCTGTATTATTTATAGTAGATTATTTGTTGTAATTTTTTTTTCTAAATTGGAGGTTCTTGTTTTATGTTCTCTTCTTATTTTATTTAACGATTTTGCGTCTGTTACTCTTGTATATTCACATTTAGGATACATTTTGCGTTGTAAAATTAAGAGATTTAAAGGAATTTATTCTTATTCTAAGACCTTTAAATCATAATTGTCTTATACTCAGATTTATTATCATATTGGGTCCTTTGTTTTATTTTGGAATTTGTATCATACTTGTTTTATACTCAAAATTTAATGTTATGCTCAATATTTTATCTTAAACTCCGACTTTTTTTTTCTTTTGCAGAAATTAACTGGCATTTTTGAAACTTCTAATGGATCATCGTAGAATTTCAGATATGTATGTATTTGTTTAGAATATTTTCGATTCATGCTTGTGAAAATTATATATTTGCATTACATATAATTCTTTTACAAAAATATCATCAAAATGAATTCATTCTTTTAGCCCACATGTTTTCATGTTGTTGATGATGTCGCTTGTAGTACCTATGTATGTATGTATGTATGTTTTTCTGTTGTTGGATTTGTTCTTGTTGTTGATGTTGTCGTCGTCGTTGTTGTTTTGTTATTGTTGCTATTTAGTATATTTGTATCCATGAATATATACTGTTCTCTCAATGATAAATTATTCAATGACTTTGCGTTATTGATTGAAATTCTTAGTTTTTTTGTACTTTTTAGTTTTTTAACATCATTTTTTTTTTTTTAATTTCATTTTTTATTTATTTGCCTTTTATAAGGGTGTGGGGATGGATAAATAAATAAAAGAATAAATACGTTGTTACTCATTCGTTTTCGTATTTAGATTGTTTAAATATAATGTTCTGTTTGTATTATTTGATGTATGTACCTCTAGACCTCATAGAATATTGAATATTTATTTGGCACAATAAATGTTTATTAAATGATTTAATTTGCAAATAATGAAAAGAAGAAAATTAAATAATATAATATAGATGAAAAATTAAATTTTGTCTTATAATCACTATTTTATTTTATACTCAATTCTTTTGGTTAACATTCAGACTTTTGTAATATATTTACACATTTATCATTGATTGTATATTATATTCAAAGACTTTTTAATTATGTTAAGATTTTTATTTTATACTCAGACCTTGGCTTGTATTAGAACTTTTGCCCTATACTCAGAATTTTATCTTATAATTAAGCTTTTATCATATGTTCCGACCTTTGCTTTTAACCTCGTCTTATACTCAGACATTTGCCTTATATTTAGTATTTTTCTTATACACAGATTTTTTGAAATACTCTGACTTTTTGACCACGTCATACTTATACTCAGACGTTAGTCTTATATTCATACATACACACAATTTTTGAGTTATACTCAAATTTTTGTATTATGTTTAGTATTTTTATTTAAATCATATTTTTATTTAGAAAAGGTGTTGTTTTAATAAATATCTTTTAATAAAAATAACCTCTTAATTAGAGACTTGAATAATAAAGTTCGATTCTTGCTTTATTCACAGACTAAAGTCTTATAATGACTATAACTTATTAAATAATTTCATATCTGAATTGTACAAAAATTTTGTCTTATACTTAGATGTTTGTCTTTTAAACTGAATGGATTTCCTTTTTACACTAGGAATTTTGTCTTTTAGACTTTAAATATTCACTCATGCACTCCTCGAAATATTTATAAGACCAAAATTGTTTTTTATATTTCTTTGGAACTAAAAGTTAAATCCAAAAAATATTTGGCACACATATGAAGACAACTATGGCACAATTTTCATATGTAAAAAAACTGGTTCCGTTACTTATGTGCAAAAATAACGTAACTTTTATGAGGCACTAATTTAAACATTCTAAAAATCAAAAATATTTAGAAAATGTCTTAATTTTTTGTTCGTATTATTAATGAAGGCTGAACATTAGATTACCCATAAAATGTATGGATTTTACAAAAGTTTTTATTTTGCTTGTTCCACCGGCAGTTTCTGGTAGATGGGGCTAAAAAAAATAATATGTGTGCAAAAATTGGGTCGATCGGTCGTAAACCGGCCAGTCGACTTTGACCTTTGTCCTAAAACAAGGCTTAAAAGTAACTAGTATCTTTATTGCGCTATAACTCTTTAATTTAACATTTTTCGATAAAATACTGTATAAGCTTTTTTATTCAGAATAAAATGCTGAAATTTTTGACATATAGGCAGAAGGAATAAAAAAATGGTTTATATGTCAAAATATTAACATGTCAACTTTTATAATTTTGGTTAATCGGCAACACCTAAATTTCGAATGACTGTTTAATTCGATAGCAATTTAAAAATACTCTCAAAATTTCATGCTACATCCTACATTTAGTACCAATATTTGTGTAATAATTAAAAAATTGATACCCCAAATTCAGATTTTGGTCCATCTACCCTAATATATTAAGCAAATGTGACAAAACGTATCGATTTATAAAAACTACAAATCCTGCTCTACAAAATAATAAAAACCGTTTCCAGCAGGCTAAGCCCATATTAAAACTAGGGCTTTTTTAAAAAAAGTTCCATGTAAAAATTTTTACTTTGATTGCTTATAACATCAGAACAAGTCGTAGTAAGCTAAAAAATTATATTGTTTATTCTGTATTTTATTCTGAATAAAAAAGCTTTTATAGTATTTTATCGGAAAATGTTAAATGAAAGAGTTATAGCGCAATAAAGATATTAGAAACTGCCGGTGTAGCAAGTAAAATCAAATATTTTGTATTCATGGGTAATCTACTGAACATACCCTAGAGGGAAAATAACTAACACAAAACAAGTCACGGGATTGTCCCTTAGTGATAGGCACCAGTTCTAGTTCTAACATTTGTATGAGCTTTGGCCTGGAGGGAGAAATTTACCCTTTTTAACTAGTTTTGGGATAGGTCACAGAATTAACCCAAAATGGCATGTTTAATATTGATTAATATAATATCAATTTTGTAAACATTTTGGAAATTGTTTTCTTTTTTTTTATAATTTTTTTATATTTTCACTTTATATATTTTTTTGTTAATATCGATGGCTGCACCCCGAATCGAACCCATGTAACTCTTAATTATCTTATGTTTTATAGTCTTAATCGCTAATCACTCAGCCACAGATTGTTATTGCGCGCGAGTTGCAAATTGTGCATTTAACAAGCAATTTAGAAATTAACTCTCATTGGTTCAACTGGAACTATGGTGAGTGTTTGCGATATTGAATAAATCAGAAAATATTTATCATATCATAATAAAAATTGGCCGGAAAAACTACCTTAGTTGTCTTCAAATGTGTGCCAAATATTTCAGACTGTTATTTTATTATTTGATTATTGATTTAAACTCAGATTTTAATGTTATATTAAAATTTCCATCTTTTAGACTTTCGTTTTATGCTCTGACTGGTCTTAAACACACGTTACCGTTTTATAATCAGGATACTGAATTACACTCAGGTTTTTATCTTATACTCAGACTACTAACTCAGGGTTTAGTATTACACTATGACTTCTTTTATATTTAGACTACCGTTCTACTCATTGACAACCATATTATTCTTAGACTTATAATTTTAACTCAGACTACCATAGTATACTCAGACTCTTTTACTCGGATTACATACATAGCACCATGGGCCAGAATCGAAGTTTTTTTTTTTTTGTTATGGAAATAAATATGTAACTTCTTATAGGTTTATTTTATATCCTAATGAAATTTTCGGCCATCATTTGAAAAATTAAAGTGTGGACAAATATAAGATTTTTATAAAACAAATTCCACAATTCCCAAAAAACCTACGAAAATCCCAAAAATTGAATTATTTGAATTTTGTGGATGAAGTCCAAATTTATTGAAGGTTTGCAAAAAACCATTGGTAAACTCTATGGAACACATTAAAGTTTTCGAAACTACATTTGGTTTACAGAACTAGCCTTTAGGTTTTTGGAATATGTTTTTCATTGGTTTTATCGAGAACTTTAAGAGGATTTAAAAATATTACCTTATTTGGAGTCCTAATAGCTCCACCCCTGAAGGGACCCGTCTTCCAAACTTAAAATTGTATACTTTTCAGATAAGACTGTGTGAAATTTTATGTAAATTTATTTAGCCAATTAGAAGTTATAGATTTATTTCTAAAAAATTTGGATTCTGCCCCATTGAGAATAGGTATACAAGGTTTTGGACTTATGCAACCAAAAATGGTTTCTAGGTTTATTTGGAATGCTGAGTTGGAAGTTCGTTTTTTAATTTACTCATTTTTTAAAAATTAATTTTAGTTTTCTAGGTATTAACAAAATAGTGATTCCATGTCAAAACGGACAGTAATCGGACTTGACATCTCCGGTAAAAACTATGACACTTTTGGAAAAAATTCTATAGTTTTTTTTATTTATAAAACGGTTTATTTATTATTATTATTATAAATTGGACATATCAAATCCTAAAATGCCTGTTGTCCGTTTTGATATGGAATTACTCAAAAATATTTTTTAATAAATATATCTGATCAGATTTAACAAACAATTTATTCAATAAATAAGTAATAAATCGGAATTAAATACTTGTTAAAAATCTTTCATATTATCTGCAATCTGATTAACATCCAACAGTAGAAGCTCATCACGCCTTCGTCCCAAAATTCTTGGTATTATTTCTCTAAATTTTATTACATTTTTTCTCCTTTCTCGCACTGGCAAAATTTTAAATTAAATATCGAATAAGGAAATTAAGACTTAAAAATATTCGAGCTACAATCTTGCAACAAACTCTAACATACATATATAAATTACTTGAAATGACAACTAATATTTATATAATTTAGTTTAATACTTTAGTTTAGTACATCAAGATAAAAAAAATCCAAAATGGAAATTGATTTGTTGTCTTTTGATAAGACTATATTAAAAATTCTTAATTTAATTTGCTTCTTCCTCAGTGGAAAGATAAAATCTTTTTATATTAAGAAATAAATTTTAAAGAACTATTTCTTATCAGCTTTTCAACCATTGAAGCCTTATAAATTAAAAGTCTAACCAATGTCCTACATTCGGTACCACAAAATAATTTTTTTCCTCGATTTTCTGTGCATATTGTATTAAAGGTTTGGTTTTTTTTTCTATGTTCTATTTTGAATTATACTGAAACAGTAGCCAATTTTCAATGTTATTCTCCTTTAGAATTAATTACCTTTCAAATTAAGAAGTCATGAAAAAAAAAATGTTTCTTTCGGAAAATAAACAGAATTTATAACCATATTTCCAGTTTTCCTTCTAAGAATAATATTTAGTAAAAATTGTAATACGTAATAAAATGTTCATAATTTGGCGCAATTAATGATAAGGAATCTCAAAACCAACTGACATGAGTAAATGTAAGTATGTATGTAGTTATATGTACATTGCCGCTGATTAATTTGGAAAATTCCTTTTAAAACGCAAATTCTCCTCTTTCACCATAAAAATCCCACAGTTATTTGTGTATGTACAATATTCATTTACCTTAACATCCTTCCTCCTTCTCTCTCTTCTAATCCAACACCCATTAACAACAAGAAATGAAGACACCAACAAAAACAACAACAACAAACGGGTCGATAATCATCCTGCTCTCTAAATAAAAACTATCTCTGCCCAATGTATCATCATGACAAGAAGAAAATGCGTTAAAAAGAGAGCAATATACATATGGAGAAAAATAACAAACTAATAAACAAAATCTCCTTTTTCATATACAGAGACAAACAAGAAAAACTTGTCATCTTCCAATGGCAGAGCTTCCTGTATGTATGCAACAGATTTATAAATTAACACTATGGGATTGGATGAAATTAAATAACAAAAACAAAAATAAGAAAAAAAGAACTAAAATAATACAGAAAAAGATTTCATCTCAGCAACAACAACATCCCCATCCGTAACATCCACATGACACACACACACATTATACTCTCAATACTCTAATCTCTGACATGTCCCTCTAAGAGGAATGCGGTAAGACCTCTATGGTCGAAATTCACCAATTGCAGACGGTAGATTTATCAGCGAGATTTATTTTTCTGTAGATATTGTTGTTGCTTTTTATATTTCTTTAGCATCACTAAAAGAGAGAGAGACAGAGTATTTAAAAAAAAAAAAAAAGTAAACAAAATTGTTTATGCCGACAGAGAGAGAGAAGACATCCAAAAATGTGTTTACAAAAGAGAACAAGAGAGAGAGAGAGTTTTAAAATTATAACTTTTTGTATACATGAGTATCTATGTGAAGTATCTATGTAAAAATGTCATAGTATTAGTACATAATAAAGCTAAAAAATGCTCTTTTTACACTTTTAATGAGTGTGAGAGTTTAAAACCTTAACAATTATTTTATAGCTGAGTATCTTGTGTTTTGTACTCGTAATTTGTTCGTCCAGATGAGTAATAATATCTTTTTTTTTTTTATTTAGTCGTATGCACATCTTTTTGGAGATAATGTTCACCTCACATATAAATTCGATACTCACAGTATTGTCGCTGCTTTCGACACATTACTATATACATTTATATGTACTAATGTATGTACAGACATAGGTGCGCGTATTTTACATACATAATTATGTATGTAAACATGTTGAACGTACTATTAGCGTACAATGTGTTGTTGTAGTATGTTCATTTGGGACTTAAATGAATGAATAATTTATATAGATATCGACCCAAAAACAAAAACACTCACATGCCATACAATTTTACATACTTGTATAAATAAATAAAATATTAGAAATAAATGATTATTAAGAATGAAGGTAATTCAATGGAAAGCTAAATGGAGATATGATTATCAATAAATATGATTTTTATTATGGTTTTAAAAATTGCTTATGACTATGTTCCAATGTTGAAATGTTTATATTTTCGAAAATCATTATATCTGAACTTTAAATTTCTGGAAAATTGTAGAGAAATTTTGCTATACTTTTAAATATATACTTAGTTAAACTCGATTATCTTGATTTTTCACTCATTCAACTCATTACATACCCTATAATCCAGATTGACTGCAGCTCTGTAATTTGGATTTAATATAAAAAATTATATTTTTTATTTTAATATAATACAAATTATGATGTACGATTTGATTGTAGTTGAGTTCATTCATTTTCAGTTATGTATTATTCGAAATTTTTATCAGTGAAAGAAGTACAAAGTTTACTTTTTTTTAGCTAAATTAAACATTTTTGGAAAACTTAAAATATTTAATGTTATTAGACGATAAATTTGGACTTAATGCTTTAAATGCTTTATATACTCGTATTAAAAAAATAATATATTTTAGTACTTTTTTTTTACAAAAGTGTACCAGAAAAAACATCGATAATCAGGATAATTCGATAATACGGATTGGGAGATGCAATCAATAATCCGGATTATCGATTTTATATTGTATATGTGTTCATTAAGGTGGGTCAAATTGTTTTGGTGACAAAAAAAAAAAAAAAAATTAAAAAAAAATTGATTTTTTTTTGAGATCCGGATATAGGAAGACCAATCAAATGATGGTACCCTGAAATAACTCCCAGCAAAAAAATTAAATAATTCCCATTTTTTTTTTCCAAACAAATTGGGTTTTTTTCATTATGAAATATCACCCAGTTGGTTGGAACTTATTTCATTTTGTATCATCGGAAGTTATTTCACAATGAAATAACTTTCAAATGAAATAATTCGCAATGAAATTCTACTACTTTTCAATACTCGATACTACTCAATATTTTTTCATTTGGGTACTCGATACAACTCGATACTTAACGGATTTTTTAATTTGAAATATAATTTTTAATAAATGTTATTTTATTTAAAATTAAAACAAATATATTAAATAATTACCATGAAATTTTGTAACTTTGTTTATATAAACGTACAAAATAAATAAAAACGTTAACTTTAAATTCAACTTTAATAAAAATCAATAATATTACTAACTATCTAGGAAATCGATTGCAGCAACCGAATATGTCGTTTCCTTATAACACCGTATTGTAAACTACAAACCAAATATTGGTCAAGGTAACATTATTTAGTACAATATAGTAGCTACAACTATTCTATAAAGGAAATTCGGTGAGAACAACTAAAAGTTTTTTGTTGCCAATTTTCGGTTTTAAATGCTACATAGAATTCGATCGTAATTACTGAAATTATTAGTGTGTGCAATTGTTTTTAAATGTGTGTTGATAGAACTGAATATATAATTGAGACCCTTAATATTATGAATAATTTTCAAAAACTTTAAAATTTGCCATTTATTATAAGCACTTATTTACATGCTTATTTATATAAAACTACATACTTACATACAAACATATGTTTTAAGTATATTGAATAAATTAATTAAAATAAGATATTGTTCTCAATTTCCATTTGCGAGGGATACAAATTATAATTCTGGTTCTTGATATTTATCTTTTGAATATTGTTATTGTCCATTGAAACTGTGGTCGGTCTAAGGTAAAACAAATATTGTTAATTATTAAAAAAAAGGAACACATTCAATGGAAATTAACCATTTTACTTTCCTGTGATTGATTAACATTTGTGCCATTTCTAGAGGTTGTTAATACATATTGATAATGCTACCACAGCTTAGTCTGGTACTGAGCATTTGCTATAGCTACAATTTATTTATTTGTTTAAATATTTTATTGTTTTAAAGATTTTTTGGTAGGGATGTAAACATTTTTAAACGTTTGCACACAAATTTTAATAAAAATAACTTATTTTTGAAATGTCAATACTTAAAATATCGATTGCAAACATCGAATTTAGTTTTCTCCGATCACAGAAAAAATTATTACGGTCTTTTTTTTTTTTCAATTAACATAGTTGTTTCATTTTGCATCGAAATTTAATAAATTTATTCAAGCAAAAGTGAAATAAAAATAAAATTTAACTATGCTTTTATATCCTGTATACATTTTTAATTCATCCAATCAACTACTTGATTCATTTAATTAATTTATTAATTGGCAATTTTTTTCTATTTTGTATTTTTTACAGCTTTAATACCCACCATCAAAAAGACGGGGGGTATATTGATTTTGTCATTCCGTGTGTAACATGTCGAAGGAATCATCTAAGACCCCACAAAGTATATATTTTCTGGGTTCTGGTTAGATTCTGAGTCGATCTAGCTATGTCCGTCCGTCTGTCCGTCTGTTGAAAGCAGGATAGGGCTGGAACGGGACAACGTAGGGGGACGAAATTTGGCACAAATATTTGTCTTATATAAGGTTTGTTTGGGATTGAAAATGGTTATGGGCTAAAAACTAAAAACACAGGGTGTCCGTTTTATACTTTTCTGTTGATATTTCTTCAACAAAAGCATGTACGACAACGAAATTTTGTACGTATAATTCGGGGATCAATATAAACTCGGAAACCAAAAATGGGCGTGGTCAATAATATTTTCTATTCAAACTATTTTTATTTAGCATATGCATTAGAATCTTATAAAAATAAATAAAAATTTAAGAAAAATTTTTGCAAAATTCCTAAAATTTTCATAAAGAACAATTTAATAGTATCTATGAAAATAATTAATTTTTTATGAAAAAAGTTTGGGAAAAAAAAGTCATGTACGATTTATAATATTTATGTACAAAATTTTTAAATATATGTACTTTTTTTCTGTGTATTGGTTTAGCTGAATAAATTTTCTTTTGTAATAAAATTAATTTAATTGTAGTAAAAGTTAAAATGTTTTAAGTATAAATTACTTGTTAGATTTTTATTTTTTTTAATAATTGTAATTAAATATCGGTTATATTTAAATTTTAAACATTTTTTTTTATTGCAACTGTTTTCCAACTAATTTATTTTCTGTGTGTGGTATTTAAAAATCCTGAGTTATTTCATAGTACCTCAAATGATGCGCTTTGATGAGTAGAATACAGGAAAAACAAAAAAATTTAAACTAATTTCTAAATTTAAATTCGTTCCCTAATAACAATTAAAAAATCTTAATATGTTGTAAGTAATATGTAAAAATCCATATGTTTAGCCAAAGAAAAAACTTAGATTTCTTTCCCGAAATAGATCATAAAAAATCGAAGTTTTGGGCTTGAGACTTTAGCCCTAGAGAACTTTTTAGTGCATTTCTGTAAATTTGTATGTCTCAACGGAAGCTATTTTTTTGCATGCAAAATTGAAGGTTTTTTCAGACACTTATTTCAAAATAACTCCGAAACTATTATGCAGATAATAATTATACTAGATTGACTTAAAGCTAAATTTATTCCGCATATTTTGATGTATCATTTATATAAATCCTGCACACTGTTCACGAGTTATAATGAAATATACTCGAATAATCGGCTTATTTAGGGAGAAATATTAGACACTCCCATAAAAAAATTTCTACTTGATGGAAAAAAACTGAAAGCAGATTCGTGTTTAGCATGTCGAAATCTATCTTGTCCACATATTATTATTATTATTATTATTATTATTATTATTATTATTACACAGAAAAAAATATTCCAAATAATTTTTTAATAAAATTATTAATTAACTTTATATTGGAATTCAATTATATGATTTATTAATATAATTAATTTTCTAATTGGTTTACAGTTTTGTTTTTTAATAAATTGGCAGCTGTTAATAAAATATAAAGAAAAATTAAATATTTGTCTATAAAAGTACAGAAATAAAATAAATTTAAGTAAATTTTCAAACATTTTCAGCTCATTGCAACTATTTAAGGAAAAGAGGTAATAATAATATCAATTATTCTAGTTATTAATATTATCATTCTGATGATTGGAGCAAAATCAATTAAAAATTAATTAATATTACAAATTTCGTAATTGAAGTCCATTTTTACTTTTTTCTGTGTATTATTTTGTAGGAGAACGGAAAATATTTTTATTTTTTTGGACCAGTGTTATTACAGAACAAGTAGCATGGATTACTTTGTAAACTTAGATTTTTTTTTATTCGAAAATTATGTAAAAATATCACTTATGTTCTTCTATTTTTATATAGCAAATTTGATATAAAATGGCATAAAATCGGGACAATAAATTTAACCCAAATCTTGTTGATAGTTGAAAACGGGACACTTCTGTCTAAACCAGGGACCGTAACAGATGAATTTTATCATAAAAGACCGAGATTAATAGTTATTTTGCAATTTTTATTTTTTATTTTTTATCAAAAATAACAGCTAATTTGTGATTTTTATTTTTTCGAGCAGAAATAAATGTTATTTTGTAATTTTTATGAATTTTTGTCCAAACAGATAAAAATCAAAAATTTAAAAAGCATAGCACTTTACGAAAGTCGACCTCTATTTAAAACAAATGTCAAATATTTGATTATAATATAACTGTTATTTACAGTCCCTGGTCTAAATGTATTTTGCTAAGACACATCGTGTGTTCAACACGATATTAACTATAATTGACATAAAAGGTGAAATGTCCAAAAAATTCGAAAGATACAATTTTTATGACTCAAAATAAATTGGCAATATCGGAATGCTCCATTACCTACATATATTACTAAATTTTTACTTTAAAATTTATTTAATAATTTTATTAAACTTTATACTAATAACCTATTTTTGATTTCATTCTTAATCATCCTCAGTTAAAACTTTAAAAATAATTAATCAAAAGGAAAAGTAAATAGATAACACACAATCTTCATTCATCTTTTATGTTACACTCAGTTTTCCAAACGAATTATTGATAAGAAAAATTCTTGAAATCATTTAATTAATAAAAAAAATTTCACCATTTTATTATAAAAATAATAACAATAACAAAATTTTTCAACAATACCTATCAACAGATCAAAGTTTAAATTATATAAAACTTGAATGGCATAAAAGTATACATATTACCCTATACAGGCATAATAATAATTTGAACTTTAAAATTTTTTATTTAACTAATAATTGTTTGGCCCTTTTATATAGTAGTCAAAAAATTGTATTACTGACCAATTTTCATAGAATCTTAGTATTTTAATTATCTTCATTTTTTAATTATACTAAACTTGGATGAGCTAAAATCTATCAATTTTATTTTAAGCGTCTTAACTTTGAATTGCCATTTTAATTTATTAATTAAAAAATATAAATTTTCTAAACTCTAGGTCATATAATTAACTCAGAAAGTAAATGTGAGTGAATTGCTATTTTCGTAAAAGCATAATACCTTACGCCAAAATTATAGTGTAGCTAATAATGAATGAAGACTTTATTTTTAGGAAATGTGATTAGAATGTTAGAATGATATAAAGAAATGATCGATAATCATACCCCAATGACGGTCGAATAACTAGTATCAGCATAATATTTTTTATTGTTTTATTTTCAACGTATCATTTAACAAAAAATATATGAAAATCATAGATCAGTAGTTAGTGAGCTTTTGACAAAGGAAGTTCAACAAGTTTATTTTTGTCATACATCTGTAAACAGTTGAAAGTTGCCCATGTCATATAAGAGTGGAGGGCGAATTTTCATGCAAGAACATGTTTTATCTCCATAATTTAAATACTTTATAAAGTAACTATCTAATTGAAACATACTCTTTTATAAAAAAAAGCATCGATTTGTTGGTGCATATTTTTGCATATTTAGTTGAAAATGAACTTTTTGTTTTATTTTACTTAATAGAGCATATTAATTGGCATATTTATACTCTACACCACCATAGGTGGGGAGGGTATTATGCGTTTGTGCTGATGTTTGAAACATCCAAAAATATTGGTCTAAGACCCACCTTAATTTTTACCAATCGGCTTAAAATCACTTTCTGAGTCGATTTAACGATGTCCGTCCGTCCGTCTGACTGTCTGTCCGTCCATGTAAACCTTGTAATCAAACTACAGGTCGCAATTTTGAACCAAAATTAATGAAATTTGGTACACAGGTTTCTTATAGTCCAGGGACGAAATTGGTTATGATCGGTCCATTATTTCACATAGCCCCGATACAAATGTCTTCCAGGAAAAGGGTTTAACGATCATAAATCCCTTAAATATAGCAATATTTTAATGTGCCGATTTTTAAAAAGATCACGATCCGATTTACACAAATAAATTTTATATGAACATAAATGATAGTGCCAAATTTTACAAAGATCGGTCCATAATTTACCATAGCTCCCACATAAGGCCCTCTTTCGGGAATCACCCAAAAGTGAATAAATTCATATAAATGTCAGCATCAACGTAATATTCTGTATTCGTATGTTTTATTTTACACTTATGAGTATCAGTCTACATTTGACTTCAAGTCTAATAAAAGACCCCTCCCCGAATTATAATGTACACAATGGTGTAGGGTATCATATGCTCGGACTTGGCCGACTATATCTTTTTCTCTCGTTTTATATTTTTAAAGGCATTTTAGAGGCATATTTTCAAGAAATGACTACATAAAAATCCGCCCCTTATTTATAATTAATTAACTTAGGGCAACTAAAATCTATATATATAAAAATTAATGTGTGTTTGTTTGTATGTATCTATGTATGTTTGAAGTCTATAGCCGCCTAAGCGGCTAAACCGATTTTCTTGAAATTTACTAAATAACTATTAAAAGTAGTATATCTCGGAAATTGGTAATACTAGAGTCCTCAAATTTTGCACGCACAACTTTGACACCTATATGAACATTCTGGAAAAAAATAGGCGAACTAGCAATAGGGGGTGTGGCACATCCCACGCCTAATATTGCTTGCCAACAGTGTTGCCAGGACTTGAGAAAAAAAGAAGCTAAATTTTACTTTAAAAAAGGTCAGAAAAGGCTAAATGTCCCAAAAAATAAAGCCAGAAAAAAGCTAATATATTGTCTTATTAAAAAACACATTTATTTGTTAGTTCTCATTAGTTTTTGGTATTTCTTGAAGATATATTAGTGAATTTATAAATTTGACATAAATAGTTCCTATGGATAATAAAGTTTTTTAAAAAATTATTATAATATTCTCCTAAAATGAAGCGCCGCAGGCCAAAATTTTTGCTATATAAAAAATTTAGATTTTTTGTGCGAATTAATAAATAAAAATGCTTCAATTTGTGATTTTTTCAAAATAAAATTTTGAAATTTTTAGCCTTTTTAAAGCTATGTTAAGAATCGAAAAAGGCTAGAGAAAAAGCTAGAAGCTAAAGCGAAAATTTTGAAGCTAAAAGCAAAATAAAAAGGCTAGATTTAGCCTTAAAAAGGCTAAACTGGCAACACTGCTTGCCAATACCAAATGCCGTAAATTTAGGAAACTATAACAGTTACATTTCCCAAATTTTGTACAATAAACTTAAGTGTCAATGTGAACATTTTGTGCAAAAATGGGCGGAAAAGAAATAGTGGGCGTGACATCTCTCATATAAAGTTAATACCAAAATTTTTATATCTGGGAAACTATAAAAGTTAGAGAGCTCAAATTTTGTACGACTAGCATTAGCTTCAATATGAATATTTTGGACAAAAATTGGTACACTAGCAATAGTGGGCGTGGCACCTCGCATATAAAGAAAATATTAAATTATCATATCTGAGAAAATATAACAGTTAGAGTTCTAAAATTTTGTAGGAGCCACTTTGGTATCAACATTAATATTTAAGAAAAATATGGGCGGACTAGAAGTAGGGGGCATGGTACCTCCCATATGAATTAAATGCAAAAATTCGTATATCTGGGAAACTATTGGAGTTGGAACGCTCAAATTTTGCACAAAGAATTTTGACATCCATGAAAACATTTGTCTAATGAATTAGCGGATTATGGGGGTATGGTCCCTCCCATAAAAATTAAATACAAAAATTAGTATATCTGGGAAATTATTAGAGCTTGAATTTTCAAATTTTGCACGGGAAACATCTATCTATCTATCTATCTATCTATCTATCTATCTATCTATCTATCTATCTATCTATCTATCTATCTATCTATCTATCTATCTATCTATCTATCTATCTATCTATCTATCTATCTATCTATCTATCTATCTATCTATCTATCTATCTATCTATCTATCTATCTATCTATCTATCTATCTATCTATCTATCTATCTATCTATCTATCTATCTATCTATCTATCTATCTATCTATCTATCTATCTATCTATCTATCTATCTATCTATCTATCTATCTATCTATCTATCTATCTATCTATCTATCTATCTATCTATCTATCTATCTATCTATCTATCTATCTATCTATCTATCTATCTATCTATCTATCTATCTATCTATCTATCTATCTATCTATCTATCTATCTATCTATCTATCTATCTATCTATCTATCTATCTATCTATCTATCTATCTATCTATCTATCTATCTATCTATCTATCTATCTATCTATCTATCTATCTATCTATCTATCTATCTATCTATCTATCTATCTATCTATCTATCTATCTATCTATCTATCTATCTATCTATCTATCTATCTATCTATCTATCTATCTATCTATCTATCTATCTATCTATCTATCTATCTATCTATCTATCTATCTATCTATCTATCTATCTATCTATCTATCTATCTATCTATCTATCTATCTATCTATCTATCTATCTATCTATCTATCTATCTATCTATCTATCTATCTATCTATCTATCTATCTATCTATCTATCTATCTATCTATCTATCTATCTATCTATCTATCTATCTATCTATCTATCTATCTATCTATCTATCTATCTATCTATCTATCTATCTATCTATCTATCTATCTATCTATCTATCTATCTATCTATCTATCTATCTATCTATCTATCTATCTATCTATCTATCTATCTATCTATCTATCTATCTATCTATCTATCTATCTATCTATCTATCTATCTATCTATCTATCTATCTATCTATCTATCTATCTATCTATCTATCTATCTATCTATCTATCTATCTATCTATCTATCTATCTATCTATCTATCTATCTATCTATCTATCTATCTATCTATCTATCTATCTATCTATCTATCTATCTATCTATCTATCTATCTATCTATCTATCTATCTATCTATCTATCTATCTATCTATCTATCTATCTATCTATCTATCTATCTATCTATCTATCTATCTATCTATCTATCTATCTATCTATCTATCTATCTATCTATCTATCTATCTATCTATCTATCTATCTATCTATCTATCTATCTATCTATCTATCTATCTATCTATCTATCTATCTATCTATCTATCTATCTATCTATCTATCTATCTATCTATCTATCTATCTATCTATCTATCTATCTATCTATCTATCTATCTATCTATCTATCTATCTATCTATCTATCTATCTATCTATCTATCTATCTATCTATCTATCTATCTATCTATCTATCTATCTATCTATCTATCTATCTATCTATCTATCTATCTATCTATCTATCTATCTATCTATCTATCTATCTATCTATCTATCTATCTATCTATCTATCTATCTATCTATCTATCTATCTATCTATCTATCTATCTATCTATCTATCTATCTATCTATCTATCTATCTATCTATCTATCTATCTATCTATCTATCTATCTATCTATCTATCTATCTATCTATCTATCTATCTATCTATCTATCTATCTATCTATCTATCTATCTATCTATCTATCTATCTATCTATCTATCTATCTATCTATCTATCTATCTATCTATCTATCTATCTATCTATCTATCTATCTATCTATCTATCTATCTATCTATCTATCTATCTATCTATCTATCTATCTATCTATCTATCTATCTATCTATCTATCTATCTATCTATCTATCTATCTATCTATCTATCTATCTATCTATCTATCTATCTATCTATCTATCTATCTATCTATCTATCTATCTATCTATCTATCTATCTATCTATCTATCTATCTATCTATCTATCTATCTATCTATCTATCTATCTATCTATCTATCTATCTATCTATCTATCTATCTATCTATCTATCTATCTATCTATCTATCTATCTATCTATCTATCTATCTATCTATCTATCTATCTATCTATCTATCTATCTATCTATCTATCTATCTATCTATCTATCTATCTATCTATCTATCTATCTATCTATCTATCTATCTATCTATCTATCTATCTATCTATCTATCTATCTATCTATCTATCTATCTATCTATCTATCTATCTATCTATCTATCTATCTATCTATCTATCTATCTATCTATCTATCTATCTATCTATCTATCTATCTATCTATCTATCTATCTATCTATCTATCTATCTATCTATCTATATATCTATCTATCTATCTATCTATCTATCTATCTATCTATCTATCTATCTATCTATCTATCTATCTATCTATCTATCTATCTATCTATCTATCTATCTATCTATCTATCTATCTATCTATCTATCTATCTATCTATCTATCTATCTATCTATCTATCTATCTATCTATCTATCTATCTATCTATCTATCTATCTATCTATCTATCTATCTATCTATCTATCTATATATCTATCTATATATCTATCTATCTATCTATCTATCTATCTATCTATCTATCTATCTATCTATCTATCTATCTATCTATCTATCTATCTATATATCTATCTAATTTTAAAGAAAAATGTTATATTTTAATTACTAAATAAATATATTTTTTTAATCCTTTAATTACTATGTATTTCATTTCGGGGGGTGGCGAAGCACACCGGGTATTAGCTAGTATGATATATAATAATTTAAACAAATTATCAAAGGTTTTACCTTTTTATCCCTTTTAAATAGTTTTATGACTTATAACTATTAACACATTTGCAAATGACATAAAAATATAAAAAAAAAAATAATAATTAAGAACCACAATTTCTTTTTTTTAATTCTGTGAATATATTTACTAATTTATGAAATATGAAACATGCATTAATTGAATTCTGAGCCTATCTAGTCATGTCCGTCCGTCCGTCTGTCTGCAATAAGCTAGATAGGAATCGGTTGGACTTTGGAAGACTAAATTTGGCTTAAATATTTATCTTAAAATTTGCTTAGTATTAAAAACACTATGTGACAATTTCCCCAAAAAAAGTTCACACATGAAAAAGTTACTATACATATGTATCAAACTAGAGCTCATGCGTAATAAAACTACTTACTCAGTTTTTCTCCTGGACATCGAAAAGTAGGCAACATTAAAAAAAAAAAATTATAAAATATTTACAAAATTATATGAACCGAATATGGATATCAAATGAAAGCTAAGAATCCTTGCAACATAACAAAAGATTTTTTTTAACGTTTCAGAACAAAATGTTAGGAAAAAATCCTTTATATAAAGTGTGTAATTAATTAATAAATATAATATTTATTACAGGATTAAATGTATCCAAGGGTTCGTAGCTCTTATTTAACATCTATATTAGGTCAATATAATCTTCGTAAGTATTTTATAATATTCTTAAAAATTGCACATCTTTCGAAAATTTTAAATCCTTTCGAGAGCAAATTTTACATCCTGGAGTAAAACTGCACCTAGAGAAAATTGAAATTTGATATACGTGTTGATAACAATACCATTCAGCGTCAATAGTGAATCCGCCCCGTATATATTCAAATTCAACATTTTGTGTTTAAAACATTAATAAAAATGGATACCAATTGGTATCAAGTTGACACCATTTTAATATTGAATTATTTAATTATATTATGTTTATTTTAAATTTTTAAATGAACGGTATCAAAGATAGCGTATTAGACATAGATAGAATATTAGACATAAAAAAAATCCCGACCTGATGGGAGAAAACTGAAAGCAGATTCGAGTTTAGCATGCGGAATTCCATCTAGTCTACATATTATGCGTTTGTGCTGATGTTTGTAACACCCAAAAATATTGGTCTAAGATACACCTTAATTTATACCAATCGGCTTAGAATCACTTTCTGAGTCGATTTAACGATGTCCGTCCGTCCGTCCGTCCGTCCGTCCGTCTGTCCGTCTGACCGTCTGTCCGTCCATGTAAACCTTGTAATCAAACTACAGGTCGCAATTTTGAACCAAAATTTATGAAATTTGGTACACAGGTTTCTTTTGGTCCAGGGACGAAGCCTATTGAAATTGGTTATGATCACCTAGCCTCCATACAAATGTCCTCCCGGAAAAGGGTTTAACGATCATAAATCCCTTAAATATAGCAATATTTTAATAAAATTTGGCACAAATAAGTTTCAAATAAGTATAAATAAGTGTGCCGATTTTTAAAAAGATCGGTCCATAATTACCCATAGCTCCCATATAAACCCCTTTTCAGAAAATCACTTTAACGACCATAAATCCTATTTAAATGTTTGTATCAAGTTAATATTAGATATAAAACACAAATAAGTTTTATATAAACATAAATGACAGTACCAAATGTTACAAAGATATTTGTATGTCTTTTTTACACTTATGAGTATCGGTCCACATTTGACTCCAAGTCTAATAAAAGACCCCTCCACGAATTATACTGTACACAATGGTGTAGGGTATCATATGGTCGGGCTTGACCGACTATATTTTTTTCTCTCGTTTTTTTTTTTTTTTGAAAGAGCACGAAAACAGTTTTTTTTTTTTTGTTGGCCAATGTATTTAGTTTTTATATCGTCTTGGTTTATGTTCTATCATAGACTTTTATAAAGTTTCTAGTTTGTTAGGTTAGCCATCTATATTCTCACTCACTTGGGCTCTGTTGGTCCCATTGTGTTACCCTGAGGAATCACATGAACTAGGTTCATGTGTCCATATCAAGGTTTGAGTCTAACCAACCTGACGCATATATAAAGGAATGGATCAGTTTGATATCAGTCCCAGACAGATCGGATAATACATGAATGTACGGAATGACGAAGCTGGACGTCTTAATATTCGTAAGAGAGGGACGGTGACAAAGAAGGTGCTTTAATTTTATTTTAATAGGTCTACAAAAAGTCTTAAACTTAAACAAAAGTCTTAAAGCTTTAATATAATTTTTAATAAGTAGTATCAAGTTAGTTTTGTATTAAGTTTTTTTATATTCTCAATTTAGCCTAAATCGTTCAACTTTATTATGGGCCATTATATAACCTTTAAATAGCTTAAATCTTGAGTCTTCAAAAAAACCTCAAATTGTAGGTCTATATGAAAAGTCAAGTTATCTTCAACCATGGACCTTAATATAGTCTCAAGTTATTTTATTTATTTATTATAAACAAATAAAATCAAGCATTTTGAAAGCGACTGTCTAATTTACGATTTTTAAAAATATTTTGTTTAAAGTTTAAACTTCTTTAAAACAATTTCTTAACATCAACTACCACACCATCATTAACACTTATGCTGATGTTATTTTGGACAAACCATACAATTTATTGCCAAAATGCGTCTGTTGCATATTTAAATGTCAATAACCTAAAACGAAATAAATGAAAAATTATAAATAAAAAATAAAAAAATAATAATTTAAACAAAAAAACAAAGTGAGACAATACTCATAAAATGATGATGAAGCACAAGAATAAAAAAATATATTTAATATCCGATGCATGATAACTAATAAATCCCCCCCACTCGTTCACTCTCTACCTCTCACACGATCCCAAAAAATACAAATACATACAAATAATGCACTTTTAAAAAAAAAAAAAAGCTAAACAAGAACAATAACGTTTTTATTTTATTTTGACTGTTAATCTGATTCGCAATTGAGGGTATAAATTTCACAATTTTTGGACTGAACGATTATTGACACCTGATGTCAAATGATTAGCAATCACTCCATTTATGAGTGATGATTATTACAAACATTTCTCATTTGATACTTAAAGAATTTTTGCAATATGATTTTTGCTAAAATGAACAAAAGAAAAATAAAAAATACAATAACAATAAATAAAACGAATAAAAATTTTAATTTTAAGATATTTTCAAGTGTAAAAAATGCCATAAAATGATATGCAGTGAATTTGATAAATGCTTATGGTTTTTAAATAATTCATTTTGCCCTAATTTTAGATTTTTGGTTTTCTTTTTTCTGTTGATTATTATGTGAGAAAATTCTTTGTGGATTTTTAATTTTAATTAAGAACAATAATTTAATTTTTAAATATGGATGGTTTCATATTACTTTTTAATTTTTTTTTTATTAAGAAATTTTAAGTTTAGCTTTTTTTAATAAAAATTTTGCTTAATTCAGGGAATAAATATTTATCTATACATCCGTCATGTGTATTTGTTTTTTAAATTTACGAAATGTTGTTTTTATTTAAACAAAAAAATAATTTTCAATGTAACGGTCAGTTGATTTTTTGCCTGACATCTTTGTGATGAGGTTTTTGGCTCTTATGTGTGTATGGAAAATGATGCCAAAACATAAATTACCAACCATGGATCAAACTGAAAAATTAACAACAACAAAAATATATGGAAATAACAACAACTACTGTGGACAACAAATTACATTTTCAAAACAAGAGACATGTTAACAATTTTGAAATCAAAGACAAAAAAACGAACAAAACAAAACAGATTTTAGCATGCCACACAGTGGCTCTTTGGAGCAAAAAATGTGGATTAAAATTTCTAAGGAGATAAAAGCTTCGGGCAAGATTTAATAAGTTTTAATTGTGAGGCTTTATATAGTTTAAAACAAGTTCCAGTCGTAGGTTTTTCATAGTTTTAGTTTTGCCGTAACTGTTGGATTTTATACAGTCTTCAATCCTTCAGATTGAAGCTAATATGATACTTGTATTTGTACAGTCTCAAACTATCCTTAATTATAGGTCTTTTATTAAGTCAAATTAGCCAATATCGTAAGCCTTTATATAGTCTCAATCGCAGGTTTACTTTATTCTAAAACTGATTTTAATCGTAGGACTTTTTTAACCTTTTTTTATTAACCACAATCCTAGATTTTTTATAATACCAAATATGACTCAATCATAGGTCATTACACAATGTCACAATAGTCTCAATTTTAGGTCTTTATATAGCTTATATAGTTGGTTCAACCCCCGGGTATTAAGTAGTCAAAAGCCTTTATTGTAGTTCTATATATTGTCCAATCGTGGATCCTTTTGTTAACGAAAATTGGAATCAATCTTTGGGGTTTATATTAATCTGAAATTAGTCCTCACTATAACTCTTTATATAGTCTCAAGTTATGTAACGAAGTTTTATGGTATTAAATGAATTTTGTTATTACATAAGTTTTATTATTTTTATCCGGATTATTTTATTTATGAACACCCTTATTGTTGATCTAAGAATTGAGATTTAATAATTCTCATTAAGTTTATATAATTATTCTCATAAGTAATGTAAGTTTGTATGGTATAGTTGCGATTCAATTTGCCAAAAAAAAACCTAAGACAGCTGATATTACGATATAACTTGCCTTATTACAAGACACTTGATATTGTAACATCAGTCACTGTTTCTCTGGTACTCGGATTAGGTCCGAGCGTCAGGGGGATACCTTTCCTGTTTCGGACACAGCAGCTTTGCCCCGTCTGTTTCGGCACTACAACTTCGGTAGTCAGTCTCGATACCACTGCTTCGGTTGTTAGTTTTGGCACCGTGGCTTCGGTCATCGGTTTTGGCACTGTTATACCCATTAGGTTAGGTCTGAAACTGTATCATTAAATCTGTATTCTTAAGATATCTTTAAGTATCATCAACGATCCTGCTTGCTGCATATACCCGAGGGAACTGAATCTTCAACTCTGCATCTACCAGTAAAATCGGAATTATCTGAGAAGTAACCGACTGAATCCCTACATATCATCATGCTGCTAGTAATTTATTTAACACAAAAGTATTAACTATAATTTAATGTTACCGATATCTGAAACCTTGAATTATAATTAACCACCAGAAAGAGTAAACCAATTGTGTTTTCACTTTAGGTTCGTGGATTCCGTAAGTCGACCCTGGATGTAACTAAACTACCCCAGCCGACGACAAAACCACGTTACAATTAGCCATAATCATTACCCTTTATATAGGCCTTAAATAGCCTCAATTACAGTATATAAAATTGTCACAAATTTACTTCATTAGTAGCATTTTATATAATCTCAAATTTGCCTCAATCATCTTTACACAGTCCTGATTTGGCATTAATATCAGGTGTTCAATTGTCTCAAATAAGCTTCAATCGTAGATCTTCATATAGTCGCAAGGTTACCTCAATCATAGGTCCTTACGTACTCTTAAAATGGCTGCGATCTCTTGGGTTTGCATACTCTTGAGTTTGTCTACATTCGAGGTCCAAATGAAGCTGTCGATATGTTTAAATTGTAGGTACATATTTTTATAGTCACAAATTAGCCATTATCGAAGATCTTTACATAGCCCTGATTAGGCCTCAATTTACGGGTTTTAAATATTCTCTAATTAGTATTAATTGTAGGACTTTATATAACCTAAAGCTAACTTTAAACGTAGGTTCTTGCATAGTCCAAAAATGGCAAAAGTCTCTCGGATTTGTTTAATCTTAAGTTAGTCTTCATCGTGGATCCTTTGATAAGTTTCAATTGTAGATCTTTATATAGTGTCATATAAGCCCATATAGAAATACGTACCACTGTGCCTCTTCATGTAAACAAATACATGCGACATCGGCACAACAATATTGAATTAAAGATTCGTAGCACGTTAATTCACCAGAAATGTTTGCAATGATTTCAAAGTATGTTTTTTTTTTTTTTTCTACAGGTCTCTAAAGTATTTCTTCACTTTGTTTCTGTTTTTTTTTTTTTTTTTTTCTTTTTGAACAATTTTTGTAGCTTTGCACACGCATGGGATTATTTCTGGAAGATCTCAAACTTTAAACATAATTTACATGTTAAAATCACCACTAAATAAGAAAAAAAAAAAAAAAAACAGATATTTTTGCCTGATGATCATACAGAATAAAGATGAGAAGAAAAAAAGCACAGCTTTTTAATCTAAATAAAACCACAATTTGTCTCATTTATCAGCTGCCTTTTTATGAAAAAAAAAATATTTTCTTTCTTCTACCACTTTTTTACTTCTACATTAAGTAGTAAATACAAAAACAAAAAAAAAAAAATCAACTTAAATTTATTTAAAAATTTAAAACCACAATTGTTTTATTTGGCCTTCTTGCCAAAGCCATTTTGTCAATCTTATTAACGTTTTTTCAACTTTATTTTAGATTTAACAATAAAAATCATGTATAAATAAGAAAACAAAAAAATTATAAACCTAAAACCCAAAATTATTATTATGCTGTCAAGTTATTTTTTATTTTTCTTTTGTACATTACTAACATGCCACTTAAACTATGACGATTACGACTACATGATGCTGCACTTGCATCATTTTATAAGTAATTTCAACATGAGTTTGTTATATTGAATGAAAATAAAAAAAATATAATTTTTTTATACAAAACAGATGTCGTTTTAAACAATTTTGTTTAACTACACAACAATGATGTTGATGATGCTTAATAATTGCATGTTTAGAGAATTAGGGTTGTTAGTTGTTTTTGTTGTTGTTAATGTTGCTGGCGACGTTGTTACCACACAACCATAACAAGCATTTACAACATTTAGTGTTTTTTTTCAATATATTATTGTTAATATACGCTACAGCAGGTTCTTTGGAACTTGGAACAAATGTGATATAATTAGTCAATATTAGATATCACTTTATGAAATTGTATTCCCTAGAGGAAAGATAACCGGTTAAAAACTAGTCAAGTGACAGGTTCTCAGGGATAGTGACCGGTTTCAGTTCCGGAATTTTATATGGGAGGAACCTGACACCTTTACAAGGGATTGTCATTGGTGGTGGCTAATTGGCATCTTAGAGCAGGTCTCAGGATATATTCAGAGTCGATTAATATAATAAGGAGTGCGTTCGAAAAAATCTTAACATATTTAATATTCAATAACTTGAAAATGGTTGATCTCAGAGTTTTCATTCTTTTTTTTTTGTTTAATTGATAATTTATTATAGATTACCGAAAAATATAACTTTTATAGTTCTAACCACTACTAATGAACTTGTGGACCATTTTTGGCAACCCTTCCGTTAGAGACTTGAACTTTTTTGGAACAGTGTGCACATATTCATTTTAAATCTTCGGTATGTCGGGACACCTTTTTTGCACAGAGATAACTGAGCTGCTTTTCTACCAGATGTGTTTGAAGTTCCTTTCAATATGCTTTCAATTTTCTGGCCTTCCCAATACCATGTGGTCCTCTTTTTTCTCTCCGAATCAGGTTTTATATCAATGGCCAAATTCTCTTGATACTGTTTAATAACATTAGAAACAGTTTGACGGCAGAAATTTAATTCTGTGGCCAATTATTTATAGGACCTATTTGAATTTTTTTAAATAATTTGTAGCAAGTACATCTTTTTTGTCAATCATTTTGATGAAAATCATTACAAATCAACATGGTTGTTATTAAAAAAAAATAACTGACGTATTTTTTCATGATAACTAGATCAAAAAAATTTCTTAATATTGATTCCGAAAAAAGTTATGAGGCAAAACGTGTGTTTAAATTTTATCGATCGCACTCCTTAAAAATTAAAAAAAACATTATTTTTAATTTAGTTTTTATTTATTTATTTTTGCACCAAAAATCGACGTAAATGCCTTCGGTGACTGAAATGTAAAATCAGTTTACGACCTCAAAAAGAAAAAAAAAATACAGTAACAAAATCTCCGCTCACTGATAGAAACATCTGGTTCCGATATAATTTGGGGTAAAATTTTGAAAAATGCTTAGATAAAGACACATAAATCCAATTATCTCCGTTCCCTGATAGAAATTTCAAATTCCTGACTCCGTTAGAATTTATTGAACGAAAAGTTTTGTAAGTTATCAAAATTTTAATTTTCTACGTTATTTGGAAGCTTCAAAAACCTCCGAAAAGAGAAAAAAAAATAATTAGCAGATTATATATAGAAGATAATCTACAGAAGACTTTGAAGGATATCCAGGGAAAAGACAATTCTATAGACCAGCGTTAAGAAACTGAATTACTTTCTGATCTCACTGAAAAAAAAATCATCTTCCATATCCTTGAGATAAAATTTCATATAAGTGGCATCTCTTTATTGAGAGAAATACCGAGTTTGCTGTTGTTTCTATCCAGTTTGTGATATTAGTTCAACAAACTGTAGCGCGATTCTGTAAATTTTAACGATTCGAAAATCGAGAAATATGTCGATTTTGTTGTTTGCAGTAACGATTATATGATTCCTTATGTATATTTAAACAAAAGTAGACAATTTTTGTTTTCGTGTGGCATCTCTGTCAAAATAAAAAGAAGACTTAAATAGGAGTAGAAATAAAAAGAATTTGGGAATTATTTGTAAATTGTGCACATATGTACTTATTGCTTTTGTATATTAAACATGTTTTTCAGTAGATAAAATAAAAAACATTAAAAATTTTGTGGTTTAATAAAAAAGCTAAATATATAATTTTGTTGTTTCATTTTATAAACAATTCGATTATCGTCAAAAAAGTTACTGAATTACACTACTGATCAGCCAAATATGTTTAATTTATATATATACGCGTAAAGTTAACTGTTTAAATATCCCTGTTGTTTACGCAAAAACAGTGGCAATTGCGGTGTTTTATAGCAAAAATGAAGTTGCTATTATTATTAGCCATCAGTTGCTTATTTGGGATTCTAGCTAAGTTGATGAAAACCCAACGAGAAGAACTGTAAAACACTGAACTGTTCCAGTTCGTTTAGCCCCTGTGAGAAATAACCAAGCCCTCAAATCACTCTTGCGAAATGTCCATTAAAGAATTAGATGTGCAGCGTGTACATCCATAATTTTAACAAGCAGTTTTAGCCGAAATAAATTGCTTTTATCATTTGGAAGATCTATTGGTTTTGTATAACTTTGAACCCATAATGAATCTACCCTACGGATGTATTATGACAGAATTCTTTAGGATTGAATTTGTTAGAAATCCAACAATTTCAGGAAAAACATTGGTATATCTACGTTTAATTGACTCAAATTTGGTTATCAAACGTTGAATAGTCGACAACACAGGGGTTGTATCGTCGACTATAAATTTTCATAATCTATAACATTGATTGTAAAAAAGAGAGGAGATAAAATTTGAATGTTTTGATGTGTCATCTTTTGTATGCTCTTTATTGCAAATGTGGTTGCTGTATCTTGTTGAAAGCTATGCTAGCTTAGTAATTCTTATTTTGTACGGCCGTTTTTTTAACGTGTTTTGTAAGGGAAAATCCTCGCAAGCACTCCGCCTCTGAGGTCTATGAGTTCCGAACGCTGAAATATACTCTTCACTTTATAGCCAAAGTTTCTGAACTCTAAGTTGGCATAAATATTGAACCTGAAATATTCAAACCTTCTGGCTTTTTTATATTTTAATTTGAGACTTAATCCCTAAAGGAATTGTCCATGACATGACAATTGAGTATGTTGCCTTTAGACCTGAATAAGGAATCATAACTTTAACAGATAAGAAGATTTACACAAAGAACCAATAAATAAATAATAAGCTAATAACTGACTGGTGGCTTAACACTTGTTCGGTTCCATCTTTCTGACATTTTCAACAAGCTGAATAGAGTTAATACGGAAAAAAACAGTGCTATTGTAAATACACAGGAAAAAATATTTCAAATTATTTTTTAATAAAATTATTAGCTAACATTATACTGGAATTTAATTATATTTTTTATTAAAATCATTAATTTTCTAATAAATAAATTGAGAGCTATTAATAAAATATAAAGAAAAATTAAAAATTTGTCTATAAAAATATAGAAATAAAAAAAATTTAAGTCAATTTCCAACAATTATTGGCTCATTATACATATTTTAAAAAGAAATAATAATATCAATTATTCTAGTTATTAATATTATCATTTTGATGATTGGAGCAAAATCAATTAAAAATTAATTAATATAAGCAATTTCGTAATTAAAGTCCATTTTTACTTTTTTCTGTATAAGTATATTAGTTATTTATAGAAAGTCTATTATCCTTAAAACTACTGTAATCTTCATATACATATAGTATTCCTTTCTATTCTATGTATCTAACTGAACCCAATACATCAGTCCGTCAGTCATGATTACAGTAACACCAATAGTATCCCAGCATTTGACCTTCGACGGAGCAATCACATTACCATTGAGGATTATAGTACCCCCAATCAAGAACTTAAGGCCTTTTATATTATTTAACATTTTATTAGAAGACGGGATTTCGATAACGCTAAAATACTGTTTACCGAAATAGTTCGAAATACGTATAATGCTAAAATACCATTACAGTTATTTCAATGGACTTCAAAGTTTCGAAGGATACATATTTTTATAAAAAAAAAAAAATCATTTTTTATTATATATTTTCCAATATAGAATCTTGTTCGTTTCTTTTAATAGAACGAATGCTCTAAAACTATTATATAGAGCACTCCCTAGTCGCCTAAGAAATAAAACTTTAATATATTCTACCACTATCACAACTCACTACAGTGATGACGATGATAGTGGTGGTAGTTGTAGACCTGCTGCTACTACTACTGCTTTTAATTTACAACAACAAAATCATTAACAGAAACAGCAGCAGCACTATGTTGCTATAGTAGCAACATCAGCTGTTTTATTTATTATTTTTTTATTATTTTGTTTCTTTCTACTTGACTAACAGAGTTCATTCTCCGTTTTGTTTTTTTTTTTTTACTAAAAACAAAATGTTGTTGTTGTCGTTGTACTGCTATTAACCACGTTAAGATCGTTTAATGACCCCATTCATTCTCTCTGCTTTGTGAGATCTGTCGTCTACCAACCGAATAAAAAAAAATATTCATAAAATAAAATAAAAACAGGTGTATTCTCATAAATACTTACTTAGTGACGAGTATAACCAATAAATAATCATAAATACTCGTGTGCTGTTGAAATGAAATAAACTTAAACTACCAATTTGTAACTTTATAAGAAGTATAATGAACTCTTTAATCAATAATTTTTCAGCTATAAAATTTAAAAGAAATATTGATTTTTATTTTGTATAAGAAGGGATAAAGTTATAGGGTAAAATTAGGGGTTGAGTGAAATGGATAACAGTAAGGAAACAATGAATATTTTAGAAATTAAAGTAAATTTGGTAATACGCATTTGTGTACAAAAATGATAATAATTTCTCTCCAATGATAATAACCTAGCAAAAACTTTTTGGTAATGACAACTACTTGTTAAAGTACTTTCTTGGAAAGGAGGCGTCATTATTATTTGCATTCTCTACATTACATTAAGTACTCAGTAGTATAATAGCACAGTAAGTTACAATCACTAGAGCGCAGGATTAGCAACCAGTTTTTTTTTAACAAAATATCTAAAAATATATTTTATGCTAAAACAAGTTTTGGAAGTTTAAAAATTAAGTGCGGGATGGTGTACTGAGTAAGACGTTAGTCATTAAAAAGGAATAGTTAATTGGCCCCAAGATCAAATCTCGCTGACGGGAAAATTTTTTCGTTTTATTTTTTTATTTTTATTTTCTAGAGTCTAAAAATAACTACATGAATTCGTGGAAAACTCGAACAAAAGTAACTAGTTATTGAGATAAAAAATAAGTAGTTTATTTTTGTTTCCAATTATACCTGCTAGCTTACCAGGAAAGCAAAGTTTTTGCTGGAAAAACACTAAATTGTAGATAAATACTAATAGCAGTATTTAGCTATATGTACTTTGAAGTACTACAGAAGTAGTTCAGTAACAACTTGCTTATACATTTTTTTTTTATTTCATTTAAAAGTCTTATATAACTATTATATTTATCCTTCATTAAAGCCTTTTTTGGACTATTATCTTTTAAAAAATGTTACAAAAACTACCACAAATATTTCTTCATTTTTTTCTGTCTATACCCCAAAAAAAATACTTGTGGCATGTGCTATGGAATTTCTTCTAATTTTCTTTATTGTTGTCAATTCTCACATTTATACATAACATTACAAATTTCCCTTTAGTTCATCTTCAAATTAAACCTTAATTATATCAAACAGAAAAACGAAAAAATTAGACAAAACAGACGTTTTACTTCATTAATCATGAGAAAACATTGTGTGAATGAAGGCACATGCCACAAGAAAAGACAATCGAATGAATATTTCAAATAATAGTTAAAGAAGTAAATGCACCCAACAACAAATTTGATACAGACAATTAAAACACCTGCCTACACCTGTGCCATCATGCAAAGAAATGATGCATGATTGTAATGATGATCATCGTTATTATCATCATTGCGATCATCTTTTTCTTCATTATTATATTGCTGTACTAGGTTTTAAATTTAGAAAAACGGCAGCTGTGCTTGAGTATTTAAGAGAGGAGAACGTCTGAAATAAAAGGGGGAGAGTTGAGTGACTTTTTAGGAATATTTGTATTAAGAATTCACACGCCCAACAAAATTGTATTGTTTTTTAATGTTTATTGGAAAATACAAACATAAAAAAACAATCTTTAATTAAGATTATTTGTCAAGAGAAAATATTTTTGTACTGCACGCGCCGCCACATTCTTAAATATTAGTGGAAGTATCGAGTATTGAAACACGTCGGTGTGCGTGGGATTTAAATTATTTATATAGCTTCAAATTGGCAGAAATGTTAAGGATTGATTTCTTCATATATGTATATATTGTGCGAATTTGGCAAATTTTTAAAAGTAGAATTGACAAAGAAGTTTTTGGCTAAGTTTTATTACTGTGTTTGACTTTAGTTATTATTTAGTTCTTTAATGGCTCTTTGTTACAAAGATCCCAATTAGTATATAAAATCATGAAAGGACTTGGTATGAATGTTTCTAGTGTTATTTCCCTCTTGAAGCAGTGAAATAAGCTTAATCTGACAAACGTTCATGGTAAAAAACACTGAATAGTTGTATTGAAGACACTGACGCCTTCTTCAAGATTGGGATAAAGTTCTTATTTTTCTTGCTTAGATACAAGATATCTTAGGGTCATATAAGATATTATATGACAGACAAATTTTGGCGAAAAGTATACAATTTTGAGCACTATCCATTTCCAAACTCATGTAGTACTTCCTCTGTAACTGCTAGACTATATTCTCCATATAAAAAATATGTATATGTCCAGGAGGTATTATTTATCTTAAGTTATATTACCTGCTTGCTATTATATTATAAATCTTATGCAATGATGGTATTAATCCTTTAACGAATACTGAAAATAGGGGTTTTTTTTTTCTTTATAAATAAGTAAATACAAATTTCCAAATATATAAAAATACATTTTAATTAATGCTTCGTTAGAGAATCTATAATAATCAAATAGTTAAAATAAAGATTATATCCTAAAACTTAATGCTACGTAAATTAACGCAGTTTTGCCGACCATCAGTAGTCATATCGTACTAGGAAGATCCAAAAGCATATAGAAATTAAATTTTTGGCTGTTTTTAAAAATCAGTGTTTAAAATTAACTCATTGGCCAATTTTAATGCGGAGCAGGGTTTGATTTTACTACTATATTTATCACATTTTGCAATAAATATTCATAGAAGAAATTTTAGTAGCAACAACATTACTTAAATAAAAATACTAAAAAAAACTATAGTTGTAATATCAAAACAAAGAAAATTTGCTAAAAAATTTTTGCAGCACAAGAGAAAAATTGTTCGTGTGCTATATGTATACGACAAAGTTATATGTACGAGACTAAAACATGAAGTACAGTGCACTCGCGAAAACGTGAACACTCGAAAGCGTGAACGACTCAGAAACGTGAACAATTTTTTTTTTTTTAATTTTTGGTGTTTATAAATTGGGAAAACCCCGAAATAGAATAAAATGTTTTTATTTCTAATCCTAGAAGCATATAATACCTGTTTTTGTTCGTTAAAAAAAAAGTTTTATATTTATGTTTACCAATCCAAAACGTGAACAGTCTCGAAAACGTGAACATCATTGGTAAAAATTAGTTCACGTTTCCGCGAGTCTACTATATTATTATTATTCGTTTTTTTTTTTTTTTTTTTTTTTTTTTTTTTTTTGATAAGCAATATTTTCTGTTTGCTGCTAAAAATTGCAAAGACGATTGATATTATTACTAAAAACAAAATTAATTTTAGTTGCCGTGTGTACACAGAAAAAATTATTACCGTCTTTTTTTCAATTAATTTATTTGTTTAATTTTGGAGCAAAATTTAATAAATATATTCAAGAAAAAATAAAATAAAAATAAATTTTAGTATGATTTTAACATTTTTAATTCATTCAATCATCTACTTGATTGATTTAATTAATTTATTAATTGGGAATTTTTTTCTGTTTTGTATTTTTTATAGTTTTTAGTAATTGATATAATCATTTTGGTTAGAGGTGCAAATTTAAACAAGTTTATAATTGAATGAATTATTTTCATATATATTTGTTAATTGGTGACTTTTTTCTGTGTAGTAAAAATTAAACAGTTTAATATTTATTGCATAGTCATAAGGAGAAGAAATTTGAATTAACCATGTTAGAGGGGTTTCTAAGTGACACTATCTATGAACTGCCCTTCCCTTTCTATAAAGTATCAGTTTTTCTCAGAGATTGGCTATCAGAATAATTTCCCTTCACTAACAAAGAGTGATAAAGATTGGTTTGGTTTTTTTGGTCCTAAAGGGGCCCCGAGTTCGATCATATCTATTAACGTCTATGTATTCCCATATGGTATGTCTGGTGTTTCGCGACTAATGTTCAAAAAGTTGGCAGGTGTAAGCTATTGATGTTGCAGAAGATTAGTCCAGAAAAGCTTTTTTTATTGCTTCTATTTACTGGATTTGTCCCTTATCGGTAGCGTACAGAGAAACCATCTGAGATAGAAATTAGTGAAACGTATTTTGGTAGTCCCATGGAGTTAATCCGCGACTAACTTCTCAATGTTCAATCATTGATTGATACCTAGGCTGTATTGCCAAACGTAGCGAAAATTGCCTTTTTGTAAGAACTTTTTTAATAAATTTCAAGTGTGGGGAAAAAGTGACAGATTTTGTAATTTATGCCAATTGTTGTGTTTTTTTTTTTTTTTTTTTTTTTTTTGTTAACATATTTTATATTTAAATTAAAATAAAAATATGTAATCATAAAATGTTTATATTCCATTTTATATACAATTTTCAAATTTTTCAATTTCAAATAATACCCTCCCCACCTATGGTGGTGTAGGGTATAAAAAAATAAAAAAATGTAATACAATATTTTGCATTATAAATTTTTTACTTTATAACTTCTAAACAAGTTTTTTTATGTTCATACCGCCAATCTTAGCATCTGAACTTTTGAAGTAAATAAACTTTAAACATATGACATCTGTGAGCAAGATAGACCGTATCCTAGATCCCTACTAACATTTATTGCTAAAATTTATCTTCACTATATATTAAAAATTTTCCAGCCCTTATTCTTCTTATGACTGGAAAATTTCCAAACTCTCAGAAAAATAGGGAAAGATCCAGTATACTTTAAATGCAATATTTCACTCAGTTTACCTTATCACAACAAAGTCTGCACGCTCCGATGAGAAAATAATATAAGAAAATAATTGTGTAGCCTTTTTTTAGAACTGTTTCTCACAGTCAACTTTAATCTATATAATACAAGTTCTTTAAGTGGCTCTGTTTATAGAAAATGCGCTTAGAACTATTTAGAAAAATCCCAGTTGTTCTAATTAACCCATTTAATAATGAAGGGTGTAAAATAATTATTTTAAGACTTTTTCAATATTTTATCTCTATTAAAAATCTATAAAATTTCTTTGTTCTATACAAAGATATTTTATGAAATATTACATAGCTTTCGCTCTAGTCAGCAAAAAAAATCTTCCATTAAACAAAAATAAGTGGACTTTTCACTTCTTTCACTTTTTTCTATCACGTATTATTATTTTCTATGATCATAACTAATATGACACTTGTATAACTAGAGAACGGTATCTTCAAGTTATCTTAACATTACATTTTTAACTGCTCAATATTTTTCGATTCGTCCAATTCCATATACATAGTTCATCTATTTTTGTTTAACATTCTTTGGATAACTGATCAGCAAAAATATTTTTTTGCCGACCAGTGTTTCAAAAAAAAAAAAAAAAAAAATAATAATAATTTTCATAGTTGCAATATCTATTTGCTATTTAATCAACAGGAAAAAGGCTATAAAGAAATAAGTATTTTAAACAAATTATTCAAATCATTTCATTAATTATAAACACCTGTTGTTTATAGATTAAGACAAATCAGCACTTACTCAACAATAATAACAAAATATATAAACATAATGTGATAAAACAAATATTTATAACAAAAACAAAGATACAATTTATATAAACAATAAATACTTTTTCTTAAAACAAAAACATTAAAAGAATAAATGATCTATATATAGAATTTAAGTATAAAACTTTTTACTAGTTGAAAGTATGAGATTATAGAAAAAGTTTTCTGAATGATTAATTTTATGAAAACATTCCTTTAAATTTCCTTCAACAAAAATTTGTTTATTTAATATTCATCATCATATAAAATCATTATCGTCATAACATCATATCAATCGTTTTGTTTTTCATTTCTTTTTTTTTTTTTTTGTGTTGACTCAAAATTTATAAAATGATGCATTTAATCGATCACTTTTATTTTTCATTTTGTTTATTTAATGACTTTTTTTACACGCAATTAAGTTTATATTTCTTTCTCTTTTTTTTGGTTTTTATTTACTTACACTTTTTTCGGCTCGGTTTTTTCATTTATATAATTTTTTTTTATTTATTTATTCTTTTTTTCATCTTTCTTGCTTAAATATCAAGCGATGATATTCAAACATCCACAGTGTGGATCATATTACCTTTTCAAACAAAGACTTAATGCTGGGAATTCTGAATTTATACAGACTCTTTTTTTTATAATTTTTTTTTTTTATTTTTTATTTTTTTAATCGTGTGTTTGTTTGGGTGCAACCATTTACTTTTGTAGCTATTTTTTTGTCTGTTTTTTGTTTTAACTTCTATAAAGTATGATGAGAAACTGTGAAACTTGAATAGATCCAGAGGTGGCTTAAAAAGGGGACCTTGTCTTTGAAATGAGCTTCGCTTATGTTAGAAGAATTTACTATCTTTAGATTCAAAATACAAATAGAGGGGAGCTTTATTACAACGAATTTTTATTTACAAAACTAAACTTTTATCATAAAAGTCATATAATAAAGTTATTATTATTTCTTTCTAGCAGAAATAAAAGTTATTTTGTGATTTTTATAACAAAACAAAATCATCAAAATAAAAATTAACAAAATTTAAAATTTCAGAAAATAACTTATATTTCTGCTTAAAAAATATAAATCGTAACATAACTGCTCGAAGAAATAAAAAAAAAAAATTAAAAATTTTTACAAGCGCGAATATATTCGGCCCGGCCGAATCTATATACCCACCATCAAAGTAGGCAGTAAAGTAGGCGGACCACGCCCACTTTTTGTTTCCGACTTTACATTGGTCCTTGAACTATGTGAACACAATTTCGTTGATTTTCACCATATATGGGAGGTAGGCGGACCACGCCCATTTTTGGTTTCCGAGTTTATGTCGATCCACCAAGTATACGTACAAAATTTCGTTGGTGTACGTGCTTTTATTGAAGAAATATCAGCAGAAAAGTATTTCACGGACACCCTGTGTATCTAGTTTTTAGCCCATAACTTTTTTGTTTATTAACCGATTTTGCCCATTTTCAATACCAAACAAACCTTATATAAGATAAATATTTGTGCCAAATTTCGTCTCCCTACGTTGCCCCGTTCGAGCTCTATCCTGCTTTCAACAGACGGACAGACAGACGGACAGACGGACGGACATAGCTAGATCGGCTCAGAATTCAACCAGGACCCAGAAAATATATGCTTTGTGGGGTCTTAAATGATTCCTTCGACATGTTGCACACGGAATAACAAAATCAATATACCCCCATCTTTTTGATGGTAGGTATAAAAAGCATATCCCTTTAAGAAAGTAGACTCCAAAAAGATCACAATATGTAATGTATTTTAAAAAGTTTTCCGACATTTGGTTGTTACAGCTTTTTTGTTTAAAAATTAATAAATACCAATTATTTTCTGTCACTGTTTTTGTTTTTAACAAAAATTTTATTAACAATTTATTCTTTAAACCAAAAGATAAAATTAAAAAAAGTGATAATCTGAGTTTCTTGAATATTTTAATAATTATAAAATTTTTTCAATACTGGCTTTTCCCGGTGCGCTTTGCTACCCCTTTGATGTGATAACTAATATTTTCTTTATATGGTGGACACTATTCGCTCTAATCGAAATTTAATACGAAAATTGCTCCTTCAACTTTTTAAGACTTTCACTGTAATACTCCTTAAGATATGCAAATATTTATATATTCTTTGTATGGGGGCTACCTCTCCCCCTGGACCTATCCGTGCTATTTCCATTTTATCAATTCGATATGATAAGCTTGATGTTCAAACGAAGTTTGAGGACTTTTACTATTATTAGTATATTCGTTCTTTAGATATACCATAATGAATATTTACTTTGTATGGGAAGCACCACTCCGCCTGCTCCGATCGGAAAATAAAATATCATATTTGAATTTTGAAACACACAGGATGGCGCTGTAAAAATTTTAAGAAAATCGGTGCAGCCTTTTGAGAGTTAAAAAAGTGAGCGTAAAATGTGTGAGTGACATCCAACCGAGATCTAACATAACCTATAACCACCACTGGCACTTTTACTATCTGTGTGTCAAATTTCGTGAAAAGCCGTTTAAACGTGATTGACGCACAAAAAAAACAAACAAACTTACACTTCAATTTTGTAATAAATATAAGGATAAAACATATTTTTAATGCTTTTTTTTTGCTTTCCTTTCACTTCAACTTATTAATATTTCCATAAAAAAAAAAATAATTCACATTCCTCCAAGTTTATCTTAAAACATTAATAAAAGAAATTGGTGAACAACTTATTTGTACTCTCAGCAACGCCTAACTGAAAGAGCGAAAGAATACGTGTGAACTTAGGCAGCACAATTGTACTATGAAATTGACATACCTATGTACATTAAATATGTATTGAGTCACCTTAATAGAAAGGTAATTTTATTTATTCGCATATGCTCCACCTTTGACCAGCCTTCAAGAGGGTAATTTCTGGTATATCATAATCCTTAACCCCTAATTCCTATGGGGATAAAGACCGTGGACCATTAAAATACTTAAATTCTTCTACTCTCAATCACCCTCGGAGGCAAGCAGGTTTTTACTCATTACTAGAGCCCTTTAAAAATGTATACTATAATGGAAAAAAAGTGACATTCGGTCAAGCCCGACCATATGATACCCTACACCATTGTACAGAATATTATATCGATACTAATATTCACATGTATGTATGCCCTTTTGGGTGATTCCCGAAATTGGGTCTGATATGGGAGCTATAGTAAATTGTGGACCGATCTTCGTTTATACACTACACCACCTATGATGGTGTAGGGTATAAACACCTTCACTTTCCGAATATTTCAGCACCAAATCCAGTAGCATTTCTCAAGGCATTATTGGTATATTTTATAAAGATGTATTGAACATACTATCACAAAGAGAAGACAAGGTACGATCTCTTCTCTTTCTGGAGACAATGAGTTTAAAGTTTTTTTTTTTCTTCGGAGTCCACTCCCATCTTAGTATTCTTACTATTATACAAGAAAAATCACTTTCCGCTTCATTATTTTTTAAACTGTTTAGCCCCCCCTTTGTAAGAAAAAAAATACATTGCCCGTCCCTGTTAAATATTTTGTTTATACTTAAGTGCGTTTAATGAAAATATTATCTGTAACTAAGCCGTTTCGAATTGTGACTACACATATAAGCTTTTATATCTTAATGATGCAAACAGATGCATTTTTAATAAACACACACCTCCTAAACAAAAATGCATATTTATAAATGTACTTAAATAAAAACGCATCAGTTTATTAAATTACAAAAAAAAAGTTTAATGCAAGCATAGCATATGAAAGAAAACTAAAGTTTATTAAATAAACACGCAGAAAAAAATTTTTGAGATACATATTTTTTACAGCATTTCATTTAAAACGACTGGGGGTATATCATTTTACCAAAAGGTATAAAATTAATTTTGCTAAACGGAATATATAATATTTTTTTTAATATAATTTACCGGTCTTTTTAATTTTTCACACATTTATTTTTAAATAAAGATTATTTGCCACTTTATGATAATTTTTTTTATTTAAAAGCAATTTTATAATCCAACTTTTAGTAAGTTATAAAAATGTATCTCATGGATTTATCTATGTTGAATAATATAAAGTTTTCTTACTAACTTCTTTTCATTCTGTGCCCTTTCCTTTCATCTTTGTTGTATTTTTGGGCAAAATTTAAAGCCATTGTAGTTACTAATTATCCCCGTTATTTTTAGCTTTAATTTTTTGTCTCAGCTACATCATTTCATTATAATATCCGTTTTTAGATATTTTTCTCTATATATTCATGCCATTATTCCATTTCTATATTTACTACTACATGCATATGTATTACGTATTCAGGTGTTTGAGTTTTTTTATATACTCGTATATATTTTTTTATTATTTTATCTTCTTTGTCATACATCCACTTTTTTAAAAGGAAGAAGCCTCACAAACGTTCTGCTTGACTTCCTTTTTTTAACGTCTTTTATGTTTGGTATAAGAAAAAAAATACTTTAAAAAAAACTCCAAAGTCAAATTAAGAACAGTCAGTAGCAAAATTTGCCTTTTCTTTATTGTCCCTCTAACTTTATTGCATGTGTTCATTCATTCTTTTGTTATTTTATCGGTCATTTTGTAATTAAGAGTATTTCAAAGTAATTTCTTAAAGAGAAAAAAATAAGAATAAAGAAACACCCCCATTAAGAAATTAAGATTCTTATCCATTTGAAAAGGTGTCAATGTGAGTCATCCATCATCAAGATGTAATGTTTTAGTAAACTTTATAATGAGTCTATATTTTATTTTTTTGAAAATGTCCATTTGCTAGTTTAGTCAATCTAAGGAAGGTCTACAGAAAATATGTGAATTTTAAGTCCAAAATTTTATTTTTTACGTTTAAGGAAAACTAAATACAAATCATGTATCCCTTTACATGTCACAATGTCTTCATGGCACAAAGAAAGTATCACGTGTCCATGGAAATTATTACACTTTAAAAAAAGAAAAAAAAAAATCAACGGACCACGCCCATTTTTTGTTTACTTGTTTACATTGGTCCTTAAACTATTTGTACAAAATTTCGTTGACTTTTCACCTTATATGGGAGGTGGGCGGACCATGCCCATTTTTGGCTTCCAAGTTTATATCGACCCTAGAACTTTTGTTTAAGAGATATTAGCAAAAAAGGTATGGAATTAAGCTACAACTTTTTTGTTTATTGACCGATTTGACATGTTACACACGGAATGACAAAATCAATATACCCCCCATCTTTTTGTTTGTGGGTATAAAAATACATAATGTCCGTAATATGCAATTTGTCATCTTATTCGTCAGACAAGCCGATATCTGAAATATATCAGAGTATACCCCAGGTCACAGTTTTCTGAATTAAAAATAAAATAAATACAAAATTTTGTAGAATTTACAAAAGTATGTATTTTTTCTATTACAAAAAGGCATAAAAGGCCATCAAACTTTTTTTGAAGGTTGAAGAAAATTTAGAAAAAATTATAACAATTAAATTTGAGGTTAAGTCGAAGAAATTTTAAATAATTAAAACTGTATTAAAAGTTTATTAAAAATTTAAAGAAATAAATTTAAGGTTATGTTGAAAAAAAATGGTTTCGGGAATAACTCGAAAAATTAACCACATAAAATTTTATTAAAAAATACAACATTTTAAAAATTAAATTTGAGGTTATAATGAATAAAATATTTTATAAGAAAAATGATTTTGTAAAATTATGTATATCATATAAATTACAAAAGAGAATAATCGACATCAGGATTATGTTAAAAAACTTATAATTTCAAAGACTATATGCTGGGAAAAGCATTTCGCAATATAGTTACCCTAACGATATTATTTTCACCGCAATAATATATTGTCATCGCAAACATCGTTATTGTTAAATATATTTCATTTTAAAAATAATTTTGTTTTAGCAATTATACTTTAGTTCTCAATTCATAGTTATATTGTTGGCACAACATGTTAAGCAATTTGTGCAAATAAAAATATTTTCATTACCTAAAAATATTATTGTGTTTGTAATTCTGAATTGACAACAAAATGTTTGTTTTGTATTGGCAACAATATACATAATTACTACTTAACAATAAATATATTTGTTATCTGTCGTATATGTGTTAAATTTAACTATAAATAAATATTTTACATTTGTGCTAAAAATAAAGAAAATTTTTGGCAAAATTCACAACTAAAATATTTACAAAAGTGTGAGATCGAGCAATTTTGAAATCACACAGGAATATTTCTCAATTTATGTTGCACAATTCATTGACGTACAAGATTTTGTATTGGTCACAATGTTATCAAGTAAGTAAAGTAAAACACAAAGTACACTGCGGGAAATTTGTGGCAATTGCACTAATGGAACGGTCCCTCAGTACCGCTTGAGTACCAATTGACACCTAACTAATCACCAAAGTTCCAGTTGAGAACTAGTTGACACCACCACACTCACTAAATATCAGTTCAGAGTCAGTTTCTAACAGACATGATAAGTGCGCAATTAGCAACTAGCGCGAAATAACAATCTATGGCTGAGTGGTTAGCGTTCAAGACTATAAAACGTAAAATGCGTCAGAAGAACGAGGGTTCGATTCAGGGTGCCGCCATCGACATTAACAAAAATTATAAAATAAAAATAAGTATAATTTAGTAAATTTATAAAAATAAAAAATGTTTAAAAAGTAAAGATTTTTTTTAAAATTTTTATGATATTAATCGACTCTGAACATGTCCTCTTGGACCAGTCCTGTGACCTGTTCTATGGGACTAATTAGCCACCTCCAATGACAACCCCATGTTAAAGTGATAGGTTCCTTCCATATAAAGTTCCGGAACTGGAACCGGTCACTAGCTCTGAGAACCTCTCACGTGACTAGTTTTGAACCGGTTCTCTTTTCTTTAGGGTATTATCTTATATCTTATTAAATTTTAGATGCCACGCAAAGTACTACAACTTCAGCAATATCAAGAGTCTTCCGTTGATTTAAGCCAATCAATTTGTACAAATCGGAATACTATCAAAAATTTAGAAACTTTGGATACCAATACAAATAAAACAATATTGGAGTCACCTTGTACGAATATTCAAGAAATTTCTGAGATGACGAAACTAATCTTAATTTCACCAACGAAAATTTCTCTGTTTCGTTACCAACCACAAGATATGTTTGCAGCTCAACAATATTTGTTTTTGCTATTCAACCATGTCATTGTGGTATACATGAATCAAGTACATATACAAAAAATATGGTTGCAGTTCAACCATATTTTTATTATGATTTAAAAATATGGTTGAACCATAATACAATTTATAATACAATTATATAGGCAACCATAATATGACAGTATTGGATTATGGTAGCTATTTACCATATTTTTCCTTTGCGTGTAATGGTTAAAAAAATGTTAAATTAAAAAAAGTTGTATTAAAATACAAATTTTTAAGAAATTTTTACTGCTTAATATTTCTACTTGCCTAGACAATTGAACGCAATAAAAATTTTGTTCAAAATTCTTGAATTTAAAAAACATATTTGATTTTTAATTTAAAAATTTTAAATAAGCAAAACATAATAAGACATCAGTAAAATTTTAAATTCTTTTTCCAAAATATTGCAAAATTTTAATTTTAAAACACAGAAAAAAATATATTCGGAAAAAATTTGAATAAAATTATTAATCAGAATTTTAAAATGATTTCAAATATTCTTATAATTATAAAATTTAATTAAAATCTAAGTAACACTTATTTTTATTAATATTTGATTAATTTATTAATTTGATTAATTTATTAATTGATACAATAAGAAAAATAAGTGAATGCTGATAAATTGTTTTAATTTTAGTAAATTTAAAATGAAAAAATTTGTTTAATAATTTAATTGAAATTTTTCCGAATATATTTTTTTCTATGTAGGTACATATTTGGAAAAATTAACAGCTTTCCAAAAATATAATATATTGCAATTTTAAAAAAAGTTAAAATTAAAAAAAAAATTAAAAATGTTTTAAACAAACAAATTAATGTGACTTATTTCATAAAATAGCAGCATTATAGTTTTCAAATCTTTAAACCATTGTATCTACAAAATATGTAATCGTTAACATACGTATTACATTTGTCTCCTCAAAAATAAACAAATTAGAAATTAAATAATCATTATCATTTTATAAACTATTGGACCAATAAACTTTCCAAACTATTAAGCATCTGTTTTAACAATATCACAAACTAAACTAAAATATATTGAAAAACATGGCTAAAATATACACAATGTCATGTCATCCATGTATCAAAACAAAAACTGACAACCATTTCCTCCCTTCCCATATTTCCAAAGAAAAACACATACACAACTAAATAGTTAATCACTCACACAGATTCAGTTAACTTAAATGCTAGTATTAACAATCAATTTCTAGTTTATTGCATTAACTAGAAATTACTGTAAAGTCTGTGCAAGCAACATCCAAAAAAGAAGAAGAAGAAAAAAAGAAATAAATAAAAACTAAATACAAAGTATCGGGAACAATATAACCGCAAGAGGTACCAACCAACCAGCCAGTTAATAATAATGAGAGGAACAATTGCTCCAGCAACACTAATATCGGTGATTCTATCTATCTGACTTGGCATAAAACACATAACAATGGTTGGTTTTGTTTAAAATATCAATTTTACTATAATTTTCCCTACTGCTGTTACTGCTGCTGCTGCTTGTAAAGATGATCATTATTTTGTTGCTGCTGCTACTTCAGATGATGATGTTTCTGTTTGGTCTTGTTTTATGTATTATTTTGTTGTTTTTGCTTTTACGGCCAGACCTTGAAACAGTTCAAAAACGTAAACGGTTCAGTGATCATTGAATCTACTACTACTTCTACTCTATTTTGAACTGTATGTTCGAATCCATCCATTGTAGTCACAGTTTGATATACGTCTACATACATAAAATTGCCAAGAGACATATTTTCATTAAACAAAATGGAAAAACTTACTTCATAATGATGCATGCATCCATCTCCATTTAAAATCATTTAGCCAGAAGCAGCAGTTAATGTTCATAGAGAGTTCTACACATAGTTGTTTTGTTTAGTTTATTCTTTAAACCAACTATTTATTTGGTTATTCATTCATTCATTCAGTTTTTTATTTTAGTCACTCATCCAGTAACCACTCATCCATACAATTTATCTCGTTTTGTGTAGCTTCATTCAGTCTTTTAGTTAAGACCATATTATGTGTTCAGGGCAACAGAGGAGGCAAGGAATGAGACTTATGTGAATGAGAAATGAAATTTAAAAATCGTCAAAGGCGTATGAATCTTAAGTCTTTTGAATGGAGGTGGATTTGTTTAAGTTTTTATGTGATCTTAGGATATATTTAATAGTACTTTATATAGTGCCAGATAGTTTTAATCGTAGGTTATTATATAGGCATAATTTAGATTAAATCGAAGGGGTTGATATAATTTCAGGTTAGCTGTATTCGAAGGTATGGATGTAGGATAGAAGGAGAGTATTCCCCGTAGGGTCACGTCTGACACCTCCAATTATCTTTAAGACGAAGTAATCATTTTAGTTGCACTAATTGATTGATTTATGTATTTTTTTTTCATCCATCCATTATATTAACAATTTACATTTCAATAAAGGTAGACGTAAACAATTTTTTTAATACTTTCCTAAATATAAATGCTGGTTTCCAAACTGATTTAAATTGTTTTTTAAATGGTGTAATGAAAACTTAATGGAATTAAACCTCAAAAAATGCAAACACATGGTTTATTATAGGCGTACTCCGAATGTATTTGTTTTTAATCCTGGTGATGTTGAGTTAAGTATATTTAATAGTTTCACTGATTTGGCAGTACTTTTTGATGTGAAATTAGCTTATAACTCACAATAAATAACTGCTAACAAAGCAAGTGTCGCTGGGCAAAAGAATTCAATGATTCTTTTGTCACCAGACTTCTATATGGCCAATATGGAATATGCATCCGTTATATGGGATTCTTAATGCCCAAAAGCAATTTTTGTTGTTTTGTCTTCATGGATTAAACTGGAATCCGAATATTCGCCTTCCATCGTACTTCAGTCGATTAGCTCTAATCAGTCTGTCGACGCTGTAGAAAAGTATAAGAACGGTTTCTAATATATCATTTATAATTGACCTACTTCAAGGAAAATTTCATTCTGAATTTCCTCTAGATAAAATTTCCATTAGTGTTCCTAATCAGATGTTGAGATCCTACCATCTGTTAACCATTACATTTCATAGATCAAATCTTGCTTACCTTGATCCGTTTTATAAAATCTGTTCAGAAGTTAATTAAGTTTCGCAGTTTTTGGTCGCTTTAGAAATTCATAAAAAACTTAACGTAATGGAGAAATAGGCAGAATTAAAAGAACTTAAGTTAAAGCCAACATATTGAAGTCTTTATCGCAAAATAAAACTTACAGATATCGGTTTACGGTTATGAGAAGACAGATTTTTAAACAGAAAAGTGGAGCATAGTTCCCTTTATATTAGAAAAGCATTAATCGATGTTGTTCGTAATTCTAGACCTAAATTATTTTGATTCTAAGGTCTCAACATTATCCAAACTTTGATTTAATCGTGTATATTTGTATTGTCTTTGATAAGCTTTACACCAGGGGTTCTCACAAGATATTCCTTCGCGACACACTTTTGACTTTGCTATTGTAGCGCGACCCACTACAACCTTGACCAGTTTAAAAACCATGTAAAATGTTATGTAAAGATAAAATAACTCGAAAATAATATTAATTGTAACATTGTATTTATTCCATGAGATCTTTAATATGAAAAATACGCAAAAAGGATAGTTTCACATAAGAATGAATATTGTTAAAAACTATTTTAATAGTTTAGACATGAGTTACATTTTAAAAAATCGTTTATTTTATAAGTAAAATCTTTTCAATATGGATTTGTACGCTTTTAATTATAAAGTCGTTTAACTAATTATACCCTACACCACCAAAGGTGGTTGGGGTATTATGTGTTTGTGCAGAAGTTGTAACGCAGAGAAAAAATCTTCGGACCCCCACCTTAAAGTATACCGTTCGACTCAGAATCACTTTCTGAGTCGATTTAACGATGTCCGTCCGTCCGTCCGTCCGTCTGGTCGGCTGGCTGGCTGGCTGGCTGGCTGGCTGGCTGTCCATGTAAAGCTTGTGCGCAAAGTACAGGTCGCAGTTTTGAAGATAATTTGATGAAATTTGGTACATATGCTTTTTTCAGCACAGGGACGAAGCCTATTGAATTTGGTTATGATCGGCCCATTATTTCACCTAGCCCCCATACAAATGTCCTCCCGGAATAGAGTTTTAACACTTATAAATGCCTTAAAAATAGGAATATTTTAATGAAATTTAGTACATATAAGTTTTATATCAGCAAAAATCCGTCTGCCAAATTTCATGAAGATCGGTCCATAACTGACCATAGCTCCCATATAAACTCATCTCCCGAAAATCACTAACGTGCATAAATCCCATACAAATGTTAGTATTATGTTAATATTTAACACAAGTAAGTTGTATATAAGTAAAAACAAAATTATGTAGATGGTAATGGTGTAGGGTATCATATAGTCGGGCTTGACCGACTATATCTTCTTCTCTCGTTTTCTTTTTATTTCTTTGCAAAACAAAACTTTTGTGTACTCAGCATTGAGAAGTCGCACCATTTGAGCAAATTTTAAAACCCCATAACACAGGATGTTATTCTATGGCTAAAATTTGGAAATAACATTAAACCGACTTTATAAGAAATTTCTTGGCATAATATATTTGCAAAAATAAAAGTAAGGTTTCATGTGAAAAATCGATAGTTTCATCAAAATGTTTTCTTTATATTGTATTATGGTACAACATCACTTTATTTATTGTTGCCTTTATAAATCATCCGAAACTGGGGCTTCTTCATTGGTTTTCATGTAGCTGATGCTAGTTGATTCTTAAAAGAACTCATTTTAGAAAAAATGTGTTTACTTTTGTCTTTAATTTGGGAGTGTTTTGTATAAAGATATATTTTCATTTTTAAATAGTTTCATCCTTTCATAGGAATTTTTATTTCAACATCTAACTAATATGTATTTACTTACATTGAAAAATAGTTTGTTCAGGAATATTTTTCAAAATCTCTTCGCGACCCCCCAAGAATGTGCTTACGGACCCCTTGTGGGTCGCGGACCCCCATTTGAGAACCGTTGCTTTACGCAAAAGTCCTCATATGCTTCCAGACAACTTTTTAAGGACTTATTAAGGTTTTAGAATCGGTGTCTATATACTTAGTTTAAGTTTAACTTCAATCGAATATCTTACTTTAATTTTACATCAGTTTCAATCATATTTATATAATCCTAAATTGGTCTTTATCGGGAGAGAAATTTCCATTTTTATAATTAAAGATGTAGAAAATAAATGTTTCATAGCTTCGATAACCTCCTAGAAATTATATCTTAGAGGGCAGAATTTACTGGATCTTGAAGTCATCTATTTTTGGATAACTTAAATAGCTTAAATCTATTTAAGATATTATTATAATCTAAAAACTTTAATGATTTCCTTGACAATTGTGTAGTTTTATTTTAAAATGCTATCAGGATATTAAACTTTATTACCTATATTATCATTAAACACTATTAACGTTTCCATTACTTTAAATATCTGATAATTATTATTTAAAAAGAAGTGTACGTACAATCCATGTGCAAGTTTTGTATATTTATTTGGCAGTTTCTTTCTTTCAACTTTTATTTTCTATTCCATTTTTTTTTTTTTTTTTTTTTTTTTTTTGTTTCTATATTTTATTATTTATCTCTTTTTTATTTTATTTAATGCTTCATCTTCATTTTATATTATTATATTATGTTTGTTATAAACAAAAAATATCAAGGGGGAATCTATGCTATACATTAACTACGGGAGTAAGTTTTGTCTTGTCTCATAATCGTTCAGCCGTTAAGACTTTAATTCGTGATGTTGTTACTGATGATGATGATCGTCATCATTAATAGTAAAATAATGATCATTATTATTTGTATGTTACTGGCTTTTAATAAATTATTTTATAGTGCGGATGGTGACGTTAAAATGAGATGCTTAAATTCTATTAAAGCCATTTAATTGTTGTTGGGATGTTAGCAGCAGTTCCGGATGGTTTATATTTTTCTAGAGAAAACGTAAATATACGCTTATTCACAAAAAGAGAAACAGAGTTTCAACAATGTGAAACTATTAATTTAATAGAAAAACTATGCTTTTAAGATCTAGCGACTAACATAGTTAATTTATAAAAAACAAAAACCAGCTTTAGAAAAAAAATTTACTACTATGTATTAATTGTTTTTGGAATAAATTCGCCCCGTTTTTCGGACTTTTACTTTAATATGTAATAAAAATGGAGAGACTGAATGACCTATCACTTATTGCTATTTAATTTTATTGAAAATAATAATAAAACATTTATATATAGGAAAACTCATAACGATCCCAGCAAAAACATTGGTTGCCATGTAATGAGTTAAGAAGCTAATATAAAAGCTTTACACTACTTACATATTAGATGAATAAGCCATAATATTAACACGGTGATGACATTAGAGGCAACTACTTATCTCATTACTTAGATATCATTACAAGAACTAATTACTTTTAAGTTGTTCAATAACTCATTGATTTTAAAGCATTACTGAAGTCATGATAGGTTAAAACAAGAGGAATAAGTTGCTACTAATAAGTAATGAAATTTTAGGATATAAAGAGCTGTTTTTTTAGTTTTAAACATGGATAGATTTTATAAATTTTAATTTCAAAAACTTAACAATAAGGAAATATTTAATATTTAAAAAACTATTTTAGATTAAAAACAAGCGCGAATTGCATTCGGCTTGACCGAATCTATATACCCACCATCAACTTTTTCAAATTTTACGTTATATGGGAGGGGCGGTAAAGTGGGCGGACCACGCCCATTTTGGTTTCCGAGTTTACATTGGTCCTTGAACTATTTGAACACAATTTCGTTGATTTTTACCTTATATGGGAGGTGGGCGGTAAAGTGGGCGGACCACGCTCATTTTTGGTTTCCGAGTTTATATTGATCCCTGAACTATACATACAAAATTTCGTTGTCGTACATGCTTTTGTTGAAGAAATATCAGCAGAAAAGTATGAAACGGAATCCCTGTGTTTTTAGTTTTTAGCCATAGCCATAACTTTTTTGTTTATTAACCGATTTTGCCCATTTTCAATCCCAAACAAACCTTATATAAGACAAATATTTGTGCCAAATTTCGTCCCCCCGTTCGAGCCCTATCCTGCTTTCAACAGACGGACAGACGGACGGACATAGCTAGATCGACTCAGAATCGAACCAAGACCCAGAAAATATATACTTTGTATGAATTATTATACCCCCATCTTTTTGATGGTGGGTATAATAAATTCATACGCAAATTCTGACTCATTATATATTTATTCCTTTTTTAAATATATTAATTGGTAAACTGAACTCATAAATAAGTAATTGTGTACCGGGTTAAAGTCTTTTTTAAACTTGTTGTTGACATTGAAAATTAACTACATCCGTAACTTCATGCCCTTACCGAGTTTTTGCTGGGATATCCAAAAGTGCTAATTCAGATCAAAAAAATTCGATAGAAGTCCGTTTTGATAAATATTTTTAAATATTTTTTCAATACTAGTGAAAAGAATAAAAAATTCAATGTGGAAGTGGAATATCGGAGAAATAGACTGAGTGTCTTAGTTTTTACATAGCAATCGTCAACTTTTCACCAACAGAGCCGGATCTAAACAAACAAGGTGTTTGACAGATTCCTCTTTATGGTAGCAGGTCCTACTAAAATCGCTTTGTATGACCCCAAATCTAAGAGCTTGCCTACCGAAAGAATGGACACTAATAGAAAGAGACGATTATATTCTAAATCGGCTTGAACTGAGTTCTGTTCGGAGACTTCTGGGAACTTGGAAAAAGTGTTCAAACTTCTTCAACGATCGTTTCCCACTTGAAGAATCAGTTCGCCTTCATTCTTTTTATGAGTACCTACCAATGCCACTAAACTCACATCTTTATAATCTTTGCGTTATTGCAGTTCATAAGATTAAACCTGAATCATTTACGACTGCAAGAACTAGAAATTTAACAACATATGGGGATTAAATCGTCATAAGAATCTGAAATTTTGAGTGACAAAAAAAGCTTCCGATGCTAATTAGCCACGTTAGTTGGCCACTTATAATGTCTACCTCATATAAAAGTGACAGGTTCCTTCCATATAAAGTTCCGGAAGTACAACTCGAAGAATCTGTCATGTGACTAGTTTTGGACCGGTTATCTTCCCTCTAAAGATATAATATCCAGAGAGATCATGTTCGTAGTAGACCTGCAAAAATGTTGGCATGCATAATAGGTCGGAAATCAACTTCTTTAAAGACATAGAATTATTATATTAGTAATTTTGATGGTACTGAACCCAAGACTTTTATAATAAAGGTGACAGTGGTCCTAAGAACAAGTTCAAAGTAATTAATATATACCAACCTTACTGTGTTGAAAAATAAGTTTAGTCACTCTAGAACAATATTAAGCAAATACCATCAATAAATTTTCTACAAAAATATCACAGGTTGACAAAATGAAAAAAAAAAAAAAAATCTGCAGCACGAGATATCTCAGTTAAATTGGATATAAGGTATTAATAAGTACTAAGCCTCTAAATTACTTTTTATACCCACCATCAAAAAGATGGGGACCCATAAAGTATATATTTTCTGGGTCCTTGTTATATTCTGAGTCGTTCTAGCTATGTCCGTTCGTCTGTTGAAAATAGGATAGGGATCGAACGGACGCAATTTAACTCAAATATTTATCTAATAGAAGGCTTGTTTGTTATTCGAAAATGGGCAAAATCGGTTAATAAACAAAAAAGTTATGGACTAAATATTAGAAACACAGAGTGTCCTTTGTAGCTTCATTTCATACTTTTCCGCTCATATCTCTTAAACAAATGCATGTACGGCAACGAAATTTTGTACAGATAGTTTGAGGGTCCATATAAACTTGAAGAAAAAATGAGCGTGGCAGCTTCTGCGGAAATCATTGGACTGAAGTCCCAATTGTGTGGCATGAGTTCCAAATTTGCAGTGACCAGAGATTGCTGCTGTTATATTATCTAGTAGTGTCCTAAGCAGTTTTAAAAGAAACGTCGATCTACGCTTATCCAATTTAGGCCATATCATTCTCGTTGTCATGTACGTGGATTCATTTACCCACCTTTGCTGTGCTAGTTCATACATTGCAGCTTTAATAATGCCACAGAAATGATCTATACTTTCATACTGCAGTATAGTACCCTTCTTTGCTAGTTCATCTACAATATAATTGCCTCGTACCGTGTCCGCACATCCATATCAGTGCGATGTTAGAATGTTTCGCCATCTCATTAAGGGATGTCCGACATTCATGGACTATATTTGAGGTGGAAAACACACCTGTCAGGGACTTTATTGCAGCTTGGCTATCAGTAAATATTACGATATTTGTACCGTATATCTTACAATATCAGGCGCCGATCCACGGGGAGGGAAAAAAGGAAATTTCCCTCCCCAAAATGAAAACACTTAATGAAAAATCTGTACTAAATCATACAATTTATGGAAATAGTTAGAAAAATTTTTCTATTTTCCTCCCCCAAAAGCTTGAGCTGGATCCGCGCCTGTACAATATTATAGGCAATTTGTTGTCTTATTGAATTAGTGTCTGTTGAAAGCCTGTAGAATGCTACATTCGTTTGGAAGTTGGAACGACTTGCCAAATTTTTCGATGTAGACTCCACCTCCGACACCATTCTTCATTTTGGAACCATCTGTGTAGACACAAAGGATTCTATTAGATGAGGAGGTATGATCCAGGGTTCCTGGGTGAACCAAGATAGAGGCCATAGTGGTTTAGGCTTGCGGCAATCCACAAGTTCGGGAATTACAGATGTAGTTTCCAGAATGCTAACGTGACCAAGCGAGTAAATATGTTTTCATAAACCCATTTCAAGTTGAAATAGGATTTGAATTTCGTTTCCAATCCAATTCCAATGAGGATTTCATAAACAGGCATAGTATAAAAAAGCTTTATTTGGAGGCGATGTGTTGAAGAATTTTTTTCTATCCGATTTGTCCAAGGAAACTCATGCATTTAAGCGCTGGAATATTACTGATGTTTGATTAAGTTACCTAAATCCAATAGCGAGTAATTTACCTAAGTCATTGCTTTAGATCTAAAGTCTAATTATTCAAATTTAGACTTTAGATTATTCAACCAATTTCGCTAAAACCATTTGTAATCAACAATAAAACACAACTAGCAAAAAAATTAAATAAATACATTTTATAAATTCTTAATCTGAAATTCTTAAATACCACATTCACACTCATAAAATTTTATTATCTCTTGACGAGACGCTAATACAATTTTTATGATCATATTTAACGTACACCTATAAGAATAAATTAACATTTCATGATCATCCATTCATTGCCATTGTTGAATTTATATTCTCTTCCACATCACATCTCCCCCTACAGCTCAATCGTCTTCTTGGAACAAGAAAAAAACCTTTATTTAAAATCAAAAAAGAAGGGGGTATTTACAACGTTTTATACACATCCGCCCAGAGCTTTAGCCATTCACTCGCATTTAACGTTGAAACCGTGCAACAGAACCATCAAGAGGCAGGAAGATGTAGCCATAATACTACACGAATAACTAAATTCAAATTCAAGATCAAAATGGTCATAAAGACGACGGCAAACAGACAGACAAACAGATAAATATAAGAATAATAACAAAAAATAAAAAAAAAATAAAAAATTACACATAATATCTTTTTTTTACAAACAGATGTACATAAAGGTAAACGCGCCAGAGAAGAAATGTTTGTTGTATGAAAGAGTAAATGATAAAGTGAAAAAACTCTAAAAATGATTATGATCATTTTAAGAAGTAAAAGCAATAACAACAAAAACGCAGAAAAAACAGAATGGAGGGAGAATTTTGTGCATAAAAATATGCACAGCACCCACATGGAGAGTTTAATGTATCTAGAGGATGTACAAACAATAAAAGTTATAAATAAAAAGGGAAGTATACCTCAATAAGGCTACAAAAATATATATAAAACCAAACAAATTCCGGATATTTTAAACATGAATTTGAGAAATTTATTTTATATTAAAAAATAATTTATTATTGAAAATTAATTTAGTATCCTAACCCTTAGCATACTTCCCTTTCCCATTCTTACTTACTCTAACTGACTACATACTGAATGAACATTTAAACATTTTCCAGAAAAATAAAAATATAAAAAAAAACAACAACACAGTCATAAAAACCAGATATGGGTATTAAACCAAGATCGTAAAGATCATTGCAAATAAACAACAAATACAAAAACTTTTATCATGTCGGTCGGTATGTTTGGTTGGATATAAACATTTTCTGACGCGACCACATCATCATCTTTTAAAGTTTTTTTTTTTTTTTTGGTTATTCACATAAAGATGAAAACAGAGTGGAGAAAAAAAAAAACATAATCAAAGTTAATCAGTGAATGAACGAAAAAAAAGAACATGGTGGATGGAACCCAAATGTGTTTGCGCCGGTCTGGCGAATATAATGTGTGATCGCATAATGGTAAAATGTTAATGGCTATTTATAGCACTCAGGCTATACCAGCACCAAATAGACGGACGCGTGACAGACAAACCGAAAGACAAATAAAGGCATACAAACCAAACTAAACCACAGCAGCAACAATTCAAGAATCTTTACGCTCCACCTCATCTTATAAATACTTATGTACATACATGTGAATGTTTACTAAATATACAGATACTTTCATATGTACAGGTCCATATACGTAAATACATTTATGTATTTAAGTATATGTATAGTTGTGTACTCATGGGAGTTAAGAACAGAAGTCTAAATAAATGATTTGCTTAAACTTTTACACTAAGTTGAGAAAGAGAATATTTTTTTATTTACTTGGAAGATATAAAAAGAACCAGAAATGACAATCTAATTAACAATGCCAAATATTTGTCTCGATACGCAGCGTAAATAGAATGGACACACGATTTGCTATTCTTTTGAACTATTGGTTAATGACTCCCAAAGCTATTTATAAAAGATCTGAGCTCGTCCTGCAAGCAGTCCTCAATGTTTGATGGTAATAATGCAGCATATTTTAGGGTTTCATAGTAAAATTTTTCAAAATTTTCTTTATAATAAAAATCAAGATTTTCAAAAATTTTGCGTAAAATGGTGATCAAATCTAAGCTATTTTTCCATATATTAAACGAAAATATATTTTATTAGAGTTTATTACAAAGAAATACTATTTAATATTCTATTTCTTTTTTAATCCAAGTAAATTTTGTTTGATTAATACAATTTTTATCTGTCGAAATTTTTTGATGCTCTTCGGCATTTTTGTTAGGGATATAAAACACCTAATAATTATTTCATGTTGTCCACAAGATGTCATTCCATATGAAACTGTGAATGTGGCTAAAGAAAAACTGACTTTTTGAAAAATGTTTGCTCTTGTTTAAACAAGTATCAATTCCTATTTCAAAATTAGTATTCCGTCCAAAAAACAAAAAAAATATATAAAAATATAATATATATATATATATATATATATATATATATATATATATATATATATATATATATATATATATATATATCGACCCCCAAACTATCTGCACCAGTTTTCGTTGTCATGCATTCTTTTGTTTAAGAGATATAAGCAGAAAAGTATGAAGTGAAGCTACAACGGACACTCTGTGTTTATAGTTTTTAACCCATAACTTTTTTGTCCATTAACTAGTTTTACCCATTTTCAATATCCAACAAACCTTATATAAGATAAATATTTGAGCCAAATTTCCCTACGTTATCCCGTTCGAGCCCTATCCTGTTTTCAACAGACAGATAGACCTATCTAGATCGACTCAGAATCGAACCAGGACCCAGAAAATATATACTTTGTGGGGTCTTAAATGACAAAATCAATATACCCCCCCATCTTTTTGATGGTGGGTATAAAAATAAATTAAAAAATTTATTGTCAAAACTCGACTTCCCTGTATTTACTGTTATATTAACTGTTGAAAGTCTGCACAATAACAAAGATGGTGCAGAATTTATCCACAAAGTCCAATTAGTTTGTATAAGATCGAATGAGTTCAAAAAGTATAAACGCGCGAACTAAAAGTGTAGAAGAAAGGGAAAAGTTAAGTAATTTTTAGGTCGTTTTCTAAGTTTTGAACTTTGAACAACAATCATGATGATTAAATGAAAGCTATGGTGCTAAAATTGTGAGTTCAGATCTGTAGACCGTTTGTTTAAAATAGTATTTCCACAAAACCTATTAAGGATTAATGTCAGTTTCAGTCAGGTTAAATATTTTTGTTAATGGCCTATATACTGATGAATAGGGGGCGGATTTTTATGCATTTATTATATTTATAAAAATATCCTTCTACGTCAACAGATGTGAATGGAGCGTATTTGAATAATTGTAGTTCTGAATTTAAGTATTCTTCTAAACATGAGATCTGATCGTAGAATATTTGAGTTTGAGTTTTCTTAATTTTTTTACAATCCTTTATATTTTAAGTAACAGCTTGCAGTTTTTTTTGCAGTAATAAGGCCTTTTGAGTACTTAGTGAAACGAAACCTTTTAATTTATAAATAGTTGCGCAAGAAAATCCATAGTTTGAACAAACTAGTGAGAGAGCTTTAGAGTCGTTATCATTCAACTCATTAGCTGCTTTTTTAAATCGTCAAAATATTGTTTGCAAAAATATGCAATAACAAATCGATGTAATTTTTTTTTAGCAAAATGTTCGATTCGGATAGATAACAGCATAAGATAGTTTTTAAATGCTCTAGAAAAAAATGCATTTGCATTAAAATCCGTCCACTACTGATTAACTATTATATAGTACAACGGTTCTCAAATGGGGGTCCGCGACCCACAAGGGGTCCGTACAGACATTCATGGGGGGTCGCGAAGAGATTACGAAAAATTTACTTGAACACACATGTAAATATTATGTAGAAGTTTAAATAAAAATTCCAATGAAAGCATAAAACTATTTAAAAATGGAAAGATATTTTTATAAAAAAAAATCCCCAAATTAAGGACGGAAGTAATGATTGAAAATATTCTGTTTGATAAAGAAAACAATGATCAAATAAAGAAAATGATGCTGTCGAATGACACAATATAAACGTTTAATTAAAAAGATAAATAGTTCACTTTAACTTGATGAAACTAATTATTCACTTTTATCTTTGGCAAGTTTATTATGCCAATAATTTTTTTATAAAGTTGTTTCAATTTCGAAAGTTAACCATGGAATAACATCCAGTGTAATAAGATTATTAAAATTAGTTCGAATGGTGTGACTCTCAATCTTAAGTACACAAAACATATATTTCGCAGAAAAAGTTACGGGCTGAAAAAATTTATTTTGCTTAAACCATTTTACAATTCCAAGTCGTAAAATTCCTTTCAATATAAATATTGATAAAATACGAGATTCATTTCAAAAATTGTTAAAATGTAATTCTTGGTTTAAATTTTTATTCTCAATCTGGAGATTTAAAAGCATTCTAATTGAAATATAGCAAAGTTTATCCACTTGTTGGCTCCGAAGTTCTAAAAGAATTAGAACAATTTTCATCAACATACATTTTTATTTGGAATTGTCATAATCGTTCTTTTGTCCATCAAAACTAAAGTATCGAATTTTTGTGTTCCCAGAAAATGATATTAGATATGCATTACACGAAAAAGTCTCTTAATATTAAAGAAATCATTAAGCAGAAACAATGTCGCAATTATTAATATTATCTTTTGTCCATCAAAACTAAAGTATCGAATTTTTGTGTTCCCAGAAAATGATATTAGATATGCATTACACGAAAAAGTCTCTTAATATTAAAGAAATCATTAAGCAGAAACAATGTCGCAATTATTTACATAACATTTTATCTGACTTTTTCTCTAGTCAGAGTTGTAGTGGGTCACGCTTCCATTACAATGTCAAAGCAAGATCTTGTGAGAACCCCTGATATAGTATAATAATCAGTTCCATAGAAGGACGTGTCAGAAGTGAAAATAATTACTAATTACGTGTGAAAATAATTACTAGATATAATTCCATTGATTTTGCAAGCACTTCCTGCGTTTGGCACAAGTTTTGATCAAGCAAAGCCTCCAAATCTTTATCTTCAAAATTTTTCAGCTGTTCGGAACACTTTTAAATAGTCTAAACTATTCACGACAATTGCACAGATAAAGAATAATCCACATAAACTTCCACTAAATTATCAACGGTTTTGCTAAAAAAAATCCTTATATGGTACGAAACTTTACATATTCCACGCTTCAAAAAACTTTGCCTTTTACGTTGTAATAAAAAAGAGAAAAAAGAAAATTGGAAATACGTTTAACAAAGTAAATTCAATTAAATATAAATACCTCGGTCAGTCCTAGGTTTAGACTATAAGTGTCCAAATCAAGATGACCCACACTACATCAGAATTAATGAATTCAATGGTAGTTGAAAGAAGTATTGCTTTCCCCAGAAAAACATTTGTAAACTTCAGGGTCGATCACCATGGGCTTAAGATATAAGATCATGTCCATTATTTTAAATTAAAAAAAAAAAAAAATATTTTGTACTATATGATCTATCTATTGCTTTAAATAACTAGCAGAACTAAAGTCAAACAAGCGAACCCTGATAAATGACTTGAACAGAAAAACATCTCAACGATAAAGAGAAAAACATAAAGAATACGTTGAGCAAAATACTGTCATCAATTTCAATATGATCAAGTTTTTGTTACACAAGTTAGTTTGTGTTGCTGATAAACCTCAGCAGCAACAAAAACAATACAATTTAATTATACGAATATGTATTGTTGTTTTTTTATTGTTATTATTGTTGTCTGTATAATAAATATTGTTGCTGCCATTAATACCACATTTGGTTGTTGTTCGTTCATTCATTAGTTTGATTTTGTTTTATTCTTATTGTTGTTATTGTATTTCAAGATGATGATGATGATTATTGTGATGGGTGTATTCATTGAGTCTGAGATTTTGTTGTGTGTTATTGGTTTTTTTTACAGATTTATTTTTAGCTTTTTAAGATGATTCCATCTTTTTTTCTATACACGATTTTTTTTTTTCTTTATTTAAGATTTCTTTGTATATGAGTGGAGATTGTGTATTGAGTAGTTTTGTCTCCTTCCAATCACCCATAATTTGTATTTCAATTGTTGATTTGTTGATCGTTGAAAAGAAGAGGGAAACAAATAATGATGATCATCATCTTTTGGATGAATTATGGCTGCTACATGTTTATTTTATTTCAAGTGCGCAATATAATTTATGAGATGTGTAATCAAACACATGGGTGATTCGAAAATATGATTTAATTTTTGTTGGATTTATGTGGAATATTCATACAGGAGAAAAATATAGTCTATTAAATGATTTATCAAAGCTCAAAATTCAAATTTTTTAATATTTTTTACACAAAAAATAATATTTTAGAAAAAATTTCAATTAAATTATTAATCAGTATTTGAAAGTGATTATTAATATTTTTATAATTAAACAAATTACTCAAAATGAAAGTATTCTTCTAAATTAAATTAAAATTTAATATAGAAAAATATAAAATCCAATTTCAGTTATAAATAATACGTATATTAATTGAAATTCAACCTATGAAAAAAATTGTATATTCAATTATTCAAATTATCACTCATTTTTATTTATATTAGATTTATTTATTAATTGATAAAATAAAAAAATAATTGAATACTGATAAATTGTTTTAGTTCTAGTAAAAAATATTTGAAAATTTTAATATTGATCAATTGAATAATTGATACAATTAAATAAGTAATCGGAATAGTTTTCTATATTTGACAATTTGTTTAATATAGAACATATTTTTTCTGCTTACCTAAAATGAAACAATTTATTGGCTTTAAATTATTTTTCTTATTGTATCAATTAAAAAATTAATAAAATATAAATAAAAATAAATGATAATTTGAATAACTGAATATAAAATTTTTTAATAGTTTTAATTTTGATTAAAAAAATAATTGAATATGTATCAAGATAAAATCGAAGCCCTACGACAAAAAAGCTTTCAAAAAACTTTGAAAGCTGCCAACTTAAAGCAAATCAAACTCAGCCAACAAAGAGAAAATTGTAGACAAAGGAATTGAACTCAAGCCTTCGAGTTTTCAAGCTGCACCAGGGATGATAAATATGATTTTCAGTATTGTACTAACTTAAATATGAAATTGTACTTTTTGAGACGTAATTGTACTAAAATATTAAGAACTTCTTCTGCCCAAATATTTATAACATTTATTGATTAGAATATATTTCCCTTGAGTTCTCAAAATTAACAGCGTTATTATCTTAAAGAGTCAAAACCAAGTGAGCTATTAAATATCGGAAAAAAAGTTATACCAATGAAGGTGTAAAATGAATATATACACTGTTTTCATTTAATACCAGAATCCCGAGAAAATCCAGAGAAAAAAGAGTGCATCTAATATTAATAATAAAATTTTAAAAGTAAAGCTCGGAAAATTCCACCAAAAGTTTTGAACTAGAAAATAAAAGGTTATTAAAATTATAAACAATCCAAGTAAAACGTCTTTGTTTTGTCAGAAAATTGTTCGATTTAAGCTAAATAATCGTATATCCGAAAATAACTTCAAAAAGGATTCAGGTCTTAAAATGTTTAAATGATTAAAAATAATTATGCAAAAATTTAATTCTATTTATGTAAAACAAGTTTTAAATATTTTTCTAAAATGATTTCTAAGGAAAGTAAAAAATTGTATAAAGAACTTTTATTTTCAATCAATTAAACATTTTATTAAAAAGAACCACTTTATAATTGTACTAAATTAATCACTGGAGTACTGCTGTACTTTTGAAGAGCGAATTGTACTGAAAAAAGTACAATTGTACTGAATTTATCATCCCTGAGCTGCACTTCCAGCCTTCGGTGAAGAAACTGCGAACAATTTTTGTCGTATCTTCATAAAGGAAACAGCGTTCGAAAATACTAAGGATTATCACAGACTTTCTCCTTTTATTTTCTTCACAAATTATTTGCCTCTTTTACAAGATCTAGAATAGAAATCATATCCAGAAAACTTTTATCGATGCTCATTATGCGCTCCATTTCTAGAGGAGATAACTCAGATGATTTAACTGATTCTACAAAGCTTATCTCGCCAACGAGTTCCTGATTAAGTCGAGTCAATTGCATGGCTTCTCCAGTTAATATATGTAACTAACAAAATAGGAAATAATTATTTAAAAAAAATCTGTAACTCTAAATCATATTCCCAACGTGAAACCATTTATTAAATAGGTTATTTTTTTTAAATGTCAAATGCATACATTTAAATTTAAATATCAACGCACATTAACTGACATTATAAAACCAATTTAGACTGCAATATGCCAAAAATGTTTTCAAACCCAAAAAACCAACAAAACACAAAAAACTTGGTTAAAAAAACATAAAGAATTTATACCAGCGACGTGTAAATCCTTCAGTTTATTGTTTATTGCAGCTACAAATATTGATTTCAAATCATTTTTTTCTTCAAAAGTTTTTCTTTTTTCGCTTTTTCACACACATGCCTACAAAACAATCCTTAACATCTAACTACTAGTGCTACAAATTTAAAACAATTCTACATTTAAACGTTTCTAAATGACATATTTGCATAAAAAATCCGTAAAGAACTTAAAAACCAGAAGAACATTAGCAAAATGTTTTCGCAAAACAATAGCAATAACAAAAACAAAAACAAAAACAAAAACAAAAACAAGAACAGAAATTGTATGTTTGAAAATAAAACTTCAAGGATTTGGCAAAAATTCAACGATAAAACGGAACCATTTTATCTGCAAGGATTCAAATTTAAACTCAACTTTAAACTAAAAAGAAATTTTTGTTATTCGTAATAGAAATAAGAAAATGTCAACTGTAGCAATAAATTTTCATTTTCTGCGACAATTTCTTGGCTGCCTCTTTCTTTTTCTTCTTGTGAAACTTTAGGGTTTTTTTTTTCTATAGTTCATTCTTGTTCTTCTTTTGGCGTCTTCTTTAAAGAGTTTTGTTTTTGTTTTGTATGTTTGTTGAAAGTTAAAAAAGAAGCATGTAATAAAATGAAACGAAATGCATTGCAATAAGCATTGTTTTGGTTGCTAGTAGTGCGAATGTTTGAGTGAATATGTGAATTGATGGCGTTTTCCTTTTTCAAACAGAAATTGCAGCAGCAATAAATTCTCAAAAGTATGTGTATCTTCAAAGTTTTAAATTGCTATAAAACAATTCGTTATCGTTTGTTAGAGGTGGTGGTTAACAGTGGTTTTTAAAATTTTATGAAACTGTTGGTTAAAAGGACCAATATTTGGTTCGAAGGACCAAATATTGGTCCTTCGAACCAAAAAATATTTAGTGTCTGTAATTTATATACATTTAGAAGTTAACTGAAACTTATTTTAAATAATTTCCAAAATGCATATAATATGGTCACATGTTTTGGCAGGGAGTTCTAAATAAATTCGTATTTGAAATGGAATTTGGTCTGAAAATAATGATAAGTAAATATCCTTCAAAAGTTTTGTGTTTTTGAAATTAAGATTAATGATATGCTACAGAGTTTTGCCAACGGAACTAAACTTTTGGAATCGATCTCAAAAGTGTGGCAAATACTTCACATTTCAAACCATAATGTAATCCGCCAGCTTAGTATGAAATGCTTGACCTTTAATAGTATTATATTTCATAAACTTATATCTAAGCAGACAAACAAAAACAAATAAAATCTTGAAATTTTGGAAAGAACGAAGATATGAACATCCTGAAAATTTTAACATTATTTAGAACTCAGAACTGAACTCAGTACTGTTCGAAGAACAGTCCAATAATTACAAAATCCAATAGTTAATAGAACAATAAAAATTTTATAGGAATACTAATGTCTTGGGTAGTCACCATACAGAGAGTTCCAAAGCCTTATGTGTGAAAATCCACTTAACCATATCTTGACTATAAAACATAACTGATTAATTTTCTATACCTACTAGTACCTACAAAATTTTATAGCCAAAAAAACTACTCAGGGAAGCCTATTTTCTTTGGTACTCAATGAATTAAAAATGTTACGTGATGAAGAAAAACCAGAATGTTTCTTAAGCGTTGACCTGTGTAATTTTCCAAAAAAAAAAAAAAAAATAAAAAAAGAAGACAATGTCGAAATTGCTAATGTCTCATTACTATACCAGTTCATTACCAAAGTATCCTGTATGCCAAGAGTTTCAGACTAGAGTATTAGCAATAGCACAACATAGTCTCAACAATTCCACACTGTAAATGTAGCCGGACTAAGTACATACCAAATTGATATTACCAATATTCCAGCGAAAATTTATTTTATGTATATTTTTCATGGCTCTCTGACTCTTAGTATCTCAGCTGGAAAATCTCGTACTTCGTCAGGAGTAAGTTCTTCTAAAAAGGACCATGTACCATTTCATCCATATTCGTTTGGTGTATAACATGGACCCATTTTCCCTTCGGCTAAAATTTGCCTTAAAAATTCCCTCCATCTGGACATCACTTAGGTCCAGAATTGAGGTCCCGTTGTGTTACAATAAAGATCTGTCTGCATCAAAAGAAAAAACTTCTTCATCGTCTGGTCTCAAGAATCACTTTGTGATCACAACAAAGAAGTTCAACCTGAATGGTTCAACTCTAGAGAGATATGATTTGTCCGTAATTCTTCATAGGCCAAAAAGTAGGTGCCGCTGGTCCTCAAAGATTACGCAATGACAGAGAAGATGCTTCGTAGTTTCTTCTTCCTCTTCGTCCTTACAGCTTTTACAGTGGTCGTAATAATAAAGTCCTAGCGTTTTAGCATGTATACCGAAGGGCCAGTGACCTGTAGAAACACCGATAAGGTTTCTTAGATGACTTCTTAACTGCGCTGTATGCCGATCTTCCATCAAGTGCCATATTTTCCTGATCTCTTCGCATGTGGATTCTGTGGTTCATCTCTCTATAGCCTTAAGATGGAATTTGCGTGATATTAGCTGCATACATATCATTAAAGGAGCACGGATATCATCCATGTGATCATGTTGGTTCCGTTCCATTTACCATAAATGTCCATATATCCTGGAACCCACACGAGGGTAATCTTTGAATAACTCGCGATCTCCACAAGAGACATCCGGCATTCACGGAGTATCTTCAATGTGGTTTACACACCCAACAGGGAACTCAAAGCCGCTTTGTTATCAGTAAAAATACGAATATCTTTATTCGATACTTCCTTATACTGAATCCATTGTTCGGCTGATTTGATGAACATGATTTTAGCCTGATTGACGCTACAGTAACTAGGTAGCATGTGAAATAGTTTGATGTCTTTCTGTTCAGAGAAGATGCAAATACCGACCCTATAATCTGATTTTGAAACCGGTAATATGCAGACCGTTGTCATAGTGTGTTCTATCCGGTATGCATACCATGAACCCCAGATCGAACATCGGTGTTGGTACTGAATAATCAATCTTATATTTCCGATATATATTCCGGGAATATTTGCATGACCATATCCTTGATATTTCCTAGCTCTAATTGCACAAAGTCTTATCGTCGTATGTGCAGCAATCTTCTTTGATGCGATATCTAAGTGCACCCGTTGTCATGATCGACATCATCCTCATTAAGCTTTCAAACTTCGCCTGTTGGTTGCTTTTCTCCAAAGCTGGCCACAAAACAGTTACCCCATAAAATAGGATGGGTCTAATTACAGTTGCATTTCTGGGGTTTAGGCCAATCGCCTTTTTGTAGCACTACAGCGCCTTCGTGATTCTGTTGGTAGTATTAAGATTCCAATTCAATTTACTATATAAGTCCCAAATATCTGACTTCATTAGATACTGATACTCCTTTAATCCTCGGAGTATAAAATTCCGAATAAAGAGTATTAGTTCTGTTGTGTATGGGTTTACTCCCAGTCCACAGCCTTGGCACCATTTCACTAGTAGATTAAGAGCAGATTCCAATATGACATAAGAATATTAGGATCTTTGCCAGTAACCACTACCGCCACATCATCTGCATATGCAATACTCTTGCAGCAGGTTTTTTCCATGGATTTAAGTATATTGTTAATGTTCCATAGTAAAAGAGATATTACACCACATTTGACAAACTATTTAAGTACTCATGCAGAAGTCTTTAAGAAGTATCTATGTAATATGGACATTAACAAAGATTTACATATTTTCTCTGCCTACCTAACGTTAAAGAAATTAGTAACATTAATATCCAGAGTGTACCAGAACAGGTTGGTACTCCTTTCCTTGCGATAAATTTTAATCAATTGGTGTAATATAGCGGTTCCATTAGCAGTCACCAAGTACCAGTTGGATACCAATTGACACCACCCCGTTCAGCAAGTATTAAATGAGATCCAATTGCCACCATATTGCTCATCAAGTCTAAGTTGAGAGTAAATTTTTCTACAATTTTTGTTATAAAGTTTGTGAAAATTTTAATAATGATACTGGTTCTCAGACCTGCTCAATAGTGGTTACTATAATATACATTTTCATAATATTATAGTATTGATCTGTTTCCTATAAACTAATTTGTTACCTGTCTAATACTATCTAAACGATGTCCATTAATACCCTTCAATGACATTGACATGTTAATAAAAGTAATAAGTCCTCTTCATCAAATGTTTGCCACCACTGAAGAATCTGTCACGTGAGTAGTTTTGGAAAGGTTCGCTTGCTCCTAGGGATAAAACAATATCGATGGTCCTTCTCAAATATGTTAAATCAGCAGATTTTTGTAAGAGATGAATTTTGCAAGAGAGTAGGGACATAGCAAGAATATAAAAATCTATTTAAATCCATAACATAGTGTCATCTACATAAGTATTTATATATATAAATATGCATATAATTAGTTTAAAATTTCTTCCTGTTTAACCACTGTTTCTAAGAGACTTGGTTGCTAGCAAGAAAAACTTTTTTCAACTTCTAACAATTCATTCCAATTTTTTTTATAACTGCTGCTGTAAATTGTGATGTTTTTAGCAAAGAATAACAAAAACAAACTATAAAAAACAACTAAAACAAAGAAAAAGTTTAACATTTACAGGGCAAATCTACATACAACAACATTAAACTGAATATAAAATGAGAAAGAAACCAATAAAGGATAAAAAATATCATGGCGTGTAAGGAATGCATTTTTTGGTGCAGTGCAGCAAATGCAGAATAAGAACTTTTTTATGAAGACAACAAAAAATAACAAATATACAAGTTTTTAAGTTGCATTGCAACAAGAAGGGGTTTTTAGAGTTAAAATAAGTTACCTTGTTATTGCATATCCGTTGTTTTCGGAACACAAAAACAAAGTTTTTTTTTTTCTTTTTGTTTCTTCCTATTCTTTACGAATTTTTAAGTTTAAACAAATTTTTCAGATGGGGAGGTTTTTATAAGTAGATTTTAAAAATTCTGTTTTGTTCCGTTTTTTTTTTTTTTTTTCTTTTTTTCTACCAATGATGGTTTGTGTGTGTTCATGTTGCATACGTAATGCGAAATTCTTTGTTTGCAATTGTATCTTATAGATACAAATGCAGTTAACAAAAACTTAAACCCAAAAGAATATACAGACGTATCAACGTATCAAATGTAAAAGCAAAAAAAAAAAACAAGGACAAAACTATTCAAAAAAATATATGTACATACATTAGTGAAAATAAACCAAAAAGTATATGTGAAGAATACTTTTCTACAGGATGTACTTATACATATATATATAGATACTCATTTAACCATATACTAAGTTAGTATATCTAAATGTATCCCTGAGATATATGTATGTATGAATGTGGTATACATACACACATAAAACTTTTTTTCCTTTTTTGATAGTTTAGTTTACCCTCAATTGGTTGCCTCAGCAACGTTGATTTAATAGATTTTTCCGTTTGGTTGTAACAAAACTTAACTTTTTTTCTGCCGCTTTTTTCTGCTGCTTCCACTAGATGCCATGAAGTGTAGTAAAGCCAAAACATCAAAAGAGAGGGGAAAGTAAAATGAAATTTTCATGAATGTTCTTCGTTTACGATGTACGAGTACATCTAAAATTTATTATATTCATTGTATTTTATTCTACAACTCTAACATACAGGAAACAGTTTATGGTGGCATACGAATATTTAGTTGTTAAATGCGTTCGCTGTGTTCTTTATAGTCAGCCACTCTGTGATTTGTTGGTTGCTATATTTAACCCCCGTTTTAATGTTTTTTTGCACCCACTTTATGTAAAATTTTAGTTTTTGTTCTTGATAGTTACCATGTTGTTTTGTATTTGTTCTGTTTTTTTTTTTTTTTTTTTTTTTTTTGCGATTTAGAGGATTCTTTAGTTGTTTCCTGCTGCTGTTTATGTGTGTGTGTGATAAAAAGCCACACCCTGATTTAGATGGTCGTTCTGTTTTATATGCTCCATTAAGATTTTATATTTATCTGGAAATCTTTTAATGTCGCTGTGTTCGAATATATAATGGCTAAATTTGTGAGGGTGTTTTTTCTCTTTAGTATTAGTTACACTGAGAGAAATTAATAGCAAAGTTTTTTATACAAAATTTAAATGTTTTCGATAGGCTTAAAAATCTACGGAAATTATTATAGACAACTTGTGTTAGATAAGAGTGATTTCTTAATATACTCCAAATGTTTTTCATCGGAGTGGGAACCATATAATTAGAAGACGAAGTTTTTGGAAATGATATTCCCAAGACATGGTAGACATGTACTCCAACTCAATGGTCTGCAGGTCCGATAGATTTCATCTTAATGAATCTCCAACTTTCTAATGCGATATAATAATAAAGGAAACATTATTTTTTGGCTTAATTTCCCTTCCTAAGAATAGTCCACTCTTTGGCCTTTTGCCAAAGTCTATGTGCAGAAGGACCCATTAATTCTAAACATAATTTGGAGACGAATGCTGTGGAAATGAGTTTCGATCTCAATTAAACCTCAACTGCTTTAGTGTGCATAATCTGATTGAAAAATCCAACAATAATCTATCATCTGCAGATACTAAAAGTTCACAAGTCTGCTCTCCATATCCTTTCAGTAGAAGTAGATTTAAAAGCACTTTCAGCGCATTTTAAATCGATTCATGAAAGGTATTGACGATAAATTTTCACGGCAGGACCGTACCACCAAATCATATAGAAATTACGAAAGGTTGTCCAACAGATGTTCGATTTCAAGTAATTTGCAACTGCCGAATTGCCAGAATTTTTTCTGAAGAATCCAAGATCCAAAGATTATACTGTTTACTATACAGAATGATATAAAAATTATACAAGTTCAATCTCAATGTTGTACAAAACAATAGGCTTGGAAGTCAGATAGGTTACAACGATCGTATAAAGATCCCATAACAACACAAATATATCTTCAATAGTTTCTGTTTAAAGAAAGTAAATCAAATTCTGTTAATAAAACAAGCTTTCAGTATGATATTTACTTGTGAATTTGGTGTCAGATAGAATTTAGAATGAATCATACATTAGAAAGTACTAAATGTTCAAGGATTTGGTTTAAGAAATGGTCTCTATATCCCCACATATAAGTGTAAACTGAAATGTACCGCTGAGACTTATTCTGAATTCCCGGGAGAGACTTATGAACTCCAACTAACTTTCTTAAATCACAGCCATTACATGGAACTAAAATTTTAAATTGATTAACTACAATGACCAACAGAACTAAAAATTGATAAGCTGGACCTTTAAAATCTACATTAAATGACCGATATCCTAAATTAGCCCTTATAAAGCAATTCGAAAATCGGATTAGATCATTAAATCTTATACTGAAAAAAGTAATTTTAATGAATGAAGTACGTTATACGGAATTCGTTGATGTTTTCAACGAATTCTTTGATTCAACGTACGAATTCTTTGTTTTAAAGAAAATATTGATTGAAATATTTAACGCACTTTTGAACGATGCATTAAAACCATTCGTAAGATTTATTCCGTAAGAAAATATATGTAAAGTCATATTATATAATTACACAGATCAACACTAAAAAAGTATCTGGGAAATCATGTTGCACATATTGTAGGTAGAGTCATCCCAATCACCAGGAACATTTCTGGTTTTTTCCATCACGCTTTAATAATATGTATTGTTCCAGTGACCATAAAAAACGTCTTAAAATTATATGTTTGCCGTAACACTGCTCAATTATATTTTTTCTCTTGGTGTACTTAACTGCTTTATGTATTCCTCTTTGCGACTCTTGCATTATATTAAAAACAACAAAATGTCCTTTTTCCTCTTTCACTTCCGGTACTGTTAAGTGTCCAAAGTGTGCTATGTATATTGTTGGTAAACATATTTACAAAATTCTAAATGAAATGATAGCTAAGGGACACCGTTTTATTTCACTAAATAATGTAAATAAGATTATAATTTCTATATACTAGTTTTTATTCTAAAATAAATAGGAATAAAATAGCAACAACAACGATTATATACTAGCCACATGCTGTGTATGCTGCAATCGCGTGACTCAATGGTAGTTTTTTTTTCTCTATTATATATCATTAAATACAGACAGACAGAGAAAATAATGCGCGTGTTCTTTAAATTAAGAAAAATTAACATAAAATACGCATTAAACTTATTTAAAGAAAAAACAATTAGAAATAAAAAAGTAAAGTAAATGTAAATAGTTAAAACAAGGGATTTGCATAAATATAAATAAATAATAAATATATTAGCAGATGACATAGAATTTAAGCTACTATGATTTGGAGTTTTTAAATAAAAATATGAAAATAATACAGATCTGACTTTTAAGCTTAATTTATTGCTCAAAATATGTTTCAGCTAATAAATATTTTATTTTATGTTGTTTTATTTATAATTTAATTCATTTAATTTGATAACTTTTTTGCTTTTCTACTTATGATATTAATTCTATTTACATACTAAATTTATAAATACAATAGTAAGTTTCTATAATTTACACGTTTTTATAACTGCCAATAACAATTAAATTTATAACAATTAAAAATAATATTTCTTGGCTCCTTTGTTTTCTTTAAAGACCGTCAAAGTGTATAGTTAATCAATAAATTGACAATTATCAAGTTTAGCTATACATACATACCTATGAACATAAGATGTATTATTAGAGTGCTCCAAGCTTGTATGAAGGAAAAAAATGTTATCCTACCTTTCAAAAAGGGTTAATAACCATTTTTTTTTATCAATTTGCTGAATTAATAAGACACCATATTCAAAAAGGGTTAATGCCTAATTTTTTTTTATCAATTTGCTAAATTAATGGTATTGCAAACGGGTTTTAATGAAATATATTCAAATTGGCATGTTTTTAAAATATTGGAGTAATTTTGACCCCAAGGCCATTTAAGGGTTAATTTCATTTTTTTTCGCTATAATTGTAAATATCGGTTGTTAATAAATAAATTTCTTAAGTTTTATGATAATCTACCGAAAAATAGATAAAATTTCGACTAGTTTCCATCAAAAATTGCAAATATTACAAAATTTTACCTTTGACCTTTAAAGTTTATGGGTTAATGTCATCCAAATTGTATGAAACTTTTGATTTATATTAAGAATTATGTGGATTATACAATTTTAAAAAAGTACCATTTAAAATACACAACAATGTAATAAAATGGCTGATTTGCCAAAATATTACATAAAAATGGGGTTTTCTCGAAATCCGCTGAATTCAAAATGCAGGTACAGGCAAACTATGAGAGGTATTGACCTACTTTTTTTACTGTTTTATTCCGTAATCTGTTGTCCATAAATTCCTATGAGATCTCCCAAAAATATTAAAATTTGTTTAACAAAGTATCAAAAAAACTGAAATTTGAGTTTTGAAACGACCGTTAATTATATCAACATTTTTTGACCATATCTGAGAACAGGTTAATGGCTTGGGGAATTTTCAATAACTTTAACATTTTTCAACCAATTTTTGTGTTTTATATCTTTTTGTAACACTAATTCTGTGTACATTACGATTCCTTTACAATAAAATGCAAAACTAATTATTTAATGACAAAATTTTTGTGAAAACTGAAAAAAATGCATATTTTCACATTGTAAATGCATCTTCAAACTTCAGAGCCGTTGCGGCACCAGTTAACGTAGTCTTATTGCCCTAATTTTTTGCACGACGTATATTTATAATCCATAGAACAGTTTTAGAGAGGGGGGGGCGGTTGAAATTCGAAACTTCGTTTTTTGGAGCACTCTAATGTATTATATATTACATAATTCAACAGACATGAAGGTATTTGAAAAAAAATAATAAAAATATTTACATTGGTATTTTTAAATTTATCAAGGATTTGATTTATAAAACTTTTACGATGTTCTAAATTTTATTATAGATAAATTGTTAAATCTTTAGTAAATAGAGCTTCAATCAGAAGCAAGATAAAATGTAGGATTACAAAAATATTATGAAATAGTAATAATAAATGAATAGAAAGATTTGTTTCATAGTCGATTACACATGTTGACAAAATGAAAAAAAAACGAGAAAGAATGATAAAGACGGTCAAGACTGACCATACGATGCCCTACTCCATTGTGTATGAGCATTAAAATCCGGGAAGGGAACTTCTATTAGACCTGAGGCCAAATGTAGACACACTTTTACTAAATGTAAAATAAAATATACAAATACAGAATAATGCTTTGATACTAACATCTATATGATTTAATCGACTTTGAGGCCATTACCGAAAGTGGGATTATATGAGAGATATGGTAAATTATGGTCCGATTCTCATAAAATTTGGAAATGTTGTTTCTAGTATTTGGACCTTAATTTTTTTATCCAAAATATGCCAAACAAACCTTACATAAAATAAATATTTGAGACAGATTTCGTCCCTCTAGCTGGTTCCCCCAGAGCCTGCTTTCTACATACGGACAATCGGACGGACATAGCTAGTTCAACTCAGAATATATATATATATATATATATATATATATATATATATACATATATATAAAAGAGAAACGTCACTAAGTGGTTTACTGATTGACTTATTTGGTGATTCATCATCGCACAGCCCAAACGGTTAAAGCTAGAAAGATGAAATATGGACTGTAGATTGGTCTCCTACCAAATAGATCCACTAAGATGGCATATTTGGAAATTCGAATGTTTAGGGGGTAAGAAAGTGTAAAATCGGTAACCTTACATCTCCTAAACTAATAGAGATACAAATAAAGTTAAATAGTTATGGTTATTCATTTAAAAAATAATAGGATAGGTGTCTAGTACTTTTTTGAAATTCGGCTCTTTTAGGGTAAAAACTGTAATTTGTTACTTTTTTAGAACCCTATCTATTTTTTAATCCAGTAAGTATAGAAATATAATGTGCATCAAATTAGTATCTTATCGAAAATTGGCGAATACAAGTTTGGTACTTTTTGGAAATTCGAACGTTTAGGGGTAAAAATCGTACCTGATTTTGTTATTTTTTTCTCAAAAGTAAATGGGGGGGCCAAAATCGGGAAATTATATTTTATTAAAATTAAATTATGTATTTTTTTATACCCACCATCAAAAAGATGAGGGGTATATTGATTTTGTCATTCCGTGTGTAACATATCGAAGAAATGATTGAAGACCCCATAAAGTATTCTGGGTCCTGGTTAGATTCTGAGTCGATCTAGCTATGTCCGTCCGTCTGTTGAAAGTAGGATAGGATTTGGCACAAATATTTATCTTATATAAGGTTTGTTTGGGATTGAAAATCGGTTAATAAACAAAAAAGTTATTGGCTAAAAACTAGAAACACAGGGTGTCCGTTTCATACTTTTCTGCTATATCTCTTAAACAAAAGCATGTATGACAACGAAATTTTGTATAAATAGTTTGAGAATCGATATAAATCGATATATATATAAGGTGAAACTTCATCGAAATTGTATTCAAATAGTTCAAGGACCAATATAAACTCGGAAACAAAAAAATGGGCGTGGTCCGCCCACTTTACCGTCCACCTCTAATATAACATAAAATTTTAAAAAGTTAATGGTGGGTATATAGATTCGGCCGAGTCGAATATAGCATTCGCGCTTGTTATTATATTGAAACTATAAACATTAACTTAAGTACATGTAGTCCTAAGTTAGTGAGAATTTAGAATAGGGGATTTTGTGGTACTTTTTTATTCTTCTAATGGTACTTTTTGAATTGTCTATAATATTGAACTTAGAAATATGAAATTAAAGATATATGATCCTAAATGAATGAGAATCCATAACAGGTGATTTTATGGTACTTTTTCATTTTTCTAATGGTACTATTGAATTTTCTACAATATTGAACCTAGAACCATGAAATTAAAGATACATGGTCCCATGTGGGTAAGAATTAAAGAGAGGAATATTAATTTTTTTTTTTTTCCAATATTTTAAATTTTCAATAATACTCAACCTGCAAATATGAAATTAAGAATATATGGTTCTAAGTGAATAAGGATCCAGAAAAGAGGATTTGTGGTACTTTCTATTTCTTCGTATGGTGCTTTATGAATTATATAAAATATTGAACCTGGAAACATGAAATTCAAGATATAAGATCGTAAGTGAATGAAAATCCATAAGAAAGTACTTTGTGGTACTTTTGTGTTCTTCTAATTTTCTCTAATATTTAATTTAAAATCATGAAATTAAAAATATATTGTCCAAAGTGAATGAAAATCCTTAAGAGAGTACTTTGTGGTACTTTCCGTTATTATATTACTCTTTAAATTTTTTGTAACAATAATTCACTTTCAAACGTGAAAGAAGAATCCACAATCGCTATTGGTCACATTCTTCTCTGCTAAAATATAATAATAGAAATGATTTAGTAGTTTTTGAATCTTCGAACGTTAAATATCTAAAAACTGGTAACTAAAATATTTAAAAAGTGTATTGTTTTTAATGTTGTCAGAACACCAATACTATAACTGTTCCCACGGGAGATAGGAATCATTTCATTTAAATAAAAAGGCTACCAAGTTCTTATCTGGTCTGCAAAATCGGCTTAAATGCTATATATATAAAAATTAATTTGTGTTTGTTCTCAGTCTGTTTTTGAATTTCATTTCGATGCCTTCATTTTATTTCAATACAATGGGGTAGCGAAGCTCACTGTGCTTATGCTATTAGAAATACTATTAAAAAATTTATAGGTTTAAAATTATAACTTAACACAATTTGAATTTATAATATAGTATAGTTTTTATTCAAAAAAAATCTAAGCTAATGAAGTAGCGGGTATACTGCTCGTAGTTGTATATACGTAATGGGATCTTAAATGATAAACCCAATATACCCACATCCTTTTCATGGTAGGTATAAAAAACCGTTTTGGAACCTCAGTTGGTTTAAAAATAATCAACTACTTATATCACCTACTAGTAAACACAAAAAGGGATTCTAGTGAATCCGTACTAAAATTCAACAAGAAACAGTTTCAAATACTAAATAAAATTTGTATTAATATTTCTCCTTACTTACTTAGTTTCCAAGTCTAAAAGCTAAACTATTTCAAAACATACATACTTATTTAACATTTATTTTCTTTAAGAGTCTAAACCAAATTGTGTCCCTCAAAATGGCTTATATCTTCCATATAACTTACCAGAATACCCTTATCCTCAAACCCCCTTCAACAAATACATAAAATCCATAGATTATTCTCATATTCAAAATTACATATCTATACGTTAACTCATGGACAAAATAACAAACATCCACCTCCCACCATCAGCAGCCAGGTTGCAACCCTCTTTTTTCAAGTACTTTTTTTTTCGCTTAATGTACTTTCAATAAACAACAACGTATGTAGTGAAAACCTTGTACTCGTAAACATGTTAAAGGGTGAACAATGAGAAATCTCTACAATTATTCTGATGCGTCATCATCATCATTATGTGAGTGTGCTGTTGTAGTTGTTAAACAATAACAACTACCCCCAATTTTTTTTTAGTCTTCTGCTTGTTCTTTTTGAAACCAAAATGTAATTTTGCTCTGGTATTGTCAGATTTTAGTTGTGTTGTTGTTTTTACCCTTATTATATACATATACATACGTTTCACCTGTCATCTGATTTAAAGAACAAGTACATAAATATATAAATATATAAGTATATGTATATAGCTGTATATAAATATGTATATAGAAATATACATAAAACCTTCAATCTTTTGGGGTGGTTTACTGCCTCCCAACAACCAACAAGAAAAAAAATACAACAAATCCTACCACATCTATCCATCTGCACTTATATACATTTTACAATGTTGTTGTATATAACAAGAAAAATTACAATAAGAACAACAATAGCAATGAACTAAAAAAAAAAAAAACTACCAAACGACAGGTGAATAGTTTCCCTTTGTGCGCACATTTCTAATTGGATTTATTGTTCTGTTCTGTATTTTTCAGCTCTGAGTTTTTGTTCTTCTAAGAAAAAATCTATGAAATGAATTGTAGATACAATTCTGTTCATGTTCTCATTGTTGCTGTTATTGTTTTTGTTATTATTGTTATTGCTATTAAGTTTCTAGTATAATTTTAATGGTCTTGTGTTCTTTATCGTCTTCCTTTACAAAAAGCTGAAACAGAATTAATACTCTCGTGTAGAATTTCGATTTTTTTTTTTTTTTTTTTTTTGTTATACCCTACAAAATCCGAAAGATAATTTGTGGTATATTAAGTTTATTAAATACATCGATGGATAGCAAACCTATTTAGAAAATATTCAAGTTTATTTTTCTCTGCATGTAAAATTTTGAAATAAAGGAACGGTTTTTGGAACTGTTAAAGATTTCCTATTATAATTTCTAGATTATAAACTAATTTTTAATTTTTAGAAACTTTTTGTTACGATAAAACCAAGACTTTCATGTTTGTATTTATAATTCAAACTTCAAGTAATTATCACTTTCAAATGATATATAAACGAAGAGAATTTAGGAAATTGATTTGGAAATGTTCCTATGAAGAGAAAGAGAATTCACTTTCCAAAATCATGTTATAAAACTATAACGATCTTTAGGGAAACGATTGGTGATTGTACATGAAATTTATCGACTGTAGATGAAACTAATACAGAAAATAATTTTCTTAATATAAAAGGGCTCTCAAAAAACCTATAAATAATATCACTAATGGAATAGTTATGGTGTATATTATTTAAAACCACAAAGGGTTTTCTAACGATTCGAACACTGATCTTGAATTCCCCACTTCAATTAAATTTCTGCTTCATAGAAGACCAGGTTGGCTGGGTATAAAAATCTGTATAGTTTCAGGGACAATAAGGTGATCTGTCAAACATCATTTATAGTTTCGTTGCGATTAAAATACTCAATTATTTTTTAATATTTTGAGGTGAATTTATTCTCACCAGAGCGCGGGGTTCCTAATTATGGGCCCATAGTAACGATACAAAGATGTCTAAATTGATGCCGATTGATGATCCAATTTTGTTATTAAATTTCTAATAAGGTCACTAAGTAGTGGGTATATTGTATAGTACTCGTTAGTATTTTCCGTGGAATAGAAGTCTGTTTTACATTATTATTTAAAAAAAAAACAAATAGAGTAGAAGTTAAAAACCGTAAACGATATCTAAAAAACTTTCTTTAGTAATAAAAACTTAGATTTGTTGGTTTATATTTAAGCCACTTTGATCCTGACTATCTCCCTGTTACGTTATTTTTTTATAAATTTCTGAAGTGATCGAAAACGGTGAAACTACCTCAACCCATGGGGTAAATTCGCCAAGTGATAGTTGCCGAATCGTTTTCCTATATATGATATTTTTTTACTTTATTTTAATACAGCAATTTGAAAAAACAAAATAAATATGTTTAATTAAATTTTATGTAAAATATATAAAAATTCAATCAATAATATCGAACCAAAATCAGTTCATGGGAAAATCTCTAATCGTTAGCACTACACAGAAAAAAATATTTCAAATTATTTTTTAATATAATTATTAACTAACTTTATATTCGAATTCAATTACATTATTTATTAATATAATTAATTTTCTAATTGGAACAATATTTTTAATAAATTGACAGCTGTTAATAAATTATAAAGAAAAATCAAAGATTTGTCTATAAAAATACAAAAATAAAATAAATTTAAGTAAATTTTCAAAAATGCTCCGCTCATTATATCTATTTAAAGAAAAGCAGTAATAATAAAATCAATTATTCTAGTTATTATTACCATTTTGATGATTTGAGCAAAATCAATAAAAAATTAATTAATATAAGCAATTTCGTAATTGAAGTCAATTTTTGCTTTTTTCTATGTAGAGAGTCTATATGTACACTGAAAGAAGCGGATGAGTCTTGCGCTCAAGTGACAATTTCTTTTCACACTTTAAAGGAATTTATTAAAACACCTGTTGTTATTTTTTTTTTTTTTTTTTTTTTTCATTACTATTCAGTTTATAACACGGAAAAGTCTTTGATCAATTCCAAAAACTATGAACATTATTACAGAAAATACCCACAGCGAAATATTTAGGAGTTTATTGAAAAAACAATTAATCACGTCTACCTCTAAGTAAATGTAAATTGAAAATATAAAAATTTGATAGATGAAAGATCAACGATAAATGACACACAAATTTTTACTTCGTTTTCAAGATAATTAGCAGTCATATGTGCCCCATATCTACCCTACTGGATATCGATGCCTTAGTTGGGTGATTTCGATATGCGAGAAAAGTTTCTGCAGTACAAAAAGAAATCGCTTTTGCATCGAATTGTTACAACTGATAAAAAGTGTATACTATAATAATTCAAAGCCCGGCCAACCAGGAAAAGACGAATAACCATGGCGCCTAGGCAATGTACTACATTTAATTGGATTAGAAGTCTGTCATCTATTATGCGATTCTGCAAAGAGAATTGAACGAAAAAGATCCCCTAATTGGAAAAATGGAAAGTTTTGCCCCATCCTATATACAGACATTGACAATTCTGACTACTTACTATTTTTTTATTCTATTCAGAACATCCTGGATAGTCTGCAAATATTTTTTTCTTCATTTTTGTATTATTACCCCTACATTTATGCATTGATTAGAACGAAATATGTTTTGTTTTGTTTGCAACAAATTTTTTCTTTACATTTAAAAAATAAAAATTAGCATTTTTGACATTTACAAATTTTTATGATTTTTTTAATATATACTTTTTTTTTGTAACGAATAGAAAAAAACATCAGACCACCACCTTAAAGTATACTATTCGACTCAGAATCACTTCCTGTGTCTATTTAACGATATCCGTCCGTCCGTCCGTCTGTCCATGTAAACCTTGTAATCAAACTACAGGTCGCAATTTTAAAGTCAATGAAACTTAGCACACAATCTTCTATTGGGCCAAGGACGAACCCTATTGAAACTGGTTATGATCGGTTCATTATTTCAGGTAGCGCCCCCCATAAATCCATTAAATATAGCAATATTTTAATGAAATTTGGCACATATAAGTCCTATATAAGTCTAAATCTGTGTGGCAAATTCAGATCGGTCCATAATTAACCATAGCTCCATATAAACCCCTTTTCAACAAATCACTTTAAAGGGCATAAATCAGATTAAAATGTTAGTATCACGTTAATATTCGACACAAATGAGTTTTATATAAATGTAAATGATAGTGCCAAATTTTACGAAGATTGGTCCATAATTTACCATAGCTTCCATATAAGGCCCTCTTTCGGAAATCACCCAAAAGTGAATAAAATCATATAAATTTAAGTATCGACGTAATATTCTGTATTCGTAAGTTTTATTATACCCTTCACCACAGGTGTAAAGGGTATATATAAGTTTGTCATTCCGTTTGTAATTTCCACAATTTTCGTCGGAGAGCAAAAAAGTTTATATTTTCGGAATCCTTGTAAGAAGCGATGACGATTGGACCATGTCCGTCCGTCCGTCCGTCCGTGTGTCGGTTGAAATGGCGTTTATGAAGCCCACCGATAACTGACATATATAATATGTATGTCAAACGATCGGAAATGCTTTCGAGAATTTTGCTATTGGAATTCAGCAAGATAGGTTCATACAATGCGGAGATATGTTCAAAAAACCGGTTTTTTGAACCGGTTTTCCAGTTTCTGAAGCCTCTGTATACACTACGGACTTCGTTTTTACAAAGAAGTCTCGGACATTTTTTTCTGAATTTTTGTTCTGAAAAAATGAAATAAATCGGTTCAGTAATAACTGAGATATCGGACAAAACGCATTTTTTATTTTTTGAAGCCTTGGTTTAAGCTATAGATTTTTATTTTTATACAGATCGGTCACAAATATTTTTATAAAATTTCAGTTTTTTGAATCAGGAAGATCGGTTTATAAATGGTGGAGATATGCTTTAAAAACCGGTTTTTAGAACCGGTTTTTTAGTTTCTGAAGCCTCTGCATATACCAGGGACTTCGAATTTTTAAAGGGGGCTCGAAAATTATTTTCTGAATTTTTGTTCTAAAAAAATTAAATAAATCGGTTCAGTAATAACTGAGATATCGGGGAAAACGAATTTTTTATTTTTGAAGCCCTTGTTCAAGCTACAGATTTTTATTTTTATATAGATCAGTCATAAATATTTTTATAAAATTTCGGTTTTTTTAATAAACCAAATTCGTTCATAATCAACAGAGTTATGGCCCAAAAACAAATCTGTTAAGAATATAAATACACCAACAAACATGTATATTAAGCATTGTAATGACTATTAGTGACGTTTTTTGTTTTTTGTATAGACAAGTAGTTTAGTTAGCAACAGCAGTAATATAATGAATAACAGTGTTGTTGTTGTTCTTTGTGTATTCAGTCAGTTTGTACATACAAAAATAAATATATATGGAATTGTTGTTGTTTCTTTTTTAAAAGCAAAGCCTGTTATGATTGTTTTTTTTTTTCATATTCAAATTTTCGTAGTTTGAAAAAAATTTAGATTTAGAAAATATGCAAGCATACGTTAAGGCGAAAATTTTATTAATTGTCGGTAATATGGTAATATGATGTCGATAAGATGGTAAGATGGTAATATGGTGAAGGGTATCAAAGATTCGGCACAGCCGAATCTTTTTTCAATTTCATTTTACACTTAATATAAGTATCGGTCCACCTATTAACCCATTAATTCACACGGCGATCTAGCCAACTTAGAGATCTAAAATTTTGAACAGCATGTCAAATGAGGCATATAAACCCATTGACGTTGAAAAACTGTTTATATTTGGTTTAGTAAGGAAGTTATAAACCATTAGATATACATAACAGTATGCATTACTCAATAATTTTTGGACCTTGTCTTTTCTATATGAGTTATATAAGCAAAACGTAAAAAATATAAAATTTTTTAATAAAAGGCAAAATAAAATTGATATATTTAAGGAGTTTTACAACATTTGCACTAATTCGTCGTTGAAAAACTTCTCTTAATTCATATATGGGACCAAGTGACTACATCCGGTTACCGGAAATGCCTTCCTCTGCTTGATCTAGGATCGCATCTTCCTCATGATCTGCGTTTTCATGCTGATAGGTGGCACAAGAATAAGGATATACAAGAATAAATCTGACCTGAATGCGTGTATAGTGCCTAGGGCAAATTTTGCCGTAGGCCCCCTACTTATTCATATCCACAGTATTTATCAAACTACTAATAATAAACAAGGACGTTTCTCTAACCACTTGTTTAAACGAATTATCATGTTTATTGCTCAAATAATATATTTAATTAAAAAAAAATAAAAAATTTGTCATTAAGTACTTTGAAAATGTATTGAAAATAGTGGGGGCCAAAAAGTACTGAGAATGACCCAGTGTTACAAATACGTAACACATTCTTTTTCCACTTTCTAGTTTTCTTAAGACACGCCTTATATATTTTTAAACAATTAAATAAATTAATTTTATTTTTTTTTTTATTATTATACAAAAACATTTTTTCGTTATAACATGTCGAATGCAAATAACAAGCCTTTTTTCAATCCTCCTGCCGTTAAAATCGAGCTTTTGCAAGCTGTCAAATAATGAACTTTACAAAATCACTTTTTACCGCAATAACAGGAGAGAAAGTGAAGAAAAAACATTTGAGAATGCAGAACGAATATTAATTTACACAATTCATAACAAAATCGTAGTTTATATTATTCCATTTTTTAACAATATAGTTTTAAACTTAGACATTGTCACGTTGCATATACTAGGCATTAATGGGTTAGAGACCCTTCCGCGAATTTTGATGTAAACACTGGTGCAGGGTATCATATGGTCGGGCTTGACCGACTATATCTTCTTTTTTAATTTTTAATTGCGAATTTGAGGTGCGTATAAATGTAGTATGTATGTTTTTACTATTAAAGTAATCAATTTCCATATATTTTTTCATAAATCTTTTAAAAGCGATAAATTCAAAACTGATTTTTATATAATATTTGATTTCAAGTTTAAAAGAAACCGACTTACAAATTCGTTGCCTATCATTCTAATTTCATTTTCTTCCATTTTTGTTGTTTTACTCATAGATTTAAGTGAAATTTTATTTATAGTTGGCTTGATGTTGATGGTTTGTTGGCCTTTTTTTCTATTTTTTGTAAATTCATGTTGCCTTGGCCGATTCTGTATAAATGTTGGTATATAAAACCAAGCCAAGGTATATAACAAATACATAAATATAACTGCATATACATATAAACTACTACATAGAGAAAAACTTTATAATAATAGAGAACTCTCTACTGATGTTTCTGTGATAAATTCTTTGTATCCTCTTTTCATTTGTTGTGGCTGTCTGTTAGGGTCTGCTGTACTCTAGTAGTGGATGTTTAAGTTTCCTTTTTTTTTTTTTTTTTGTAACGATTTTTGTTGTGGGTGTTTTTGTGGCATTTTAAGGGTGGTGGTTGTTGTTGTATGGTATCTGTAATCATTATTTCTTTTTTTTCCCAACTTATTTTGTTGTAGAAGCTTTTATAGTTTTTTTTACATTCACATCACAATGTGAATTATAGAGAGGATACCAAGAAAAAGTTTGTGCTGTGTTGTTACTGTTGTCGTCGTCATCGTTGTCGGAAATGTGTATGTAACTAGAGGGGTGAGATGTTGTAGGTGGTAAATATGTATGTGGGGTGAGGTAATGGGGGGGAAGTAGAACAATACATATTATTTGATGATGTTTATCAGTGAGAAGAACAAATACAATTTATATGAGTGTATGAGTTTTTTGATAGAACGTGTGTTGGAAATTTCAAAAAAAATCAATAATTATGTAAAATGTTTATGTATTAAAGGAGGGTATAGGTATAGGATATGACTAAAACTACACTGTATTTTAGAAGAGGGATGCAGGGATGTGTATGAGTCAAACTATAATTTACTAAAATTGGACTGAGCATAAAACTGGTATCTTTGGTTATTAAAGCTTTAAAGTTTATTTTTAATTAATGCAAAAATAATATCCTCTGGATCCTATAAATCGTGAACAATATATGTTTTTCACGAAACTTTTTGCACTAATTTTTTTTAGACAAATTTTTGCGATTTTTTTTCTTTTATAGAAAACTATCGGCTTCTTAAACAAATTTTTCTAAAGAAAACTTTTTACACATTCTTCTTAAAAAAATTTTCTATAGAAAACTTTTTACAAAAATTTTCTATAGAAAACTTTTTAAACAAATTTTCTATAGAAAACTTTTTACAAAAATTTTCTATAGAAAACTTTTACAAAAATTTTCTATAGAAAACTTTTTACACAAATTTTCTATAAAAAACTTCTTACACAAACTTTCTCTATAGAAAACTTGCAAAATTTTTTCTATAGACAACTTTTTGCGCAATTTCTTCTATAGAAAACTTGTTGCACAAAATTTTCCGTCCGTCTGTCTGTTCATGTAAACCTTGTAAACAAAGTACAAGTCGCAATTTCGTAGATATCTCGATGAAGATTGACATAAATAGTTATTTTGAGACAAGAACGAAGCCTATTGAAACTGATTATAATAGGTCCATTATTTCACCTAGAATAGGGGTTTAGTGGTAATAAATCCCTTACATATAACAATATTTTATTTAAATACGGTGCAAAGAAGTTTAGTATAAGTGTTAATCTTTGTGCCAAATTTCATAAAGATCGGTACATAATTGACTATAGCTGCCATATAAACCCCACTTCCGGAAATTACATTAACGTGCATAAATCCCATACGAATGTCAATATCAAGTTAATATTCGACACAAAAAAATGTTTAATGTGTGTAGAAACAACATTACCAATTTTTATGAGAATCGGACCATAATTTACCATAGCTCCCACTATAAACCAACTTCCGAGAATCGCCCTAAAGTGCATTAAATCATATAGATGTTAGTATCAACGCATTATTCTGTATTTGTATAATTTATTTTAAATTTAGTAAAACTGTTGGTGTACAATTGGCTACAGGTCTAATATAAGTTCCCTTCCCAAATTTTTAAGCTCATACGCAATGGTGTAGGGTATCGTATGGTCGGTCTTGACTACATATTTATTTCTCGTTTTTCTTTGAATTTTCTATAGAAAATTTTTTATGAATTTTTCTAAAGAAAATTGTCTATGAATTTTTCTAAAGAAAATTTTCTATGAATTTTTCTATAGAAAATTTTCTATGAATTTTTTATAGAAAATTTTTTGTGAATTTGTCTAAAGAAAATTTTCTATGAAAATTTATAGAAAATTTCTCTATGAATTTTTCTTTAGAAAATTTCTCTATGCATTCTTCTATAGAAAATTTCTCTATGAATTTTTCTATAGAAAATTTCTCTATGAAAATTTCTATGAATTTTTCTATAAAAAATTTTGCGATGAATTTTTCTATAAAAATTTTCTATGAATTTTACTACAGAAAATTTTCTATTTACTTTTCTATAGAAAATTTTTTATGAATTTTTCTATACAAAATTTTCTATGAATTTTTCTATAAAAAATTTTCTATGAATTTTTCTATAAAAAATTTTCTATGAATTTTTCTATAAAAATTGTCTATGAATTTTTCTATAAAAAATTTTCTATGAATTTTGTAGTAAAAGTGTTGATGTACAATTGGCCACAGGTCTAATATAAGTCCCCTTCCCTATTATATGGTCGGTTTTGACCGACTACATCTTTATTTCCCGTTTTTCTAGGAATTTTCTGTAGAAAATATTCAAGGAATTTTACTATACAAAATGTTCTACGAATTTTTCTATAAAAAATATCGCGATGAATTTTTCTATAAAATATTTCACGATAAATTTTTCTATAAAAAATTTTACGATGAATTTTTCTTTAAAAAAATTTTACGATGAATTATTCTATAAAAAATTTCGCGATAATTTTTTTTTATAAAAAATTTCGCGATGAAATTTTCTATAAAAAATTTCGTAATGAATTTTTCTATACAAAATGTCGCGATGAATTTCTTTATAAATTATGAGTTTTTGTAAAGAAAATTTTCTATAAAGTTTTCTAAAAAAAATTTCGCAATGAATTTCTATAAAAAATTTCGAGATGAATTTCTATTTTTGATGTATTTTTTAATAGAAAATATTTGCGATGAATTTTATATAAAATGAATTTTTCAATAGAAACATTTTTATAAATTTCATAAATTATCTATGATAAAATTTTTCTGTAGAAAATTGTTTTATAATTTTAAAATTTTATAATTTTTTTTTTACAAAACATATTAAGGAAATTTGTTAAAAAACGTGGTTTCGTTAGAAAGCTTTAGCATCAAATTTCATTATAAAAAACTTCTTTAGTGCTTTTTTAAAAATATTTTAATACATATCTTTATTTTTCTGCAAAGTTATACTCTTATTGTTAGTCCATTGCAATAATCGATTTTATAACAATTGATAATGTACAATTTCTCAAACTTTTTATGACTGAAGAATAAAAAAAACCCACTTATTAACTTTATACAATTTGCTAAGAATGCTGCCTTTTAAATGACGCAAATAAAAACGTGTTAGAAAAACATTTGGCGGCACCGAATCTTAATTACTTTTCAACAATATTTTTTCAGTATTTATTTTAATCAAAGCTGTCTTTTATTTTTAGTTTATAACTATTTGTCGCCAGAACCGATTTTTCAGATTTTTAATAACAGTTTTATTAAGACAACGATGAATATTCTGCATTAGATTTCATTTGTTTAAGTTAATTAAGACAAACCAATTTAACTCTACTTAAAATATCATAAAAAACAGCCAAAATTGTAATGGAGAGTAGAAAAATATTACATAAAAGTTCGATCTTATAAATCATTACCTAGAAAATTATAAATGAATTTCATTAAAAAAAAACTGATTAGTATCATATGTAACTAATCTTTGATTTTTCTTTTTAAAGTATTATTAAATTTATACTTTTATTAGTTAAGAATTTTTTTTCTGATCACTATTGATTGCAAAGTCTTCTATAAAATACAATATAATATTGATAGCATGTGCTGATATGTATCATAAATCCATTTAGAAAGATAGTATTTAGAGGTATAAATATTTATCACCTCTTAAATGAGTATTTAATTAAATAAAAGACCTTTTGTTATTTAAACAGCTTAAAAACTATTTTACAATTTTAGTATATTACAAATCGTCGCCCTGCAATTTTCAATAATAAAAATAAGTCAGTTATAATAGTTTTGTTTCTGTGTTATATGAATATCAAAATAATTTTATTTAAAAAAGTAATTCTTGAGTTATGATAATTCCGCAAAAATGTACAATAAGAAGAATGTAAATAAAATCAGTTATTGATTTTTTTAAAGGTCTTACCAGGATGCTAAAAAGGTAAGATATTAATAAACAAGACAAAATATTTCAAGGAATGTATCGTTATCTAAAATGCAAATGACCATAAGTAAAATATACTAGACTATAGTCGAGATTATAGAATAAACAAATATACTTAGTGGTTACTATAAATTAGACTATATGGACTATAGTTGATACTATTGTATATATATAGTCAAGAATATAGACTAGAGTACAGTCGATATTATACACTCGAATATAGTCGAGACTATAGTCGATATTATAGACTAGAATATAGACAATTCTATTGTCGAGATTATATACAAGACTATAGTCGATACTATAGACTATATGCAATACTATAGATTAGGCTATTTCCCATACTATAGATTAGACACTACTTTATATTACAGACTAGAATATAGTCGAGATATAAACTAGATTATAGTCGTGATTATAGATTAAACTATGAATGATACAATAGACTATACTGTAGTCGATTCTATAGACGAGAACATAGTCAATATTATAGACTTGAGTATAGTCGATCGATACTTTAGACTAGAGTGTAGTCGAGAAGATAGATAAGTATAGAGTAGACTGTAGTAGCGACTATATACTAGACTATAGTTGATACCATAGACTATATTCAATACTGTAGATTAGTCTTTTGCCAAAACTATAAATTAGACACTACTTTATACTATAGACTAGAATATAATCAATACAATAGACTATAGTTTAGTTTATAAACTAGACAATATAGTCGAGAATATAGTCAGTATTATAGTCGATATCATAGACTAGACTATAGTCTATACTATAGTCGATACTATAGACTAGACTATGAACTATACTATAGACTAGAGTATAGTCGATAATATAGATTAGGGAGTAGTTGAGACTGTAGACTATGGTATACTGTAAACTGGACTTTACACCAAACTAAACAGTAAACTAGACTGTTGACTAGAATATAGTGTCGACTAAGCTTTCAATCTCCTTAAACTATAGTTGCAAAATCAAAACAAAAAAAAATTTGCTAAAAATTTTTTGCAGCACACGAAGAAAAATTGTTCGTGTGCTATATGTGTCCTAAAAAATTATGTATACAAGACTAAAACACGTAGTTTTAGTTTTTTGATGAGCAATATTTTCTGTTTGCTGATAAAAATTGCAAAGACGATTTACATTGTTACTAAAAATTCGAAGGTATATTTATTAGGGTTCGTTTCGTTTCGAAAAGAAAAATTTCTTTTGATATTTGGATATCATACCTTTTTAGAATATTTTTGCATCAGTAAAAATAATGGCGTATTTTGTTTTTTTAAATTTCAACTCATTTTCATTGTTTTATAAAAAAAAAAATATATTTTTAAAACTTTTTTGAAAAAAGTCAATTTTTCGGACACCCTAATTGGAACACGATGTATTTTAAGCATGCTGAATAGTGCTCACTCTTACTAAAATTTTATGTAGAATTGAAGTATAAAAGAAGTTTTTTTATAAATCAATTGGATTCGTCTCTGCGCAAAATGACGCTAATATGCGTTTTTAGCCGAAGACATGCAGGGGAAGGAGTTGGAATTTTAAAAAACAAAATGCGCCATTATTTTTACTGATGCAAAAACCTTCTAAAAAGGTATGATATCTCAAAATCAAAATTTTGAAATTTACCATAATATTTATAATAATTTTAGTTGCCGTGTGTAGTAAAAATGAAACGGTTTAATATTTATTGCATAGTCATAAGGAGAAGAAATTTTGCTGGCGCATAATATTTAAACGCTGGTTTCAAGTTACCTTCGATATACATATGAGGTTAGTTATTTATACTATTATCACCTTTTTACGTTAAGTTTTTTATTTCTATTTTATTTATTCTCTTACTATCTATCTCTGCAAAAAAGAAGAACACACAATCCAAAACCTTTGTATTATAAAAGTCTATACAATTTTGTAATCAATTTTGCTTTATGATCATCATTGATCGATCAATTAAAGTCTATCAGGGTCTCTTACTATCAGCAGACGTTTAACTAAGAGAAAAGCCGAGTAGTAAATAGTTGTAAAATAATAAAAAATGCAATAGTAAAACTATCTTACATTACATTTTATAACATTTGCTTGTCTTCTAGACCATCGCCTTTTAAGTATTTAGTATAAAAATATTTTGTTGTTGCTATTGTATTTTTATTTATTTTAAATACTATTTTACAGCATTTGTGTAAGGCACGTGTAAAATACTTTTAGCTTACCTAAGCTTTTAAGTTTAGTAAAAAATAAATCAAGAACTTAAAAAACAATTTGAAACTATTTGCGAGAAAATGATACACATATACTTTTACAAACAGTTTCAGTATAAAAATTTTTTTTAACACAAGCAAACAAACAGATAAATATAATGAGAATAGATGGATCAGGTGTAAAAGTCCATAAGTACAGTAGAAACTTGTTAGTTGTTTTAATATAAAGGAGTAACGTCACAGTGATTGACTGACTGACTTACTTGGTGATTCATCATCGCACAGTTCAAACGGTTAAAGCAAAAAAGATGAAATATGGACTGTAGATTGGTCTCTTACCGAATAAATCCACAAAGACGGAATTTTTAGAAATTCCAATGTTCAGGGAGTAAGAAAGGGTAAAATCGGTAACCTTATATCTCCTAAACTAATAGAGATACAAAAAAAATTAAATAGTTATCGCTATTCATTTGAAAAATTATCGTATATGTGTCTGGCACTTTTTTGAAATTCGGCTCTTTTAGGGAGAAAACGGGTAAAAACTGTAATTTGGTACTTTTTAGGCAACCTATCTGTCTTTTAAACCAGTAAGCATAGAAATAATATGTGCATCAAATTAGTATTTTATCGATAATTGGCGGACACAAGTTGGGTACTTTTTGGAATTTCGAACGTTTAAGAGGTAAAAATCGTACGTGATTTTGGTACTTTTTTCATAAAATATATATATATATTTTTTTTTCTTTTTACTGATACATACATATGCATATTTTAACACTAGATCCCAGTACAATTTAGAAATTCATTGGAATACAATCCTAGTTACATTTAGGAGGAATAAAAAAGTACCAAAAAGGGATAAAATCGGGAAATTAAATTTTATTCAAATCAAATAATGATTTTTTTTTTTTTGTTATATTAAACCTGGAAATATGAGCTTAAGTCCATGTAGTCCTAAGTTAGTAAGAATTTACAACAGGGGACTTTGTGGTACTTTTTTGTTCTTCCGATGGTACTTTTTAAATTTTTTACAATATTGAACCTAGAAAAATTAAAGATATATGATCCCAAGTGAATGAGTATCTATAACAGGGGACTTCGTGGTACTTTTCTATTCTTCTAATGGTACTTTTTGAATTTTCTAATTTTTGTTCTTCATTGGTACTTTTTGAATTTTCTATAATATTGAAACTAGAAACATGAAATTAAAGATATATGATCCTAAGTGAATGAGTATCCATAACAGGGGACTTTGTGGTACGTTTTCATTTTTCTAATGGTACTTCTTGAATTTTCTATAATATAGAACCTAAAAACATGAAATTAAATATATATGGTCCCATGTGGGTAAGAATTCAAGAGGGGAACTTTGTGGTACTTTTTCCTTTTTCCAATGGTACTTCTTGAATTTTCTATAATATTGAACCTACAAATATGGAATTAAAAATATATGGTCCAAAGTGAATAAAAATACAGAAAAGAGGATTTGTGGTACATTTGCATTCTTCTAATGGAGCTTTTTAAATTTTCTAAAATATTGAACCTGGAAACAGGAAATTAAAGATATATGATCCTAAGTGAATGAGAATCAATAAGAGGGTACTTTGTGGTACTTTTCGTTATTATATTACTCTTTGAATATTATGAATTAATAATTAACTTTCAAACGTGAAATTAAATATATATCGTTCTGAGTTTAGAATCCACAAGCCCTATTGGTCACATTATTTGCTACTAAAATATAATAACAGAAATAAATTGGCAGTTTTTGAAACTTCGAACGTTAAAAATGTAAGAAACTGGTAACCAAAATATTTAAAAGTTTATTGTTCTGAATACTGACAAAATACCAATATTATAATTGTTCTCACAGGTGATAAGAGTCATAGTTGAATTTTACGGGTTTCTTAATTTTTGGTATTTCATTTTTTTTTTTCTAAATTAAAAGTTTTTATCTGGTCTATGTAGGAGTACTGTAAGATCGAGTTAAATGCTATCTACATATATAAAAGTGAATCTGTGTTTGTTAGTCTGTCTGTTTTAGAATTTTGTTTCGATGATTTTATTTTTTTAATACAATGGGGTAGCGAAGCATTTCTAGCGCATCGTTCAAAAATTTATAGTTATAAAATTAAAACTTAACACAATTTGAATTTATAATATAGTAAGGTTTTTCTTAAAAAGAATCTACGCTATACTGCTCATATAATATATATTATTGTTTACCGCATACACCCCATGCTACTGTAAATAGTTCACATCATATTAAATTCATGCTGTCGTCAAAATGTCGCGTAATAAAGCGTTTTTTTTTTTTTAATTTTCAATATAGAAAATTTAGAGCGTAAGTAACAATAATCATGAGAAATAGTCATGTCTATTGATTACATTTTTTTATTATTTATTCTTAATTAAATATAAAAAAGATTTACGTTAAAAAAAAAAAAATCACAACTTCTACGCTCTTCAGTTACCCTGTTCTATGCCCCTCCCCCATAACACTGCAAGCTAGCGGCTCCAAGGCTACCTAAGCAATTTGGGGAATTTTGAAAATGTTTACAAAAAGAAAAACAAAAACAAATAATAACAAATTACTCTATTTATCATATTTATACAAATAGAGTAAATATATAAGTACTCATACAATCTCATTTAGACAGAAACTGATTTAATACTTCTCGAAATTCTAAAATCACGACTGTCAAAAGCTTCTCCGATAAGATAGGTACTTAGTTCATTTATTTAATTTTTTTTTTTTTTTATATTTTTTGAGTAATGATGATGAGTATAGGAATGATCAATATTTTATTTTTATATATTTATAAATATTTGTATATTATTTATTTTATTTCTTTCATGGGGTTTTGTCATCAAATTGATAGCAAGAATTTCTTAAAAAAAACTGCAACTCATTTCAAATCAGGGTATTGAAAATTTGATTTGAAAATATTTATGATTTCATGATAATTCTTTGTTATAATGGGAAATTTTTTATTTAAGAAAAGTATTCTTAGGTATTTATGATTTAAGATTTCTTTTAATGAGTTATAGCAGGTTTAAAAAATTGAGTATCTTAATTACTGTAAATACATATTTTGATAAGTGTAGGAACTCGCAAATATTTAACATACATAGGTATCTATGTATGTATATATCAGATTTACTTTCAAAATTTTTCGTACTGTAAAATATTTTAGTAGATAATAACTACTAGAAATGTAGTGGTGGTGATAGTATGTAGCTGCATCTTTTAATCTCTTTTCCTAAATACTTTCGTAGATATTTGAAAAATATACTTTTTAAAGTTTAACAGCCTGTCCCATGATGTCGAACAGAAAATTCGTTCGACAAAATGTATAGGAAACAATAACAAAATTTTAAATTTATTTGTTATTTTCAATATAAATTGTCGACTCGTGGGACAGTCTGTAATTATTAATAACAAAGTAAACATTTATCAACCTAAAAAAGTACCTTTTAAAAATTTCGTTTAAAAATTTAAGTTTTCCATCGCTGTTACGTACATTAAATAAAGTAAGAGCTTATTTTTTTTCACTCGCAATCATATTTATTGGAATCAATTTCAAATTGTCTTACGTCTCTTACGTAAAAAAAATAATAAAATAAACAGATAAAATAGTCTTAAAAGTTGGCGTCATATGAATCAAAAATTATTTCATTGAAAAGATTTGAAAGTGATTAAGAATTGAAAATAAAAATAATGAAGACAAAAAATGAATCAAATGATATTATTGTGAAGGGTAATATTTAATTAACCCATTAAGACAGGAAATTTTTAATCACAATATTAATTTATAACACGGGGAAATACTGATTCAGCTGCAAACAATAGTTCCAAAATGCTTTTCTTTTTTTTTTTTAATTCTGTAACTTGTGAACCGTTGCACAGTGGGGGTCAAACGCAAATTTTTTTTGTAATAAAATTATTAAAAAAAATCTTTTCAAGCCGATTTTTGGCATTTTTCAAAAATGAAAAAGATATAAAACACCAAAAAAATAATCTATTGTAAAACAATAAAACAACAGCAAAACTCCGCCCACATTTCAGAAACTTATAAAATATTGCAAGAATATAAAGATAGACTTATTTACCAGTTTATTGATGTATAATATGTATATATAGATCGTTTAAACAGCATTATATCATGGTCTCAAAGCTGACGACTTAAGTCAACTTTCACCAAATCTACTGTTTTACAATATTTCCATATGTGCGTATACGTAACACACAATTGTATTGGCAAGTTTTGGTTTTTGAACGAGATAATATTCGTAATAATCGCTTGTATATATTAAATATTGTTTATTTTTGAAAAAATTGCCAAAAATTGATTAGTAAAGCTTTTTAAATGATTTTTGCAGGAGTGAAAGATCGTATTATATTTTATATATTACATAAGAAATAATATCAAAAATATTATGCTAATATGCTTTTTTATGCAATTAAAAAAAGTCATTTAAAAAATTTACTTTTCTCATAAAATCTCTACTCCTGCATTCGTTTTTGGCCGGGCGGGAAGCGGTTTAGTGTCAAATCATTCTTAATCAATTTTTTTGATAAAATATCGTCAGTAAATTTAAAAAAGTTCGCGTGACATTTTTTTATTAATCGATAAAAATGAAACTTTTTTCTAAAATTCACCATTTTCGATCAATGCTGAATGTAGGGTGCAAACTTAAATCAATTAAAAATTTCTTTACTAACTATTTATAAAGCTTTATCTTTTGAAATATATAAAGAAAATATATTTTTCATTAACGGAACTTTGAGAAAAAAGTGAAAGAATTGTACTATATTTTTGTAAAAAATAGCCTTTTTTCATAATAATTTCAGAGTGCTGACTTTAAATATTTTTCACGTCTAGGCGCATTGAGATAATCCAAAATTTTTTTCAGCATATTATTTTGAAAAATATAACAAATTACAAAATATTTTTAGAAAAATTTTACCTCATATACCTCAGGAGTTATTCCTGAAAAACGTAAAAAAGTCGGGTCAAAAAATCAAAAATTCAAAATTCAAGCGTAAATATCTTTTTAACTGTAAGATAATATAGGTAAGTTTTTTTCTTTATCTTACCAAGCACTTTACAGAAATATAAAAATCTTTAAAGTCGGATTTTTTTAAACTTTTTCATACTCGAGGTAGCCAACTTTGACACCCTGTAGCTTATCTCGTGTTATTACAGGGTGACTACGAGATGATTTTTCTGAAGGCCTAGGTTCTTTCTCTACAATTCTTCTTACATTTCAATTTGATCCGACCAATAGTTTAGGAGATACAGATTTATTACCTAAAAATTTACGTTTGACCCCACTGTACGAGATATATCAATCAAATTTTACATGGTCGGAGGTGACGTGTTTTTAAGCTGATTTGGAGGAGTACAGGTTCCCTTTTTTTTAAATTTTTTAAATATTCAAATAATTATATTAATACACTCCCCGAAATATTTATAAGACCAAAATATTTTTTTATATTTCTATGGAACTACAAGTGCAATCCCAGAAATATTTGGTAAGGCAGTTTTTTATATATAAAAAGAGTTGGTTCCGTTACTCCTGTGCAAAAATAACGGGACTATTACTTGAGCTTCGAACGAAATAATTATAAGACCAAATATGATGAAGTATTTTAAATATTTAAAAAAATGGAATATGTTTTCAAATTTTTTTAATTTTTTGTTCGTTTTATTAATAAAGGCTGTACTGAGTTAGATTAGAGTTAATTTTTGGTACAAAGGGACAAATATATTTTTATGATATAATTAATAAAAAGCAAAAAATAAGCCTAAAGGCTCAATTAAATTATATTTTTGTTTATATATAAAAAAAAATCTTGAAAAGAAATGGTGTTTATTATTGCTTTTGTAATTTTGAACTAGACTAAGATCAAAATATGGAAAATTAATTTAATTGTCTACGTAAAAAATGTATTTGTAGCCTAAAATGTTCGAGATATGGAATGTCTTGTTGAGAATAAATCAGAAAATATTAATCATATTTCAATACGCCTTGGCCAATTTGGTAATCGCAAGATAGTTTATAATTGTTAATAGCAAATTTGATTCTACAAATATAGTAAACTCATTTTAGTAGGTCTGAAAACAGGCGCAATTTAATGAGTTCCATAGTAGGAATTATACTTATTGCTAATGGACTTTTATCTCAATTATATTCCAATGAATACCCTTGATTATAAGTATTTACGCAATTTCTGATACAAAAATTAAAAATTGTATACAATTTATTTTCAAATAACCATAAATGAAGGCTAGATATTATATTGCGTATATGCAATAGCTTCCAGAGCTATTAAAGTAATAAAACAAATATTTTTACAATATATATTTACAAAATATCTTTAGTATAGTTAGCAAATTATAAATATTATAAATTAGCTTACAACTGACATTCTGGCCAATTTTTATTTAAACATGATAAATATTTTCTGATTTATTCTGAACAAGACATTCTATATCTGAAAAACTTAAGGCTATAAATAGATTTTTTACGTATAAAAATACATTCGTTTTACATATTTTAATACAAATCTAGTCCAAAATTACAAGAACAGCAATAAACAGCACTTTCCCCATAATATTTTTTAATATACAAAGAAAAAATAATTTAATTGACCCATTGGGCTTATTTTTTACATTTTATTGATTATATCACAAAAATATATTTGTCCCACAGTACCAAAAATTAACACTGATCTAAAGCTATGTATACACGGTTGTCAGATCTAATAATGTTGGCAGATCTGGCAATGTGATGGCAATGTACTGACAAAGAAAAATTGTTAGCAACAGGTAAATTGCCAGTTTAGACGATTGTAAGAAAACCTTACAATTTCATTGCCAGACAATTGTCAGACAATAAATTTATCTGCCAACAAAAATTGTCAGTTTACACTGTTGGCAGGTTGTTGTATGGCAAAAGTTGCCACATCCGTGCCGATTATAATCGGTATATTAATTTTCTTCATACAAATGGACCACCCTAATGTACATATTTCATTAATTTTAATATGATTTTACTTAAACATCTGTTTTACAGCATTATATTAATAAAACAAAAAGTTATAAAGGAAAACAATAGACTATAAGTTTTTAAAAATTTTAGAAAATAAATTTCTTTATCAGGGCAATAATGTTGGTACTGAAATTTCGTTATAAATACTTACATTTAAAGATCTATATTCGACTGTGTCGAATCTTATATTCCCTTCACCCAAGTTGGAATGTTATATAAAAATTAATATATCTTATGTTAATGAAACAACAACACCAAATAAAACAATATTAATTTAAATAAAAAAGAGTATGTTGAAATTATATGTATGGACCGATTAATTGACTTAAAATTTTTAAAAAATATTTGAGACAGATCTGTACAAGAACGAAGACCATAACTTATATTGGAGCTTCAAAAAATCTAAAAATGTGTTTTGGCCGATATCCCAAATACTGATGGACTGATTGTGTTTATTCCTTCATCAAAAAAATTCTTAAATTTTCTACTGGGGCTTCAAAAGGTTGAAAAAAATTGACAATATATCTTATACTAATGTACCGATTTCGTTCATTTTAAAAAAGATTCTAAATTTTCCGTGCAAGAACGAAGTCACTAGCTTGTATAGGAGCTTAAAAAGCCGACAACAAAAACGTCTTTTGGAGGCATCTTCGGTTTTTTGGCGATATCTCGGCTATTTATAAATCGATTTTGCCCATTTTTATTAGCGTTCTTTTAAGAAATATTCTCTACAATTTGATGTAATATATCCGATAAATGGGGCTTTCTAAAAATTTAATTCAACAGAAGGTTAGACGGACATCGTTATATTGACTTCCCTATCAATAAGGATCAAGAATATGCATATATACTTTTTAGGATATATATTAATATTGTAGAAATTACAAACGGTATGACAAACTTATGTATACTTTTACTCCTGTGGTGAAGGGTATAAAAAAATAAAATAACTTGAAAACTCTTTTAGTTCTTAAAGCGTTAAATTTAAAAATTTCTTAATTAGAAAATACAACAACTACCGAAATTAAAGAAATAAATACCTAAAGATAAGAATTTCATTTAGGAAAGATAAATAACTACCAGTAAAAAAAATGTGATACTTTTTTTATGTTATTTAATAAAAAATAAACAATTTTCTAAGTAACAAAGAAAAACATCGACTTAAGCAAGATTATTATGTAATAACAACTGAATTTGTAGAGATTTTAATAGTTTTATTTTAATTACGTTTTGTTAATTAGTTGCAACAAATTTAAAGAGTAAATGAAATTTGATGCCCATTAAATTGCAAAATCTAAAGTCAAGTGAAATTTCTTTATTAAATTTAATTCTATACGCCATTGATGAAATTTACTTTTTTAAATTAAATTTCAAAGTAGTATTTAAAATACAATTTCAGCTTTCATACACTTTCATTATACTCTGATGCCATAATGTAGACGAGAAAAAAAAACACGTAGCTGTAGATAATCGAAATTTTTTCAATGTATGACTACATTAACTCATTAAATAAGCTGGCGCTTTAAAATTGTCTATATTAGTTGCATTTTGTTTTAGTATTACATTAAATGAGTGTATTCGTCTCTTAGAAAACAACTTAAAATTATTAATAGTACAAACATATAAAATTCAGCCTCAATAACAAAATTTATTGAAACAATTAAAATTTTTATTGATTTCAATACCGATCAAAAAGGAATTCTTATCTAAAATTATATTATTATAAACGTATCTGATATTATTATTTTTATTGGAAAATATTATCATTTAAACATATGTATATGGTAATATCTTTGAAAACGTGTAATTGCGTTGAAATAAATTGCAATCATTGGCCTTAAAATACATTTACTTTAGGTGCAATTTATTTCTTTTAACAATCATGGTATCAAGAAAAAGTACCCATTTATCTTTACCATTCTTTATTTAACCATAGAATTATGATTATTTATAATCAAAACCAATATGGTTTCTTTAATAAATCAATTAAAAAGCTTTAGTTAAAGCCAACGATTTTCATTGAAAAAAAAAAGGTCGAAGATACACCAAGAAAAAAGATGTGGAAACTGAAATAGTTGCGCCTAAATTCTTTAAATATACAAACTAAACAAAGGATTAATTAAATTTTTTAGAACTTAAGTTTTATATTTCAATTTGAAATAATGTTTTGATTAATTAAACAAATTTCGTAATAAATTTTATTAAAAAAAGCAACAAAAAATCCTTATTTTAAATTATTTAAATAAATAATGTATTATGATTATTTCAACAAAATTATATAAATTTCTTTAAAAAAATTTTAATTTTCAAACAATAAATATTTTTAATTGAATAAAAATTCCATATCAATTAAATTTTTAATTAAAAATTATTGTTTGACATAACAATAGTAGCACCCACTACCAATTTTGAAAAAAAAAACAAAAAAAAAACTACTCTAAATATAAAATTTGTTTTTTAAGATAAACAGCGTAACAAACTTTGTGCTACCAGCAACAAAATTAGTGTATTTAGTTTGTAAGTGGTATCAATAAATTTGTAGTTGTTTATAATTAATGAAACAATAATTGTACAACATGGTGATAAGAAAAATAACCCAGGAAACATATTTTTTGTAAAAGCTAATTTCAAAATTGAAAGAGGTCCACAATGTAATTTGATGCCAATTTAAAATACTATAGACTTCTGTCAAAACAACTTAAAGCAAATTTTAAATTTTGAAATTGGTTTATATTAAATTATTATTATTATTTTTTTAATTTTAACCCTGGAAGGGCTTCGTTAGTTGTTTCGAATAACAACAATGCTATTTTGAGTGATATTTCTTTATTAATTTTGGTATAACATCTGCCGTAAATAAGATCTTAAAGTGTCCAGACGTATGTTGCTGTGAGCGGTCTGGAAGTTAGAATTTTAAGCAACCATGTTAGTCGAAACGACTAACGAAGCACTTAGTGTGACTTTTTGAACTTTTAGCGATAAAGTAATTTAGTAATTGAAGTAATGCAGTGTATTTCATATTTGTTCCTATAGTGTAAAATATATTTTTTGGGGGAAAATAAATACAATATGACTTCCAAATAATTATAACAATACATAAGTAAATTTTTTTTGTCACATTACAAAATGATGATTATGGAGCTCTATTTCCTATATAAAAAAGAAAAGGCATGCTGAAGACTGAATAAAGCCATATTATGAAGTACTAACAATTACAGATCGACTTCATCTTATGAGTTCTATAATAAAAACTAAGAACGCGATTGATAATTTTGACCAAACAGGCATTGAAATATCTCACTAAATCAAGACTTATCGGTGCTTCTCTACATTTTTTTTATCAATCTAAAGATTAATTATATTAATAGTTTATTTAAAAAATATGTTAAAAACAATTAAAGAATCATTTTTTTTTTTTTAATTCCTTAAAAACTGCATAAGGATCTAATTTAGCTACAAATGTCTTATCAACTGTTTTCTACACCCAATATAACAACCAAGCATCGTACAAATTTCGAAAATATCCTATATCCTATATCCTATATCCAGGTAATATATATATAGTGTAAATTATAGAAAAAGAAAATAAAATTTGCAGCTTCTGCTGCTAAAATAACACTGAACTACTAAGGGATACTGTAAACAAATTCAAAAAAGTATCACAAATTTGAAATATGCACAGAGTATGCAAAAACATTTATTTTTAAACAGTTTTTTGGTTACAATAATTGTAGGTTGTACACATTTAAAAAAACGTATATTGCCTATTCCAAATTTTTTACCCAACTATCACAAAGGGTACTTATGTAACACCATCTCTGAAAAAGTACAAATATTGAGGTATTTTCAGTTTTTTCTGAATATTTTGAAAACAAAGGAAAGTAATTAGGAATTTTTGCTGTTATTTTATTAAAATTAATTCATCAACCAAAAATCAATTGTTTTATTTTTCATTTTAATGATACGTTTTTAAATATTTTAATAAAAGTTAGTGTTAGTCGTTTCGACTAACGAAGCCCTCAGAGGGGTAAAAATATCGAAGCCCTTCCAGGGTTAAAAAAATATATTGAAAATCTTCACAATTTTCTGAATAACACTAAAGAAGAAAATGTGTTAATTATCTCAATTCGATAAGTAGAAAAAATTATATAAATATATGCCCACATTTTCAAACATAAACGTTTGACATTTAAATATAAGCAATAAAATTATATAGGGATTTCTTCAAGTTCGTTTACTTTGGGATAAAAAAAATTAATGAAATATTAAAGGCACCGCGATCTCAGGTCATGCTGCAATTTTTTGGATGAAACCCATTTATCGCTAAAACACTAAAATACAATAGATGTTCTAATTATAAATTTAATTTACTTATAATGTAAAACGAGATGAAATGATATGGACTAAACGTCACAAATTATGGACCAAACGTCATAAAGTTTGGCACTGTGATTCCTACTTTAACAAAACTTATTTGTGTCGAATATTAACTTGATACTGGCATTTGTACGGAATTTATGCACGTTTAAGTGATTTTAGGAAGAGGGGTTTATATGGGGGCTATGGTCAATTATGGACCGATCCTGAAATGTATCACAAAGATTGAGACTTATACAAAACATACAGACAGCCGGTCAACCAGACGGACGGACGGACATCGTTAAATCGATTCAAAGTGGGGGTCCGAAGATTTTTTCTGTGAGTTACAAACATCAGCACAAACGCATAATACGGTATAATAGGGTATAAAAAATGCTAAAATAAAGCACGTAAAATTGTATGTCGGTTGTTAAGAGTTATACAATTTTTGCAAATTAATAACTTGTCGCGCTACAATTATTTTAAAATGTAATTTGGAAACCTATTTTGTTTTGGGCACCCCATATAGCGTTACTATTGAGGGCACATTAACGAGATATATCTCAAACGATGCATAATTACAAAAGCAATAAACTTCTATTCTTTATTTTGCAATACTCGGAATGGCGCAAAATTTCTAATAAAAAATAAACGCAATAAATGAACATTTTGAAAATTTTCGTTTCATAACTTGTCCACAATATAATTCGAGACTGGTCAACGACAGACTGACTAAACCTACGTTGATCTATTTCTACAAGTGTTATTAGATACATATGTTAAAATCTGTCAGGCTTTGAAATTTATTTTAACAAAAATCTTCTATAAATTTTAAAATATTAAAATGTTTTATATATCATTTTAAAAAAGACAAAATTTCCTGACTAAAAGCTAATTAAATTGTGTTCGTTGGGAATTTATGTATGAATTTCTGTTATTACCCTGAAGTTTTGAAGGTGCAAATGATTCCATTTTGATTTTAACTAGACCGACACGAATTTGTATTTTATTATTATTACTTTTATTTTATTTTTAGTAATAGCTACTAATTACTTCGCTCATTCCATAATAATGTGTTGTCATTATTTTTCTTTATCTCACTCATGGCAAGTAACTACTTTAATACATCACTTTCTTTTTCTAAGTAAAATCTATGAATTCTTGGACATATCCATACAAAGATAATAAGATTTTCACAAGAATTGTAAGTAGTTATAAATTGCTGACTTACCATAAATAAAATGTTTGCTGGTTAGTAAAATAACCAATTATGTAAGCCTTTTGACTACATTGGAACCGCTACCCAAATTATTTTAGTTTTTTTTTTTTTAATTTGGCTATTTACTTAATCGAAGAAATATTTCTAATTTACTTCTAGCCCCCGATTCTGAGACTACCTGCAGGGTATATGAAATTTCAAATTGTTTGTTTTGAATTTTTTCGTTATCTTTTTAAACGTTTAGATCAAATTATTTTCAATGAAGTTTAGATAAGCAGAATATCTTAATTTCAGTATACATATAAGTAACTGTCCCTGGCCAAATTGTTAAATTTAAATTATATAAGTTCTTAACATCGAAAGAAAAGATATTATACAGATCGGATCAAATAAATAGGAGAGGACTTCAAACGAGATCACTTTATCATAATTCTTCAAAATCAACACTGAAAGAAAAGACTCTTCACAAATACTTAGTCATCATTTTATGTTTCATAATCATTTTGGATATTGTATCCAGTAAATAGCCACAAAAATCTATAATAATCTTTACCTTGACGTCAAACGCTTCTAAACTTTTTACTGTGATAGTAAATTTCAATTATCAATTTTTTAACAAGTATCAGTTATAGTTATTACTAATTTTAACCCATTGAACTACATAAAAGTTCTTGCTAAATCATTTTATAAATAAAACACACCTACTAAGAGTCAAACGAAAGCATTGAACATTTGATAAAATTTGTGAGTAACAAATATTTATTTAGAAACATTAAAATCATTAATAATTGTTTAAACTAATCAGTTGTTTAAAGAAAATTTAACCAGTTAAATTTAAGGGGAACTTTTATATACATAAATATTTATTGAAGTTATCAAAAGTACCAGGAATATTTAGTTCAGATGAAATCGTAAAAGATTAATAAATTCTTAGAATATTATTAAATAGATTTGTGTTTTAATTGGAATGTACTTGATATTCTTACATTATAAATGCAATATTAACTTAAAAATGGATTTAATGAAATTATTTTATTTTAAAAAGAGAAAAAATAAAGTAATATAAATTCAGCGTACCTTGGAAAATATTAAAATGAATAATTTGGTAAGTTATATTTATATTAATCATATTCATTTATCATATTTTAAAAATACTTAGAATTTCCATATAATTAACATATTTCTCTAATTCCCCTACTTTAATTCAACATTTTATTTCGAATACTATGATAACAACAACCACAAAGGTGATGGCTTTTCTTTTTTATTTATTATTGATTACAAATTTTCAATATTTCTTAAAGTTAAAAAAGATAAAAAACAACAAGTTTATACACAGATTCTTTTTAATACATTTGTTTATCACAACGGTTCTCAAATGGGGGTCCGCGACCCACAAGGGGTCCGTACGGACCTTCGTGGGGGGTCGCGAAGAGTTCTTGAACACACAATTTTTTAATGTAAATATTATTTAGAAGTTTAAATGAAAATTCCAATAAAAACATGAAACTGTTTAAAAATGGAAATATATCTTTTTACAAAATATACCCAAATTAAAGACAAGCGAAACGTTTTTTCTAAAATTAGTTCTTTTAAGAAACTACTAATGAAGAAACCTTTGATTGAAAATATTATGCTTGATAAAGACAACAATGATCAAACGAAGAAAGTTATGCTGTTAATGACACGGCTATATAAAGAAAATTTTAATAACTTTATAATTTAAAGGCGGAAAGTCCTTTCAATATTAATATTAATAAAGTTCCTGGTTCAATTCAAAAAGAGATGAAATGTAACTCATGCGTTAAATTTTATTTTGAATCAACAGATTTAAAAGCATTTTAAATAGTTGAAATATAGCAAAGTTTATTCGCTTGTTAGCTCCGAAGCATTAAAACTATTAAACATTTTTTCTTCAACATACACTGTCTTTTCCCTCAAATCAAAGATTTGATCTTTTATGGACGCAGAGAATAATATTAGATTTATTGTACGAAAAAGTGTCTTAATATTCAAGCCAAACAATGCATATAGATGCAAAGGTATTAATTAAACCGCGGTATTTTAACATAAGTGATTGGGATCGTTGAAAAGAAAATTTTCTCTAGATTTTAAATTATTTTAATTAATTTTTATAACCCACCGAGCAATATTAATTAAAAAATAATGAAAATATACATAACGATTTTTTTTATTTTCTTAATTGTGTTCTTTGATGAATATGAATTTTATTATTTAATACCTAAAAAAGGTGTAAATTCTTGTTAATAATACTACTATTCTGAAATTTATTCAACAAAAAGTGTTGTGAACAAACATTGTGTAGAAAAGTTTCCTCTTTAAAGTTACATAAAAATTTTATCATAAAACGCATTTTTGATTTATTGCCAAAGGTCTCCATATAGTTGCCCTTATGTGAAATGTCGCAATTATTAATATTATTTTTAAAATTACTTTATCTTTATATAACATTTTTTCTGATTTTTAAATTAGTCAAAGTTGTGGTGGGTCGCGCTTCCATTGCAATGCCAAAAGGGGGTCGCGAAGCGAGGTCTTGTGAGAACCCCTGGTTTATCATTTACAATATTCATTCTTCTTCATCACCTTTTGCAAATATTTTTTATCAAATTTCAACAACAATAAATAATGAGAAATACAACACGCGTCTTTAACAACTCATATTTTTGTAATTATTCCTAATGACGGATGACGGCATTTTTCTGACGATGTAAACTACAACAACCATAAAAGATACATGTTTAAACACAGACCTATTACATTCAGATACAAAAAGAGAGTTGCAACAACGAACAAATCAAGTCAATGGATGCAATCGTTAAAATCGTATTAGGCAACTTAATGTTGTCAATGCAGCCAGTCTATCAGCCAGTCGGTTTATCTGTCATTGCTTATTTGTAGGTATTTGTATGTATCTGTTTATTGATTATTGATTTTTAGTCATTGCAGATACAGATAGATGAAGAACTGTTTTTGTTATGGGTGTTATGTTGCAATAAATAAATGGTTAGGAAATCAACAGTATTTAAAATAAATAAAATCTAGCAATGATAGGATCTGTGACGACTTAAAAATTAACTAAATTCTTAAAAAAAAAAAATATTTTTATGTTAATAAAAATAAAAGGAGAAAATCTTAATGAAATGATTTTATATAGCAAATTCTAACAAATTGATCGCTAATATATTTTTGCTAAGATGCAACTTTTAAGCCACTATAGACAATAAAATCGTATCAGTGTAAATTAGTTGTCAAAATCCTTGAACAAAGGAAATAAGTAGCACAGAAGTCCTTTAAAAATAGTTCAAGATTTGCTTTACTTTGCATATACCAAGTGACATTAATTTTTACACTGAGAAAAAAAAGAAAAATCGATATATATATATATATATATATATATATATATATATATATATATATATATATATATATATATATATATATATATATATATATATATATATATATATATATATATGTATATATATATATATATATATATATATGCAACTAAAGACCATATTTAGTAAAACTGAGTATTCAGTTTTAATCCAGGTTGTTAAACTTCTTTTAAAATTACATTATGAATTATTAATGCAACACAATATTAATGAACACAATATGGGTATCAAATGAAAGCTAAGAATCTCTGCAATATAATAATATTTATTAATTAAAAACTTAAGAAAATATCTTTTTGAAAATATTAGTTTTTACTATTTATTTCCAAATATATAGGTTAGCCTGTACGGGCAGTGTACTTCATAGACATCTCACTTCGGTCAGTGTTAAAATTCAATCCCGTTGTGTTACCCAGATGCAAGTTTTTAGTCACATAATTACTCTGACCGCATTACTGCTTCACCAAACCATCTTGTCCCTACAAGAAAATAAGGACTTTAAATAGCTTGTGCACAAGTTACCGTAGTCGTGTGTCGGAGTATAGCCCTCTTTAGCTTCGATAGTACCGGACATTCGCAGAGTAGATGGAAGATTAATTCTTCCTTCATCACATCATAACAACTTCTACAGAAGTCATTAAACGGAAGACACATTCTACGCGCATGAGTCCCTCAAATGCAGTACTCAGTAATTATCGACACTAACAGTCTCACTTGCGCTCTAGAGAACGAGTAAAGTGAGTTAGTCATGTGCCCATCATAAGTGGGCCAGATAGTCCTAGCAATCCGACATATTTGTTCATTTTCTCATCTCGTCTGTGCAATACCTAATAATTCTCTATGGAACAAAGCCTTTCATTCCGCTACGGTAATACCTATCAGATGATCAATAGACTCTTCATTAAGACTCAATCCCTGTTATGATGATATTCCCAGTACAGTCACCGTGCCCAGAAACCCAAATTAGCTTAACACTTGAAAGTCTCGCTATCTCATTAAGAGACACCTGGTATTTAGTTGTTAACAAAGATGTCGTATAGACACCCGCTATAGATTTAATGGCAGCTTTGCTGTCAGTAAAAATTCAGATATCTCTCGATATCTTGTGATACTTCAGCCAGTTTGCTGCCCTCTTTATGGCGGATATTTCTGCTTGGAATTCACTACACGTGCCAAAAAGTCTATAACAGACCTTTCTAACGTATTCCTCGATATAGAAACCTTATATAAAGGATTTTTTTAATATTTGGTGCTACAACATTTAAATAAAAACTTTTGTTATATTGCAAGGATTCTCAGCTTTCATTTGAATCCCATATTGGGTTAATACAATTTTCATACATATTTTATCTTATTTTTTAATAGTTTTGTAATTCTCGAATCTTTAAAGACGTTCTGAGAGAAAATTTGACGTCCTTCACTGGGGTAAAAGAGGTCGAAATTGGCAATTAATTCAGGGAAAGGTGATATCAATATTTTAATGATCACACTTTATTTTTTATTGATTATTAGGTAAAAAATTCAGTTTTAGAATTATAGCCTGTTTCTCTATGTCGAACGAAAGCTTTCTTTCGCCTTCTAAGCGAACGAAAACTGATTTGGGTTTCTCTAACTCACTTCTATGCGAACAATGAGTCGAACGACAAGTCGAAAGAAAACGTAAGTGTTTTCATATAAAATTGGGTTTCTGTATTTCGAACGATAAGAACAAAAATGTCAAAATCAGTCACTTGCTATTTTGCTTTCGAATGGTTGAATTTCTTAAAGAAAAATAGGAAAAATACTCATTAGGACATTGCATATGTTCCTTAATCATGTTTATTATTCATTTTAATGTATTTGGTATCCATAAATGATGATTTTGTGTCTAAAAAACAATTTCTAAAAAAAATCAAAAAAAAAATTATTTTTTTATTATTTTAATTTTGTTTGTTTATTTACTTGGTTGTATATACGTTTAAACAATTTAGTAGTACTTTTAATATATTTACGAAAAAAAATTTCTCTGAAAGAAAAATAAAACAAAAACAATACGAAAAGACGTAACTCCATGCGAACGAAAGCGTAGGAAATACAGAAACCCAAATTGATTCGAATTCGTTCGACTTGCTTTCGATCGCTTAGATTTTCGTTCGACATAGAGAAACAGGCTATTAATTTTTTTGGCAAAATGGTAATTTCCTGCCGTCCGTCTATACATTAGAGTTAAATGGGTCGAAAATGGCACTTAATTCAGGGAAAGGTGATATCAATATTTTAATATTTAGATTTAGTTTTTATATTGGTCAAGAAGTAAAATAAATAACATACCTTTGGAATTTTAAGACTTTTTTAAAGAATTCTAATGTCTGTCCTTCCGTCCGTCTGTTTATTAATTTTTGCAAACTTTCCAATTCAAAATTGTTTATTTTTTGACTCAATAAAGATATCAACAGTAAATTTTGTTCTTTAATAAACTACAACAACAGCTTGCAAAGTTGAGATTGCAAGAATATATAAGATAAATCAGGTAAGTAGCAAAAATTCGCTAGTGGTTTAAGTATATTAAACATTTTCTATGACATTAGTAACCTATTGTGAACACCCATAGCTCCGCTCCCAAGACGTATATGGGATCCTGCCTCTAAACTCAATGTTACTGTCCTCTGCTACGCTTATGTGAAATTTCATGTAAATCCAACCGGCCGATTAGAAGTTACAGATTTACTTCGATTCTACCCCATTGTTTAATGCTTGATAAAGCAAAGAAAATGTATGCAAAAAGACTTAATTTTTTTAATATATGGGGGTTTTTTCGAAAAAACAATTCCTCAAATCGGGCTATATATGATTTTTATAATATTAAAGGGGACAATATGTACTATTTTTCCCAAAATTTTCAGAAGGAACATCCGGTAACATTTTAAGTTGTATTCCATGAAAATTTAAAATTAGCGTATTTTAGGACAATTTTCAAAAAAATTATAAAAATATTAAAATAAAATTAAATTTACAAATACTTAAAGAAAAGCACACTTAAATACCTGATGTTGAGGATTCCATTTTAAATTTTTACTTTAAACAAATTTTTATTTAAAATAAATACACTGAAAGTTGATGAAAATTGATTTTTTTACTCTTTTTCAAAAATGTAAAAAAAATTTTAACTTTGACAGCTCTTAATGAGCAAACAATACAACCTAGCTTAAATATTTTAATTGATATTAATAACTAATTTTTTCTATTTTTATTTGGTATCCAACTTTGTTACTAGAATATTCCACCAGACTCTAGTCCAAATGTTGTGCAACCATTTGAAAACTAAGGCTTTGAAAGATTGTATAGCCCAGACTCTGCCTTTACTGACCATTTTTGTTTCCTTCGATTCGGAATATCTTAGCTGGACTATACTTCACTTTAGTAAAAGATATCCAAAATTATCTTGATTCATTTCTGGCCCAAAAAAATGGGTAGTGGTTTTGGAATGGCATCCATAAATATCCAGGAAAATTTGAAACATCCGATGAACAATCCTTTTAATAAATTTTATTGAAAGCATTGATTAGTCCTTCTAGGACAAACTCCAATCGAGCTTTGAAAGACGGGATACTTTTTACTCGTTCGCATAAGAATTTAGGATACTTTACAGGTTGGAGACCTTCATCGAATAGAATCTTTAGTAGACTATGTATAGTGGTTGTGGGGTCCAACAATATGTTAATTTCATTTTAACATACTATCTATTTGTTTCCAAGGCATGTGTCTTAACAAAGCTATCAAGTTCTGGTTTAGATATCTGACTCTCAAAAAAACACCTATATTCTTATAACCCTTGTCGTTCTCCTCTCTTAAATGACTTTAAATTAACATACATTTTTGAGTGTTTTCCACAGATAACAACTAACTAAGTGTAAGGTATACGTATAGGATATACGAACAATAATGAAATTTATATTTGCACATAAACTACAAGATAATAAACATATTTTTGTTATTGTTATTCTTTCTAATATGATTGATATTTTATGATTTAATGATATCGTTGGCACATTATACAATAAATACATCTTAAACAATAAACAGCAACAATTTCCTTAAACAACAAAAGATACTTAAAAAATATGAAATAATACAAAACAAATAAATAAACAAATGGACGGACAGATAGACAGCCACATAAAACATCTAAATAAATAATAAACAAAGACAACAAATACATTCATATATAAATTCATATTGCGGATGCTCTGAGTAAATAAATATGAAACGATCGTTTGTATGTGATCATTTCAATATTTTCTTCTCTATAAAGATAAAAAATAATGTCAGGAAAAATACCACAGGATTTATCAATTAACAAATATTGTATTTTTTTTTTTTTTTTTTTTTTTTGAGCAACAATTTCTTTAATGGATCTATATGTGTATTTACTTACAATTACTCATTTTTATACTCTTAATTATTTACCTAATTGTTGTGTAAATAAAAACTATTTTATCATCATAAGAAGTTTGTGGCATTTGAAGTCTGGGATTTTTGTTTTTTGATATTTTATTTATGATATAATAAGATTTTTATTTATAGTATTTATAAGTTTTTATCGTTTGGAATCTTGAGAAATACCCAATGTCATACGCCTAAGCCTCAGGTTTTAATGACATTATATCGAAGCACGTTGGGGTAAAATGTGTCAAAAGTGGCACTGATATTTTTCTGATATTTTTTTAAATAGTAATATTGTCTCTTTTAATTCTGAAATAAAATTCTGTGAAAAAACTCCAGCTGCTTTCAAACAAAAACATCTTAAGTTCAGACTTTTTGAAATACAAACATTACATTTGAAATACAAAGATTACAAGTGAAGCAAAATCTAAAGTTTTGGGAATAAATCTGTAAATTCTAATTGGCCAGTTGGATTTACACATATATACTACAAATATATAATATAAATTTAAGTTTGGAATAAAGACAATACATACAACTCAGGAGCGGAGCTATGGGGACTCAAAGTCTTGAGATAGAAAATTTTCAACGACTAGCCTTATTTTGAAAAACATAAATGTACCATTTATCTCATATATTTTTCGAGTTATATCTATTTAAAATTTCAACTAAATTTTGCAATCTTAATTTTTCAGGATCTTGATCAAATTTCTTTCCATAAATAGACCAACATTTTCGACCGATTTTATTAAATTTTGTTGTAATTTTTTCACTTTTTTACCACCTATAATTGTTTAAAAAAATTGCTTATAATTACTTTGATTTTTTTCTCTCTTAATATATGTACATTAGAGTGTCCCGTAGACAAAAGTTTTATAGGAAGACCCCTAAAACGATGCATAAAAATTTGCTTAATATGGGAAAAATATAAAAAAAATTTTTAATTAATCTTCTAGAACATTTCGTTCAAAAAATAGTATTGTGTTTTGTCTTGAAATGGGTATTAAAAAATTCATAATTTTTAGCGAATTATAAAATATATATATATATATATATATATATATATATATATATATATATATATATATATATATATATATATATTTTAAAAAATTTTGGTAAATAAATTTTATAATTTTGTTTTCTTTATGGTTAAAATATTAATAAAAATATTGTAGTAAGTACTGTAGATAATAAAGACTGCGCACGAAAAAATCCGTGCATGCTCTTAGGCTTATAAATTTTGATGTAGTAAAAAGTAAATAATTCTGTTAACTGGTTTACATTTGTCATTGTGCTCACTAGCCATGTTTTCTAAGTTTTATGGTTATAGCGAAACTAGTTTTTCTTAAAATGGAAGTTGAACAAAAAACACCTAAACACATAATACAAATTGTTCATGAAATCTTACATCGGTCATATAAAACAATTGCTAGGAAGGCAATTGTGTCAAAAAATACAATTCCTTGGGTCATAATATTACACGAAGAAATCATGGTCACTGAATGGAAACCTGGCAGAGAAAAATTGTAAAGTATGTTGAGAGAAAATCTCCTCATCTCAGAAAGAAAAGTGTCAAAAAATTTATTTGCTTTGAATATTTATCAGAAAAGTTGAAAGGAAATCTAGTCTGAAGATGTATTAAGTACAAACAAATCCTAATAGAAACGCAAGCAAGAATTTGGAGGGAAAAAATAACGTGAAAGTACTTCAGTCGAATTTTTTACATAATTATGATTATTGTACAAAAGACGATGAAACGTTTGTTAAGGCTTTTTCAGCTTCCTGACTAAGAATTCTATGTTGCAGATGCTAGAGGGAATATGGCAGAAAAATATTGTGTATCAAAGAAATCAAAATTTCCAAGAAAGTTTTTGATATGGGAAGTCATATGCATATGCGGGAAAGAAGCAATTCATTCTTAAAAAAAATGGTTTTATTAACCCATAAATATACGTGAATGAGTGCCTTTGGAAAATATTTCTCCCTTTCCTAAGAAAATACATTGTATCTGCTTTTTTCTGGCCGGTTCTCACTTCTTCTCATTACACACAGAAAAAATATTAGTTGGAAAACGGTTACTATTATAAATATTTGATAAACAATACTAATATATTACAATATTAATAAAAAATTAATTAGAACATTGGATTTTCTATATAAATGCCTGTAAAATTATCATTATATTGGAATAACAGTTATTATAATTTTGAAGATAGTTGTTGTGATCAATTGCGATTGGTTAAAATAAATTAAGCAAATTCGGAAGAAACAACCGAAATTACTTCATATATTAACGCTAAATATTGATAGTTACGAATAAAAAATATTTTATATTATGAATATTTATATATTTAATATATTTTCAGTTACTGCAATCAATATTATTCGGTTGCAATAACGAAATTTAAAGCAATTCGATGCTTCAAATCGAAAGATAAATGTGTTTATCAAGCAATGTTTATTTATTTTCTTGTCAGTTATTTAAACACACAAAAAGGAAAAATTTTAAAATAAATTAAAAAATATGTTTAATTTTATTGTGGATTAATGGGTGAGTACATTATTATTAGGATAATATGCACTATTTATATTCACATTATCCCTATTGTTTTCAGGCGATGTGCGAGATTGTTTTTCTTTGAAAATTGCGAACACAATATTTTTCTAACCAAGTTAAGTAATAAAGGTAAGTAACTTACAACTCGCAATATTTTCAAACAATGTTTCCATTGCATTTATTTTTTGCAGTTTAAACAAATTAACGCCATTACTACATCAATCAATGATCCTTCATCAGACCTTGAAACATTTCTTAAATCAGTGATACGATGTCATCTCTTCAAGCTGGTTAAAAGTCTGTGATAATTTCGTGTACGATATAGTAATCATTCGCGGGTAAAGGTCAGAAATATAAGTTCTTTACATATACATATCTCAGTTATTATGCGTCGTATGTATTATGGTGTCATTAAGCGATTTTTTATAGTTTCATGTAACATTATAATTTTAAGTTCGATTTATTGTTTTTTAGTCCCCGCAGTATTTTCGGACGATATTGTTATGTCATCCATTAGACAAGAAATTTTGTATTCTATAAATATTCTAATGGATCCAAGTACGTACGATGTATAAGAAGAGAAATGTATGTAAAACTGTATTTTGCGATTATCTCGCGTAGCGTACATGCGCTTATCGGTGAAACGCATGTATGCATAACACGTCAAGCTAAGTCTCTAAATTCGGTTCTCTAGCTTTTTATTTAACTTTTCAGTATTTACTATAATATGTTTTGGTACATTTAAGTGTATATTTTTAATGTTTATAGCAAAAAAGTATAATAAAACGCAATTTTTTAATATAATTAATGTATATATTTTTTTGAGCTAGTCTAATGTATATATAAAAATTGAGGGGTTACGCTAACCGAATTAAATCTTTCTAAAGAGTTGCAAGTAACGATTTATATGGCTTTGGCAACCGAATTTTAGGATAGTACATGTAACCGACCACATTCGATTGGCAAAAAATTCGGTTGCCATAACGAAACTGTTTTCTCTGTGTACAAAAAGAAAACAATGGAGTGATAATAAATAAATTGTTAGTGTTTGTACCGAAAGACGCTAATCCATAAAATTGTCCTGAACTCCGAGCAATTGAAAGATATTGGGCCCTAGTAAAAAAATAATTTAAAGAACATTAAAAGCTCAGCTTAAAATGAAACGGAGTTTGAAAATAATTGGACTTATTCAAGCAAAAAAGTGACCGAAACACAATAAAACGTCTAATTGGAAGAATTCTGGAAAAGACCAGATATTTCCTTAAAAACCTACAGAAAATAATTTATTTATATGTTTAGAACTTGAACATACAAGACATTAATACAAATATAATTAAAAAAAAAAAATAATAAATCGCCCATTGGTTTAGTTCCTATAAGCAGATTTGTATGCACCGATTTTTTTGTGCGCAGTCCTTATATAATTTTCCAAATTTTTCCAAAAATTTGTTCATCAAAATGCCTTAAAAAGTCTTCTAGCGAAACAAAATCCCATGGGAAAATTTTTTTAAATATTTTTTCCATAACCAGCATAAAATTGCGAATTTTTTGATACTCATTCCGACTAAAAAATCGAAACTTTTTTTACCAAAATGTATGGGATCCATGATTTTTCAATCGCTGGTAGGGAACTGAAGAACAATTTTTACAATTTTTTCAATAATTTTTTTGTATTAAGCAAAGTTTTGCGCATCGTTTTAGGGGTCTTCCTTCATCGAAATCTCGATAAAGGCATTCCTCGGGACAGTCTAATGTACATATACATACTTATATCAAATAAACTTGAAAATTTCTCACAAAAAATTAAAACGAATCTAATTTAAATGTTTAACAATTGATAAGAACTGACTGAGCAATTCCCAATTTGTTTAATTGACTTCATCAAATATTTGTTATTCAATAAAGAGGCTACAAAGTGTTAATATCTCAGATAAAATTAAAAAAAGAAATTTACTCTAGATGCTTTTTCACACACTAAATTTAATATTAAAAAAATGTATATGATTACCAGTATTTCCCCCGCCTTATCAACATCTTCGTCATTATGATGATGATCGTCATCATCGTCATCATTACTATTATTATTGTTTTCTTATAATTGTTGTATTTTATTTAGTTTATAAATGTTTATTTAAGTGTTAAACATCAAAAGAGTTTTTCTCATTGTTATTGTTTTATTTTTTTATTTTGTTTAATTTTAATTGTCTTTAAATAAAACAGTTTTTTTTTTTATATTTTAAATCAGATGATGACAAGATCATTTAATGATAAAAATTGAAATGTATGAAAAAAAAAAACAAAAATAAACAACATCTCAAGATTGAAATCATAAAGTCATTGAGAAAATAAACACAGAGAAAAAAGTTTAAAATCTACAAAATATTTCCATTCGGGGAAAAAATGTATGGCAATAAACCGAAATTAGATATGAGTTAAAGATTTAAATGATTAAGGGGTTGAGAAGATGTGTGACTTTTTAAAGCTAATTAAGAAATTAATTTGTTTGCAAAAACGTTATTGAATGCTAAGTAATTAATGTATAATAACTGTTCTTAGATAACTTAAATAACATTATATTGTCATCTCAGTTTTCTATTGACAGATAATTAAAGTTTACCTAAGAAATACCAGAATGTTTGTTATTTCATCTTATTTTTCTCGCAATTTTTATCTTTAGCCTCCCAAAAAAAATAAGAAAAACAGAGAATCATCAACCATAAACTGTAAAAAAAAGTGATAAAAACAAAACAATAACAACAATAAGTAATAAAAGACAATAATAATAATAATAATAATAATAATGAACTGAAAATAAATACAATGGATTTTATATTGACAGTTCATGACAAAGATATACAAACTTAGGCCCTTGAAAATTTGGGGATTTAAATAAATTTGTTGATTAGCTAACGAAATTTTGAGCAAGATTTTTTTATTTGAAAATTTATAAAAAAAAATTACCACCTAAAGTTATTAAAATAATTTTTGGTACACGTAAAGAATGTTGTCCTTCTAATACAAGACATTGAAACTAAATTAACAAAAATTAACTTTAATATGATTATTGTACACTAGAGTGTCCCGAGAATAGCGTTAAAAAAATATTAAAAAAAAAATTAAATTGGTATTCAGTTCTCTACCACCGATTTTAAAATCATGGGTCCCATACATTTTGGTCAAAAAAAAGTTTCGATTTTTTAATCGAAATGGGTAAAAAAAAATATTAAATATAAAAAATAAAAATATTTTTTCTATAATTGGCTTAAAATTACGAATTTTTTGATACCCATTTCAAGACTAAACTCAATACTATTTTTTAGACCAAATGTTCTAGACCCGTGACATTCAATCGCTGGTAGGGAACTGAAGATCAATTTAATTTTTTTTTTAATATTTTTCCCATATTCAGCTAATTTTTATGCATCGTTTGGGAGGTGTTCCTACAAAATTTTTGTCTACGGACTAGGGTGATCGACGCGGTTTTCCAACCGGTTTTCCAACCGGTTTTCCAACCGGTTTTAAAACCGGTTTTAAAACCGGTTTTTTCAGTCAATGTGCTGTCGGTTTTTTCAAAATGTTCATTTTTTTAATGTCGAATAGACCGGTTTTTTTAAACACAAAAAACCGGTTTTAAAAATAGCATTTTATTTCAGAAAACATGTACTAAATAGTGATATTTGAGTCGAAATTTAGGAATCATTTTTTAAATATTCATAAAGACTGATTTCTTATGTTTTAAAAATATAGTTTAAGTCTAAATTGGAATTTATTCTGTAATATTAAACAAATAAATAATTAATAATTATCCTTTATGAATTCTTTAATCTACTGTAATATCTGTAATATTTTTACACCCAATTTAATTTTTTTTTATCCAATATTTCCTTTATTTTTTAAAGGTGTTGTATTAAAAAAGTTTCACCTGCAGAATCGTTTCAATTGAGAAAGGCTTCCATATTAAGCCATGGATTCTGTTTATGCTAACTAAAATTTAGATGACTTTTTTAAACAATTTTGAAACATAATTATCTTCTAGTCATCTAGATATATAATTTGCTTAGCATTTTTTCTTTTTCCAGAGCTTTCTGAAGCTCCCAAACGACGTAGAAAATTAAAATTTGACTTAATTATAAAACTTTTCTTCCAACAAATCCTAATGGAGCCATATTTTGAAATTTTTATCAGGGAGCGGATATAAGTGGATTTATGTGTCTTTTTCTAAGAATTTTTTCTCTTTCCAGAGCTTTCTAAAGCTCCCAGAAGACGTAAAAAATTAAAATTCGGCTTACTTATAAACCTATTCGTCCTACAAATCCTAACGGAGCCAGATTTTGAAATCTCTATCAGGGAGCGAAAATACGTGGATCTATATATATGCATTTATATATATCTTTCTAAAGCATTGTTTCCTCTCCAGAGCTTTCTGAAGCTCCCAGACGACGTAAGAAACTAAAAATCGGTTCACTTATAAAACTATTCGTTCTACAAATTCTAACAGAGCCAGATGTTTCTATCAGGGACCGAAAAGTCTGTTTTGGTATTAAGAACTTTTTAATTGCTATACTTATTGTTTGCTCTCCAAATCCTATTTTTTGTCTACGGGACACTCTATCCCAAATCCATTTTTTTTTTTTGGAAATAATTCTGTTACTTGTGAACCGTTGGAGATATCTAAATAAAATTTCGCATGGTCAGAGCTGAGGTATTTCATAGTTGATTTGGAGAAGTACAGTGGGTCAAGGGGGTAGAGGGTAGACCTCCAAAGTTGGTCGTCTCAGCTATGTATTTTTTTTTTTAATTCGCAAAAATTTATTTATGACTTGAATGTAAAAAAAATTATATGTAGGTAGTCCTTGTAAATCTCTACAAAAAACATGCTTACATGTAGGTTATCTCTTTTAGTTTAAGAGATATTTGGGTCGAAGCAAATTTTACCCTCATTTTTGGCCTCGTATTTGAAAATAATAATAATTAAATTTTTGGGGTTTCTTCCAAAATGGTGGTAATATTCTTTCACTTCTAAAATATTTTTTTTGTTCCGGACTATAGAATTTTAGTAATGGTTTCAAAAGAAATCTTAACGCAAATGCGTGTAAAATAAAATCGGAGGCTCTCTAGGGAACGGTTTCCTCCCAAGCCCTATCCAAACTTTTTCATTTTTGAAAAAAAAAATTTAATATGTTTTCTTAAATTCAAAAATATCAAAGCCGAGATCAAGAAACAAATATATGGGGACAATATATCCCCATATGTTGGTTAAACACACAAAAAATATCTAATGAGCCGCACCTTTTACAACGGCTGGGTGACAATTTTAATGAAAAATTCATAAATTTTTAAACCAAGTTTTTCCCGGACTGAGATTTCGGGTATTTTCTTCAAAAAAATAGGAGTTTTTTAATTCCCTGATTTTAGAACAAGTCTTTATATATTGTGACAAAATTTCATTGAAATACCTCTACTTGTTTAAATTTTATTTATTAACATTATCTCTCAAAAATATGCATAAAATTTAAATTTTAAGTTTTTCTGGTCATGGTCAGGAGAAGTTTCATCGCATTTTATTTATTTTCACTAAATATGATTCTCCATGTTCTAAGGTTTCCTATGATACCAAATACTTTAATACAAATCAACTCGAAAGCACCTCAGCTTTGACCAGGCGAAATTTCATTTAGATATCTCAAACGGTTCACAAGCTACAAAATTATTTCCAAAAAAATCGATTTGGAACCACTCTGTGTCTGCATTATTGAGCGGACTGAAACTAGTTAAGTGTCAAATCATTCCAAATATATGTAAATATTAAAGCTATTTTTTTGATTTGAAAAATCTAGGTTGATTATTTTTTTAGCCTGATGAACTTGATATTTTGTTTAAAATTTCACCAATGCTGGACGTAGCACAGTGGGACAAACGCTAAATTGTTGGTAATAAATCTCTATATCCTTAACTACGTTTTATATTTATTTTATAATATTAAAAATTAATATGTATTTTTGTGCAATTTAAAAAAAGTTGTTTAAAAAATTTACTTTTTTTTTTAAAACAGCCAGTCGTCCAGCCTGCCAGACGGACGGACGGACATCGTTAGATGGATTTAAAAAGTGATTCTGAGTCGATTGGTATACTTTAAGGTGTGTGTTGGATAACTTTTTTTATACGTTATAAACATCAGCACAAATGCATAATACCCCAACCACCTATGGTGGTGTAGGGTATACAAAAATGTTTGTGTAGAGTTTTATCCAAATGCACTCACCATCAATAAATATTTTATATCAAAACAATACTTAAACTTTCAAAACCATTTAATTTGTAAATGTCAATAAGAACATAATTTTTCATAAAAAATACTCAAACCAATGTTAAAATTCCTTTCCCTATCTGGCCCCCTTAATTTAACATAGGACAACACCGATTCTTGAACATCAGCGTCTGACAAAGCTGTTTGTTTATATCTACTCATTCGTTTATTTTTGTTTTGTATCAAACGACATCTTCGACATCTTCATCAACATCATTATCATCATCTGTGTTGTCATTAACACGGAGCACAAACGGCAGTTAATTTGTGTCTGTTTTTTTTTTTTTAAACTTTTTCAGTTTTTATAAAGATGTGAAATGGAATTTAAGTACTTTGACAAGCTAAAGATAAAAACAAAAATATTTTCTTAAAACAAAAAAAAATTACAAACAACAAAGTCAACATTGACATACAAATTAAAGAGATTTTTCTAAGAATAAAAAAGTGAAATAAATTGTTTGAATTTAAAAAAAAAAAAAGAAATTTAAGAAAAATCTGAAATTGTGCTATTGAATTTTAAATAAAATCTAAGAAATCAATTAAACAAATTTAATTTAATAATTACAACAAAGGTAAGCATGAGTTTTATACATTTAAAAGCTCAATTTGTTATTATTTAAATAACGCTGTAATTCACTTTCAATTTTCTTTGCGACAATTATTGCCAACTTATAAAATTTGAACTTGGGCCATAATACAAAATAAACATTAACAAAATGTGTTCCAATTTCTTGGTTTTTACTGCTTTTGCCAGGTTTGTGTGTGTGTGTATGAGTGAGTGTTTTTTATTTTATTTTATTACTTCTACTCCACCTTTGTTTATTGACCAGACCGACCGCCAGTCACAATTCGTAAATAAACATAAATATTTTTGCTTTTCGGCAACTTCATTCAGAAAAAAAACCCGTTAATACACGTGGTAGTAGAGCGAGGGTGTTTGTTTTAAAATACATAAAATTTAAACTGTTAAAAAGTCTTAAAGTCTGTTAAATTTGTTAATGAAATTTTAGCCAACTTAAGCTATGAATCATTTAAACAAAGCAAATAAAATTAGTTTTAAATTAAAGTGGCTTAAACAAATCGGAGTTAAAATAACGTTTAATGTTAACTATCAGAATGCTTATACCAAGAACATATAGATACACCGAAAAAAATATTTTCAAAAAAATTTCAATTAAATTATTAATCAGAATTTTAAAATTAATTCAAATATTTAGAAAATTTAATAAATTACTCCAAATCAAAGAATTCTAATAAATTGAATTCAAAACCAATTCAATTACGAATAATACATATTCAATTATTTTATTAATTGAATTTCAACATATGAAAAAATAGTATATTCAATTATTCAAATTATCATTTTTATACCCACCACCAAAAAGATGGGGGGTGTATTGATTTTGTCATTCCGTGTGTAACATATCGAAGGAATCATTTAAGACCCCACATAGTATATATTTTCTGAATCCTGGTTAGATTCTGAGTCGATCTAGCAATATCCGTCTGTTGAAAGCAGGATATGGCTCGAGCGGGACAACGTAGGGAGACGAAATTTGGCACAAATATATTTATCTTATATAAGGTTTGTTTGGGATTAAAAATGGGCAAAATCGGTTAATAAACAAAAAAGTTATGGGCTAGAAACACAGGGTGTCCATTTCATACTTTTCTGTTGATATTTCTTAAACATGCTTTTGTTTAACAGAAAGTACGATAACGAAATTTTGTATAAATAGTTTGAGGATCGATATAAACTCGTAAACCAAAAATGGGCGTGGTGCGCCCACTTTACCACCCACCTCCCATATAGGGTGAAACTTCATAAAATTGTGTTCAGATAGTTCAAGGACCAATGTAAACTTGGAAACCAAAAATGGGCGTGGTCCACCCACTTTACCGCCCACCTCCCGTATAACGTAAAATTTGACAAAGTTGATGGTGGGTATTTAGATTCGGCCGAGCCGAATATAACATTCACGCTAGTTTTTATTTATATTTGATTAATTTATTAATTGATACAATAAGAAAATTAATTGAATTGTTTTAATTTTAGTAAAATATATCATAAAATTTGAATCACTTGAATAATTGATACAATTAAAAAAGTAATTGGAATAATTTTTATCTTTGATAAATAATTTTATATACCATTTTTTTCTGTATATGTGGTAATTTCTTTTTTTTTTATTTTGACAAGCTTTTATTCAAAATTTTTAGTATTTTAAAATCTCCTTTTCAAAAAAAAAAAAAATGTTTAACAATCTTCTTCCACACTCAAATTGTATGCGTGTTAAACATCTATTAAACAAAATTATAAGCTAGAAATTAAAACTGCAACAAAAAAGCTAGAATATTTAGTTTAAATGCTTATATTTTAAAAGTAAAATTATTTTTTTTTTTTTTAGTAAATCAAAACTTACAAAATTATAAAACACACAAGACAAAATAAAATAGCAAAAACAAAAAATAATAAAAATGAAAACGGTTTCGATTTCAATGGCTTTGAATGTAAATGAATGTTTAACAAGTTGTTTTATTTTATTTTATAATTTTTTTCGCTGTTTGTTCTTTTTCACAAGCCACCACTAATGGGGTCTATTACCGATATGCAATTTATATTAAACAAAACCAAAAAGATAAACGAGTGGTTTTGATTTATTTCATAAATTGAAATTTTATATGTTATTTAATATAAATTAATAAAAATTTATAGTTATTTTATGACCTTATAAACAAATTTTATAAAAAGTAAAATAAAAAATATTTCATAAATATTGTGGCACATGTTTTGACAGATACTCTCTGTTATAAATAAACAAGAGAAAAACACCTTCATATGACTAGTAGTTATGGCGTGCCTTAAGTTAATTGTTGTTATTTGCTTGTAAAACAATAGAAATCATATTTCAAATATTATTTTACCATATTTTGTTTCTTTCCGTTTCTTTTATAAAACAATTTAAAATCAAATTAATTCAAATACTTATGTCAGTTTGAAATAAAACTACATATTTTGCTTAAAGTGTGAGTGAGGGTGAGCGTGTACTTTTAAACTTTAAAATTTATTAAATTATTTAACATTAACAGAGGCAGAGTGGTGGTAATCAAAATAGTAGGGACATGAAAATGTAGTTCTTCTCCAGAAATATTTTTATACCCACCATCAAAAAGATGGGGGGTATATTGATTTTGTCATTCTGTGTGTAACATGTCGAAGGAATCATTTAAGACCCCATATTTTCTGGGTCCTGGTTAGATTCTGAGTCAATCTAGCTATGTCCGTCCGTTTGTCCGTCCGTCTGTTGAAAGCAGAATAGGGCTCGAACGGAAAGACGTAGGGGGACGAAATTTGGCACAAATATTATATGTTTTATATAAGATTTGTTTGGGATTGAAAATCGGTTAATAAACAAAAAAGTTATGGTCTAAAAACTAGAAACACATGCTGTCCGTTATATACTTTTCTGCTGATATTTCTTCAACAAAAGCATGTACGATAACGAAATTTTGTACGTATAGTTCAAGAATCGATATAAAATCCAAAAACCAAAAATGGGTGTGGTCCGCCCACTGTACCGCCCACCTCTCATATAAGGTGAAAATCAATGAAATTGTGTTCAAATAGTTCAAGGACCAATGTAAACTCGGAAACAAAAAATGGACGAGGTCCGCCCACTTTACTGCCCACTTTCCCGCCCCCTCCCATATAACGTAAAATTTGAAAAAGGTGATGGTCAAAAAAGGCCGGGCCGAATATAACATTCGCGCTTTTTTTTTTTTTTTTGTCTTTCTACAGCTTTATGAAGCTCCTGACGACGGGATAAATTAAAATTTGATTTACTTATAAAACTAATCGATTTTGAAATTTCTATCAGGGAGCGAAGATACTCGGATTTTATATTTAATTTCCTTAGCGTGTTTTCTATTCTATTTCCAGAGCTTTCTCAGAGATGATAATTTGGTTTACTTATAAAAATATTCATTACATAAATTCTAACGGATAAAGATTTTTTAATTTTTATCAGGGAACGAAGATACGCTACGTTTTGGTGTTTTGCTTTTCTTTAAATAAAAATTGTTTTTTTGACTGGCTTGGTGAGTTTTTTTTTTTTTTTTTTAAACTATTCGTCCTATCCTAAAGAACCAGATTTTGAAATCTCTATGGATTGGTTTTATGTAATGATTTTTAAAATCGGTTTCAGTTTTAAGAAATTTAAATTTCCTATATAGGAAAAGGGATGTTCAAAATGTTGTTCATATATTCTTTTAAGATTTTCGGATTTGTTTGTGCATATTTTTATTATTATAATATTATGATATTATATAGGCAGGCTTATACGCTCGTAATTAATAATGATATGATTTTCTGAATCGTATGTTATCCTAGCAATAGATTCCACTACAACAAGACTTTTTTCAGTAAATGGAATTTCAGTTTTATATTTTCAGCTAAGATATACTCAGTCCGGATTCTTCATAGGTCTGCTTCCTTAGATAGTTACACAGAATATCATTGTTCCTTCGTAACACGAACACTAACGATGAAGAACATGACCGACAATTAACGACAGTTCTGACAATATTAATTCTTAATCAGAAATATGATAGCTATTTAACAAACTTCGATGAGACAAATACTTTTGCTTCCTATCGAGTGTCTACTATTATAAGAATAACTGTTATATTAAATACTTTCGATAGACTAACTATGGAATGTAAACCGCTCTCAAAAGGCTAGCTAGTATTTAATAATTAGTTTCATATAAGAAATACTATACAATATGATTATTATTTGTCTTTCGATTAGATAACTGGGATAAGGGCTAAATTACAATCCCGGGAAATAAATACATCGGATTCTAGATACAGGGTTTGACTACTAAATACAATTTGATGGGAAAAATGCTAATTAGGATTGGGTTACGATAAATAAATTATACTATCCGGCGAGATAAATGCTTCGGCCATCGTTCGACTTACAAAAGGTTTCGATCATACAATACAATCCTATCAGATAAATACTTCGGCTCTCGGTCGTCTTACTACAGGTTTCGGCCTACAAATATAAGACTCAAATATAAATAATATGTCTCTCAATCAGCTAACTAGAACTACATGCCATACAATGCGATTGTAAAAATAGTTGTTCTCGGACGTGACATATTTTCGGTGAGGATATTATATGAATCCTGTGCTTAATTGTGGATGAAATTAATGCTAACATTCTTTAGGACTTTAAGAACGTTATAGTCTGTCTTGACCGATTTTCTCAGAGAGTTTATATGAAACGTGTGTTTTTTATAGTAGATAAAGTCTAAAGTTTTGATGATTTTTGAAAATGGGCCGGTTAACCGGTTTTTTGCAGAAGTTAATATTTATATCAAAAGGCTACATTTCTTTAAAAAAAATCAATAATATTTGTAATATTCAAGTTAAAATTTATTAAATACAAGCGTATAAGCCTGGCAATGGCAGGAAAAAATAATATTATATGCACAAACAAATCCGATAATTAAAAGAAAAAAAAAATATGAACAACATATGGACACCTTCCTCTCACTAATCGAAGTCAATTATTTGAAGCCGTTAGAATTTATTGGGATAATATTGATTAAAGTTTTAAATTCGTAAACCTTTCAAAATAAAAAAAATCGTCGTAAAGCGCTCCCTGACCGAAATGCAGAATCAGTTTTTGAAAGGATTTGGAGAGCAAATAATAAGTATAGCAAATCAAAAGTTCTTAATACCAAAACAGACTTTTCGGTCCCTGATAGAAACATCTGGCTCCATTAGAATTTGTAGAATGAATAGTTTTATAAGTAAGCCGATTTTTAGTTTTTTATATCGTCTGGGAGCTTCAGAAAGCTCTGGAGAGAAAACAACGCTTAGGAATGATATATATAAATCCATATATATAGATCCACGTGTTTTCGCTCCCTGATAGAGATTTCACAATCTGGCTCCGTTAGGATTTGTAGGACGAATAGGGTTATAAGTAAGCCGAATTTTAATTTTCTACGGATTTGTTGGACGAAAAGTTTTATAATTAAGCCAAATTTTAATTTTCTACGTCGTTTGGGAGCTTTAGAAAGCTTTGGAAAGAGAAAAAATGCTAAGCAAATTATATACCTAGATGACTAGAAGATAATTATGTTTCAAAATTGTAGAAAAAAATCATCAAAAATTAGACTAAATTTTAGTTAGCATAAACAGAAAACATGGCTTAATATGGAAGCCTGTCTCAATTGAAATTATTCTGCAGGTAAAACTTTTTTAACACAACACCTTTAAAAAATAAAGGAAATATTGGATCATAAAAAATTAAATTGGGTGTAAAAATATTACAGATATTACAATAGATTAAAAAATTCATACAGGATAATTGTTACTTATTTATTTGTTTAATATTACAGAATAAATTCCAATTTAGACTTAAACTATATTTTTAAAACATAAGAAATCAGTCTATATGAATATTAAAAAAATTATTTCTAAATTTCGATTCAAATATCACTATTTAGTACATGTTTTCTGAAATAATATGCTATTTTTAAATCCGGTTTTTTGTGTTTAAAAAAACCGGTCTATTCGACATTCGAAAAATGAACATTTTGAAAAAACCGACAGCACATGGACAGAAAAATCCGGTTTTAAAACCGGTTGGAAAACCGCGTCGATCACCCTAGTTTTTACGTTTATAAAAATTATTTCATACAATTAAATAGGGTTTCTAACGCCCATAAAACGTTTATATGTACTAAATTATTTAATACTAAAAAAATGTATGAGCGTCTAAACCCTATTCTAGGAGAAAAATTGTATAGGGGCTTGGTTATAACCATTATCAATTAATTTTAACAGAGCTCGTGTACTTCGACTTGTAGCTTCATTAAAGTTTTAATATGAACGATTAGAGAGACGGACGGACATCGCTAAAATACTCAACCATGTTTTTTTACGTGTAATGGACGTAGTAAATAATTTTTATAAAATTATAATTTTTTTTAATAAAATCAACGAAAAATACACTAAATTTAATTTTTTTGTTATGTACCGTAGGGATAAGAAAGCATTTGTGAATCAAAGAATCTTATTCATGTTTTTTTCATACCTTTAAAAACTATGGATAAATTCAAAAGGACAAAGAAATATGATAAGGACGCCAAATGGAAATAAATGAATTTAATCTAACGGAATGGAGATACAATCTTCTATAGCGACATTGAAGGTCCCCTCTCTGCCTAAGACCACTCTGATATTATGAATTAAAAACCTCTAAAGTGATACAATTTTTCTTAAGAAGAAAAAAATAGCAGACAACTATGTATAGTAAATACCCAACATACTCTTATACTGTACTTGAAATTGTATGAAAGTAAAATTTCTATTGTTTTCTTTTTGAATTCCCACTATAACTATAACAAAAAATAGTGACGAGAAAATTATAATTATGCACGTTAAACTGATAAATAAACCGAATGAAAAACAAAGCTTAAAATAGAAATAAATTTTAGTAAAACAACATAAAATAATGTTACTCAAGCATGTTCAAGTTAAATGTTTTATTAATTGCAGTTAAATATTGATAATTACATGGCACATTATGAAAAGCAAACACAAACTCAAACAAAATTAAAATAGTCTTACTGGCATCTTATCTTAAAAATTAATTTAGTTTTAGGAAAATCCTGTTGGCAAAAAAATATGACTGAAGACAGTCTAACACACACACACATGAATAATTAGATTTTCCAAATCCATAAGATTTGTTTTTTTTCCTTACCCTTACTTAAAAAGTCAATCGTCTTGTTAAGCAGGTATGAAAATCTGGTGTTAATTGTTTGTTAATTTAGTCACTCAACTGAATATATGTATGTAAGTGCGTCATCTCTTAGTGTCTGAACAAATCTTTTTAAATGTTCAATTATGTAAAATAACAAATTTTAGATGCTGGTAAGATTTACAAAGACTCATAAAGTTAATTCTTAAATAATGTATTTTCCTTGCATTAAAATACGGAAGTTGTAAACGGTTTAATACTTGCGGCTGGCTAGTCACGTTGACTAGTCAACCTCAACAAATATCTATCTACTTTTGTATTCTTGTTTGTGTTTGTAATCTTTATTATTGTATTGTGTGAAATTAACAGATTGAAATGCATATAAAATTTAGGTAAATACTAAAATATCTATTTGATTTTAATTTTTTGTTTTAAGAATTAATCGATTTATGTCATAACGTTTAGCTAAACTTAAAGACGCTTCATATGTTTCATAAGCAAATGGGTAAATCCCCAGTTGTGTAAACGTAAAGCAAATACTTATGTTTTTTATCTTTAGGAATTTAAATAAATATAAATGAGTAATTAATCATGAGAGATTTATACAAAAGTCAAGTTCTGATCTGAATGTGTGCGTAGTTTGATAGGAATAATATTATTATTTATTCAGGATAATTAAATAGAGTTATCAGACTATTAAGTGTTGCTCATTGTGAAATTTATTTGTTTGTAAAAAATAAAATTTTCACTATTTTCATAAAATATGCACTGTTGTCCACATTTTGGAGAGCACGGAAATAATTTTAGTGTCAAAACCATCTATATGTAAGTGGTTACTTAAACTAAAAATTAATTTTTTAACTATTCTTGAAGACGTCTGTTTTGTCGCTCAAACTATGCTCTTGCTGAGCCCCTCAGGAGAATTTGTTGTGACTTTGATAAATATTTTCAGTATATTGATTTTTTCATTAAAACCACATTTTTCATTTAAATTCATAATATTTTTATTTTTTTAATCAATTCTTGTAATAGGCTGGCTAAATAAATAAATAAAAAATTAAAAAATATTCTTAAAGAAATTTTCACTCCTTTGTTACGAAAATTATTTGAGAAAAAACAAAAAGGAAAAAAAATCAGGCCAAAAAATCGAAAATGCCAAATTCAAGCTCAAAAATATTTTTAACTATAAATTCAACAAAAAACATATTTTATTCAAACAAGTGAATGTAGTGGCTCCATCTGTTATTATAATTTTCCTTACATATGATAAATTTATTAGAATTAAGGGTAATAGAATGTATAAAAGTGAATTAATAATTATAAAATTATGAAATTCTCACTTCCATTTCAACTACTTAAAGTTTTTTGTAAATGGGGAGCACCCGGGCGGCACAGTGTAATATTTACTAAATCCCAGCCGAAAATTTAGCCGCCGCCGGAAGTTTTGCCTCGGCTTGTTTCTCCGGAGAGTATCTTTGATTAGTATATTTTTGTTTTTTATCTCATTATGATCTTTACAAAGGTTTTTAAATCATTTAAATCGAACTTGACTTTTAAAAGTTAAGATTTTTAGAAAATTGTTAATATTTGAATTGGTAAAATTTTGAAATCCTATAGTTTGTCTCTTTTTATTACATACTCTCCGAACTCTAAGATACTGTAATAACATTTAGAATTTTTGAAACACAATGATTGATAAAATCTCGCAAATAATACTTAATCTCTCCAATAATAAGTCCCCTGGTCATGACAGCTTATCGCTAAGTTTATGTATTAAAGTTAAACATGAAATTACGCCATATTTAGTAAATATATTCAATAATATAATTTTGACATCTAAATATCCAAATATTATGGTATCTTCTACGATCTTTCAAAAGCATTTGACCTTGTAGATCATGATATCATAATTGAAAAGCTTCAATACTATGGAGTTGGAGGCTATGAACTAAATCTATTTAAAAGTTATTTGAAGAACCATAAGCAATAAGTTGAATTGAATAACAGCAAAAGTTGTCTTGGAATTGTTGAACACGGTGTACCGCAAGGCAGTGTATTGGGCCCACTCTTATTTTCAATTTATATAAATGATATTAATAATCTTGGACATTCTGGAAAAGTTTATATGTATGCTGATGATATATCACAATGTTACCCTTAGAAACATGAGACTGCATTGAAAGTGTATATGGAAAGAGATGCTGCCTTGGAATATGTAAGGCTAAACAAATTAATCCTTAATTCATCAAAAACCAAAGTCATAAGATTTAAAAAATTTTAGTGTTTTTGTAAACGGACAAGACATTTTTGAAAGTTACGAAATAAAATATTTGGGTGTAACTTTGCACAGCAATTTGTCATGGAATTTACATATTCAAGAAATTAAAAAATATCTCCAATAATAGGACTTCTGTACACATTTAATGAAAAAACTAAACTGATTATTTATGAAGCATTATTTAAATATTTATTATAAAATATTATGCCAACTCGCCTCAGTAATGTCATAAGACGCTGAGGCTAACAATTTGTAAATGTAAATCTTTTCTTTTTTAATAAATAAATAAAACTTAAACCAAAAACGTATAATGTGACTACAAAATGATTTTTCTAAAAGCTTAGGTACTCCTCTACAATTTTTCTTTATTTTAGAATTCGATCTGTATAGTAGTTTAAGAGATACAGTATAATTACCAAAATGTTGCGATGGGCCCCACGGTACAGTGTGCGATTCAGAAAATGAAATGTAAATAAATATGTAAATTCGGAATGGCTAGTCCGATTTCAGTGAAATTTCACATAATGATAATAGAGGTGTAAGAGAGTTTAAGTTTTGAGTTTAGACCATATAAACTTACCAGTGATGGGTCCACAGGGTCTCAAATTTAGGTAAGAATATTTTTAAAATGACCCTGTTTCTTTATATCTGAACCGATTTAAACGATTTTTAAATGAAGAGATTTTGCTGGATCAAGATATATCTTACCTATTTTAGTTTACTTTTGACTCTGTAAATATTTTTTCTAAATTACACGATTTATCTTGTTAATAAAAAAAGAAAAGAATTAAAAAGAAATTGGATAAAATTTGTACCCGCTATGGCAAAAAAAAACTCGCACATTGTGCTTTTTGTAACTGCATCAAGTTTAAGATAAACTATATGGAGCTAAAAGGCGTTAAAAGCTTCATATACCTGGGTAGCGTCATATATACATACAACAGGCGCACTGTGTCCCATGAAAAAAATTAAATGAAAATAAATCTCCAGTTTCCGAATTTTACACAGTGATAGAAGAGGTGTAGTTTTGAACTTGGACGATATAGACAGGGTCCACAGGAGCCCAAAGTTGGGCACCTCGCGTATGACAAATATTTTTAACGATCCCTATTAATTTTTTCTAAATTGATATGAAAGATTTTAATATGAGTAGATTTTGCTGGTTTCATCCTCGTATGTAAAAGTTATCTCTTTTAGCTTACGAGATATTGGGCTTCAAAGATTAAAATTTTAACTTTCCGACGTGCCTACCTATTTTTAACATTCACCATTTATTCGTGTTTCGAAAACTAGGAACTAAGCAGATGTTGCTATGATCAGTTATTCTAATACAGAAACAGGAATCCAGAAACCCCTAGAATCATGGTTGCATTTTAATTGTTGATATGTTACCGCGGTAGAGCATGACACTTTTAAAAATCGCCCCAAATATTAGACACATCATATATAAATTTTAGGATTAATGAAAGAGTGAATGAATGTAATGAAAATACATACAAATTTATTTAGGAGTAAATTATTATTGCATTAGGAGACCTTTGAACTACATATAACATATAAATTTACCCCCTAGCCTGGCAAAGGTGCTGGTGGTAAAGAAAAAAAAAAGAAAAAATAATTAACTTGCTATAATGCAACTTTCCAAATGTCGCAAGTCGCGACCCTTTTTTTCAAATTCTATAATAGCAATTGCCCAAGTAATTGTGTTCATGTCTTCTTCTTATTGTTGTTGTTTGCAAGACTGGACTTTAGGTGAAAAATTACAAAAAGAAAATAAAAATAAAACCAAACTTCCCTTTTTTTTCCAGGCATTTATAGTTGAAAATTTTCTTACAAACATCATTATCATTAAAATGATCATCACATACAACGTCCTAAGCAAAGATAATTTCCTTATTGTACTGATGGCATATAAACGACAATGACGCGTTTTTCATTAGGTTGCTTAGAGAATCTGCTCTAAACTCTCCGTGTTAGTGTGAGTAGCAAGCAAGGAATTGTTATAAAATAATAACTGCCCCTTGAGCACATGCAACAAACGCTCAATTTTTCTTTGTTTGAAAAAACATTTTTATAACGATCGCCAAGAAGACGCGTCACAGTTGACCGCTTTGATCGTTTCGTTTTTTTTTTTTTTCGTTGTTCTTGGTTTTCTTTTATGCTTTCTTGTCGCTATTCTTCTAGACGGGGCAAAAGGTAAGTGTACTACTGCTTTATAGCAGTCAGGCAAGGTGTGCAGCTTTACGATATTCATTTGTTTATAGTACGTGTGTATGTGAGTAAAACAACAACAGCAACAATAAGAATAAGAAATGTTAGTATGTAAGTGACGATGACGTTGATGATGATGTGGTCGTTACTTTAGTTGTTGTTTTTGCTTTTCTTAGTGGAAGTAGAGGAAGTTCATAAGGGTCGTCCGTCAACAAAATTACACTGTACACACAAATTCACGTGATATGACACAAAAGTAACAACAATAATAATGAAACCCATACATGGAACTAACTTTTTCTTTTTAATGAAATATAAAAAAAAATAGTTAAAATATGCAAGAAAATTATTGAATATTCCAAGTGTGTTTTCTTTACAAAAATTTTCCTTTAGTTTTTATGTTTTTACTGGCTGGTTGTTGCATGTATTTGTGTCACTTTATAAAAGAATTTAATGGTTTCATCGTCATCTGTTTCAACCGTTGTAAGGTTTTATTATTGTTTTTTTATCGTCGTTTTTTCTTTTCTATGTTTCTTATCCTCTGTGGTATTTGTTGATTATGTCAAGATGCAAATTAGTTGCACGCAGTCTATGGGTTTTGAAATTATGTTACCACTATCTATTTTAAACCATCTAAATATTATTTCGAATTAAGTTGATCATATGTCAGCTTATGTTTTGTATGTAATATGAAAATTAATTAATTCTTGTTACGTGTTATAATCTTATAAAAGTTAGTAAATACAAGGAATCTAAAAAGCAGAAAGCTCCTGGATAATTTGACATAATTTTAATATTTGTTCAGCAATCGGGAGTGTAATTCATCAAGGATTGTTAATTAATAATGTTTTCTTTTCTAACTAAATCGTTGCTCTTTGCTATGGTTATAATAAGCAACGGACAGCATAAAGGCAACACTTTAGCCACAAAAGAAAACTCTGTAAGAGATTTAGCATCGTATCTACAACAGATGGCTCACAAGAGGAAATTGAAAATCACATCAAGTAAGATGCAAAAAGTATGAAAACTTCGGCAAGTTCATGATTAGTAAAGTGCATCGATTTGTATGAAGAAAAAAATTTTGCAATTTTACCCCCTCCCCTTAAAATTAAAAATTGATATTTTTTAAATTAAATGGAATTTCACGTGCTAAATAAGAATCAGCTTTTACTTTTTTTCTATCACGTTTTGATTTTTTTTATGGGCATGACTACTTGACCCCGCCTTTAGGCAGTCACACTTGTATTACTCGAGAACGGTTAGTCCAATTAAGATTAATTAAACTCCAGTAGATAGCGATTTAAATTATCTTTGAGCCGAATTTACATAATTTTTTGTTCAGTTAATATTAGAGTAGTTATTCGGTAACTAGTAGCAAAAAAATTAAAAAAAAATTGAAAAATCGTGAAAATTTTGATCCATAACTCTGAAATTCTTTAATTAATAAAAACTTATGTTGACAAACCAAAAAGACAATTTTCGTGTGCATCATTTTGTGTATCACTTATCAAAATCGTTCTTGAGTTATAGTCCAAATTGTGCAAAACATTGTCGAGTTTTAAAGTCTGACTGCTGAATAAGGTTATGATATTAGTCATGCCCATAAAAAAAAAAAAAAAAAAATTCAGCACGTGATAGAAAAAAAGTGAATGTAGATTCTTGTTTAACACGTCAAAATCCACCTACTCCACCTATTTTCGTTTCAAAAAAAAATAAAAAATAAATTTTTTTTTGGCCACCACTGCATTTCTACTGAATTGTATGTAACATGGGTATTTTACTTAACTGTGAACAAAATCTAGATTTGTTCATCAGTTTTGAAGATACATGCCTTATTTTATTCGCAGCACTACCAGCTTTAAGATAAAAATGATAAACTGAAACATTTTTGATGGTTTCACTTTTAAAACGAAATTTAAGTAACAAAAAAATCTAAAATTTTTCTTAAAAAAGTTTTTTTTAGGACATTTATTTCAAAATAACTCCGAAACTATTGAGCACATAAAAAAATTAAATTTGGAGGATTTAAAGATATTTTTAGTCCGCATCTTTTGGTGTATCACTTATGTCAATCGTACACACCATTCTTGAGTTATGAGGAAATATACTAGAGTAATGACCTTACTATGGGCGAAATATTAGACACGCTCATAAAAAAAAAAAATCCAGACGTGATGGAAAAAAACTGAAAGCAGATTCGTGTTTAGCACATCAAAATGCATCAAGCTCAACTATTCGTCTTTGGGGGAGGATTTTTTTGTCGACCAGTGTAATTTATACAAATACAGAGCAATGCATTGACACTAACATCTATATGATTTTATGCACTTTAGAGCGATTCCCGGAAGTGGGTTTATATGGGAGCTATGGTAAATTATGGACCGATTCTCATAAATTTTGGCAATGTTGCTTCTACTTATATAAAACTCATTTGTTTCGAATATTAACTTGATACTATCATTCGTATGGGATTTATGCACGTCAAGTAAATTATAGACCGATCTCGATGAAATTTAGCACAAAGATTGACACTTATACAGAACTCCTTTGTACCGAGTTTCATTGAAATATTGCTATATTTAAGGTGAAATAATGAACCGATCATAACCAATTTCAATAGGCTTCGTAATTGTGTCAAAATAATTATTCGGGCCAAATTTCATCAAGATATCTTTAAAATTGTGACCTGTACTTTGTTCACAAAGTTTACATGGACAGACAGCCAGCCAGTCAGACGGACGGACAGATATCGTCAAATCGACTCAGAAAGTGATTCTGAGTCGAACGGTATACTTTAAGGTGGGGGTCCGATTATTTTTTCTGTGTGCTACAAACACCAGCACAGACGCATAATACCCCAACCAACTATGGTGGTGTAGGGTATAAAAACGATATTTATAAACAAAGTTTGACATTGGTTTATATTTTGTTACATAACTTCTAAACTAAATGAGTGTCCAATATGAAATTTTGAACGGGTGTGAACAAGAGTTGTGTTAACATTATATAATTTTTTAAAATATCACTTTATGAGATATAAAGATTTAATTTTTATAAGTTTATTCATGTTGAAGGCAATAAAATGATACTAAAACTTAAATATTATTGTGTATAGTTTAGAAGTTTTAAATAGATTTTATTTTGGTTCATAACTTCTAAACTAAAAGAGACTCCAACTTGAAATTGTATAGACGCAGGTAGAAAAGTTACATCAACATAATATATTTATTCAGAAGTTTAAAAGTATCGTTTTTCAAAATATGATTTGATACTATGTCTACCTTTGACCTTTGAACTTTTGATGTAAATACATTTTGTAAATATCGTTATAAAGCTAATATTCTTGTCTTTAATATGAAATTAAAACTAGATATCTACCAGGTATAGTTTAGAAGTTATTAGCAATTAAACAAGTAAACCTTTGTAAAATTATTAACTTTTTTTAAACCGTCATATTTTTTGACCGGAAAGGGACTTGAGTCTAACATTTAATGATTTGAGAAACACTTCCAATTGCCAATATCTGTAGAGAATTTCATAGACATCGGAGATGTCCAGTCCGATTGCTGTCCGTTTTGACATGGAATCACTCATAATGAGAAACAAATATTTTTAAATTCTCGCAAATTTAAGATTTTAGTAAAATTTCCTATATGCAGAGAAAAAAAATATGGTTACATCATTATCAATATAACTAAAACTATATTCATATTTAGCAACGTTTTTGTTTCTGTTTTATTATTTAATGGTTACCCGCAATCCCTTTTTTAATGTGGTTGACTACAATAATATTTTTATGAAAAACCAAAATTTATAAAAATGAAAAAATTTAGTTAATTCTACATATTTAGCTAATTCTACTTAATGGTTATTTCGAAATAACTCCGAAATTATTGAGCAAATAAAAAAATTATATTAAAATGACTTTAAAATGAATTTACTATTGCAAACTTGTTTAATATTCTATATTTTGTTTTCTTGATTTGACGTTTTCCTGTAGAATATGTCCGACCAAGTAGGTCGATAGATTTTAGACGAATTCTAAATAAAGGAAAAAGATAATTTAATCCGTTCTCCTTTATTAACGTAACATTTCTGTAAAATTTTTGCAGTTAAGTCTATTAAATACTGTCTAATATTTAAAAAATATATGTATATTTGTTAGATTTTCTATTTAAATTCTCGTCCACATGCATATTCTTGTATCAATTATTTCTGGTCACATAACTTTTAGTTACAAAAAAAAAGAAACAAAAGTTTATCAGCAATTCAACTTTATAATTTAATTTCCTCTTAAGAAATTATATCTAACAAAAACACCTAACAAACATTTAAAGTATCCAATGGATACCACAATTTACAAAAAAAAAAATAATAAGAGAAATAATAAAATAACAAACTTTCATACACACACATAAAAACATACATAAATATGTAAGTATGTATGTACATATTAAAATGTAGATAAAATTCAATTTATAAAAAAAATTCTTTAGTATGTACATATTAAAATGTAGATAAAATTCAATTTATAAAAAAATTCTTTAGTTTCTTGAACTACTGCTGCTGTCTCTAATGTTTCTTCTTCTACGTAAAGTTGTATCTACTGGTTTGCCCTGCCACTTAAACTAATAAATGGAAACCACCATTTTTCCTACTTCTTCAACTTCTAATACACAAAAGAAGTAGTACGAATAATAACAGCACCTCGAACGTTTGTTACATGTAACATAAAAACTCAACAAAATAAAATAAAAAAAAAACAAGAATAATAAAAATCAACGTTCCTCTTCATTGGTTACTCTTCTCTTTCTATCTCGACAAGATTTCTATATGTAATTGTATTGTTTAATCTTTTAGTTCTTCTGGTAGTTTATACATACATACATATGTACATACAAACATATTTTTATTTCATTTCATTTGTATCTATGAGTATACATATGTATGTTTTTTTAGATGTTGTTTTTGGTTTTCTTGTATTTCTGCCTCTGCTGATGTTTTTTTGTGTGAATAATCAATACTTAGCCAGTAGTTAAGAGTTTAGACCTCCCCTCTTTCGAGATTGAATAGGGGGACATACATAGATACAATACATTTATAATATACACATAATATTGTATTGTATCTCAGATATACTCTTTTTAATTTGTATGGAAACAGGTTTTCCTTTTGGTCAAGATAGATTTTTTTTCTTTTCATCAATAGAGATGTGTGCTGATTCTTAGAGAGCACTAATGGTCTGTTTTCTACTTAGTTGTTGGTTAGATTTTTAGTACATACATATTTATGTTCGTATTTATGTACTCATGTGATTTTGTATGTATATGAGTACATATGTAAAAATGTATTAATATGTGTAAATATCTGTAGGTTTCTTTTTCTTAAAAAATTAAAATAAAAAGAAAATTATGTGTTACGAATAGAGATACGCATTTACAGACATGCGTACGTTAATGCAAGATATAATCCCAACTATTAAACTAATACTAATATTATGAAGACAGAACTTTAAAAAATAATTTCTTTAAGTATTATAAAAAAAATAAAGGTAAACAATTGAGACCTTTCTAAAAGTTTAAATAAAAATATGCCGTAGTATTTAATTTTCTTTAAAAAAAAATTAATTTATAATTATAACTAACGCCTAGTTAAAGGTGGTGGTACTAATTAATTACCCATTGACCTCTTTTTTTAACAGTAAGAAGTGTAATTTAGGGTGTGTAAATTAATCTTAAGGATACATATTTTCCTGTTTAATTCTGAACTTTGATCTTGAGCTTGTCCAATATTTTAACAATGTTTATATATTAAAATAGATTGAAGTGAAATTTAATCATAAGGTGAGGAGACAATGATTAAATGTTAACAAGCCAAATTTTTCACAATGACCAAAAAATTGATCAACAAATGAATCACTGTAAAAGTGAATCACTCGTGATATTTTAATCAAACATTTTCTTTGGCGCAATTAACAATATTGAGTATTTGATACTGTCTTGTGTACTTGAGTAATTTTTTAAATTAATACTCAGATACATTACCTAATTCTCATTGCTAAAATTAAAAAAAAAATATATATATAATTGATTTTTATTAAGCGATAGGATAATTTGTAAGAAAATTGTAAATAAAACAAATATTTTGAATACATAGATTTAAGTTTTAAAGTTTAAATGAAAATTTCTTATCGGAAGAAAGGCCTTTGGGGCACGCATTTAATGACATAACAAGAATTCAGGACCAGGTCTAAATGAGTCTAACATTTTTAAATTTTTTACAAAAAATGTTATTATTTGAATTTTTGGTATAAATAGACCACCCTAATTCAGCTCCGATTTATTTGATTTTTTTGCCATTGATAGTACTTTTAACGGTGAATATAATGATGAAAAAAATGTTTGGCCGCAAATAAATATTTTGGATGTTATAGGGCTTTGAAAATCGAATTTTCCTAAGAAACTCGTATCAAAAAATCTTCGTTATAAAAAAAGTTGGCTAAAAAGAAAGAATTTCGTTAGCGAGGCCGCTTTTGGATATACCACAGAGTTAAAAATCCTACCGCCCGGCCAAAGGCCGGCTATTAAAAAAAATTAATTCCACAACAAATTTTTTTTTCCACAAGAAATTATAAAATACTTCAAAAGTTGTGTTTATGAAACTTTTATATTATTTTTATTTTATTTTTAAGAGCTTTTAATTGACACCTTAATCTTTGCAATCGGATAAATAGTATAGGAAATATTTACGATTTTAAGTGAATTAGGGAGGTAAATGAGTACCGAATTTTTATATTTAAAAAAAAATAAGGACCAATATAATATTCACTCTAAGTTGTACCTAAATGTTTTTTGCCGTTTTTTAATTTTCGAATTTTTTTATTAGAATTTTTCAAAACATAATTTCCTTCATATACAAATGAAGCATGGACGAGTATAAGGGCGTATAAAAGTATTTTTTTAAAATGGGTTTTTTGCATAATATTACTTTAGTAACCATTTGAAACCTATTTATACAAAAATAATTATAAGTATCCGCCAATTTCACTGAAAAAATTACTTTTAAGGCACGATTTTAAAAAAATGTTGTTATTTCATATTATTATTATTTTTTTCTTGGATTTTTGTGTTTTTTAATAAAAGGAGTACAATCTATTATTTGAAGCATAAACTCCAGAATAAAAAAAAAAACATACCACATTTATTAAGATATGCATTTTAATTAATCTCGGTGAAGGTCTGTTATAAGACCTAAGGTCAGTTTTCAACCGATCTTCGTGAATTTTTTTACACGGATTTATTTATTTATATCGTGAATTTTTCTTCATTTTAAAAATGTTTTTTTTTTTTTTTTTATTGGATTTTTATATAGATATAAGCTCGTATTCCATTTTAAGCTATTTTCAGCTTCAAAATTTATGTGATCTAATCCGAATTTTTTGGCCACACTTTGTATACAGATTGATCCTTAATAATTCTTAACAAATATCGTCAAGAGTTTAGAAAACGATTAAGTTTTATTATTTTATCAAGTGTTTATTGTATCTTGTAAAATTGTCCATATAGTTTATAAGCCCTTATACGCATCCATGCTTAAATTTTTTTATATGACAAGAATTTATATAAATTTAGCATTAATATACGCGTATTATAATGATATAAAATACTTCATACTTTTATTAACAAACAAGGAAATAAATTAATGTAAATAAGGGTATTTGTTTACTTCTTAGCATAATTTTTGTGGGTATTTCACTTAAACTTAATTTATTTCGTTGTTTGGTAATAGAAGTTGAAGGTTTATATATCATTAAAAAATTTTTTTTTTCGATACCAAATTTTCATATTGTTCCTTTGGAAGAAATTTAAAAAAAAAGATAATGTGAGGATGCAAATTTTGAGAAACCGTATCTTAGAATGAAGTAAATTTTAATTTGAACTGGGAACATCAATATCTTATTTTCTCACAAAAAAAGTCCACCCTAATATACATGCTTATACAATTTTTAAACTTCTTTCAACTATTCAGGAGAGCAATATATAATTTTAAAGGATCCATAAAGTAAAATTTGGTGAAAACCACTGCATCACAATATCCTTTCCATAATTTTCGTCTTCTCATTTGCCTTCACTTTTGTTGATCATAAACTTATATTTTTTATAACCAAAGCAGTATAACATATGCAAAATTATGCTCTTAAGCATAAAATATGCGATTTAAAAGGATAAGATATGCTCTAAAATAAGGAAATTCTAAGAAAATATGACTAAATATGGTACTAAGTCAAAAATATGCAAACTAATCGATGCAAATTCTTGAGGTTGTCTGAAATAGACAAACAACTAACCACTTCATTTGAAGCCCATGAGTTTTTAATTATAAATTAAAGTTTTTTGATATTACAAGAAAGTTTATTTAATTGCAATAGTCCTTGTAAAATTACCTTACTTGATGCTGTATTGGACCATTAAAAATATGATTAAACGAAGAACTAAAATGACATACGATTCCAAAAGGAAATAAAAACAAAATTTTGTGAAATATATACCATTTTGATGTTGCTTTTGAGCTTTTAAAGAAAGGTGTAAAGAAATATGTTCATTTATACACATATGTTCACTGTGCACAGAAAAAAGTAAAAATGGACTTCAATTACGAAATTTGTAATATTAATTAATTTTTAATTGATTTTGCTCCAATCATCAAAATGATAATATTAATAACTAGAATAATTGATATTATTACTTCTTTTCCTTAAATAGATGCAATGAGCTGAAAATTTTTGAAAATTTACTTAAATTTATTTTATTTCTGTACTTTTATTGACAAATATTTAATTTTTCTTTATATTTTATTAACAGCTGTCAATTTATTAAAAAACAAAACTGTAAATCAATTAGAAAATTAATTATATTTGGATCTTGCTGTGTAGCAAGATCCAAACCTTGAATTGTTTATAAATTCAAAAATATTTTGTAAACTTCCCTAAATTGAATTAAGTAATTGGGCCTGTCACATCATTCCGAATGTAGTGATTTTAATCTGGAGACTTAATTATGAACGATTTTATTTTTTCTTCTTTAGATTCCGTCCAAAATTTAAAAATTTATTGACTTAAAAAATAGTTGAACAAATTTTTTGAACTACAAATAAAGAAAAATATTTTTTAAAATATGAAATATTTTTATATGTTTTTGTTAATGTTGACGGTTCAGCCGGTTCTTAACTGGAACTTTGGTGACTGTTAAGTTTGAATTGGTACTCAACTGGTACTGAGGGACCGGTACTGTTGCACCAATTGTAACAAATTTCCCGCAGGGAAATTAAAAAATTTTTTGGAGTATTTAAATTATTTGATTTACTTTTTTAATTGTATTATTCAAATAATCAAAATTAATTTTTGTTTTACTAAAAATAAAGCAGTTTATTGGCTTTCAATTATTTTTTCTCATTGTAATAATTAATAAAGTTATCGTATATAAATTAAAAACGGGTGATGATTTGAATAATAGAATATGCAATTTTTTTCAACTGCAGGTTTAATTCAATTAATAAAATAATTAAATAAGAATTTTTCATAATTTAACTATTAATTTAGATTTTTGCTGTGTATAATTTGAACTTAATTTCTTAGAATAATTCGATAGTGAATATTTCGGTAAAATATACAGCTATTTGAAATAATTTTAAAATTTTGATTAATAGTTTTATTGAAATTTTTTCGAAAATATTTTTTTCTGTGTTCGATCTGAATGGATTTTTATGGCTCATGAATATCAGGGAATGAGTAAATATTATGCTTATATTTTAAAACTTATTTAACACTAAAAGTTTTAGTTCTAAAGAGAGGAGTACAATCTGCTTTTAAAAATTACCTAATAGTGTACTTATCTCTAAAGAGGCGTACATTTTCCATAACTAACATAAATAATAACATTTATCCAGGTTTCATAAATTATCTTTAAAATTTAGAAAAAAGGGATAAATTAATATTTTGTACTTAACATTTAATTGTATTCATGGGTACTTTTTTAAATGAATGTATATATTTTTAATCAAGTTGACTTATTTCTTATATCACAAATATGAAATAGAAAAAGATGAATTTTTAAATAAAAAAATACTATTTTTATTTTAAGTACGTTTGAATAAATCATAATAAAAAGGGGTACTTTTAGGTAAATTTCAAGTTTATAAAAGTGATCATAAATGATCTTAAAAATTACCACAATTATAGCAAATTAATTTTATAATTTAAAGAACTTTAAACGTATTAAAGGGTTAAAAATGAGAATAAACAGTAAACATTGAAGAACATTTTTTTTAATTTTCGAGTTCAAATGGGGTTAAAAAATAAATTAAAACAGTAAATAAAAATATAATATTACGTTTTTAAATTTTGCTTAAATTTGTAATTCATCAAGTGACCTTTCATATTACTATTGCTGTAATAGTGGCTCCTTTTCCCCTGTAAAGTAAATACTCTACTACCAATGACATGATCTCTTTTTGAATGCTTTATATATTACTTAGTTAATATAAATTAATTAGATTTCACATATAAATAAAAAACATTTTAATCACCTACAAAATATTTCATTTACAGGGAATAAATTCTTTACAATTCCTGTCTCTTTAGCTGGGTGACTGGCGGTCCCATGACTTAGATACAATTTGTGTTAAGAAGTAATTCTTAAAAGAATTACATTTGTATCTAAAAGATTAATTTTCGAAAAAGTCTTAAATATTTTATGAAATTTTTACCAATACATTTAAAAAATTTATCTCATTGTGGTATATGTAGATGTATTAGTAATTTTAAAGAGACAAAGAGAGAAAAATAAATACTTTGGCTCTCTGTTTTGGTTTTTCAAAAATATAATAGTATGAGTAAATTGTTGAAAGAGTGTTAGTGATGACAGCAAATGTTGGATATATTTTCAGTTGAAATAATGAATCGTTGCTGGCTCTGTCACACTTACATTAAACATTGAATTTATGGCTCATAGAGTCACGTCTCTAATGAGACAATCCTCTTAAAGATATTTCATGTTGTATATTATGGTAGTAGTAGTTGTTGTTGTTTTACAATATTTTTGAGATACTTTTTTTTTAGTATTAAAGTAGTGGTGGTGGTTGTGGTGCAAATGTTACTGCTGCTGCAGCACACGGTATACAAAAAACCGAGGGATTAAATTCAGTTTAAAAGAGATGTTTTCTGTTTCTGCTTTAAGTCTAGGGTATAATTTTCTTTAAATACAACTCCCTGACAGCAGATTCAATTCAGTTGAGTTTCATCTGCCAAACAAGCTAAAGGATACTCAAAATTTACATTTTAAAAAATTGATAATAAACTAAAAGATACTTTACTTTAACATATAATACAATTTTAGAACTTAATATTATATTAGTTATTAAGTTACAAAAAAAATAAGAAACCAAAAAATTTTGAAAAAATAGTCATAAAATATAAGAAATTAAAAAACGGAAATAAATTTTTTTTCTGAAAAAATTTTGTGTGAGAAAAGAAAGAAAAATTAAGAAATTTTGTACGTGTAACGGATACGTTGAGAAAAAAAATACAGCAACAACAACAGCTATATTTTTAAGTGAGATCAAACTAAACGCAACTTAAGGTTTACAATTTGAGTACATCGTCAATCATTAAGTGTACGCTCGTGAACGTAGATACAACGAAACGGAATAACAATTGTGTTTAAGAAATAAAATAAAAAAAATTAATTAAAAAAATATTACTTAAACAAATAAAGTTGAAAAAATTACAGAGCATCTCTGAAAATATTAAACAAATAAAAAAAATTGATTGCTCATTTAAATTATTAAAAAATAATAATAAAGAAAAAAAATATTGTTTACCAAAAAGAAAAAATATGGTGCAATAGTTTTTTATGTGTTAAAAATAAATATTAATAAAAAAGAAATTAATATTTAAATAAAAAAATAAATAAAAATATCTACTACCTCATTGCCATACTTAAAAGGATTATTACAACAAAACACACACACAAAATGTTGAATTTAATTTTTATTAAACTGTGATTTTTTTCCAAAAATAAATAAAAAGTGAAAAAGGTAATAATTTAATATTTTTTTTATAAAAATCAAAACAAAAAAATTATATGTTATAAAAATAAGAACAAAATTAAAAAATAATAATAATAAAAATATTTTTATTTAAAGTGTTTCAAAATTTTTAAATTCAAACCTGACATTTTATGGATTATTTTTAAATTTTTACAAATGTAAACTGGGGTGAGCTTATAATAAAGTTTCCAAACAATTTATTTAATTAAAGAGGGAATTGTTACGACAAAAAATGTATTATAAGAAAATAGTGTAAATTTATTTATTTTTAATTTTTTTATTTTATTAGAAAAGTTTAAAAATATCCTAAATTTATTTATTATTCTTTCCAAAATAGTCCAAAAGTTTATATATTTAATTAATTTAATTTTTCGAGAAAACAATATTTGAACAAAATTTTTATTTTATTTTTTTATGTTAATTTAAAAAGATTTAAAAATATCAAAATTTATTTTAATTTATTACTAATTTTTATGCTTTTTTTTAATAAAATAAAAAAAACTAAAAAAAAAAATTGTAAATTTACACTTTTTTGGATAAATTTCTATCTTTAATTTAAAAAGATTTAAAAATAAAATATCCAAATTTATTTTATTATTACTAATTTTTAAGCTTTTTTAATTTCCAAGTAAAATCAAAATTAAGCTAAAAAAATTTTTAGAAATTTACACTTTTTTAGATAAATTTTTATCTGTATTTTTTTATTTAATTTTTACCTACATTTTTTATTCTTTCTATAAAAAAATTATCAGATGTCTACCCCAATATTTTCTTGAAAAAAGAAAATTAAGATTTTTCAAAATTAGATAAATTTACTTATTATTTACATTTTGAAAATTTTAAAAATGTCTTATTTACATTTTTTTTTAATTTACCTTTACTATTTATTATTTTAATCTAAAAGACCCAAAAATGTTCCTTTATTTTATATTTAAGAAATATTGAGTAAAAGAGATTTTGTGTAATTTTACATTTTGTTTAAAAATTACATTTATTATAAGTAAAATACAATTAAACAGCTTTAAAATGATCTCTTAATGTATTTTTCAAAAGTTTAAGTGATTTAAAAATCGTTTTAAACAAATTGTGTAAATTTACACTTTATTTACATTTTGTTAAAAAATGCTCATTATTGTAAATAAAAAGAAACTGGAAATATTTTTATAGATTAATAATTTTCTTACTTTTCTTAAAAAACTGCATCAACTATCATATTTTTATTTATAGTTAAAATAATTTGATTTTATTTTAAACATTTACCCTACTTTATTAAATATTTAAAAATTTTGTTTATCATTTTCTCTAAATAATGTTTCTCTTTAAAATTTTGTTAAAGGCATTTAAAAGAATAAGAATCATTAATTATTGATGTTATTCTTGTTTAAATATAGAGGAGCTTTTTTTCAATTCGCTTTAAAATTATATTAACATATAATTTCAAAAATTATTATATATAGCCGAAATCAAGTTGAGAATATTCTTAAAACAAAATTTTAAATTAGCTAATTTTTTATAAACCATTTTCTGGTGTCAAAATTAAAATTTATGTAATTTGCCTTAAAGCAAATGAAATAAATAAAATAATATTTATTATAATAAAACATAAGCAAAATTTAATGATTTAAAGCTCATTAGATTGGAATGGATGCAAAGTTTTAAATATCATAATTTTGCCAAAACATGTTTAAAACATTTTTGCGCTGTTTATTTGTCTTCACTAAGACTTAAATTTAAACATTTTCGTTTTTTTTTTTTTTTTTTTTTTGTAAATTTCTAAAATTATGAAAACTGAATTGATATAAAACTGCTCAAAAAAAACTTCAAACAAATTATACTTTTTTATTTTTATAATTTTTCTCAAATATGTTTTTATTTAATTTCAAATTTTTTTTTTTTTAAGAAATATAAAACGAGAATTATTGGAAATGTGAATAAAAGTAATTAAATTATTTTTATTGTATTAAAATATTAAAAATGATTACTTTAAAATCTGAACAAAAACTAACAATTTATCTCGAATAACAAATTAATATTATAAATTCAGATCTAAATTCAGATTCAAATTTTAAAATTCAGTTTAAAAAATTAAAAGATTCAGCACTTTAACAATTTTGAGAAAAAAAACTGTTGAAAACTTAAATTGTTAAAAGCTTTTAACTACATTGGCTATAGATAGCAGGACAAAAATATTAGCTGTGTTTTGTTGCTAACGTCCATAGTCAATATCATACAAAATTTAAATTACGTTAGGAGTTAACGTGTAGAATTTTACTGTTAACTTAAACGTCGATAAAAGTGCTGCCAATTTATGAACAAAAATATAATTATGAATATTTGAATGTCAATAAATGAAATAAATATAAAAAATGCAATAAAATACATCTAAAACATATTAAAATTTTTAGTTTTTTGAAATAAAATATAAAGATTTATTTGTTCAATTTTGTTTTGAATATCAAGTTATACCAAGTCGGAGGAGTATCCTTTTTTTACTAACTATCAAAGTTAACACTCAACGGTAGCAACAAAGCACAGCTATTATTAAACGTTATAATAAATAAATTCTTTTTTAAAATTAATTCTATTGATATTTTTAGACTTATCATCAAAGTGATAAGAATAAGTTTGAAATTCCAGTTTTTCCAAATATTTCAAAATTTGATGTAATAATATCCGTCCAGCCGTCGGCACATACATACATATACCTTCAAAATATTTTACTAATGAAATTCAAATCAATCATATTATATCAAAATATAGAAAAATTATCTTTCAAGATTAATTGAAAAAAAAAAAATAAATTTATCTGAAAAAAATTTAAAATTAGAAAAAATTTAAAAATTCCAAGATAATTTTTGTTAATATTAGTTAAGAGTTTTTTTTATTCATATTGATTATTGATTGCGAGTTTCTTTCAACCATCCGTAATCAAAAATTTCTTCTAATCTCCGGAAAGTTGATAAGAAAGAAAAAAAATCTTTATTAATATTTGTTATTTTCGATCAGAGTTTAATTGATAACCAAACGTCGTGGGCCAAAGAAGAACGTAAATATCTTAAGTTTCATAAAATTATTATTAAATTTTTTATTAAAAATAAAAAAAAAAAATAAGATGTTTTCTTTAAACTATAACAAAAACAATAAAACTACTTTACTTTGAAATTAAAATTTTATCATTTTAAATCAATCTTCTTCCGTCAGTTATTTGTAATCTAATAAAATAAATTTTTGATTTCTTTCATTTATTTTTAGTTTCCTGATTTTTCTTTTTTTTTTTTAAGAAAATTTTAAAACAACAACTTATAAAACCTAAAAAAGCTAAAACTCCTAACAACGAAATCAACAAAAAATAAAACCAACAAAATGTTAGTCGCCACAAATAACCCACAAACTGCCCAACAAAATAGTCCCAAAAATACCAGAGCTAATACACCCATTAAAATGGAAAGAAGAGATTCTTCTTCATCTTATTCATCTTTGGAAGATTTGGAACATGAAGGTAAAAAATTAAATGCCGTTACCTCAACACCGGTGGTTACCAGTGATGCCACCATTTCGTGCGCTGTTAATTCTATAACAAATGCAAGTATGAGATCATCACAGAGGCCGGATACAACAGAACAACAGCATCATAGCCTGCAGCAACGTATGCAGGAATCCGATGAGGCTAATGACTACGATGAGGATGAATCGGCTGATGAGAAATCTTCACAACCACGTCAGCTTTTACACTACAAGCGTCGTTTGAGTGGTCGTAGTCTAGCGGATAAAACAGCCAGTGTTTTATTGGAATATAATGCTGATAATCCTAATTCTTTGCGCAAAAAATTCCGTTTTAATCGTTTTGTCCAAAACAATGGCGATGAATCGGGTTTCGTAGATGCCAGCAACAATAGCCAAACGACCATGAATACATCTACGTCTTTGTTGGGCGGCAGTAATACACAACAAACAAATTCGAATAATAATGTTTCAAAATCAAATAGTTCTTCGGATACCTCTTCACCACCTCAAAGTAATGGTAATTCTAGTCCTGAATCGGGTATAGGAGAGCGAGAGGATATGAAATATATGTGTCCCATCTGTGATGCAGTCTCACAAACCGCCCATCAATTTACAAATCATATACGTTGTCACAATTATGCCTCGGGTCATACGGAGAATTTTACCTGCCGTATATGCTCTAAGGTAAGTTAGTTATATGTATTTTTTTTTAAATAATAATCATAATCATTGGCTAAGATAGGAGAGTGAGACCATTATCAAGGCATTTCCTTTCTAATAATAAAGTGTTATAATCATTTATATATATAAACGATTTATAATACTAACATTTTAACCGTTGGCCTAATCTAAAAAATTAATCTTTATATGTTTTTCTCTTTTTTTATTTTGTTTTCGTTTTTCGATTTGGTTCTTTTGCGCTTTGTTTTGCGTTTGGGGCCAATATAGGTGCTCTCATCTGCCTCATCATTGGATCGTCATGTTCTAGTGCATACGGGAGAAAGACCATTCAATTGTAAATATTGTCATCTCACATTTACCACAAATGGAAATATGCATCGTCATATGCGTACCCATAAACAGCATCAGCATACTCATCATCGTCGTAACTCGAATGGAACAAAGTTCAACTCAAACAGCAACAATAACAACAACAGTAGTAGTAATAATAATTTTAATAGCAGTAGTAGTAATAATAACAACACAACAACAATAACAACTCCAACGACAACAACAATATCAGCTATAAGTAAAACAACATTAAGCAATGGACAATTAAATGAAGGCGTTAAATTATCAACAACACAAGCAGCAGATACCACAACTTCAAACTCAACGCTAACAACAACAGCCAACACAACAACAACCAACTCAACAACTGCCAACATCATCAACAATAATAACAAACCATCTGACAATGATTGTAATCAAAAGTCAACAGGTGCTAATGGTAAACGATTAAATGGTAACGCCAACTTAGAAAGTTATGAAAGTGATGGTGGCTGCTCATCAGATTCATCAGCAGGTCGTATTTCCAACAACAACAATAATAATGATAACCAAAATAACAACAACAACAATAATAATAATGATTTAAAAATTAACAATAATAACTATAAACGTAAACATAGTGAAGATGATCATAACTCACAAGATCAAGTCGATTCAGGTGAAAATCATCATGAACTTCTAAAGAGATGTTTAAGAGCAGAAAATATTAATTCTAACGATCATCATAATAATACCACAAGTGATGAAGTAATTTGTCCCGTTTGTAATGATAGTGATTTTGCCAATAATCATGAACTTGATCAACATATGGACAATAAACATCCTGAAATAATGGTTAAATGTAAACATTGTGGTGTTTATTTTCGCAGTCATCAACAACTTAGCTTACATTATTGTTCCGCCGATGTTAAGGGTTCTGTTAATTTAAGCATTAAGCAGAGACGTTTAAGTGAAACATCTTACCAACCCAAGACCATAGAAGATTCGGAGGAACAAGACGATCATTTGAGTAAAAGTCATGAACTTTTTCAACATTTTAAAAATGCCATGACTTCGAATAACTCCTGCTCATCGCAATTCAATCAAGATCTTACTGAGGATGATATTAAATCAGAACCTTCAGCTCATGATTCCAAAGATTTGGCCGACATACAATCGATTTTGAATATGACTGCTTCATCGAGCAACTCAAATTTACTGCGTAATTTTGAACAATCAGTCAATACACCTTCTTCACAGTACAGTTATGATCGGGATGAAGAAGAAGCTCAAGATGCTTTTACCTCAGAATTCCGTAAAATGAAATTGCGTGGTGAGTTCCCCTGCAAGCTGTGTACCGCAGTATATCCCAATTTACGTGCTCTAAAAGGCCATAATCGTGTGCATTTGAGTGAGGCTGGTCCCGCTGGACCCTTCCGTTGCAATATGTGTCCTTATTCGATATGTGATAAGGCCGCTCTCATACGTCATATGCGTACACATAATGGTGATCGTCCCTATGAGTGTGCTGTATGCAATTATGCCTTTACCACCAAAGCCAACTGTGAAAGACATTTACGTAATCGTCATGCCAAAACTACTAGAGAAGAAGTTAAACGTGCCATAATATATCATCCTTCAGAGGATTCATCTTGTGATGATACAAGCAAAAAATTGCATATGTTTTCATCGGAATTGGAAGATGATTGTGATTTAATGTCTTATCATCAACACCAGCCCAAAGATCGTTCCACTCCCGTATCTCATCTCAAAGAAAGATTGATTTCAGGTGATAGTCCATCGTCGAAACCTGTAAAGATCCAAGTAAAAAATCTAGAAGAATTATTAGATAAATCAACAGCTTCATCGGGTTATCATGATAGTTATGATAAACGTAACATAGATACTTCTCAAGCTCCCATTGATATGAGTATGGATGTTTTGGATTTGAGTAAGAAACCTAGTGCTAGTGCTCCAGCTCCAGTGCAAGAAGAAAAGTTAGAAACAGCTATACCTTTGTTATCCTTACCTAAACCAGCCGTTGCTCTGAATAATGAAATAAATCCCAGCAAAATCTTACCCACAGAAGTAGATCCAAAATTGGATATCTCTGCTTTGGATAAGCAACAACAACAAATACTTTTAGCTCAGCAACAATTGCTCAGTGATCCAAATCAATTAATGCAACAATTGTATCGTAACCTCTTGTTTCCTCAATTCCCGCCCTTCTTTATGCCCAACACTTTTATGAATACAAACTTTAGTGATTTTCAAAAACTTGCTCCTCTACTAACACGTATGATGGGTGGAGTTGCTGCGGCTGCCTCAATGCCAAATAACGATATTGAAAAGCCTTCTACCTTAACTACACCTCTTAATCCTAATAACTCTCCCAGCCTATCACAAATGAGTCCTTTAATGTCTGAAAAATCGAATTCGGCAGCAATGGCTTCAATGTCATCACCCAAAAATCTGCTTTCACCAAATCCAAATCATTTATCTATGCCTAGACATATGATGGGCGCTACTGCTCCTTCACATCCTGCAAATCTACCACCAACAATGCTTTCAAATGGTCCCGTCAAAATGGTGCTCAAGAATGGTGTATTCATGCCAAAACAAAAACAAAGACGTTATCGCACTGAACGCCCTTTTGCCTGTGAACATTGTTCAGCTCGTTTTACTTTACGCTCCAATATGGAACGTCATGTCAAACAACAACATCCCCAGTTCTATGCTCAACGTCAACGTAGTGGTCATCATGTTATGCGCGGTCGGGGAGCCAGCAGTGCTGCTAATATGAATAGCATCTCACATTTGCAAGCAGCTATGGGTCAGACTCATTATGGTTCTACGCCCAATTCGATGAGTTCCCATTCTCCCATTTCGGATCAGGTTAAATGTGCCATACTCGCACAACAACTTAAGGCACGCAAAGACACTGATCTGCTACAACAAGCCCTGGCTCATGGTTCTAACAGTGTAACCAATGCAAATATGTTTTCACAACAAGCAGCCAATCTCAGCAATGGACAAACACCTTTTTTCGGCTTTAATCCTCATCATGGCCACCATCTAAGCCAAAATGGTACCCCCAATGGTTCTATGGAAGATGATGAACCCAAATTAATAATCGATGAAGATGACGAAGAGGAGGAAGAAGATGAAGAAGATATTGAAGAAATTCCCGACGATCATGAAGAAGACGAAGATCATGATGTGGTGATAACTGAAAATCAAGATAAGTTGGAGGCAGAACATTTACCCACCACTGTTGAAGAAGTTAAACTCAAGTCTGAAGAACCCCAAGAATCGGCTAAGAAAGTGGCTGAATCAATATTGGAACAAGCCATTAAAGCTAGACAAAATATAAGTTCCTTTAATAAAACTGCAACTGAACCGGCTGCTCCCGCAACTTCTAACAATAATACCATGAAATCCATGATTGCTCAAGCACCTGCAGTGGGTAAATTTTTAAAAGAAGTAGCAAGTTCTTCATTTAAAGACGAATCCCAAGATTTAGTATCAGTATCCGAGTTAGTTGATAATGCCACCAATAATGCAGTATCATTCAATAACTATTTCCGCCCTTCAGATGTGGCCAATCATATGGAGCCCAGCGATGAAGATGGCTTAGTGGCTTCCTCGGCCAGTGAAAGTAACAATTCAGGAGCCGAAGATACTGTAAGTACTGAAAAACCTAAAAAGAAATCTGCCTACAGTTTGGCACCCAATCGTGTGCACTGTCCCTATTGTCAACGCATGTTCCCCTGGTCCAGTTCCTTAAGAAGACACATACTCACCCATACGGGACAAAAACCCTTCAAATGTTCACATTGTCCTCTTTTATTCACCACCAAAAGCAATTGTGATCGTCATCTTTTGCGCAAACACGGAGATGTAGAATCAGCTGTATCGGTATATGTACCAACCGAAGATGTTTCTGAACCTATACCTTTGCCCAAATCCGTAGAAGAGATAGAGCGCATGCAGAGAGAACGTGAAGAAGAAGAGCGCAAACGTAAAGCCGAAGAACAAAGAGAGCGTTTGGAAAAAGAGCAAATGGAAAAGCAAAAATTTGAACAGGAACAGCAACAGAAACAAGCTTTCTTAAAGCACTTAGCTGTAGCACAATTTCAACAACAATTCAGCCAAAAACCCGAAGCTAATCCAGTATCTTCTTCAGAATTACCCTTTAAGTGTCACTTGTGTGAAAGTTCATTTGCTGAACGTCTACAATGTTTGGAACATATTAAATCTTTACATGCCCAAGAGTTTGCCCTACTGCTATCAAAGGGAGCCATAGAAAATGAAACTGAATCAGCCCAAATGACCTCAAACGAAGAAGATGAACGCCAGCGTTCTAACGAAGATGCTGGCAAAGGTGGCAAATATCCTGACTATAGTAATCGTAAAGTCATTTGTGCTTTTTGTATGAGACGTTTCTGGTCAACCGAAGATCTACGCCGTCATATGCGTACCCACTCTGGCGAAAGACCTTTCCAATGTGAAATTTGCTTTAGAAAATTCACTCTTAAACACAGTATGCTAAGACACATGAAGAAACACAATGGCCTTCACATGAACGGCAGTCAATCAAATAGTGACAACTTAACCAATGGCAATTCTGGCTCTGATTATTCCGATGATGAACAAAGTCCAAACTCATTGCCTGCACCAGCCATGCCCCTACCCAGTGCCAGCATTAATGCATTATTTATGGGTTCAAAAATCCAAGAACTATTGAACAAAGCAAATGAATGGAGAAATGGTAATTTGAATGCAATGCGAGATGGTAAAGAAAACAATTCAGAGGAAACAAATACACCACAATCATCAGATTTAATTGGCAACTTATTGGGTATCAGTGATCAGGGTATTTTAAATAAATTGATGTCATCACCAGATGAAGCTGCCAAATTTTTGGGTGTTGAAAAGTAAATTTAAAACAATGGAACTTTAATTTATTTTCACTCAGTAAATCACATTAATTGTGATTACTATAACAATAAAGTCAGTGAGAGAAAATTGCATACATTTTCTTAAAAACTGACAAATTGTTGGGACTTCATAACAATATTTTATTGTCTCGAATCTGCTCAGGCACATTACTTAGTTAATGCGCTCTATCAAATACGCTGCTTTCTATTCTCCCTCGCTCTAGTCAATTGCTTATGTTCTTCTCTTCATACCATAGAAACAAATGTTCGTATGAACAGTTCTTAAAATGAATTAATTCATCAAAAACACACAACAAAAAAAAAAGACATGATTTAAACAAAAACCAAAGCTAAAAACAATTATTTAGACTTAATATCGATTAAGTTAGTTTTAATTATATAATTCTAGTATTCATCAGAAAAAAAAAATAATAATCTTAATATTTTAAAATTTTAATAACAAAACAAAATCGTTGTGAACAAATATTGCAGAAACAATGAAATGATCGGTGCAACCGCTTTAATAGTTTATAAAAACAAATATTATTTTGTAAAATAAAAAAAAAACAAAAAAAAAAAAAAAGACTTTTTCTCAAACAAAAAAGTAATCAAAATATTAATATACATAATCTAGAGTTACATACATTTAAAATGCTTACAATTTTCAAATACAAAGACTTACATTTTAAGTACTTAATTAACTAAATAATTAATTAATTAGTAACAAAACATGCCTTAATAATGGTATTACAAATATACAAAACTTAGCTCCCCCTTTTAAATTACATAGTTTTAAATTTACTTAGTTCTTAGTTTAGTTTAAATAATTTTAGTTTTTAATAATATTTAGTGTTTAGATATACTTAGTAGAAACCTGTACATTGTGAGGCCTTTCTGAAACCGCTATGTGGCTTATTATATTTATAAACAAATAAACAAAAACAAAATATTAAATAAAATAATATTATTAATAAAAAAAAATAAAAAAAAACTACAAAATAACTAATTTTAAATTATTCAAATAATCAAATAATTTTGTAATTTTTCTATTTTTTTTTTTTTTTTTTTTTTCAAAATTTATTTTTCAATTTTTTCTTTTTGTTTCTAAAATATTAATTATAAACAAAATAATTATACAGCAATAACCAAAGCATTTTTTGTGTGTATGTAGTTTTAAAATAAACAAAATATTTATGAATGAAAAACCAAAATAAATTTGTCAAAAACATTAACATTTATACATGTACTGTATTTGAATTAATTGTAATTTAAAATTAAACAAATTAAATAATTTAAATAAAATAAAATAAAAATGAATTCAATATTCAATTAAAAATAAATTTAAAATTTGCTTTTTATTCAACCTCTTATTAGGATTACATTGCACAGTGGGGAAGTTTCGAAATGTTTTGCTTTTTATTCAACTTAATTTTGGGGTTAATTGCACAGTGGGGCACGTAGCAGGGAACGATAAAATTTTACCTTTAGGAGCGGATCTATTGGAGTTCAAAATAAAGTACCTTTGACATAGAAAAATTTAATACACATACATAAATATATTAAAACAAGCGCGGCCGAATCTATATACCCACCATCAACTTTTTCAGATACTACGTTATATGGGAGGGGGCGGTAAAGTGGGCGGACTACGCCCATTTTTTGTTTCCGAGTTTACATTGGTCCTTGAACTATTTAAAAAAAAAATTCGTTGATTTTCACCTTATATGGGAGGTGGGCGGTAAAGTGGGCGGACCACGCCGATTTTTTGTTTGCTAGTTTATATCGATTCCCGAACTATACGTACAAAATTTCGTTGTCGTACATGCTTTTGTTGAAGAAATATCAGCAGAAAAGTATTAAACAGACACCCTGTGTTTCTAGTTTTTAGCCCATAACTTTTTTGTTTATTAACCGATTTTGCCTATTTTCAATCCCAAACAAACCTTATATAGGACAAACATTTGTGCCAAATTTCGTCTTCCTACGTTGTCCCGTTCGAGCCCTATCCTGCTTTCAACAGACGGACAGACGGACGGACATAGCTAGATCGACTCAGAATCCAACCAGGATCCAGAAAATATATACTTTGTGGGGTTTTAGATGATTCCTTCGACATGTTACACACGGAATGACAAAATCAATTTACCCCTATCTTTTTGATGGTTGGTATAAAAAATAATCCAAGATTATTACCAAAATCTACGATTTTATTTAAGATTTCTAAAATCACTAGCTTATTGAATTAAAACGATTCACGTTGGGGTAAAATGTGTCAAAATTGGCGCACAGTGTCCCATTCAAAAATAAAATGGAAATAAATCTGGAATTTCCAAACGGCTGTTCCGATTTCAATGAAATTTCATACAGTCATAGGTGAAGTGTGGGCGAGCTTAAGCTATTAAACTATCCAGATTCGTTATATCTCAGCCGATTTAAAAGATTTTTATATGAGTGGATGCTGCTAGTTGAGATCTACAATGTGTAGATTATCTCTATTAGTTTAAGAGATATTGGGCTTCAAAGATTAAAATTTTTATTTTTGGACCTATCTTAGTAAAGTTTTTTCGCTATTGCAGGTCCAAATTTCACTAGATTTTTTTTAAATATTTTTTATTTTAATAACAACAAATAACAAAATTGTGTAAAAAATTTTTGAATAAATCTTTACGGACTCAAAAGTTATATGCATTTGAATTTGAATTTTGAAAAAAGTCGTTTTCGCCGTTTTTTTTTTCGAAAAAGGTAATTACGTTCTTTTTGAGTTATAAAAAAATTTCTTAAGTAACATATATAGAATTTATATTTTTCTGTAAGATTACTTTATAAGGAATTGTGTGATGGAAAAGAAATTAAAAACTTTAATACTGCGTGAACTAGGGTCTCTCAAAATTTACCCATTTTTTATGATTTTCCAATTTTGACATTGAAATCCGTTCGGAAATTCCAGATTTATTTTTATTTTATTTTTAAAATAGGACACCGTGTGGCGCTTAATTGAATTTTAAAATTTAAATTTTTGTACTAAAGTTGGGTATCGAATAAAAAAAGATAAAATTATGTATCAATATCAGTTAAAATCTTTAAGCTAGGTTGTGTTGTTTTCTTACAAGAAGCTGTCAAGGTAAAACATTTTTTCACATTTTTGAAAAATAGTAAAAAATTAAATTTTTATCAACTTTCAGTGTATTTATTTTAAATAAAAAGTATTTTAAGGTGAATTTTAAAATGAAACCATCAATTTCAGATATTTAAGTGTACTTTTCTTCAAATATTTGTAAATTATATTTTGTCCTAAAATTTTTGTAATTTTTTTGAAAATTATCCTAAAATACACTAATTTTCAATTTTCATGGAATGCAACTTAAAATGTTACAGGATGTTTGTTTTGAAAAATTTCTCAAAAATAGTATATATTGTTTGTCCACTTTAATATTATGAAAAAAAAAATCGTGCGCGTATATAGCCCGACTTGAGAAAATAATTTTTTTTTTTTTTCAAAAAAACTCCAGTAGATTTTATACAAAAAACAGTTAAGTGCAGACATTTTCTTTGCTTTATCAAACATTAAACAGTGGGGAAGAATCGAAATAATTCTGTAACTTCTAATCGGCTGGTTGGATTTACATGAAATTTCACATAGGCGTAGCAGACGACATTTTGCGTTTAGAAGCAGAATCCCATATACGTTTCAAAAGCGGAACTATGGGGGTTCAAAAGAGTGTACTAGTGTCATGGAAAACGTTTAACCACTAGCGAATTTTTGTTCTTTACCCGATTTCCAAGATTTTTATATCACCTTAAAGACCTTCATAAATCCTTACGAAAACATGCTTGCATGTACTACATATCTTATATATTTTTCGAGTTATATACATTTGAAATTTCAAAAATTTAAATTTTACAAGATCTTGACTAAGATTTTTCTATATATAAGCAAATATTTTCAACCAATTTTATTATGTTTTATGCATTTATTTAAAAAGCAAAATTATCTATTGAACAAAGGAAATCTTGAGTCGTTCTCTTTATTGAGTCAAAAGTTAAACGATTTTGAATTGGAAAGTTTGCAAAAATTAACAAACAGACGGACAGAATTCTCTCAAAAAAATCTTAAAGATCCAAAAAAAAAAAATTTTTTCCACTTTTCGATTAATATGAAAACCAAATGTAAGTATTAAAATTTTTATGTCACCTTTCCCTGAATTAAGTGGCATTTTCGACCCATTTTATCCAAATGTATAGACAGACGGACGGATATTTCCATGCTGCCAAAAAATATTTTTTAATTCTAAAAGTGCATTTTTTACTAACTAATAAATAGAAAAAATAGAACGTGATCATAAAAATTTGGATTTCACCTTTTCCTGAATTAAGCGTAATTTTCGTCCCATTAAACCCAAATGTAAAGACAGATGGACGGACATTACCATTCCACCAAAAAACATCTTAGAATTCTAAAAATTCATTTTTTACTTACTAATAAATAGAAAAATTAAACGTAATCATTAAAAAATTAAACGTAATCACCCTTCTCTGAATTATGCATAATTTTCAACCCATTTAACTCTAATGTATAGACGGACAGACATTACCGTTCTGCTAAAAAAAAAAAAAAAAAATCTTAAAATTCTAAAACTTAATTTTTTGTATCTAATATTCAGAAAGTGATTCTGAGTCGAACGGTATACTTTAACGTGGGGATCCGATGAGTTTTTCTGTGCGTTACAAACATCAGCACAAAGGCATAATACCCCAACCAACTATGGTGATATAGGGTATAAAAATTTCTATATTTTATTTTTCAAACGTTCAAATTTTGTATGTAGAATATTGGGAAATTTAAATTTTTTCCATACAAATTTTTCAAACGTTTGTCGTTTCGTTTTACAAAATGAGGCTTTTAATCTTTTGCTAAAGAAATTAAGTAATAATTTCTAAAGTAAATTTCTTATAAATTTTAATTAAATAATTAAATATATTTTGTTAAGATCGAATTGTTTAATTTATTGTAATTTTTTAAGGAATTAAAGCTAACACCTTTTTTTTTTTGTTTTGTATTGAAAGTTTTACTAAAATCTTTCCAGTTGTTTTGGTATGATTGCCTCACAAACTAATAAAAACAAATAAAATCGATTTTTAAAGTTCTGTTTCAGTATTAGTCTGAATTACATTTTTTTTCAGAAAGTATTTCCGTAAATTGTTTATACGCTAGGTTGGTTTGACCGTTTTAAAATCCGTGGAAATTTGCATAGCATTGCATTAAAAGAAGAATCTGCTAGTGCAGATACTTCAGCTGCACGCAAAGAAAAAACATGGTTGGTCAAACCATAATCGGTAACTATCATTAATGTTTAGGTTTATGATTCCCTCAATCATATCAGTTATTATACTCTTTTGTGAACATAATATTGTCCTATCCAATATTAATATAATATGGACCTCATACTGCATAAATATAACATGATCCCTATATTAAATATTATAATACCCCCAATCATAATACTATGCATACGGTTAAAATGTATTTTTATTTATTATTATTATTTTTATACCCTTCACCAAAGGTGTATATATAAGTTTGTCATTCCGTTTGTAATTCCCACAATTTTCGTCGGAGAGCAAAAAAGTTGACATTTTCGGGATCCTTGTAAGAAATGATGACGATAGGACCATGTCCGTCCGTCCGTCCGTCCGTGTGTCGGTTGAAATGGCGTTTATGAAGCCCACCGATAACTGACATATATAATATATATGTCAAACGATCGGAAATGCTTTCGAGAATTTTGGTATTGGAATTCAGCAAGATCGGTTCATACAATGCGGAGATATGTTAAAAAAAACCGGTTTTTAGAACCGGTTTTCCAGTTTCTGAAGCCTCTGTATATACTAGGGACTTCGTTTTTACAAAGAAGTCTCGGACACTTTTTTCTGAATTTTAGTTCTGAAAAAATGAAATAAATCGGTTCAATAATAACTGAGATATCGGACAAAACGAATTTTTTTTTTTTTTTTTTTTTTTTTTTTTGAAGCCTTGGTTTAAGCTATAGATTTTTATTTTTATACAGATCGGCCACAAATATTTTTATAAAATTTCGGTTTTTTGAATCAGCAGGATCGGTTTGTAAATGGTGGAGATATGCTTTAAAAACCGGTTTTTGGAAACGGTTTTTCAGTTTCTGAAGCCTCTGCATATACCAGGGACTTCGAATTTTTAAAGGGGGCTCGGAAATTATTTTTTGAATTTTTGTTCTGAAAAAATGAAATAAATCGGTTCAGTAATAACTGAGATATCGGGGAAAACGATTTTTTTTATTTTTGAAGCCCTTGTTCAAGCTACAGATTTTTATTTTTATATAGATCAGTCATAAATGTTTTTATAAAATTTCGTTTTTTTTTTAATAAACCAAATTCGTTCAGAATCAACAGAGTTATGGACCAAAAACAAATCTGATAAGAATATAAATACACACACAAACATGTATATTAAGCATTGTAATGACTATTAGTGACGTTTTTTGTTTTTTTGTATAGACAAGTAGTTTAGTTAGAAACAGCAGTCATATAATGAATAACAGTGTTGTTGTTGTTCTTTGTATATGCAGTCTGTACAAAAATAAATAGATATGGAATTGTTGTTGTTTATTTTTTAAAACTAAAACATATCTGTTAAGAATATATGTACATAAATACATACACAAACATGTATATTAAGCATTGTAATGACTATTAGTGACGTTTTTGCCTATAAGACAAGTAGTTTAGTTAGCAACAGAAGTAATATCCCAACAAACCAAATGATATCGTAATGATATCATAACGATATCATTTCGGTGATAAAGAAGCCCGAGAATGATATCATTTATAATTCTAAAATGATATAGGTTGCTTTCTAAAAGGTACACTCGAAAATGATATCATAATTTTTGAAAATAACGATATTACTAATGATATCGTTAAATTTAAGCAGCGCGATAATTTAGCAGTATGTTGCAGAATATATACATATATATGCTAAAATTGGATGAATATATTATATTCTAAATATTTTCTCAAAAATTAATTAAATATCAATAATAAAGTCCATGCTGCTCCAAATTATTTAATGTAATAGAAACTTTTGTAATCCAAAAACAATTACCCTATAAATCCGAGCTGATATTGGTTCCTTTATACTATCCTCTTTTATTTTTTGCGATTCCACTACATTTTTCTGTAAAAAATATAATTTTCATATAATGCATAACATAAAATATTCTTCTAATACAAAAATTTTCAATTTCATTTTATTTTCCTGAAAATGTTTGAAGTTTTTTTCTAAGAAAAAATAATTTCGATATTTTATTACATAATTTTAAAATTATGATATCATGAATGATATTGTATCGTTTCTTGGTTTGTTGGGATAATGAATAACAGTGTTGTTGTTCTTTGTATATGCAGTCAGTTTGTATATACACACATACAAAAATAAATAAATATGGAATTGTTGTTCTTTATTTTTTAAAAGCAAAGCCTGTTATGATTGTTTTTTTTTTTTTTTTTTTTTTTTCATATTCAAATTTTCGTAGTTTGAAAAAAATTTAGATTTAAATATGTGAAAATATGAAAGCATACGTTAAGGCGAAAATGTTATTATTTGTCGGTAATATGGTAATATGATGTCGATAAGATAGTAAGATGGTAATATGGTGAAGGGTATCATATCAGGTATTTTCAATTTCATTTAATTTAAATTTTGTGAATAGAAAATAATTAAAAAACAAATACGACAGCCTTCACTGGACGATTTCGTTCAAGAAAATTCATCTTCACATTCACACACCTAAAAGAAAATTGTAGAAATACATTTTTTTATTATTATTTTTATATTTGACCGCACTGAATTATTGATATTTATTGTACTTACCGAAAAATATTTCCAATTTGAAATTTGGCCATTGATGATTTGCTCCGTCAGCACTCGTTATTATAAAATAATAATAAAGTTTTTTAATAAAAATTTTGTGAACTTTTTTAAACGTTTTTCTTCACTTTGCTTCCGTCACATTTAAGATTTCATTACTGAATGAGTAAATTATTTCGAAAGAGAGACAACAATAAAGACGAGCATATTATTGTCACCCCTCGCATTAAAATATTACATACAAATATTTCATTGAAATAATATGTTACTAGGAAACATATTATTCTTTTAGTACACCGACTTTATATTATTACAAAGCATCATATGTTAAAATGATCAGAACAAAAAATAATCGATTCAGCTTAGTCTAAAACACAATAATTTGATTGTGTTAGCCATATAAACTACTTAGGAACATCACTTGATTTCCGCGAGCATTTCGAAATCATGTTTTTTCTTTGCGTGTGCAGAAAAGTTCAAACTTGAATTAAAAGCAATTATTGAAGAAGGTGGGTATTCTGCACAACAAGTTTAAACGCTGATGAAACGGGACTTTTTTGGAAGCGTTTGCCAGGAAGAACGTACATTTCTAAATCCGAAAAATCTACGCCAGGTTATAAATCTATCAAAGATAGACTTACACTTCTTTTGGGAGGAAATGCAGCGGGAGATTTTAAATTTAAGCCATTTTTAATTTACCACTCTGAAAACCCGAGAGCTTTTAAAAATGTTAAAAAGAGCGAGCTTTCTGTTCATTGGCGTGCAAATAAAAAAAAACATGGATGACTGCATCCTTATTTAGAGATTGGATGAACAATTGTGCTGCTCCCGAGCTAAAGGCTTAATGTTCTTCAAAAAAATATTGAGTTTAAAATGCTCTTGTTAGTTGACAATGCACCAGGTCATCCTGTTTTTTCAGACGATTATTCGGAAAATATTAATGTTATTTTTATGCCCCCAAACTTCCAACTTCAAGTCATACTATCTGCGTCGAACTTTTCATCAAGCGATGCAGTTGATATCGCAAGGAATGGATATTTTTGAAAACAATGACCCGGACAAAGACCGCAGTTTAAGAGTGTCTAGAAAAGTGGCCGAAGATATAAAGATTATAAAGAAATTTATTAAAAAAAAAAAAAGCGTTACAATCCAACAATCGTTAGACAAGTACATAACAAAATCAGCAAGATTGACACATCCCTCAGTTGATTTAGTCGATTTAGATGACTAAAATTGAAAAAAATACGATAAGACTTTTGATTTTATTCTAAGAATTCCTTATTTTTAATTTTAATATTTTTGTTATGTTTTTTTTTTTTTTTTGCATTATTCCAATGAATTGTTATATTTTTACAATAATAAAAACTATTTAAAAAAAAAATTAAATATTTTTGATTGAAAAATCTATTTTTTCAGCTAAAATTATGAATCTCGGAACCAATTAAATGAAAATCAATACAAATGTATGGAAAATCGTGCTTCGTTTTGCGTCGTTTCGGTTTGCGTCGCGTTTCCTATTAGCGACGCAAACCGGGGTATTAGTGTATTTTGTTGTTTGTTTGGCAAATTTTTGCTAAAACCTGTAAGTTTGTAAACCAAAATATGATTTAATGACTTTTTTTTACAAAATTTTAAAGATTCGCTATGATTTATTAGATGTTTATAAAAATTCGTACAACTGGCTTCAAAATATACCTATTCCTTTTATTTAAAGTTTAATAACGAAGATTCACCTTTATATTCATCTTCATAGAGAAAATGTTTTTTACGTGTAATTCGAATCTATAAAAAATACCTTGAACTTGTACAATTTATGCACTGAAAAGTTTTGTTTTGAAAAGATATCCACAATTATCATACAGACATAAAAAGTAGATTACTAATAGTGGGAAGTTAAAACATGTATTATTAACCATGACAATTTTGATGATTATTTTTAGCAAAATTATGATTATTCGTTGTTTAAAAAATTATTTTTGGCCAAAATTTCTGGCAACGCTGCTCGTAATAATAAATGTTGACATTAAATTAAGGTATTATTAAAAAAAAAAAAAAAACAATAAATAGAAGTTAAGAAAAACATTTTTAAATTTGGGTGGCACAAAAAACGTTCAAACCGAATATAACATTCATACTTCGTTTTTGGGAAATGCACAAATATTTCAATAATTTGGAAACGGTATAGTAACTTTTTTGCACTACTCAAGAGCTTTCTTACCGTAGCACATTGGGGTAAAAGGGGAGTCGAAAATGGCTATTAATTCAGGGAAAGGTGATATCAATATATTAATGATCATGTTTTATTTTTTTATTGATTATTAGGTAAAAAAAAATCAGTTTTATAATTTTAAGTTCCTTTTAGCAGAACGGTAATGTCCGTCCGTCTATACATTAGAGTTAAATGGGTCGAAAATTATGCATAATTCAGGGAAAGATGATATCAACAATTTAATGATCATATTTAATTTTCCTATTTATTATAAATTAAAAAATGCATTTTTAGAATTATGAAATGATTTTTGGCTGAATAATAATGTCTGCCCGTCTGTCCTTACATTTGGGTTAAATGGGACGAAAATGACGCTTAATTCATGTTTTATTTTTTCTATTTATTAGTTAGTAAAAAAATGTAATTTTGGAATTCTATAATTTTTTTTTTTTTTGTAGAATGGCAATGTCCGTCCGTACATCTGGGTTAAATGGGTCGAAAATGACACTTAATTCAGGGAAAGTTGATATCAAAATTTTAATACTTATGTTTGGTTTTCATATTAATCGAGAAGTAAAAAAAAATATTTTTCGAATTTTAAGATTTTTTTTACAGAATTCTAATGTCCTTCCGTCTGTCTGTCCGTTTGTTTGTTAATTTTTTCAAACTTTAAAATTCAAAATCTCTTAACTTTTGACTCAATAAAGATAACGACTCAAAATTTTTTCTGTTCGATAGATAATTTCGTTTTTTAACCAACTGCATATAATGTAATAAAATCGGCTGAAACTGTTTAGCTATATATAAAAAAATCTTGACCAAGATCTTGTAAAATTTAGATTTTTTAAATTTCAAATTTATATAACTCGAAAAATATATAAGATATGTAGTACATGCAAGCATGTTTTCTAAAGGATTTTTTAAGGGCTTTAAGGCGATATAAATCGGGTAAGGAACAAAAATTTGCTAGTGATTAAATATTTTCTATGAGACAGTACCCTATTTTGAACCCCCATAGTTCCGCTCCTGAAGCATATATGAGATTCTGCTTCTAAACTCAATGCTACTACCCTCTGCTATGCCTATGTGAAATTTTATGTAAATCCAACCAGCCGATTAGAAGTTACAGATTTATTTCGATTCTGCCCTACTGTTTATGTTTGATAAAGTAAAGAAAATGTCTGACTTAAGCTTTTTTTTTTTTTTTTGTATGAAATCTACTGGAGTTTTTCGAAAAAAATTAATTTCTTAAATCGTGCTATATATGCGCAAAATTTTTTTCCATAATAAAGTGGACAATATGTAGTATTTTTCAAAAAATTTTCAGAACAAAAATCCTGTAACATTTTAAGTTGCATTCCATGAAAGTTGAAAATTAGTGTAGTTTAGGACAATTTCAAAAAAAAAAATAATAAAAATATTAGGACAAAATATAATTTACAAGTACTTGAAGTAAATATCTGAAGTTGATAGTTCCATTTTAAATTTTTTACCTTAAAATAGTTCTTATTTAAAATAAATGCACTGAAAGATGATGAAAATTTAATTATTTACTATTTTTAAAAATATAAAAAAATGTTTAAACAGTTTATCGGCAGACATTTAATTCTTTGGCCAATTGTCTGTAGGACCAATTTGGATTTTTTTAAATTATATCCTACACGACCATATAATTAAAACAACCATAGGTGATAGTTATACCCTACACCACCATAAGTGGTTGGGGTATTATGTGTTTGTAACGCAGAGAAAAAAATCTTCGGGCACCCACCTTAAAGTATACCGTTCGACTCAGAATCACTTTCTGAGTCGATTTAACGATGTCCGTCCGTCCGTCCGTCTGGTCGGCTGGCCTGTCCATGTAAAGCTTGTGCGCAATTTTGAAGATATTTTGATGAAATTTGGTACATATTGTTTTTTTAACACAAGGACGAAGCCTATTAAATTTGGTTATGATTGGCACATTATTTCACCTAGCCCCCATACAAACGTCCTCCCGGAATAGAGTTTTAACACTCACAGATGCCTTCAAAATATTTTAATGAAATTTTGCACAAATAAGTCTTATGTGAACGCAAATCCATTTGCCAATTTTTATCAAGATCGGTCCATAATTGACCATAGCACCCATATTTTTTTTTCATTTTTTTTTTTTTCATTTTTAAATTCATCTTTATTTACATTTTCTATATACATATTTACAAATTTTCGAGATTTTATATAAAGATATTACAACGAATTATACTTTAATAACAAAATTGAAAATATCTTAATTTTTATTAAATTGATTAAAGGAAAAATAGGAAAAACCTTTATATGATAAAATATAATATTCAAATATAGTTAGAAAATATATATGTATATAATTATATTATCTATAGATAATAAATTATAAACATATCATTTTCAATTTGATGATTTATGTCTTAAAGATTTTTAATCCAACTCTCTACATTCCCTTATCAGCTGATAAGAGGAATTTGCTATGGTGTCTTGATATTTACAGTTGATTCTTTTTATGAAATCGATGATTCGTTCATATCCAGTTTCACTGTGAAGAAGATGTGTAGAGTATCGCCAATGTTTTTTGTGTATTATTTTAAGGCATTTGTTTTGAATTATTTGGAGCTTTTTCAAATGAGTTTTTGCTGCTTTATACCAAATGGGACAAGCATATGTTATTGTTGGTCTTATTACACTTTTAAATATTAAATTTTTATTTTTTAAGTTGAGTGATGAGCGTTTACTGAGTATAGGCCACAAAGCTTTAACTGTTTTAAGAGATTTTTTGCAAATTTCTCCGATATGTTTTGCAAATTTTAGTTTTTTGTCAAGACACACTCCTAGATATTTGACATCATTTTGAATTGTAATGTTCTCATTTTGGAATCTTAAGTGACGATTTGGTAATCGCTTGGGAGAGTTGTTATAGGGGAATATAATTGTCTGTGTTTTTAAGGGGTTAATTTTTATTTTCCATTTGAAGAAATATTTTTTACAGGCTTCAAAACCTTTTTCCATTTTCTTTAGAAGTCCCTTGGTGAGTTTGCTGGACATTATGAGAGCGGTATCATCCGCGTAATATGGAACTTTCATGTAAGAGGGAGGAGAGAAATCGGAAGTATAGATTGAATACAGCAATGGTGATAATATTGAACCTTGTGGTAGTCCGGAGGTGATTGATCTCGGAGAGGACAATGTTTTATTTACTGCCACTGTAAATGTTCTTTCTGTAAGAAAATTAGCAACGAGCTTACACAAATATTTAGGTATATCCGCTTGAATTAATTTATATATGAGGCCATTGTGCCAAACCGTATCAAATGCTTTTTCTACGTCCAGAATTATCATACCAGTAGATTTTTTATTTTGTTTATTGATTTTTATAATATTAGTAATACGGTTGATTTGATGTACTGCACTGTGCTGTTTTTTGAATCCAAATTGTTCATTAGCAATTACAGAAGAATTTTCAATGACATCACAGATTCGATTCTGAATGATTTTTTCAAATAGCTTACCCAAATTACTCAATAAACTTATAGGTCTATAACTATTTGCATTGTGTTTTGGTTTGTTAGGCTTAGGAATTGCAATAACTTTGGCTTTTTTGAAATGGTTTGGGAAGTAGTTAATTTTTAAACTGCTATTAAAAATTATCATTAAGGTTTGTACTGCCTTTGTAGGAAGGTTTTTTATTAAAATGTTTGAGACATTATCTAGCCCAGGAGATTTTGATGCTTTAAGCGATGAAATTAATGAGCTCATTTCATTAAACGTTATTAAATTCGAATTTTCGAAAAGAACATCTGAATTCTTCTAGTTGTTATTAGCTCAACAATGTCTTTAGGTAAAATTTTATTTCCAGAGAAACTAAATCTTGGAGTACAAATGTTTCTTGCGTCCAGTATTAAATTTACAAATTTCTCAATTTCTGCATCAATTATGGAAATAGAACTGTAATTGTTAGTATTTAATGTGATTCTATTGTTAATAATATTACGGAATGCCGTCCAATTTGTTAATTTGTAATCATAATAACTAGTGTCTGAATCATATGTAATTGAATGACCAATTTTACATATAATAGGTCGGTGGTCTGATGGAATATCATACTCGAGCACATCCACATTAATATCTAAAGAGCTATTACTTAATACTAAGTCAATAACTGAAGAATTTCGATTTCTTTGATATGGGTAAAAAGTTGGGCTATTTGGATAGTATATAAAGAAATTGTTTGTTTGTTCAAGATTGAAAAGTATATTACTAGCGGTGTTGTTTTTAACACAATTCCACGACGAGTGTTTAGCATTAAAGTCTCCTAGTATAACAAAATCTTCACGCAACGAAGTTAATTCTATAATATCATTGGTAAAACTACGTTTATATTTAGGTGAATAAGCTGTAGAAATTATAAATTTTTTGTTATTTATTTCAGTTTCAATAGAAAGGTTTTCGATTCCTTGTGTGTTTGCAATGGAAAGTAACTTATGCTTAATATTTCTGCGGACTACTAGAGCTACTCCACCCCCTCTTGAATCTTGTCTATCGTTGCGATATATTAAACAATTTTTGAAATATGTTTTATTATTTTCATTAAGATGTGTTTCGTTTAAAGAGGCAATATGAATTTTTTCTCTTTCAAGTAAATTTTCGAATTGAAGTAAATGAGAAAAAGTAGTAATGCCATTCGCATTCCAATGAAGAATTTTTATGCCATTGTGATTACCGTAGACCATATGCGTATTTAACCATTGACATAATTACTTGTATTTGTTGTATTTTTGTTGTGCATTTTTGAAGATCACTTAAAGCAGTGGTGAAAATATTAAAGAGCTCATCAATATTAAAGAGATTATTATCTGCTCTTAAGCAGTCAGCATAAGATAATGAATTTCGGTATGTATTGTTGTTGTTTTGATTATTAATGGGGAGATCAGTATTGATGAACTGAGGTGAGTTTTGTTGCTTTTGCTCTGGTTTCTAAATATAGTGTACGAAAAGGGCAATTAATATCATTTGCAGAGTGATCTGTACGTTCTTTACCATGCTTTTTGCAGTTGAAGCAAGAAAATACAGCAGGAATTTTTTCTTGATACCGTAGTGGGCAATCATTGGTGTGGTGTTGATGAGCACAAATCATACAAGCTGGTAGACGGTTGCAATGTTCCCCTCCATGACCATACATTAGACAATTCCAACATTGAGTTGGGTTTTCGTTTTTTTTTGGTTTATACTTTTTCCATGATACGATAACATTGCATATTGCAGTTACATTACTTAACGACTTTGGATTGAAATTTTTTCTTACAAATTGCACCTTATACACTGCATTGTTGAGATTACTGTATTTTGTATTTATTTCAGTCACAGATGAAGGTGTTAAGTTGTAGCCCTCAATATCTTTCTTAATATCATCGGTACTGATTTTTGGAAGCCCATATAAAAATACGGTGTACAAGCGATTTTCTTTCGAATTAAAAGTATGAAATTCAATTTTCTTATCTAATAAAATCTTTTTACATTTTTCATAAGATTCAACACTTTGTGGAAAAACTTTTGTACCTATTGATGTTCGTTTATAGATGGAATCTTTACCTAATAATTCCTGAAGATCCCTGAGTGGGATTTTTTCGTCTGCTACCAACGGAGGAGGTTTAACTTTCTTAGCTATATTTATGTTGGATACTGGATCCTGATCCATATCGTTGAGATCAGCTAGAGCACTATACCGATTTCTTGAAGTTGTAGGTAAATCTGAAATCATACCTATAGGTAGTGTTCGAGACAATTTTTGCCTCTTCATGTTGAACTTTTTTAAATTAAGATTGTTTGATTTGGCCCCCGGGGCCATAGCGATTTGCTATGCCTGCAGGTGTATTTTTAAATTGTCACACGAGCGAGTTCAATAAGAACAACAACGGACAATTACAAAAATAAACAATAAATATGTTTCTACTTTTAAACTTTAATTGTTTTGTCAATAACAACTATCCGCTACTAGTTAAGAGACGACCGTACTCTTCGAAATTAAGTATCGAACTGGATAGCACCCATATAAACCCCTCTCCCGTAAATGACTTTAACGTTCATAATCCGACAGAAGTGTTAGTATTATGTTAATATATAACACAAATAAGGTTTATATAAGTAAAAACTAAATTTTTTGGATCGGAATGGTGTAGGGTGTCATATGGTCGGTTTTGACCGACTGTACTTTTCTCGTTTTACTTGGTTTTTACCATAGATTAACATAGATATGAAGCTCCATTGTCAAAAACCTAAGTTGGCTGTGAAAAAAAACCTAAGTCTAAGAATGTGTTAATACAAAATTTCATTAAAAACAAAAACAATTCTAGTACATGTGTTTTTTAAGTAATTTTTTTGAATTTAGTTTTTTTAAAGCTTCATATCTACGTTAATAATCTATGGTTTTTACTTTATGATGAGAAAATTAAAAATTTATGAAATTAAAAGTACTAATAAAATGAGGGTGTATTAAAAACCAATTTATGATGTCCTCAAGAAAACCTATATCATAAACTATGTCAGGAGTAATTTACTTAAAGTTTTAAAAATTATTATAAAAAAAAATTCATATCACATTCTGAATAGGGCGAAAAAGTCGAAGGAAGTATTAGCGCGCATATAAAGTAAAAATTTGTTATCACAACAAAAGAGTTAGCGAAGCTCACCGTTAAAAACTTTTCTCTTGTAAATTCGCCGTACCTTAGATTTGAATTTTTCGGATTTCAGCAAAATGTAAACTTAAATATAAAACGAGTTTTACACTCTCAGTTTTTGAGTTCAAATTTGTATCCCGTTTACTTTAGATATTACTACAAAAATTATTAAGGATTAAAGTCTATGTATATGAAACGAATCAATATGTATGTATACATATTATACATATTTTCAAGCCACTTACCTTTATACATACATATATAAGTATGTTGCGATTTTGTTTATATATATATGATTTTATTATATATTTATGTATATTATATTACCTAGAAATTACGTTGCACACTGGTTCAAGAGCGGCATTAATTCATTTTTTTCATGTCTTCTGATATACCTGATTTTTTCACAGTTTGTAATAAACAATCTAGTTATCATGTACCGAAAATATTAGGCTTATAGCTTTATTACTTTTTTGTTCAGAGACATTCAAAGTTGACCTAAGTGAATGCGTTTGAAATGACCGTATTATATATGCTACCTTCTATCGCTTCAAGCTTTTAAAATACTCTTGTAATGACACTATAATGATTTTTTTTTATACAATTGGATGTTATAAATGATATATATGCAAATAAAAAAAAATTTGAAAATGAAAAAAAAAAAAATTTTTATACTACTATAAATTGTCCAAAAATATTTATTTTCTCCAACTTCTATGGCTTGTATCTATTGATCTCCAACGACCTCTAGCCCGAGACTCACATCAAATTAGAGCTTGAAGTCTCAGCTAACGATTTCTTAAAAATTCAGCTGCCCATTTTTGCCCCTAAGCAATTCCGGTATAAAAAAACTAAAAAAAATTATGACAAATTTCCTTCACAAGCATGTTATTGCGTATGCAATAACAGATTTTATTATTTTTTTGCTTGCTTGCTACCCAGCAAAAACTTTACAACAAATAGAATTTATAGAATTATGTATTTACAGACATATAGCATACAACAAAAGTTTTTCAAAGTGGAGAGTAACTAAAGATACAAAACATGAAAGAGATGAAGAAAAAGCGAAAATACAAAGAAATTTGAAAGTGGTTCTAGGCATAAATGTGGACATGGTTAAACAAGAAATGGGCACAACGAACGATGGCAATACTTCTAGACGTTTTTTTGCAAATCCTTCCATAACGGCAGATGTTCTTGGTGTTGATGAAAATTTAATTCATCGCTTTAGTACAATTTTAACGGTTATAAATAGTAATTCCGAAATAGATACAGAAAAATTTAATGTTTATTGTTTGGACACTGCGGAACGATATATACAACTGTACAGTTGGTACTATATGCCTATTACTGTACACAAAGTTCTAATTCATGGGAGTAAAATTGTGTCAGCAGCAATATTGCCACTTGGCATGTTGTCGGAGGAAGCTCAGGAAGCTCGTAATAAAGATTACAGAAGTTATCGCCTAAGCCACTCCAGAAAAACTGATCGCATATCAACAAATGAAGATGTCATTCATATGTTACTAGCGTCTTCAGATCCATATATAAATTCATACCGTAAACATTTCAAGAAGGATATATTGGAATTTTCTGATGAAGTAAAAAATTTGTTATGTTAATAAAGGTACACAAATAACTTTGTTTTTAAATTTTTTTTTAATATTTTCTTTTATTTATTTACAGATATTTTCATTGAATATGGGCGTGACTGTTACTGAATTTTATTTATATTTTAATCAAATAAAAAACACGCAAATTTAAACCTGTGTAGCTTTTTTAAGCGATCTAGCTTTGTTAACAAAGAAAATATTGCATTTTATGTGGTCATTTTGTATGAAAAGTAGGCGTATTTATTAACAGATTTTGCTAATTTTTTCACCATTGGTTAATATTATCATAAAATTGCAATGAGCAAAAAATTGTGACTCTACAATGATTTTTAATTTTTGTGTTATATGGGAAGAAGGCGTGGTTGTGCTCGGATTTTTTTCATATTTGCAGTATTTTTTTATCACAACCAAATACTTATCTGTACCAAAATTCAAGGCTCTACGATGTTTCCTTATATTTAATGCCACCAATCGTATGAAGCTGAACCACTGTGCGTTGCACTATTTTATTTATTTTTCACTTCTTACTCTATACATATTTTTATAAAAAAGTCCATTACATGTATAACTAACTTTTTAACTAAATTTTCTTATTTTATTTCAAACTTTTTCATATTTTTATTTTACATTTTAATGATTAATTTTAATATATTTTTATTTCAAACACTTTTGGTTTTATATTAATAAAATTAAATTTTCTTTCCTATTTTATTTAATTTACACTTTTACATATTTTCATGGAACATTTTAATAGATATTTTTTATTTAATTTTTTAATAACATTTATTTCTTTTTATATTTTTTAATCTAATATTTAAATCTGTAAGAAAGATACTGCTATCATGTGGATTTTATTGTGTATGTTGTTGTTTGTAATTTTTATATACATAATTTCTTTTTGAAACTCATAAAAAATGGAAAATATTTTAAAAGTGATTAGGAGAAAATTCTTTAAATAAAATATTTGAAATCAGTAAAAAAGTGTATTCTACATTTTTAAGAAATATACATATATTGTTATGGATACACAACCCATACACACTAGTAAACTCCCGTTTGCCTAAATTAATAAACTACTGATTAAGACTTTTAAGTCAGCATAAAATCATTGAAATATAAAAACAAAAAGAAGTATGCATGCATAAAAATCATTTATAAACAAACTACTCATATTTCTGTAAAACTGCTGACTGAATGTCTACCACAGTTTTTATTGATAAACAATTCTTAATAATCTTAAGCTTATAAGAATATTGTAAAATAATTTAAGTTTTAGTTTCATAAGAACCTCAAGACAATAAAGTCAAAATATTAAATAAACGTTTTTTTAACGATTTAACTGGCGCAGTCGGTAGGATACTCGGGTATCCTTGTGTATATTTCGTATATATAAGTGCAAATTATATATGCTGAGAAGCAAGCGATATTAAGTGTTTCAACATTTTTTACCGAGTATTCGGAAAAAATAAAAAAAAAAAAAAATATATATATATATATATATATTTATAAAAACGTTTTCATACGGATTCCATTTTACGTGTTCCTTTAAAGTTGTGAAAACATGGCAGTAAACCAACCAAACCCAATCCTAGCTGCAGCAGCACAGCGACCGGGTATACGGACTCTAGATATTAATCCGCTAAAATATCTGGAAAAGATTCAAACCTTTGACGGAAGGAAGGAAGATTTGTGCACTTTTTGCACCAACGTTGATGATATAATTCCTACCCTAATGTTGTATAATGAACAAGCACAAAGGATGTGCATCAACATAATAAAAAGTAAACTGATGGGTAAGGCTCGAAGAGCAATGGAAATACATCCACACTTAAATAATTGGAGTGAAATAAAGGCAATGTTGGAAACCAATTTCGGAGGTTTTCAAACAGCTGATCAGTTGTATGAAGAATTGCGAGCGGCGCAATACAGAGGAAGTACAATAAACTTCCACAACTATATATTGCAAAAGTTGGCAATTTTGAACCAAAAAAGCAGACAAGAAGGAAATATGCAGGACGTTGAACGGAACATACAAACTGCACTAAAGGTGTTTACAACAAGATTACCCGTACACATGAGAACGGTTCTTTGTTCTCTAAAACCTCGAACCATGGAGGAAGCTATGCACGAGTTGGCCCAATCAGGGTTCTTGAATGAAGAAAAGGGCACCGACAAAAGGGAAGGAAGAAATAATTGGCAGCCTAAGACCAATTATAACAAACAACAGGAAAACAAACAACACAACAACAGGCAACAAAACAACAGATGGCAACAAAACAATAGATGTCTACAAAATAATGATCAACATAACAATTGGCAACCTAAGTTTTACACACCAACAACACAGCAACAACCGGAACCGATGGACGTTTCAACAATTCAGACGAGAAGACAAAACCATCATGGTCAGCAGTCCAGAGAAGCGGAATGTAATTGTAAGTGTTTGAATTTTGATTATAAAAATTATGTTGGACAGAACAGACAGAATTACGAACCTCATGAACCAGGAAATTTTCCTGTAATGGCCTCTCAGCCAAAAGACCCGGGAGACTCGGACTCCCATATATCCTATTTAGAGGAAAATCAAGGTCCTTGCGACTATTAATTGACACAGGATCGACTGAAAACTTTTTAAATATTGACCACTGTCCCCCACAATTTATCAAAAGGTTAGAAAAACCCATATCGATTAAAACAGCTTCAGGAACTTTTAATATTTCCCACGAAGGTACTATACCAAAAGACAGTATGCAAATACCATTAGTTTCAGATACCACTTTCGGTTTATACAAATTTCATGATTTTTTCCATGGACTTTTAGGACATTTGACTTTAAAATTAAACAAAGCAACAATTAGTTACGAAGAAAAAACTTTAAAAATAAATGGAAGGACATTAAAGTTATATTATGAAGGAGATGACGAGGAGACGACAGTTTCAGATGATATGAATCGGTTACCAGAATTTTATAGTATTGAGCAATTAGGTAATACTAATGATCCTTTACGTTTAGACCATTTGAATTCCGAAGAATCAAAAGCTATTCGTATCTTGATTCAGAAACACGAAGATGTTTTCTATCATAAAGGTGATGATTTGACCTTTACAAATGAAGTAAAACATAAAATTGATACAGGACTGACAGGTCCCATATATTCTAAAACATATAGATATCCTAGTATTCATACAGAAGAAGTAGAAAAACAAATGAACGAAATGTTAGAACAGGGAATCATAAAACATTCAAATTCACCATATAACGCACCCATATGGATTGTCCCTAAAAAAGAGGACAAAGTAGGTAACAAAGAATGGCGTATAGTCATAGATTACCGCAAATTGAATCAGGTTACTAAGGAAGATAAATATCCTATACCACGAATAGATGATATATTAGACAAACTAGGTAGAGCGAATTATTTTTCGACATTGGATCTTACCAAAGGATTCTATCAAATAGAAGTAGAACCTGAAGACCGCGAAAAAACAGCTTTCTCTACACATAATGGTCATTTTGAGTTCATTCGAATGCCTTTTGGACTTAAGAATGCTCCATCGACTTTTCAGCGCATGATGAACAATGTTCTTAGGGAACATGTTAATAAAATCTGTGTTATTTACATGGACGACATCTTAGTATTTTCGACTTCCTTACAAGAACACATTAGTAACTTAGAAAAAATATTTACTACATTGAGGAAAGCAAACTTAAAAGTATCTTTGAATAAAAGCGAGTTCTTGAAAAAAGAAACTGAATTTCTGGGACATATAGTTACGAACGAAGGCATAAGGCCAAATCCTAATAAAATAGAAGCTATTAAAAAACAACCCATTCCAAAAACGGTTAAGGAAATACAAAGTTTCTTAGGAATGAGCGGTTATTATAGAAAGTTTATACCAAATTATTCCAAAATTGCAAAACCTTTAACGATCCGTCTTAAAAAGGACGCAGTTATTAACGTAAATGATAAGGATTATAGGGAGAGTTTTGAGAAATTAAAAAATATTCTAATGTCAGATATGATATTAAAGTATCCTGACTTTAATCAGAAATTTATATTGACAACGGATGCAAGTAATTATGCCTTAGGCGCAGTACTTTCACAAAAGAAAGGGCCAATAGCATTTGCATCAAGAACGCTAAATAAACATGAATGTAATTATTCAACTATCGAGAAAGAATTGCTGTCAATAGTATGGGCAGTAAAACAATTTAGACATTACCTTTACGGAAGAAGATTTGATTTACATACAGATCACAAACCTTTAATATGGTTAGCAAACTTAAAAGAACCCAATTCTAAACTTATTCGATGGAAAATCAAGCTCAATGAATATGAGTTCGATATATCGCATGTACAAGGTAAAGAAAACAAAGTAGCGGATGCACTTTCAAGAATTAGAGAAACTAACGTAAACCAAAAATACTATTCACAATGCCAAATATGTGGTAAAAATAACAGAGATAAAACTAGCGAAAATCAACATATGTTGATGCATGAGGGAAAAACAAATTGCCCTTTATGTGGAAAAACTTATGCAACAATAAGTGCATTAAATAAACATTTAAGAGAAATACACTCTAGGGAAGATCTTGTGAAAAACCCAAGAAACCCTTATAGTAAAAGACAAACAACTAGTAGAGTAGACATTTTAGAAAGCATTCCAGTCATTGAAGATGACAATCAAACTGTACATTCTGCTGAAGAAGACAGTTCAGACTTGTTTAAGGTTACAGAAAAACCTTTTCAAAGTTTTAAAAATCAAATTATCCTTAAAAAAGGAGATTTATGTAGAATTGACGAAGATATAATATTTTCTAATAATAGAATAGTATATAATTATATTGAACTTGATTCTGATCTGGTAGCGCAAATATTAGACAAAATCATACTATTTAAAACAGTGGCATTATATTGTCCTGACAAAGAGGATTTAATAAAACTTCAAAATGAATTCAAAAACAGAAAATCTAACCCTAATAATATTATTGAAGCTGAAGTATTCTTAACTAATCATATTATTGAAGACAAGAATATTGAAGAAATATTAGAAATAATAGCTAAACATCATAGGTTTGATAATAATCACCCTGGAATAAACAAAACTTATGAAGATCTAAAACAATCATATTACTATCCAAACCTGAAAAAAGAAATAACTAAATTTATTAACAATTGCCACATTTGTAACTTTAAACATGAAAGAAACCCTATTAAGCTACCTTTGGAGAAAACAGAAACTCCAACAGGACCTTTTCAAATATATCATTCAGATATATGGTATATAAATAACAATCAAATGTACGTAACAATGATAGACAAATTTACAAAATACGCAATGATTGAAGAAATTCCTGAAAGAACAACTTTGACATTGATTAAAGCTTATTTAAAACTGTTTCTTTTGATGAAAAAACCGAATAAAATTATATTGGATAATGAAGGCGGTTTTAGGTCGCCATTGTTTACAGATTTTTTGGAAAAACAAAATATTGAATATCATTTTACTACTCCAAATAGACACACAGGTAATTCTGATGTCGAAAGACTTCATGGAACCTTGAATGAACAGATAAGAATTTTGAAGATTAGAGAACAGGAAAATGACATTAACTTTAATATTGATTTACCCATACAAGCCTTAAGTGCTTATAACAATTTGATACATTCAACTACTGGCAAAAAGCCAATAGATTTACATTTTTCAAATAGAGTTGACACAAAAGAAATAAATGAGAGAATGGACAATAAAAAACAAAAAACTTTAGATTACATAAATAGAAATAGACACGATGATAGAATTAATACTAAATATGCCAAAAACGTAGGAAAAGATGGAAAATTGGATCAAAAAATTAAGAAAGTTAAGGCAAAACAAATTAATCCTAGAAAGTATATTCATAAGCAAAATCTTTATCATAAGGATCAGTTTATTAAAGAGAAAAAATATATTTAAAATCAATTATATTCGATTATACCAAGACATAGACAAATTAGAGGACTAGTAAACGTACTTGGAACGGGACTTAAATGGATATCAGGTGTTATGGATGATAACGACCGAATTGAAATAGAAACTAAGTTAAATATCATAACAGAAAATAACAAAAACATTATCGAACAAGTTAATAAACAAGTTACAATAAACGAACATTTTGAAAATCAACTTACAAAACTGGCAAACTTGGGAAATTTACAAACTTTATCTATTATACAAAATAAACAATTAATCAATGAAACTCTAACACAAATTAAAAAATTTGAATTACAATACGAATTAGATCACATAGAAAAAATAATCGAACAAGTCAGAGAATTATTATTGGCTTCTAAATTAAGGACTCTTAATAGAGACATACTTACCGATCAAGAGATTAACGACTTTAACATTACAATAGACAAACTTGAAAACATCGAATTGGATGTTGCATTGCATGATAAAAACATAATTTTTGTAATTAGGATTCCTAATATGGAAACTGAAACCTATAAAGAAATTGTAATCCAACCAATTCCAAACAAAAATAAAAAACAAATTGTATTAGATAATAAGAACTATATTGTTAAGCAAAACACTGTTTATGAAAAAACTAACAAAAAGTCAGATTTAAAGAAAATTCAAGATAACTGTATTCAAAATATATTTAATCAAAATCAAATGATATATAATTATGAAATTAACACTTTAACGGAAGTGATAGAGATTGGAATTAATGTTATTGTACTAATTAACGGAAACTTTGATGTAAATCATACTTGTAATAAGTTCCCACTTACCTTAAATGGAAACTATTTAATTTATATTGAAAATTGTCAAATTTATTTGGATAAATGGTATAATAAGAAAAATTATGAAGACACTATTATTGTTCCAAATCCTATTAGAAATATAACCACTAATGAATCAATAACTTTGGAAGAATTACATTACAAACATATTGAAAATATAAAAATTATCAAAGAATTAAAATATCATGAAAAAATACAGTATGTATCTATTACCACTGTTATAATAATAATTATTATTGTCTTATGTATCTATACCTATATTAAGATTAAAGGAAATAAGAAAACTCAAGTTACAGTGAACTTACCCATAATTCCTTTGGAAAATGGGCAAGCATCTTCGTCCGGGGGTGTTATGGATACACAACCCATACACACTAGTAAACTCCCGTTTGCCTAAATTAATAAACTACTGATTAAGACTTTTAAGTCAGCATAAAATCATTGAAATATAAAAACAAAAAGAAGTATGCATGCATAAAAATCATTTATAAACAAACTACTCATATTTCTGTAAAACTGCTGACTGAATGTCTACCACAGTTTTTATTGATAAACAATTCTTAATAATCTTAAGCTTATAAGAATATTGTAAAATAATTTAAGTTTTAGTTTCATAAGAACCTCAAGACAATAAAGTCAAAATATTAAATAAACGTTTTTTTAACGATTTAACTATATAATTTTGAAATTTATAAAATAACACATTTTTAAAAATTTAGAAGAAAAATAAAAATTATAACGAATATATAATAATAAAATCTGAAGATTCTAGTATTAAATTATTTTTATTAATTTCTAATAAGAACTTAAATTTAGTTAAAAAAAATCCAAATTTTTTTTATTTTAACTACAGTTTATGTACATTAATCAGTACAAAATAGATATATACGTACGTTTATTTATGTAGTTTCCTGTTTATAACACATCCGTTTCACAAATTAATAATCCCAAAGTGGTGAAATTTCAATGTTTCCTGTTGTTATGATTAGGGGTTACGCTATAAAAGTACTAATGAAAAACAACAGTGTGGTGCCATAAAAATTTAAATTCACCACAATAGTAAATGTAAACAAAAACATTACCAGCTGTTGCTGTTTACATTTAAAAATTTGGCGGGATTTTTTTTTTGTACTGAATAAATATTTTGTCAAGTATGTATGTAAGTGTTTTTTGGATTTTTTACTTATAAATAAAAAAAAATAGGATGAAAGACCAATCAAGTAATAGACTTGTATAAAAAGAAACAACAACACATTATTATGCCTATAATTAGTATATTCCCTTTTCTTTGTTTTATTAAAATGAACTTGTTGCGAAAATCACAAAACAACAACATCACACTAACAATTTCCATTAAAGCACTACGGCTCCACTGCCAACACATTTCTTAGCATTTTGTTGTAAAATTGCTCAAAATATTTGTAAATTTTATATTTTCCTTTAATTAAACAATACAATATTGATTAAATATCACTTTTTTAATTTGTTTTTGTTTATATTTGAACACTATTTAATAACTTTTTAATAATTTAACATCATGTAATAAATTTTTGCGTACAAATGAAACGAACAAAAGAAAATAACTAAATAGTGTTGAAGTAAGAGGGAGTGAGTGTAGAAAAGTTAATAAATGAGATTTATGTATGTATTAATTTTCATTGGTGAGATGTGTAGTGGGTGGTGAGGAGAATAATATGGTTTGAAGAGAATACATTTGTAAATAAAAAAAAAGTGCTTTATTATTGGTACTAGGAAGATGGAATGAAATTACAAAATTGTTGGGCAATTGTGTTTTTGCTTTTCGGTGTTTTTATGTTAGTATTTTTTTGTTTGTTAATACATAATTATATTGGTGTGTCTGTTTGTTTGTAAATACTGAAATTCATGCTTTACAATAAATACTTAATATTTTTTATTAATTTTTGAACAAGAATTAGTAATTATTGCATATTTAAAATAACTGCAAAATTTACAACTTCTAGGGTTGTATCTAGGGTTGTCAGAACCAGATTCACAAAAAGCTGGATTTTCGAAAAAAAAGCTGGTCATGAAAAACTTTTTTCTTAAAAAAACACTTGCATACATTTATATTAAAAATTGTCTTTGAAGTTATTGTGATTTAATTATATTTTTCAATTTCGTACATTTGGAAATTGGTAAGCAATTTGAAAAAAATATGGCTAAAAATAAGAAAAAAATATGTCTTAAATTTAATGTTCTGATTCAGCAACGATTTTTCTGATTTAACGGTGAAAATTTTGATATAAAAATTTGTGTGTGCAATTCAATATTTTAAAAGTTTTTTAGGGAAATTTAATAGTTTAGAAATGATGGGCCTTTGAAAATCATACCGCATTTGGGCATACCACAGAGTTAATAACCCTTCAACCAAGCTGAGGGCCGCCTATTAAGATAAAAAAAATTGCGTTAATAAAACTTTTATAATTATTATTTTTATAAATGCACGTTAAGAACTTTCAATTGATATCATAATATTGGATAATAGTATTGAAAATGAGTACCAAAAATATTTCAATAGATTTGTGATATTTTGTTCATGTTAATTTTTTATGACTAATAATATATTTAGTTATATGGAAATAATTCTTAATAAACATTATGAGCCAGACAATATGAATGAACACTTTTTGTTCTGGACTCCTCAATACGTATAACTTTCAATTCGAATTGTTTATTTTAAAAGTTCACAACTTGACTACGGGATAATTATTTTTTATTAGCAAAAATTACAAATTTCAAATTTTTTTTAATTTAAAAAAATAAAAATAAAAATTTAATTTTTCTAATTTAAGAACTCAATATGAAAAAAAAGCTTGCTTATACACATGCCTTTTCATTTTTTTGATTTATATAGTAATACAAAAGCCACCCTGGACAAAAATATGTTTATGTTAATACAAATTTCGACAATTACTCTACGTCTCCACGAAGAAATTTATATTTCCTAACATAAGAAATAAAGTCGGCAGAATAACGGGAACAAACTTTTATTTCCAACTTTATGTTAAGGGGTGGAGAAAACTTACATGAGAAATTAAAATTTTAATTTGTCTTTTTTAACGAAAATTTATTTTTTTTTCCTCGTTTTTATTTTTTATTTGTATTTTTAAAACAAAATTAATTATTTTCCATCTTTGTTTTGTTAAAAATATTAAAATTTAAAACAACAACAATAAATTTGACAGCTTATGTTAAACATTATTGCTCAGCTTTGATTTTAATATTTATTGCGAAATAGATTGCGCAATAGATTTCTTATTGGTCCACACGTAACATTTGGAAGAGAGATATAGAATTTGACAATTGCGGACACAAAAATGTCTACGTGTAGACTAGGGGTTAGAAATAATAAATTTTTAACAATTTTAAATTCATAAGGGACCGTAATGATTATGAGTTTTAAAATAAAACTCAACAAATTATAATTATTTTTGATTTTTAATGATTATTTTTGATTTTTTTTTTTTTTTTTTTTTTTTTGGTCAGATATAATGACTATTTTTTATTTTTACTATTTTGCTCACAATATAAAACGATTTTTATACACACCATCAAAAATATGGGGGGGTATATAGATTTTGTCATTCCGTGTATAACATGTTAAAGGAATCATTTAAGACCCCACAAAGTATATATTTTCTGGGTCCTGGTTAGATACTGAGTCGATCTAGCTATGTCCGTCCGTCTGTCCGTCTGTTGAAAGCAGGATATGGCTCGAACGGGAAAACGTAGGGAGACGAAATTTGGCACAAATATTTGTTTGGGATTGAAAATGGGCAAAATCGGTTAATGAACAAAATAGTTAAAAGTTAAACACAGGGTGTCCGTTTCATACTTTTCTGCTGATATCTCTTAAACAAAAGCATGTACGACAACGAAATTTTGTATAAATAGTTTGGGGGTCGATATAAACTCAGAAACCAAAAATGGGCGTGGTCCGCCCACTTTACCTCCCATATAACGTATATAACGTAAAATTTGAAAAAGTTGATGGTGGGTATATAGATTCGACCGAGCCGAATATAACATTAGCGCTTGTTAGTAGAAAATTTTATTTTTAATAAAAAAAACGATTTTTAGTAAAAAAAAATTAGATTTTTAGTAAAAAATTTGATGAAAAAGGTATCATCACACTTGCCTTTAGTGTGATTAAAAATTGCATAATAGTTTCATTTCTCATGCTAAGTTTTATATTGTGAGCAAAAAAAAGTAAAAATCAAAAATAATAATTATTTTTGCGCTAAAAATTAAAAATAATCATTAAAAGTTGAGCGAAAAATTAAAAAAAAAAAACATTCAGGAAGATTACATTTTAGTATTTACACTTTTATCCGGTCATTCCTTGTAACTGATTTTTTTGTTTAAATTTTAAAGAATAATGATTATTTTCTGTCCCTGTTCATAATATCTCTTATGAGAATACAACTAGAAGTTTATGTGAGATGCACTTCCAACTAAATTATCCAAAAAAATTACAAATTATTTTTCTCAACACAAATACAAAATATATATGACTACATGTATTTTTTTGTTGCATGAATTAGTTTTTTGACAATTGAAATATGTTCTAGTTACATTATAATGGTAGGTACATAAATAACTGAAATATTTTTGTTTCAGATCTCTTTACAACCGTTTTACATTTACACAAATTCGCCTCAACAAACAAGAACTATTAGCATCAAGTAACATTAAAAATTTGTGTTAAAAATAAAAAAAAAAAATTTAGAATTTGTGAAACAATTGTTTTTAAGAAACAAAAATTAACTAAACTTTATTTTATTATACACTCAATGATTTCCTGTTCACCTAACATCCGTTATAAAATTCTAAAAGAAGTACCAAAATTTATAACTCTGTAATGTTACTATAAAAACGTACAAATACACCTCTTCAACTCAACTCTGTAATGTTGCTATAAAAAAATGCAAATTCACCTCTTCAACACACGTAAACAAAAACAGCTGTGGGGGCCGGTTTTTTGTTGTTGTATTGTAGAAATAATTTAATTTCTTTGTATATAGTGTGTTTGAGAAATTATAATTTCTTAACACTAAAATATAAATTAATGCTGAAAAGTACAAAAGCTGCTTCAAATTTCTTACGTTTTTATAGCAATATGGCACCAGGTTTACCATTACAAGAAATTATTAAACAATTGGAAACATTTGCTCCCTTAAGTTATGCCGAAAAGTGGGACAATGTGGGTTTACTTTTGGAACCTTACAATCAAGGGTAAGTTTGTGTTAATATGAAAATAAGATGTTATAAATAATAATCAAAATGTTTCCAATTTACAGACCTATTGAAAAAATCTTGTTGACCAACGATTTAACAGAACGTGTAATGCAAGAGGCCGTGGAAAAAAATGCAAATATGATTCTTTCTTATCATCCTCCCATATTCTCGCCACTTAAGAGAATTACCCAAAAGTATGTAGTGTTTAATTTAAAATTTATATTTATCTCGTGTTTTACTAATTTGTTTAATTTTTTTATTATTAAGAGCTTGGAAGGAACGTATTGTTTCAATTTGCTTAGCCAAATCTATTGCTTTATATTCCCCTCATACCGCCTGGGATGCTGCCTTAGGTGGGGTAAATGATTGGCTGGCAAGCGCTTTGCCTTGTAAAAATATAAAACCAATACAGGTAAGAATATCATATGATAAAATATACCAAATTTTCAGTAACTGTAAAAGAAATACCGCTTTTAGAAAAAGTACGAATTAAAAAATCCAATTTAAAAGTAAAAATTTGAAAGGAAAAAGTACCATCATTCATTTAAAATAATTTAAAAAAATGCACAATTTTCAAAAAAAAAAAAAATATTAAATAAAATATTTTTAAATAAAAATTTTTATTTTTCCTAAAAAAATGTCGATTTTAAAAATAATTACAAAAAGGGTATATTGAATTCGCCTTAAGCAAATAAATTAACTTAGTTTTTTATTTCTGCTATTAAACTACTAATTTGAGACTATAATCAATAATATTTTTATATCTTCTCAATTTAGTATTTAACACGAACTAAATGTTTGACTAATTTTATTGCTAAAAAATGTATATTAACTTTTCAGTTGACTGTTGAGTATTATTTATTGCTATTGAAAATGAATTTGCACAAAAACGTTATAAATTGAAAATAGTGTCTATATAAAACCCATATCTAATAATAGCAAAATTTACAAGCAAGTTTATTGTTAAGATTTTTGCAACAAATTTTATGAGCGCTTTCGAACGAATGTTGTTACTATTATTTGTATCTTTAACAGAGTATTTTTCAATATAAATATATAATTTCTTAGAACTCTACTTATAGTTTAATAACTTCTTGATAAAACACAAATGACTTGCATTATTTTGTATATATCATAATTACAATTGCAGCGCCATAGCACCATAAGCAAACAATATAGAAAGCCCTAAATTTAATCGTTTGTAAAACACTTAAATTATCTGATAAAAAAGAAAACAAAACAAATATAAATGTACTTAAAAACTACGACTGATTTATTTTTTTAATTTTAGCGATAACATTTCAAAATCTATGATAATTTAATGTCTGCTATAATTTATTTTAGATTGTTTGCTATTTTTAACTTATAAACTTAAATTCGTTTACTTTCTTAAAGTAAGTTTATATTTTTAAAATTAAATTATTAGGGGTTTTCATTAATAGCTAATTTGTTTAGTTGAAATACAAAAAGTATAAAATATGTATATAAAAAAAACATCTTAATACTTAACAAAAAATATTGTTTTTGTATTAATTAACATTCAATCACGTTTTGTTTTCTGCTTTCTTTTCCTCTATTTTCTCCTCCTTTTCTACTATAGCTTTTGCTTCGGTAAATTTTGTTGCTTTTATACCCGGTTCTTCAGTTTCTTCAATACTGGTACGACAAAAGATTTTCTTTAATATATAAATCAGTAGCAGAGGCAAAGGTGTCATCATTGAATTGGCTACTGGGACGGCACTTGTCATATCAGCTTGGGGTTGGGGTAGAGTGAAATTTAACATAAATATTGCTATGCCTGTATTTTGTATACCCGTCTCTATGGCTATTGTTAGGGCATCACGTGATGATTGGCGACACATTAAAGCCATAAGCCAACCAATTAAATATCCAATCCAGGGTAGGGCACTACTGGCGAAAATAATCTAAAATGAAGATATAGATAAAATTGATGTAATATTTATACTTAATAAATACAAATTATATAAATTGGTAATACAATTGATATGCACATCGCTGCTGAATTTTTCATCGGTTTTCATATGCAAATTTTGACTAAGTTAAACATTAAATCAAGTGTCAGCAGATTCAAGTTTTTTTGTAATATTAAAAAAATAAAATATTAGAACATATTCTTCAATGAATAGTAATAACGAAAAAAATCAAAAATTTATAAAAACTAAATCAAGGCTCATATTTAATACGCCTTGAACAAAACATTCATAAGATTTCAAAACAAAAAAATAACCCAGGAGAATTTTTAGAACACGTTCTCATATTATTGCACAGAGGGCCAGGGAGATAAATTTTATGCCAAAACTCTTTATCGTTATCGGATATGGCAAAAAAATTCATGTCTCATGGTTATTAGGCTTGCTGATTCCAAAAATGAACTAAAAAATAAAAAATAAAAATGGCGGAACCAACATTTTTAAAAAAATTTTTTATCCAGCTAAAATTTTGTGTATAGGCACCTAAAATTTTGTGTATATGGTTTCATATCCAATTCTGGAACTCACTGAGTAGAACCTTATTCCGATTCTTGAAAACTAGTGCTTAAGAACTTATTCTGTATAACTTCTACATGTCTTCTCTGAACTGATTACTGATTCTCAAATGACTTCATTGAACTGTTTATAAAACTTAAATAAAATATTTAGATAATTTCAAAAATTAAAAAAAAAAAAAAAAAAAAAAGAGTTTAACAAAATTATATTGATTTAAAAAGTAGCCTTTAGGAAGTGGCTCACTAGAATAATATATTAAAAAATAGTTCTGAAGGCAACGGTTTCTATGTTATAAGTTCTGAATGCGACAATTTCGAACAAAAATCATTGATTAAAGAATTAGTTCTAGAACCGTTCCATAGAATGGGTACTGTTTTGGTAACACTTCTACAGAATTTGTTCTGTTCTCTGAGTACAGGCTATTTTCATGCAATTTTTCCTGGGAAACAGTTTTTTTAATTTAAAACAAAATTTTAAAATTCAGTTCGAGAAATTGTTTTTTGGTTTAAAATTTACTTTTTAGCTTTTGTTGTTATGTTGATTATTTTTTCATTATTGAGCAACAAATTTATTATTTTAAACTTTCTTCTATTAATAAAAGCCCATGTTTAGCTTTAAGTTTACCCATATTATATTTTGAATACAAAAAAATACACTTCAAGTCATTACGAGGCCGAACATGTTGGCATTTGGATGTTAGGAGCTTCTCCACTTTTTGGACTTAGATATTATTATTGTGGCTTTTTCCTTTTTCTGAATTAAATTTCGTGTAAAATAATAGTTTTTGTAAACTTTTATTTGACTGATCTCATACGAACTAACGAACGGATTTCAAAAATTTGTTCTTTCAGAGAAACAAAATATTTAGAACTAAAAGCAGTACGAGTTATTACAAAAATACTATGTTATATTTTATTTGAATGCACACCTTATTTTTATACCCACCATCAAAAAGATGGGGGGTATATTGATTTTGTCATTCCGTGTGTAACATGTCGAAGGAATCATCTAAGACCCCACAAAGTATATATATTCTGGGTCCTGGTTAGATTCTGAGTCGATCTAGCTATGTCCGTCCGTCTGTCCGTCTGTCCTTCTGTTGAAAGCAAGATAGGGCTCGAACGGAGCAACGTAGGGGGACGAAATTTGGCACAAATGTTTGTCTTATATAAGGTTTGTTTGGGATTGAAAATGGGCAAAATCGGTTAATAAACAAAAAAGTTATGAGCTTAAAACTAGAAACACAGGGTGTCCATTTTACACTTTTCTGCCGATATTTCTGCAACAAAAGCATGTACGACAGCGAAATTTTGTATGTATAGTTTGGGGATCGATGTAAATTCGAAAATCAAAAATGGGCGTGGTCCGCCCACTTTACCGCCCACCTCCCATATAAGGTGAAAATCAACAAAATTGTTTTCAAATAGTTCAAAGACCAATGTAAACTCGGAAACAAAAAATGGGCGTGGTCCGCCCACTTTACTTCCCACTTTACCACCCTCTTCATTATAACGCAAAATTTGAAAAAGTTGATGGTGGGTATTTAGATTCGGCCGGGCCGAATATTTGCGCTTGTTATTAATGAAATTTGTATTAAACAATTTTCTATAAAGCTTTGAATTAATCCATAATTTATTCGATTGTTATGTACTAAATTATATAATATTTGTTTTGATTTTAAATAACTCATAAAATAGTAAAATTCTCTTCAAAATATTTTGATAATTTTTATTTATTTATTTAATATTTATGGTCTAATTAAATTAAATTCGTTATGCGAGCGTGAAGTAAAAGTGAAAGCTACTTAAAAGTTAAAAATAAAACTTTGTCGCCTAAAGTGACAATACGTTAATTGGTGGCAATACACTTTGATATTAATAGTTAACATCCTAACATTTTTAATTCAAATAATTTGAAGTAAAACTTGAAATAGGTCTTCAATTTAACCAACAAAGTAATAACTTAACATAATTAAAAATAATTTGCACTCACCTTCCATGAAAACAATTTAAACATATACGAATTAACGGTAAATGCAAATACCGTTATAAACACTATAAAGCCCAATGATACTGGTTTTAAGATTCTCGCCATTTTCTTCGCCAATGTAGGAGCACATTTCTGTAATGCTATGCCAATAGATAAAGGAACCACCAATGAGAAAGACATTAGAGCAATAGTCTTATAAGGTACCACCAAGTTTCCATCATGAAATATTAAAGCGCCCAAAGTAAAAATCCATATAGGCATCATGCCAAAAGCAGCTAAATTACTAATCGCCGTCATGGTTATAGATAAATTAAGATTACCATTTAAAACTACCGTAAATATATTTGAGGCACCTCCACCCGGTGTAGAGCCAGTAAAAAATAGACCCAATCTTAATTCGATCATATCACGAAACAGCAAATAGCCAATTAGGAAACTTAAAATAGGCATTACTAAAAATTGGCCTATAAAACCAATGGCAGGACCTATGGGTCTTATTAAAATTGCCTTTAAAGCATCCAATTCTAAGACAGCACCAAAATTAATATACAACAACATGACAAATATGCCCACGCATATTTGAAAGACTAAATCCATTTTGCCTATATTACGCATAATAATTACTTCTGCATTCTCCAAAGCCCTTTCAGGGTCAATATGAGGTCTATGTAATTCCACATAGATTTGTGAACGTCCTAAAAATAAAGCTTCCACTGTAAAATTGCCGCTCCATGATGACTGGCCAGCTTTAATGTTTTTATTTGATATTATATTATCAGACAGATTCAGCAATTCCTTATCTTGTGGTAATATATGAAATTCATATTCTGGCCCCCAAGCGGGATCTATAAATGTTATGGTTAATTGCACAGTACGCTTTTGTGTCATAGACATGTTAAAATAGGACTCTTCGAAAATAACTGACCATGTAGGTGTATTAGCTGGATGAAAAGGAAATTCCCCAAGTTCTTCCCAGGATGAAACATTTTCTTGTAAATCTTTTACAATTTCAGGAGGTTTGCTGAATACCACTAAAACACTGGTTATTTGTATTATGAATACAATTATTAGAGATTTTTTAAAGATCATTTTTTAATTATAAAATTTATTAATGTTTTTTTTCTAATAAGTTCTCACTTAATTATTAAAATTAATTTTATATTTAGCACTTTTTTAAATTTTGTTTAATTTTTTTACGCGTTGAATGTTTCTCGACCGTCCATCCAACGTCGAATGAATTGAATTTTGTCAAAATTTATCGTTTTGTTTAATAAAAGCTTTTTTATTGTCAAATATTGAGGTAGTTCAGCCACACGAGTATTAACAATCTTTCTTTAATCGGTTATAAACAAATTTACTGATAACACCCGTTTTGTTTGTTAAGATTTTGAAAATTTATTTATTTCCTTAATCATTACAAAAGGTAACTATTTATATAGTGGGCCTTCATTTGCTGCCATTTTTTTAAAATTCCAAATGTTTTTCTTATAATTAAGGTACTTTCATCACAGAGATGCTTTTAAAATAGAACAAGAGTTCTAAGTACACACTAGGGTGATCGATTATTCGACTTTATGGAGAAACCGGTTTTCGAATAGTTCGAATAGTTGGTATTTTGAAAAAACCGGTTAACCGGTTTTTTTGTAAAAGTTAATATTTCTATCAAAATACTACATTTCTTAAAGATAAATCAATAAATCTTTTATTGTTCAAGTTAAAATTTATTAAACATAATTATTTCTGGAAATAACTATTAACCCATTAAGAACGAGAAAGAAAGATATAGTCGGCCAAGCCCGACAATATTTACACCATTGTGTGCATCAAAACTCGGGGAGGAGTCTTTTTTTTCTAGACCTGTGGGATTGCGGACCAATACTATGGTTAATTATGGAACGATTTTCATGAAATTCCGCACATAGATTTAAACTTGTATGGAACTAACATGTGCAAAAATTCTTGCTACATTTATGGGATTTATGATCGTTAAACCACCTTTTCCAATAGGATATTTTTATGGAGGTTTGGTGAAATGATGGACTGATCACAACCAATTTCAACACAGTTCGTCCTTGGTCTATAAGAAAATTTCACTAATTTATGTTCAAAATTGCGACCTGTATTTTGATTTCAAGGTTTACATGGTCGGACAGACGGTCAGACGGACGGACTTACATCGTTAAATCGACTTAAAGCCGATTGATATAAACTAAGGTGGGTCTTAGACCAATATTTTTACAAACATCAGCACAAACGCATAGTACCCCCAACCTATGGAGGTGTAGGGTATAAATGTTATAATAGAAAATAATCATCAAAACTGATAATTACCTTTTGCTTAGCATAAACAACCATGGGTAAATATGAAGAAGCCAGAATCAATTTTATTTAAAAAGATTCTGCATGTGAAACTTTTTGTAAAACAATATCTTTGAATATATTTAAAAATATTTTTAAAACATTACAAATAATACTTTATGAATTAAAAAAAAACAAATTTCGATTCAAATATCAGTATTTAGTACATGTTCTTTGAAATAAAAAGCCATTTTTAAAACCGGTTTTTTGTGTTTAAAAAAACCGGTCTATTCGACATTCGAAAAATGAACATTTTGAAAAAACCGACAGCACATTGACAGAAAAAACCGGTTTAAAAACCGGTTGGAAAACCGAATCGATCACCCTAGTACACACCCTACAAAATTTAACCAATTTTATATAAAACTTTTGTCTTTGGTCAATATTTTCTAAAATCTCCGGGACATCGGGATAATGTTGACTTTGTAGGCGAAAATGTAAAAAAATCATATTTTTTGGCTTTTTTTTTTTTGGAATTATGGGATTTCTTTAAAATATCTTTACTTAAGATTTTATTTCAGATAAAATATTTATAGTTTCTCAAAAAGACAATTTTTTACAAAAATTTTAATTCGTATGCAAAAATCAAATAAAAGAATGAACTCAATTTGTTTTCAGATAAATTACGTTATCTAACTGATATAATTATTCATTATATAGAGAAAGATTGAGTCAAAACTTTTACAGAACCGACATTATGGTACTTAAAAAAAACTAATAAAATCGGCCGGAAATACTGGGATATATGTATATAAAGTATTTATGTTACACATGTATGTACATTAGACTGCACCAAAATTTACTAACTTTTGAATTTTGACTGTAACTCCCCCTATAATTATTCTATGGGTTACAAAAACACACTGTGTGAAATGTTAGTGAAATCGGGTATCGTTAACACGTGCTGCATCGGACCTGAAGTTTGTAGGGTGCGTTTATATGGGAAAAAGTTGGTCTTTTTGCTGTACATAATTATCTATCAAATAAGCTAGAAAACGAAAATCGATTAAAAATGATAAAGTTATTACGAATTCCCCAGATCATTAAAACACTTGTGTAAGGAGTTGTAGAACGAAATTTGTAATTTTTTGATAAATTTACAAATTTCATATTGAACCATAATTACTGAAAAATACATTTTTGTTTCCGCAGGATTATCCAAACGGTTTCAAAACTCTATATGAAAAAAGTTCGGAAAAAATTTGCAAGTTTATATAAAACACTATAGAAAATAAAATTAAAAAAGAATTAGATTAATACCTTGTATAACAAGCAGTGACTGCGATTTGATTTTGGCAACTGGGGATTCTGGGGATTTTGGCAACTTTTTTGAACTAATGTTCAAACAAAATAAAATTATTATGTTATAAGGTAAAACATATGTCAGGAAATACATTCTGAAGTTTTTAAAAAAATTGAACAGGGATAGTCTTTAAAATACGGAGGTCAAAGGTCAAAATTAGTAGAAATTAAAATTTTTAATAAAAAAATAGTAAAAGTTAAGTATAGATTTAATTTAAATGTAATGAAAATAGAACTGAAGGATATACAACAGTAAAAAGGGCAAACTTAACCCTCAACTTAGCCTAGGATCTGCTTTTTTTAAACTCCCTTATATAAATTATTTTTAGTTATGTTTTCCTTAAAAATTTTAATTTTTTCTGCAATCCAAAGAACAATTTTAAGTGGAGTTACAGTAAACATTCGAAAGTTGGTAAATTTAGATGCAGTTTAATGTATCCCAGAAAAAAAAGACATGCAAAAGAAGTAGTAAATGCATGAGTTCATATTAAAATTAAACTACAGATTTTATCGAAATATTTATAAACAAATAAATAGCACTTATTTTTAAATTTTATTTGATTTGAGTATAAAGATTGCATAATCTTAAATAATTTTCAAGTACAATCGAGTTAACATCAATTCCAAAAATAGTGCTTAATGCATGCATTGAACGTTGTTTTCATGAGTTATAATTGATAAATTTATTAGGTTTAAGGAAGCATTTAACAATGTATTTGAATACATAAGTTCTAAAGAAATCATGAAAATATTACATCCCTTTGAACTACTGCAAAAAAATTTTTGCTGGGTACCAAAGCTTCGAAAGGCTTAATTCTTTAATTAATTTTCTCAAAATCGGATTAAATTTATTATCCTAGTCATTTTTTTAAAGCATTCAAAGTAATTCATTGAATTAAATTCTTTGTACTTCATATGAATTGAATTAATTCTGTTATGAATTCATTCATCAATTATACAATTCAAGCTTAAAAAATATATTGAATCATTCAAATTTTTAAATTCATTTTGTAAAAGATTAAAACACAAAATATTACAAATTGAATAAAAGAAAAATATTTTCATTAAATTTGGAGAAGATTTGAATTAACAAAAATTGAATGAATTCTTTATGAATTAATTCAACAAGGAATTAATTCTATTCAAACAAAAGCCTTTGAATTAAGCTATTGAATTATATTTTTGAGAATGGTATTATGGAATGAAAAATTAGTATTTCTTAATTCAGAATTAAGATTTAAGAGAATTAAGCTTAAATTTAATTAATTCTTTCGAAGCTCTGCTGGGTACATATATCACTCATACGTTGGTAAACATAAAATTGGTAGTAAATATTATCTTGAATATTTTACACAAATAAATTTTATATGTATAAGTAGAAAACAAGCGCAAATGTTATATTCGGCTCGGCCGAATCTATATACCCACCATCAACTTTTTCAAATTTTACGTTATATGAGTGGTGGGCGGTAAAGCGAGAGGACCATGCCCATTTTTGGTTTCCAAGTTTATATTGACCCTCGAACTATTTGTACAAAATTTCATTGTCGTACATGCTTTTGTTTAAGATATATCAGCAGAAAAGTATGAAATGAAGCTACAACGGACACCCTGTGTTTCTAGTTTTTAGCCGATAATTTTCTGTTTATTAACTTATTTTGCCCATCAATACCAAACAAACCTTATATAAGATAAATATTTGGGCCAAATTTCGTCCTCCTACGTTGTCCCGTTCGAGCCCTATCCTGCTCTCAACAGACGGACGGACATAGCTAGATCGATTCAGAATCTAACCAGGACCTTGAAAATATATACTTTATGGGGTCTTAAATTATTCTTTCGACATGTTACACACGGAATGACGAAACCAATATACCCCCCATCTTTTTGATGGTAGGTATAAAAAGTCGAAAGGTCGAAAGGTCGAAAGGTCGACTTTTTGTTCCAACTATAAATTTTTCATATAGGATAATTTAGTTATAGAGATGTGATAAAATGTTGGAAACGACAGGTATGGGCACCACTTTGTGAAGCCCTATTGATGTCGTTTTACAAATATTATGCCTTTGTTTACATTAAACTTTACACCAAAACTAAATTCATGCAAGACATTTAAATTTTTATTTTTTAAACAAAATGTTTTTTATAACATGTTAAAAAAAAATTTAAAACTTTATGTTGGCAAGTGCCCAACAACTCTAAAGGACCAATATATTAACATTTACATCAGTATTAGTTTTTTTTATTACAATCTAAATATATTGAAATTATTTAGAATTTCAGTTAAAATCTGTTTCGCTTTATTTTTCTAATATTTAAGTCTATTGTCGATGGATAAATGAGTAGTAAGCAGCTTTGTATTCATATTTGAAGGTCCATTTATAGTTTTTGTTGTGCACAAATATTATTATTAAACATTACACTTTATTATCATGAAAAACCTTCATTATATTAAATAAAATTTGCGGATTAATTTTAACTCGCTCATAATTTTAGATTTCTGTTAAAAATCTCTAGCAAATTATAAAATAATTATAGAGGTCAATCGTTGATTTAAATTGGCTTGTTTCAAATTTAGTTGGTTTGAATTTGTCTGTTTCAGATTATAAAAAACTTTTTAGTTAATAAGTTTAGTTTTTTGTTTAAGTTGTTTATTTCTATTTAGACAATTTAAAAAATTAATTTTTTAATGTAAATAATTTTTATTCAAAAACTTTAAACTTTATTCTAAATTCGTCATGTTTTAAACGCTTCGAACAATCAGTTTTAACTGACTGACTGGCTAATTTTATTAATTAATTGTTTTGAAAATATTTAAATAGAAAAAAACGTATGTGCTTCTACAACTACATGCATAATAGTTGTAAACAGTAAATTGTATCTGCTTTTGTGATTTTTATTTTCTAGTCAATTAAAGCTTTTTAATAAATATGAGTTTACAAATTTTTATTTTTTTACAATATCAACACTAATGTGTAATTAAGAATGTTTTAAAGTTGTAAAACATTTGTTAAATTTTCATTTTATTTTTTTTTTTTTTTTTTTGTTAGTGACTAAGTAAAATAAGTAAATATTTTTGCTATGAATAGTCACTTCTAAGGAATTTATTGCTTTTAAAGCTTTGGTAAAGATTTTTCGTGCAAATCTATATATTTATATCTTCGACAAAGTTTTTTGTAAACAACATAAAAGACGAATTTGAAGAATTTAATATTTTTCTGATTTAGTCCGCAATTTCAAGGTTTATATAGTGAGAAATATTTCGAATTATGAACCATTTTCCAAATTATGTATAAGTATTTATGATAATCCCACAGTTTTTGCAATAACTTTTGGAGTAGTCCTCGTAAGTATGTAGACATATTTTAATCCAAGAATTTGCATACATATTAATTACACTGGTCGACAAAAAAATACTTCCCCAAAGACGTTTTCAGTTTTCCCATCAGGTCTAAATTTTTTTATGGGCTTGTTTAATATTTCGCGCATAATAAGGCCATTACTCGAGTATATTTCACTATAACTCAAGTACGGTGTGTACCCCAAAAGATGCTGACTAAAAAAATCTTCAAGCAAACTTAGTTTCATTTTTCTATGTGTTCAATAGTTACGGTGTTATTTAAAAATTAGTTTCCTAAAAAAATGTTCATGCGAAATTTGAAATTTTTTATTAAAATTTCTTTTGATAGAAAACATCAAAAATGTTTCAGTTTTTCATCTTTATCTTAAAGCTGGTAATGCTGCGAATAAAATTAGGTATGTATAATTAAAATTGATGCACACATTTTGATTTTAAAGTGGTGGTAAAAAAAATTCTTCTTTAAACAAAAATTGGTGGAATAGGTGAAATTTAACGAGCTGAATGAGAATCTACTTTCACTTTTTTCTTTTTAAGTAGGGTACCTTTAACATTTGAGGAAAATTCCAAAAACATTGTACTATTGTGTATGTGAAAAAGTCATAACTTCATAAATAATTTGTTCTCGTAGCCAATGTTCGAATGTGTGTTTGTGCTAAAATACAGAAAAACTGGAATTTTTTGAGATTTATTAAAGTTTAAAGTAACGTATTTTCGGTTCTATAAAAGATATTGATTTCAATCTTTTTCTATATAATGAAGAATTATGTCACCTAAACAATGTAATTTAGATGAAAAAAAAAATCGAGTTTATACATTTTTTTATTTTTTTTGCAATTTAAGTCAAATTTTTTTTTTTTTTTTTTTTTTTTTTTTTTTTTGAAACTATAGAAAATACACGGAAAAAAATAAAAATGGATTTCAATTACGAAATTTGTTATATTAATAAATTGTTTGATATTACTCCAATCATCAAAATAATACTATTAATTAACTGACATAATTGATTTTCATTCAAATTTCAATTCATTTTTTAAACGATTCAATAAGAATAATAATTAAAAAATGTGCAGAATACAAGACTTTTGCAGATGAAGCATTTTTGTGATATTTTGTCTGAGTAATAAACATTTAGATAAATTAATTTTTATTCGAAATCTGACACGAATTTGGAAATTGTTTTCGGTTAAGATAATTTCGCGATAAGTGCTCGATATGAAATTTTATTTATGTAATGTATACATAATGAGCATAACTAACGTGACCAGACATCCCGCTTTTGGTGGGATTATCACGCTTTTTAAACTTCGATCCCGCCTAAAATATTTTTTCCGCTTTTTATTTAGAAATCCTGCTTTTCTAACTCTAAAAATAACTTGTTTGATTTCCTTATTTACATTTTCTATAACATTCTTACCAATATTTAAGTGTAACTAAAAATAATTTTTGATTTGATTATTTTTTACAAATCGTTTTTGATAATTAAAAGTTTTAAATTTTTATTACGCTGATCATCTTCTCTACTGACTAATCTTAAATGTACTTTGTGTCATGAAGACTTCGACGTAGAAAGACCTCCCAAAAGACGCATTATTAAGCTTGTTAAAATAAATTTTTTACATATCTTTAGTTCTTTACCAGTGAATGAAAAATCTCAAGTCTAATATATTTTTAGTAAAAAAGTTAAAAATTTTTTGCAGAAATAGGTTTAAAACTTTAATTTTTTTAAGAATTTTAGAATAAAATATAAATACATCCCATTTCAAAAAGATTTTTTTACACCAACTTTGATCTCAAGGTTAACATGGATATTTTCATATTGGAACTTTTTTTTAACTAATTTGAACCATATAAACGATGTGCCTTTGTTTCGGATTGGATACTTTCTTTATTTTTGTATAAATTAAAAGTTATAAAAATATAATATTGGCAGCCGATTCAAAAAGGTGGAAAGGTAATAGTATATCGGATTATTTTGATAACGGTTTTTAAAGGTAACGGTATTTTTAGTTATTTCAGTAACGGTATTTAGCGTTATCGGCATTTCGAGTTATTTTGGAATGGTATTTTAGGCTTAACTGTTGTTTCATAAATTTCGAAGTCGAATATTATAATGACGAGCTGGGGTAGCCATAACTTTATTACAAGTTTTATTTAAACTTTATTATAAATAATATTTCTGAAACCCAAAAATAAGGTTAACTGTATTTTAGCGTTATCGGCATTTCGAGCTCTTTCGGGAACGGTATTTTAGGGGAAACGGTAGAATGGGTTTTTACCGGTAACGGCAACCAACGGGTCTAAGAATTATTTAAGAAAATCTGCTTCTTTCAAATTCAAAAAGTATCAAGTTTTTTTTTTATCAACCCGTATTTGAAATCAACCCAGGAAATATTTTAGAACATGTTCTAAAATCATTAGTTCTAGAACTGGTGTAATCAGAATCACTTCAGATTCTTTAATAACATCCTCAGAACTAGTGGTATCACCACTAATTCTGACACTAATGTTGTAGAACCTTAATCTGATTCTAAATTAGCTCTAAGGAATGTTTTAGAGAACTAGTGCTTAAGAACTAATTCTGTATGACTTCTACGTCACTTCTGAGAACAAATTACTGGTTCTCGAATGACTTCCCAGATCTGTTTAAAATAATTGTATAAAATATTTCAAAAATTAAAAAAAGAGTACAAAATTAAATTGACCTCAAAAGTGGCCTTTAGGAAATACTCCGCAAAAACTTCGCCTACTAAATAACGTGATTTGTAAGCGACTTATTTTTTATGTGCTAAAAAGTGGTTTTCATATAGAGAAATAAATAAACTCAATTTATTAAAAAAGAAAAATTTGCCTTAAGTGGGAGTTGAATTCTCTTTGAATTTAAATACACGTTTTTTAGTTAGGCGTTCTAGACAACTGACAACACGCAAAAATTAAATTACTTTCATATTTACTAAATACTAGTTATTGAAGTACTATTTGGTAATGCTGCGAGTGGCGAATAAGGCTACATCGTAATGCATACAGGAAGCTGTTGCTTTTAAAAACAGAAACTAAGATTTTGCTGGGTAGCCCATTAGAATAAAAAATAAAATAAACCGTTCCCTAACGCTTCTATGGAACCAGTTCTGAATGTGACAATTTCGAACAAAAATCATTGATTAAAGAACTAGTTCTAAAACCTTTCCATAGAATGGGTACTGGCTAGCTAACACTTCCACAGAATTAGTTCTGGAGGTGACAATTTCAAACAAAAATCATTGGTCGTAACGCCAAAGTAGAACAAGTATAGGCAATTTTCTTGTGTTCTGGAACTAGTGTAAAACTACTACAATTTTTCCTGGGAATCTTGACATTTAACTAGGAATATTTTGAAAACATTTAGAGAAACACGTTAAAATTATAATTTTTAATATTTCAGCTTGTAGGGATATATTAACTTATTTCGATATCCAAAATTTGTATGGTTCGTTCTCAATTTGTAACGACTCAATTGGGTCGTGAACAAGGCGCTTGCAAGAGAACAGCTCAACTAGATTTTTAATTGAGATGTAAAAATTTTTTTCCATACAATTTTGTTCAGAATCGCGCTTTTTAGTCGTTCGGGTCCCGCTTTTTGACAAAAACCCTCTGGTCACGTTAAGCATAACGTATACAATGTATTTTTGGGCCTGTGGTCTAAATATATTTATCACATACGATTCCCAGGTAAACTCACATATTAATAGCAGACATCTCGATGGGACGCTCCAAAAAGTGGATTTGAATTACCACTGAGTAAACTTTACAACCTAGGGAATGACATAACAATAATAACAATAAACAACATACGGCAGCCTGTCTGAAAAAATGCTAAAAGTAATCGGTAAAAACTTACTCTTTATTCACAAGTATTATTCCAAAAAGCAGCGTAATGTAGCTTGGATACACACTTGGGCTTGACGAGAACTACTAAGTACAATAACACCGAAATAATCTTATTATTTTACTTATAGAATTCTCCCAAATCTTTAGAACTTATACTTACCAAATGCTTCTATAGTCACGTCATCTATGGGACATCAGCAAACCTTTACAATTTGAATTACTCGGTAATGTTTTTTAGAGCTCAAGCAGTTAGAAATCTCCCATAATTGCTATAATATTATATTCTGTTTCGAAATATTTTTATTTCTTTTCTTTTGTTTTATTTTTATGATTTATATCAAATAATTTAAATTAATTAGAAAGTTAATTATATTAATTAAAAATATTTATTAAGTTTTAATTTATATGAAGTAACGAAATAATTGAAAAATTTTTTTCTGTGTATATATATTTTTTCTGTAATAAAATCTTTGTTAGTAAAAATATCTTAACAATTTTTAGGCTAATGTAGACTTTATCGTATAAAATAGTTTAAAAAAGAATCCCGCAAATTTAAACAAATGATGGATTTTCTCATATTTTCGGCTATAAAATCCACATTTTTCTAAACTGCATTCTGTTTGCTGATTCATGCTTTGGGATTTTAGAAAATATAGACTAAAGTCAAAACTTTAATATAAAATGGGTCAAATCCGGGAGTGTATGTACCTTTACCGCTTGGGTTATTGGGTTTATTTTTATTTCAAAGACATCTCTGTGAAGATACCTTTCAGAAAAGTAAAAAATTATTATATGTTTTTAAAGAAAATTTTAATTTAGAGTAAAAAGAGTGTAAACACTTTTCGGTCAAAAAATCATAATTTTTGTAATTTTCAAATTCAAAATCGTTTATATTTGGACTCGGTAAATATATCGACTTCAAATTATCTTTATTCAATAGATAATTTTGTTCTCTAATTGGCTAAAGAAAAAAACTAATAAAATCGGTCGGATATATGAACAAATCTGGACCAAGAACTTGCAAAATTAAGGTAATTAAAATTTCAAAAGCATATAACTCGAAAACTATAAGAGATAAATAGCACACACAAGCATGTTTTTGCAGGTCTCAAGGCCTATAAGGATATATAAAAATATTTTAAATCGATCTAGAGACAAAAATTTGGCAAGCGATTACAAAAATGTTTATCTCAAAATTACCCTACTTTAAGCCCCCTTATCTCCGCTTCTGAGGGGTCAGTTGGGTCCCCCTTCCAAACTTAACAAATTTCAACCAACCAAATCCAACCAGCCGATTAGAAGTTACAGATTTATTTCCAAAAAATTTCGATTATGCGCCACTGTGCAGTGTATCTCCACTTAATTATAAGTATACATGGGTATTTTCACTTAATTGTGATTGAAATCAAGATTTGTGCATCAATTTTGAAGACATGTGGCTTATTTTACTCATAGTCTTACCAGCATTGAGTTGAAGATGATAAACTGAAACATTTTTGTTTTCAAGAAAAAATTAATAAATTTTGCATGAAAAAGTGTTTATTCGGATATTTATTTCAAAATAACTACTTAACTATTGAGCAGTAAAAATTTGATATTAAAACGACTTAATGCCAACTTTACTTCGTATAGTCTGGTGTATCACGCCCATAAAAAAATCTCGACCTGATGGGAAAAAAGTGAAAGCAGATTCATGTTAAGCATGTCGAATTCCATCTAGTCCACATTTTTTTTTGCATTAGGACGAAAAAATTATTTTTTGTCGACCTGTGTAATTTTTAATTAACAATTGATTTCCAACGATTAAGTTTTTATTTGTTATAGTTTATAAGAATAACAAAGATTATGCACTCAAACATTGTTCTATTTAGAGGATCTATAAAAATTTGCATTAAAAAATTTTACAAATTAAAAGTTTTCAATAATCTCAATGACTAATGAAATTTATCTTGAAAAATCTTTCCACTTTTACTAGCATTTACATGAATTTAAACTCTCTAGATTAAAAAAAAAAGTGCAGACCTGAAAATCCAATTCAACAGTCAAATATCATGCACTGTTTCAATAAATACTTATAATGCAAATGTTTCTGAGATTTCAAAATGTTTTTTATTTATTTATAAATATTTATTCATTGTCAACGTGTTTTCAATATACCCAAGGCCTATATTCAAAAACCTCTATCTTGAAAAATACATCTTTTAAGGAGAAAAAAAAAACACTTTATTATGTTTATTTCAAATTTGTTTTAAATATAATTGGAAAACTAGTGAAATTTATCTTAGACTCCATATTTTAACTGTTTCGTATACAGTATAAATTCGATAATCCGGATAATTGATTGCACACCCCTATCCAGATTATCAAATTATCCGGATTATCGAGGTTTATTCCTAGCCACCTTTTGTTATATACAAGTTATTAAATTATCATATAATTTAATATATGAAACAATCAAAATAACAAGTCCAAATTTTTCGTCTAAAAACAGTATATATTTAAAGTTTTTCAAAAATGTTTCATTTAACCCAAAAAATACAAATACTTAACTGACGGAATTCAATTCAAACTTTGCTAAAATTTAAATAGAAAATGTACTTTTTATATTCAATCCGGAATAGAAAGTGACAATCAATTCGTATTATAGAGTATGTAATGAATTCAAAAATGCCGTTCGGATTACCGAATAATCTGGATTATCGACATCCGCATTATCGAGTTTATACTGTATTAAAATATAGTTTTTATTTAACAAAAAAAAACTCGATAATCCGGATAATTTGATAATCTTGTTTATACTGTACTTCATGACTAAAGCTTAAATATAACTGGTTTTTAATATTTTGCATTATTTTCAATTTTACAAGCTAGAGGGGCTTTCACTTTTAACATGTTCAATATCTATAAATAAAAATTACTAATATAAAGGGTTTTGCATTGTAAAATTTCCATTTAATGTATGTTAATATATTATAAACAAATTAATGATTTCAAAATCCAAAGAATTCAAATTGGGTAGATACTTTATTTTGAGATCGGAGCAAAAAAAAGTTGTAATATTATTGTGGGGGATACCTTGCCCTCACCTCTAGGGGTACAGTAAAAATCTTAATGTTTTATGAAAAAAAATGTTCTTATCAGATTACACAATTAAGATGAAAATAGGTAGGAAAATATTAGTTGCATCAATGGTAATTTTCGATACGTTAAAAACTGTTTCACCTATTTGAAATTTTTGGGCAGATCATTTTTCAGCATGTATAATAAATTAGTAAGAATTTTTTTATTGTAAGCTTTTATAAAAGATAAAATATTTACTCAATGAGATAGATGTATTTGCACACACAAATATTTATTATATAAGATAAAGGATTTGATAAAATTGGAAGATGTTAGAATTTTACTTTTAAATTTATACCATAGCTAAAGGTTATTATGGTGAATATAAAAGCATCAAAATCGCAATTTCTAAAAAATGTAAGATATGGGGTTTTGAATATACCCTCATTACGTACTTTTTTTTATTTTCGTATTGTAAAAATGTTAAGACTTAAATCCAGCAGTTAAAGATATAATAACATACTGATAAAAAAAGGTGAAATAATTTATTTTTTATTTTATTATAAGAAAAATATATATTTATAATATATATATATAGCATTACAGAATTGTGCCAAAATGAAAAAGTTTATTACTAGATATTTTACAACAAACCTATAATTTTTCTTTTTTATAACATTTTCAAAAAGTACCAATTAAAAAAAATATAATTAAATTTAAAAAAATAATAATACCCAGGAAAAATTTTAAAAGATCTTTTAAATTTATTAGCTCTAAAACTGGTGTAAACAGAACCACTTCAAACTGAAACATTTTTGATGCTTTTACTTTTAAAAAGAAGTTTTAGTAAAAAAAAGAAATCTTGAATTTAGCATGAACAAATTTTTTTCGGACACTTATTTCGAAATATTTCCTAAACTATTGATCGGTTGTTAGTAGAACGACTTAAAGCCAATTTTATTCCACACATTTTGGTGTATTATATATATAAATCGTGCTTACCGTTCTCGAGTTATAGTGAAATATACTCGAGTAATCGGCTTATTTAGGACGCAAAATTAGACACGCCCATAAAAAATCTCGGCCCGATGCGAAAAAACTGAAAGCAGATTCGAGTTTAGTATGCTGAATTCTATCTAGTCCACATAATTTTATTATTTTTAAGGAGCACAAAAAAAAATGTCGACCAGTGTTATAGCATCTGGACATTAAAAAATATGTCACTTTTGTCTAAAATTTACGAATGCATCAAAAAACGTATTAATGAATCAAAAAACATATTCTTTCTTGAAAAAATGGAACGGGAATAATTTTAAAAAAGCCTTAAAGTCGGGTCGAACCGATATTAAAATATTTAAAGTAAACAATGGTTTATCAAAGGTATACTAAGCAAATCATCGTTTTTGAATACAACTTTAACAGTGGTTAGTTAGTTAGTGTTAAGTTTTTTTTTTTTAATACGGCTGATTAAGTTGTACTAGTTTATTGGCACTTCGCTTTTACAGTATTAATACTTATTTAATTTGTTTATTATTCAATTAAATTTTTTTCAAAATGATAAATAACACTGTACTCGAAAATGATACTAATTTCTTAAACAAGGTGAGCACCCATTGGGTTGAACTAAATCAATGACACTGGTGTTAACCATTTCTAAAGGTTAGGGCTCGTTTTAGAGATATTTCATTTTGGAAGGCTAAAAAAGGGTTTAGGAGAATTAAATTTGTTTGGCTATCAGAGTGTAATCATATGTTTAATTGAAGTAATTTTATTATATTTAACAATATCATTTAATTAATTTACTAAATAACAGTCAATAATATACTTAAAGTATACAAAATAAACTTAACTCTACATATTTAATAATAATTTCTACTGTACTAATAATGTATTTTCATCAAATGCATCTAGATCGCTAGTTGTATTCCAACCAAAAATTCGACGTACAATATAAAAAATTACAACTAAAATTAAAGAAATCAAAGCTGACAATATTGGCACTACAATCAACATATCCGCTAAAGGCTGTTCCATAGTATATTCCAGTAGTACAATAGGTAAAGACATATTAAGTACACTTGTTTCGATGGCTACAGTCATGGCATCAGTTACTGAGCGGCATAAAATTTTAGATAAAATAAAGGAAACAATATAACCAATGATGGGAAAAAATAAAGCAGCTATAAAGATCTGAAAAAATAAATATTTTTATTACTTTTTGTTTAATTACGTTTCCTTTCAATAACTTACCATTGTGGTAATTTCCTTGAATGCAAATGCATTTATACCCACTGTAACACCAACTAAACACAAACTCAACAATATACAGACAGGTTTCAATAAACGAAATATAAATCTAGTAGTTTTGGGTATAAAAGTGCGTAAAATAACTCCCACAATTAAGGCTAACAAAAGGCCTACACAACCAATAGACAATTCTGCAAATGGTAATTTTAAACTTGAATTTTGATTAAGAACAGGACCCATTAAGAAAATCCATAGGGGCAGCATACCCAATGCTAAAACACTGTTTACAGTAGTGATGGCCAAAGAGAGATTTATATTTCCTTTTAAAAATACATTGCAAATATTGGCTATACCGCCACTGGGTGCTATAGATGTAAACAGCAAAGCCAATTGTAAATTTTTATTATCCTTAAACACACATACACCGAGGCCAATAGCCAATCCCGGCATGACTAGGTATCTGGAGCAAAAACCCAATAAGGGACCCATAGGACGTTTAAATATTGAGCCTACACGTTTTAAATCCAAGATGGTACCAAGATTAATAAACATCAACAGCATTATGGCAGCAGCTATATAAGTAAAAGTTTTATCATCTACTCGTTTATTACGCACTACTTTAACAGTCAACACTTGTTCACTCTTTTCAACTCTATTAGTCTGGGGATCATTAAGTGTTACATACAATTGTGTATAACCAAAATAATAACCTGTTACTTTAATTACACCCTGCCAGGATGTGTCTTCAATATCACTCAATTTTAAATGCGTTTCATTAACTACAGCTAAATTTGTATGTTCTATTATAAATTCAAAATATATGTCATTATTTCCTTCTGAATTTCTTTCAATATCGTATATTTCCAAAGGTAAATTAGCTACAGCTTTAGTTCCTACACATAATTCTTTCACCTCATCCTGTATGCCATATTTTATCTTCCATTTACCAGCTATTATGCCAAATTCTTGACCCCATACTGTCTCCTTGATTTGTATAGCCAATAGCAAATAAATTATTTGTTTTAATTTTAAGTTTTTCATAATTTTACTTCTTTTACGTTGTATGACTTTTAATGTCTTATAGACGACTAAATGGTATGATATCAACCTTATACACTTGAAACCATTTGATATTGAATGCATTAAAAGTCACACAAAGGAATCATATTTATAATAATATCGGTCAATTATACTGTTACAAGAGCAGGGGAAAAGTATTCACTCTATTTCAATTGATTTATAATAGTAAGTAGAAAATTAAATTATTCTTATCAAAATCTTATTTTGTTTGCAAACATTTTGAATTTTTGTTTAAAGCAAAAGACCCTTTACTGCTTAAAAAAAAATTGCGTCAAAATCCATTTAAAAGAACAACTCATATTATAATCTTTTGTTAATGGGTTGTATACATATTTTAGAACTGCTGACTAAAAATCTTAAGTCAAGATAAGACAATTCAAAAGTTTATTAATCATAGAATGTAACTTTTGCTTTAGATTCTAAACTATTAAAATCTAGTGAAGAAGTTTATATTTTTAAAGTTTATAATTTATTAAAATTGGAATTGGTAAAGATTGATTTTTGATGATTTTTTTTTTTTTAGATAAAATTTACTTGCATGACATTGATTTCAGTTCAAGCGTTATTCAATTTTTGTATTGAACGAAAAACAATTATGACTGAACACGATAATAAAATTCAAGCACAAATAATGATTCTTCAGTTTTACTTTACATGAATATCTTTTTATACTCTGCAACTTTTATTCATAACTTCAATACATTTTATAAGTATAAAGAAATAAATAAATTTGTGTTATCTTTAAATAAATACTTTAAAGTTTATGTTCAAACAAAAGGTATTTGCGGCCCCTCTACAATGTTCATACGGACTCCTTGTGGGTAGCGGACTCTCATTGAAAACCGTTGCACAGTGGTCCCAAATCGATTTTTTTTTTTTTTTTTTTTTTTGCAAATAATTTTGTAACTTGTGAACCGTTGGAGATATCTAAATAAAATTTCGCATGGTCAGAGCTGAGTGTTTCACACTGTTCTCGAGTTATAATGAAATATACTCGAATAATCGGCATAATTAGGTCGAAATATTAGACACGCATGTAAAAAAAAATGAAAGCAGTGTTTAGCATGTCGAATTCCATCTGGACCACATATTTTTTATTTTATTTTTTTTTTTTTATTATTATTATTTTTTTTTTTTTTTTTTTTTTTTGATGGAGGACAAACAATTTTTTTGTCGATTAGTGTTATTGATGTAATTTAAAATAGCCAAAGTGGGAGAGAGAAGACTTGTAGCTTTAATAGTTTTTTTCGGTCATACTATTTTGGAGCACCTATTGTAGTTAAATATTAAATTAATTGTAGTGAGCAAAATTTTTATATATTAAAAACATAAAAACTAAAACCAAAAATATCCATTCATCTCATCTTTTCCCCTAAAAACAAATCCCTCACTTCATCATCTACTAATCAAGTGATACGATTTTAAAACTTATCTATTAATTTAGACACTTGCCGATTGTGCTGATCAAAATGTTGGCTCTGGACGAACTTTCACCACTAACATTACTCTTGAATCTGCTATAAAAGCTGTACAAAAACACATTGGCCTTAATGTGCATGTAGCCGTGGCTGTGGATCATAATTTAAACACAAAAATTAAAAATGTTGCCTTATGTGCCGGCTCGGGAGCTTCGTTGTTACGCGGCATTAAAGCTGATCTCTATATAACTGGAGAAATGTCTCATCATGAAGTTTTGGATGCTAATCACAATAATGTAACGGTAATACTCTGTAATCATAGTAATTCGGAGAGAGGTTTTCTTAAAACATTCAAACCGAAACTAGAAGATATGTTAAATGGTGCCTGTGAGGTAATGGTTTCGGAAATGGATGAAGATCCCATAAAAACTTTTGTTAAAAGTGATTAAATAGGAATTAATGCAAAAGTGAAATTAATAAAACACAAATAATATTTTTTGTCTTTATATTTAAAATATTTTTTATTATTAAATATTATCATTATTTAATTGATATTGGTATGGTTTTTCTAACTATAATATGATTTTTGAAATTATATTGAAATAATAATTTAAGAAAAATTAAACTGTGCAAAAATTTTAACTAACAAGTGTGTTTTTGTCTAATAGGAAATAAAAAACAATTTTCAAAATATATTAACATTTAAAAAAAATCTAAAGTAAGACTTTTATTAATATTTATTGTTGGAATGAATATTTGTATGCCAAAATTGCTTTTAAATTATTTTTATATTCGAATTAAGTCCTTCGCATTTTCAAAAAATTCGAAATTTCAAAATTAGTTTTATTCAAGTATTTGAAAGGTAGAATTTAAAATTTTTATTTCCAAAAGGAAATTATTTTCGTCACCAAAAATATTTAAAAGAAAATTTGAAAATTTCTTTGTCTTCTTTATGTGCATAATTTATTTTTCTTGTATAAGAATATTTACATACAGACATAAAAGAAACTCAATATACTACAGAAAACTGTATTTTTAAATAAATGTAAAACTCAGGTTTAATTTTGTTTTCTAGAAAATAAGATACAGTAATTATTTCTTTTTATTGAAAATTTATCTTTTACTTAAAAAAACATTAAGTTTAATATAAAATACTAGAAAATACTTGAAAATAAAAATTAAATAAAAAATTAGTTTAAAAATATATATTAACACAAACAATAGTAAAGGCATAAATTATTTGGTTACAGGAAAAAAGAATAGGATTGTAGATGAAACCAACATAAATGCAAATTGTTTAAAGGAAACAATTGCCTATTATTAAAGTCAGAATACAAAGAAAAGTGTAGAGAGTATAACAATGACTTAAGGGTATAAGAATAAGAATAGTAAGCTAATTTTCTTTTCATTGGAAGATTTGGAAAGTATATTCTTTAGCATTTAGCTTTACATTTACTTTAATGACGATGTTTGTTGTTGTTTTATATATATAAAAAACTGGCATTATAAACGAATTAACATTAAATTAAATGCCCTTAGACTTGTCAGTTTTATTAACGCTGTTAAAAAAGAATTAAATTCTTTTTCAAGCTGTAACTTTTTGTAGTTTTTGTAATACTTTAAGACCCTGTTCTTGATACTCCTGTTTGGACATCCAAAATGCATCACGATCTTTAGTAACTTCAGCTAAAACAGCTCCACCAATAAATACCATATCCTTTCTTCTAGGGGGATCTTCAATACGTATTTTAAATTTCTTAAAAAAAATATATATATATATTAAAATTTATTTCCTAAAATCATAAGTAAATAATTCTAACTTACCGCTAATTTATCTATATCATTTTTCAAAACTCTTTCCAAATATAACTGTTTAATTTCACGTTCTAAACGTGAAGGTAGACCCGGATACATAGTTGAACCACCAGATAATACAATATGTTTATATAATTCTGGTCTCATATCAATATCGGCTGCTTGTATAGTATTGAATACTAATTCAGCAATGCCTTGACCTTCGACATTAATTAAATGCGGTTGGAATAGAGCCTCAGGTGCTTCGAAACGTTCTCCGCCCACCTTTATCACACGACCATCTGGTAAGGTGTAGGACTCAACGAGTACCGTAGTCTCTAGTGCCAGTCTTTGCTCCATTTCAATATTGTAACCAATGTAGCAAAGTTTTTCCTTCATCATACGAACTGTTTCAAAATCAGCGGAATGATTAAAAGCGTAACCTCGTAGTAAAAGTAACTGAAAGAAACATTTTTATACAGTAAAAATTAAAATAAAAAATAAATATGTATTTTGAGAAAAAATGGACAGGATTATAGACTGGACTATAAAAAAGACTATAGACTGGTCTATAAACCAGACTATAGACTGGACTATAAAGGCTATATACTTCTACAGTCCGTTGTATAGACTAAACAATATGGCCTATAGACTAATCAACCACTAGTCTACAATCCGGATTATAGACTAGTCTAGAGTCTGGCCTATAAACTAGTCTCCAATCTGGCCTATAAACTAGTCTAGAATCTGGCCTATAAAATAGTCTATAGTCTGACATATAAACTAGTCTACTGTCTGGCCCATAAACTAGTCTACAGTCTGACCTATAAACTAGTTTCTTACCTTAATTAAATAACGTGTTATATCACGACCAGCAATATCTAAACGTCTTGTTAAATGTGGCAGTGCAAATTCTTCATAGACCGGACAAATATGTGTAACACCATCACCCGAATCAATAACAACACCAGATATTAAACCTTGAGCATACAAAGTTAAAACCGCTTGTATGGCAATATAAGTTGAATCAAAACCATATTTTTCAAACATAACCTAGAAATAAAATAAAAAAAAAAAAAACAAATAAATTTCAAATATCTTTAGAATCAAATAATTAATATTTTACCTCTATCATTTTTTCACGATTTTTCAATGGATTCATTGGTGGTTCTGTGAGTAAAATTTTTGTATTTGTTGGATCGATATTCATTTTTTTCGGTCCGAAGGTATAGTCCCACACATGACACATATCTTCCCAATTTCTTACAACACCATTTTCCATGGGATACGACACTTCAAGTAGTGAGCGTAATTGTGATGCTTCATCGCCAACCATTAAATCCTAAAAAATATTGTTAGTTAAAATGTTAAATAACAATGACGTCAGAAGCTTGTGAGTGAAATGTAAAGAAGTTATGAGAAAAATCAAAAATTTTATATAAAAAGAAACAAAAACAGTAAAGCAAACACTAGAAAGAAAGTAAAATACATCATGGACTAAACGTATAGTAAACGATAGGTAACAAATTGGGGCTAAGAGAGTTAGAGAAAGATGTTAGGTTGATTGAAATATAATTAGGCAGGCCAATAATACATTGAGCCGCCTACAAAATGAGGAATATAGAATTTTTAAATAACATTTTTCAAGGTTCTAAACTTAAATTTTAGGGATTTTGATCCTTAACAAAATTAAATTGCAAGATAAAAATGTATCCTTTTAATAATTGGAGTCCGAAGAAATGTAAGAAGATGCCCCGAAATAAACTCAAATACTATAGATGAAAAGGAACACATTTAGGATTAAAAAACAGTTTCTTCTCAAAATCAAAAGAAACATCAGTACAGATATTCCATATTTTATAACCAATATATAATAGTTATATTAATAGATACCGCCGGAAATTTTGTAAATTTCCTATTTATATGGGACAAGCTTAACCCGAAAGTAACTTTATTCAAAAGCAGTTAGTATAAATATACAATTTTCAAAAATGAAATTGTACGCTATAAAAATACATTCAACGTGATTAAAAAAAAAATAGTACAACTCCAAATTTTAAAAGGGAAAAAGAAAATAAGCATGCTTCTTTTTTAAAGGAAAAACAAAATAAAGGTGTTAGTAAAATTAAAATAAAACAACAAACATTCATAATAAAAATCTTAAATAATAATTAATAAAAACGGGAACAATAAAAATGCAACTTTTTTTAAAAAGGCATTCTAACAACGATTTGTTAAGGTAATGTTACTTTCAGCAACAACAACGAAAAAATGGGAGTAATAAATGAAACTTAAACAACGTCTAGTTTAGCTAACAAAAATTGAGTTTTTAGTAAAACTGACAACTAGTTTAATTTGATGCTGGGCAAAAGAAAAGAAAACTTAACAACAATTTTGTAATTAATGAAAATAAATTAGGAAACTATAGACTTACATCAACGTGTAAATCCTGTAAAAATATTCAAAAAAGATATTTTTTCCAAAAAAATATTTTTTTCATTACATATAAATAAAGAAGAACAAAAAAAGAAATTTGTTGTTTTAAATTTATAATAATCAAAATTAACTAAACTAATTTTTAAAGAAGATTAATGAAGATTAAAGGAGTAACAACTTACCTTGACTTCAATATCGCCAATTTTATTAACAGCACGAATGATTGGCCTGCCAACCATGGAGGGGAATATGTGGGCGGGAAAATTGCTACCGGCATAGCCGCATTTAACGAACTGTAGAAAAAGGATATATAAATAATTTTTATTAAGAATGTGGAGCATATGAATAGCAAGCAAATTTTTAATTGAAACTAACTCATGTTTAATAAATGTTGACAGCTACTTAGTTTAGCATTTTAGTTCGTTATTGTAATTAAATTGACATTACAAATAATATTAACTTTTGTTGCTTCTTAAGCTCTTTTTCAAAAATAAAACGTTTATCTAATGTTTACAGATAAACGATTTTTTTTCGAATTGATATGCTATTTAGTGTCCATGTATTTGTTGCCGATAAAGTATTTAAAATATTAATAAATACATATTTCAAATATAAAACAGTACAGATAACACAAAAAACACACACACATAACGCAATACACTTCTTCTACAAGGTATAATATGAATGAGTAATCAAAGCCACTACTCACTGGACGCAACAATTTTTTAAATTTTAGTAGGGAGTGTCTTTAAACTAAAAGACATGGACATTTAAATATAATTTTGCAGTTTCCCTTTAAAAGGGCTTTTTTTAAATGACCACTTACAAATTACAAGTTAAAAGTATAAAGACCCACAATCTAAAAAGTATGTCACTAGTATTATTTTTCACACTTTTGTAATCTCTTTTATTTTTAATTTTTTGCCTCTAAACATATCCGCATTAGAAGGCAAATGAATTGCTTGAAAGTAAATTGAAACCAGGAAAATGTTCTTTCTACTTACACCGGTACCATTGTCGCAAACTATAACATTGCGTCCTTTGCTATCCATGTTTTTTTGCTTTGTTTTTTCTTCTTTTTTTTTACTGCTGCTCTTTAAGGTTTTTGACTTTTTTTGTTGCAAACAACTTTTAAGGTGTGTTCTCTTTCTTTTATGCACGTTTTATAGTGAAATTCTTTAAACTTTTATGCAATTTTCCAGGAATTTTTAAAGTATTAATTAATTTGTTTTGTTTTTTGGTAGAAAACAGTGGTATATTTATAGATTTTTTGCACAATAATAAAAATAAAATTTTCAATTTTTTAATCCACTGCTACGAATGACGAATAATGTCAAACCTTTGCGGGTGACAGTTGTGATTAGAAAAAAATCAAGCTGTCATTTAGAGTTAGTGATGGTAATGGAGCGATTTTTCTGCTAAATAAAACGATTTTAAAACAATTTAATGCTATGTTCACATATAAAGGTCGTTTTCTCAAAAAACACCATAGTAAAATAATAAAGTACTCGCACAACTACAAAAACAAAAATTGCTTGTATTTTGTTAGTGTAAAACTACTGCCCACAATGTCAGAATGCTTTGAACGGAAAAATGAGAGAACGAAAGAGAGCAAGAGAAAAAAACTCAAAAAATATTTTACATGTGAATACAAAAACAATTTGACAGTACCGCGAGGTTTGCTAATGAAAAAATTGTAAAACAGCTGGTCTTACGAGTATACTTTATTATTATACTATGAAAAAACACAAAGAAATTGATTTGTTTTTTCATATATTTCAAAGCCAAAAAATATCTCGATTCGAGTTGTTTAACTTTGAGTCTACATTAGAAATATTTTTATCAAGACAAACGTCAAAATGAACTCGAATTTATGGAAGGTGGCAACTATTGTGCAAAAATAACAATATGGCGAATTCATTAATGTTTTTTATGTATGCAGTTTGACAGCTGTAACAACCAATAATAATAATCAGCTGTTTAACTGGGGCTACCTTTTATAAATTCGCACCGATTTTGACGTTTGTCTTGATAAAAATGTGTCTAATATAGACTCAAAGTAATTATTTAACGCACACAAAACAAACTAAATTTCCATACAGGGAAGAAATTTTTAGTATTTTTAATACATAGAAATTCGTTGAAAAAATAATTTGTAAAAATTGTCACAGTTTAAAAACAAAAAATTAAAAATTATGAATGAAATTTATATTTGTTCATAAATTTTATTTGCTTAAAAATTTCATGTTTTGAATTAGAAAGTGTTTGTATGTGAAATTTTTATTTAAATCAAAAATTTCTGAAAATATTTTGGCAGACAAAAAACAGGCCAAAAGGAAAAACACAATAAAATGATATGTCAGTGATGTTTAATTTCATTGTGTTTTCCAAAAAACAAGTAAAAAACTAATGTTATTTATTTTGTTATGTAAAAGAAAATAATTTAATTAAATTTAATTTTTAATAAATCGAAAAAGTAAATCATAATGTAGAATTAAAGCTGCCTAATTTTGTAAGCCCAAATTACATTTACGCGTAGTCAGCAACAGTATCAGCAAAAATTATCAGCTGTTCACTGTCAGAACAACATGTTGCTGCCGTTATAATTAAGCCCAAATTGCAATTGCGCGTAGCCAGCAGTAGTGTGTGCTGACATAATCAGCTGATAATTTAGAAAGCACTGTTTGTTATGGTGCTGATTACATTTGGTCAGCAGCAGTTTGCAGTGCTGTTTCATTTAGCCCTGTTTCTAAATTCAATGCGCTGCATTCAGATTGAGAGCGAGACAAAGAGAGTGAGCAAATAAATGAGAAGCTAAAATACACAAGTAGAACAAAGCTAGATGGTGGTTGCTAAATTGTGGCTGCCTACGCTGAATTGTAATTATAATGGCAGCAAAATGTTGTGCTGACAGTGATTAGCTGATAATTTTTGCTGATACTGTTGCTGACTACGCGCTATTGTAATTTGGGCTTAATTTGGGCTCTACATTACATTATGCGTAAACAATAGTTAAAAAATTTAAATTTATAAATAAAAAAAAAGTTAAAATAAGAGCATTCTTTAACAGAAGCATAAAAGTTTTTAAAAAATTCAACATATTTTTAACTATTTATTTGTATTTATAAAAAATAAATAATAATAATAATGTTTATATAAAATTAAAAATAAAATACACGAACGATTTTAAAATATAATACATATATTATTATTTATTTTATGATTGTCAAAATTTTTTACTAATTTTTCAAAATTTTATGTACAGCCCAAATTACAATAGCGCGTAGTCAGCAACAGTATCAGTAAAAACTATCAGCTGATCACAGTCAGCACAACATGTTGCTGCCATTATAATTACCTTTGTTCTACTTGTGTATTTTAGCCTCTCATTTATTTGCTCACTCTCTTTGTCTCGCTCTCAAACTGAATGCAGCGCAGTGAATTTAGAAACAGGGCTAAATGAAGCAGCACTGCAAACTGCTGCTGACCAAATGTAATGAGAGGCTAATATACACAAGTAGAATAAAGCTAGATGGTGGTTGTTAATTGTGGCTGCCTACGCTGAATTGTAATTATAACAGCAGCATTATGTTGTACTGACAGTGAACAGCTGATAATTTTTGCTGATACTTTTGCTGACATAATCAGCTGATAATTTAGAACGCACTGTTTGTTATGGTGTTGATTACATTTGATCAGCTGATTATGTCAGCTCACACTGTTGCTGACTACGCGCTATTGTAATTTGATCTTAACCCTATGGGCTAATAAAATTTTGTTAACCACATTCATAACTGTCAAAAATTTACTTTCCTGTATACTTTGGCACACAATTTATATATCTGTAAAAGTATGCGTCGTTTATATTGACCGCGTGCTTTTAATTGGATTTACCCTGGTGGAGACCATATAAACTCAAGACTTTACTAAATGATCCAAGCGTTCCAGCTTCCTATATGAAGATATAGGTCGACTAGGAATCCACTTGGATCAACGTGAGATACCCTGGCATTTTGATTACGTACCTCCGCTATTTAAATTTTTAAAGTTCAAAAAAAAAAAGTCAAACAATAGAAAACTTTCCATTTTAAGAAAATTAACAAAGACAGTACTAATTTACAAAGTTGTCAAACGATTCAAAAATCTAAGAGTATTTTAGCGCTAACGGTATTTTCAGTAATTTCGGTGAAGGTATTTTAATGTTATCGGTATTTCAAGCTATTCCAGTGTTTTAAAGGTTGTTCGGTAATGATATTTTAAAGTTCATTCAGAAATTTTGCTGACATTTGTTCTCAACCATTTAATATAACCATAACATTGTTTATTTAATTTTATTCAAAAGAATTATTTTCTTTTCTCAAACTGTGTAATAATGGTAATGGGAACTACAATTTGCATTATTTCGGTAACGATATTTTAGCGATTATAGTATTTTGGGTTATTTCAATATCAGTACTTTAGCGGTAACTTAATTTTTAGCTATTTCAACATTTTAACTACTATTTCCATTTTCTTTCGGTATAGTTTTTTATTTATTTAAAAATAAAATACCAATATTTTAAAAAAATTAATTTTTAGCAAAAAGTACCAATATAATAAAAAAATAATTTTTTAAAATTTATACAAATTTAAAAAAGTCCTAATTTTTAAAAAACAAGAATTAAAACCAAATAGTGCCAACTATCTAAAAATTTTCCATTTTAAAAAAGTAAAAATTTTTAAAAATTATACAAATTTTCAGAATAAATACTAGATTACAGAAAAAATTAAAAACTTCAATAAAAAGGGTTTCTCTACCTTGCTTTATGAAAGGATCGAAATTAAATAATGTGGCTGTTATAAAATAGGTTTCTTCTTACAGTCCTGATTGTTGTTCAAAGTTCAAAAACTTAGAAAAACGGCTAAAAATTACTTAAATTTTTTCCATTCTTTTACACTTTTTGTTTGTGTGTTTATACTTTTTGATCTCATTTTATCATGTATAAACTAATCGGACTTGTGGGTATATTCTGCACCATCTCTTTTATTCTGCGGACTTTCAGCATTTAAATACTGGGTAACCGAGTTTTGATGACAAATTTTTTTTTAAAATTTGGTTTTTTGGGCTGGGTCTGTGTGCCCTTCAAGAGAATACAAAATATGGGATAAGAATTTATTTCTGTTGTAATTATGCGAATTATGCAAATTTTGGAAAACAAGAGTGAACATTTTTCAAAAAGTCATATGGAATAGATGGGATTACTGCGTGAACTTATTTTTATTGTTATTTTACAAAATAATATCGGTGAGAGAATTAAAAATAAATTTAATATAAAAATTTTATGGACTTTTTGAAAATTACGTACAAATTTCACTTTTTTTTTTTTTGTATTTTTATATAGCAAATTACAATTTCTACAAATCATATATATAAGAATGGCGACTAATATAATTGATTGGAACCAAAAATTTAAGTCGAATCACTTTGAAAGTTGAAATTGGCACACTTTTGTCAAAATACCTTAGACATTTGTCGCAACACTAAATCCTTATGCAGTTTTTAAGGAAATTTTGTAAAAAACTTTTTTTAATAACTTTTTTTAATAAACTATTAATATAATTTTTGTTTTCTTTGATGTAGAAAATGTAGAGCAGCATAGGTGAGGTGAACTCATAAGATGAAGTCGATCTGTAATCTTTAGTACCTTATAACATGGCTTTATTCAGTCTTCAGCGTGCCTTATCTATTTGATATAGAAAATAGAGCTTCCTCATCATCATGGTGTAATGTGACAAAAACAAATATATATGTATATATTTATGTGTTGTTAAAATTATTTCTGGAAGTCGCGTTGTATTTATTTTTCCCCAAAATATATATTTTACACTATATGAACAAATATTAATTACACTGCATTACTTTATTTTCTAAATTACTTTATCCCTAAAAGTTCAAAAAGTCACACTAAGTGCTTCGTTAGTCTATTCGACTAACAAGGTTGCTCAAAATACTAACTTCCTGACCGCTCACAGAAACATATATCTGGACACTTCAAGGTCTTATTTACGGCAGTTGTTTAAACAAAATTCCCCAAAAAATATGCAACGAATAAAGAAATATCACTTAAAATAGCATTGTTGTTAGTCAAAACGAAAGCCATTCTAGGGTTAATAATTTTTTATGTTGAATTTTGACCTTTGAACTTTTAGTGTAATAAAACTTTGTATATGTCGTTATGAAGGTAAATATTAAACTAGAGAAATAATACAAATAGTACACCTTTGTAAACTTTTTACATTTTTTTTTTTCGAATTTTAAAACGTCATATTTTTGGACCGGAAAGAGGCATGCGTCTAAAACCTTATGATTTGAAAATACTTGTAATGAATTTTATTGAAATCAGAGATGCCAAATACGATTGATGTCCGTTTTGACATGGAATTACTCAATTCGAAACACTTCAAAAGTACATTAATCTTTTAGGAAATACTTATAAATTATGTTCAAAAAAACGGTCTTCGTCTCCATTTACATCTAAGGGGACGTGGACCCACGTTTGGGAACCAATGTGCTCTATGAGACGATGCGAAAACAAGGAAATAAAAAGTTGTTATGTTCGCCTCTCTGACTGCTAACAGCCGATTTTGAGCCGCAGATGACAACTTTTAGAAAAGCCGCCGGCGCCATTAAAATCGTTCGGCGCAGGTCTCTGTACCAACCACAATGCAACACTGAAACGAACATTACACGAAAAATAAAATTTTTGTCGATTTATTGCAAAAAAATTGTATACTTTTTCCTGAAAATTTAAAAGAAAAAATATTTAATTTAAATAAAAGTGTTATAAAGGAATTGTTAATGGAAATGTGGTGAATAACGACAAGATTAGGGAACTAAATTTAACAAACATAAAAGTTAATTAGAAAGTGAAAATTTTTTTTTCGCAAACTTGAAAAAAGGGTCTGCAAAGAGAGTAAAAAGAAGAACAAGTAAAAAAGATTTGCAGAGAATACCATTTTTTCTTATTGGATTTTAATAAAAAAAATTTAAAGACAAGTTACAAAGTTTGTAAATTTTCAAAAGCAAAACAAAATATTCCACGCGAAAATTAAAGAATTCTTAAAAGTTTATGAGATAAGAAAATAATATTTATTAAACATTGAATACACATACAGTTATTGTTAAAAAAAAATCAAGCAAAAAAATAGAAAAGAAGGTGAGGAGAGTGAAAGAAAGAAAAAAGCGAAGAAGAATAAATTTAAAAGAGAAGAGAAAGGTGGAGTTAAAAGCAGAACTAAACGAATAGAATAGAAAAAAATAAGGAGGTGTAGTTAAAGTTGTTGAATTTTTGTTTTGTGCTTGTTGAAAAAGGGACTTAATACACACACACGCAAAAAGAATAAAAATCCCTGAAACATGTCTTCGAATAGTCAAGCAACAGCCGCTACCGGCAATCAACAATCTACTGCAGCCTCTGGTACAACATCGGGTGCAACTTCTGGAGCCGCTGAACAACAGCCATCATCGGCTGGTAGCCAATCTAATCAGGACAGTCCAACTCGCAGTAGCTTAAGACCTGCAATAAATACTACGGATCGTGTTGTAGACAGTGTGCCATTTCCTCCTAGCCATAAGCTCACCATGTCGGAAGTATTCCCAGACCCCCGCTCGGGAAAACCAAATCATGAACTTCTTAAGCAACATTTTATTCTTGAAGGTCGTATAGAAGAACCACCCGCCCTGCGCATTATCCAAGAGGGCGCCGCCTTATTGCGCCAGGAAAAGACCATGATTGATATAGAGGCACCTGTGACAGTGTGTGGCGATATTCACGGCCAGTTTTATGATCTAATGAAACTTTTCGAAGTGGGTGGCTCACCAGCCACAACCAAATACCTCTTTTTGGGTGACTATGTCGATCGAGGCTATTTCAGTATCGAATGCGTACTTTATTTATGGTCATTGAAGATTACTTATCCCAACACTCTGTTTTTGTTGCGTGGTAATCATGAGTGTCGTCATTTAACCGAGTACTTTACCTTTAAGCAGGAATGTAAGATTAAATATTCGGAACGTGTTTACGATGCCTGTATGGAGGCCTTTGACTGTTTGCCATTAGCGGCCCTGATGAACCAACAGTTCCTGTGCGTTCATGGAGGCCTATCACCAGAAATACACGAATTAGATGATATTAGAAGACTGGATCGTTTTAAAGAGCCTCCAGCTTTTGGACCCATGTGTGATTTGCTCTGGTCTGATCCGCTAGAAGACTTTGGCAATGAAAAGAATTCAGATTTCTATACGCACAACTCAGTACGTGGTTGTTCGTATTTCTATAGTTATGCGGCCTGTTGTGACTTCCTGCAAAATAACAATCTACTTTCGATAATACGCGCCCATGAGGCCCAAGATGCTGGCTATCGTATGTATCGTAAAAGTCAAACCACCGGTTTCCCCTCGCTAATCACCATATTCTCAGCACCCAATTATCTCGATGTGTACAACAACAAAGCGGCCGTTTTAAAATACGAAAATAATGTCATGAACATACGCCAGTTTAATTGTTCGCCTCATCCCTATTGGCTTCCTAATTTCATGGATGTATTTACTTGGTCCTTGCCTTTTGTAGGCGAAAAGGTTACCGAAATGTTGGTCAATGTTCTCAACATCTGTTCCGATGACGAACTAATGACCGAGGAGAGCGAAGAACCCCTCTCGGACGACGAGGCTGCTCTACGAAAAGAAGTCATACGCAACAAAATTCGAGCTATTGGCAAAATGGCTCGTGTCTTCTCGGTGTTGCGGGAGGAGTCAGAGTCTGTATTACAACTTAAGGGTCTTACACCAACTGGTGCCCTACCCTTGGGTGCTCTATCTGGTGGCAAGCAGTCATTGAAAAATGCTATGCAAGGTTTTTCTCCCAATCACAAAATCACCTCATTTGCCGAAGCTAAGGGACTCGATGCTGTCAACGAACGTATGCCACCCAGACGTGATCAGCCACCAACGCCTACAAGTGATGATCATCATCAGCAAAATCCAGCAGCTGGTGGCAATGGTAGCACAGCATCAGGTAGTACTAACAATGTCACTCATAGTGGGTAAATAAATAGACCATTAAGCAATATTCTTACTATATGTAAAACATACATAAAACAAACAAAAAAATCTAAGAAATTTCAACAACAAAAAAACCACATCATCATAACAACAGAAGGAAGATGCTTTTGATGAAAGAATACAAAATATATATTAATAACATTTATAAAATACAAGTTTAAAAGTATAACATTCATTCATTATACTCTCCTCCTACAAAGAAACAAACAAAGAACACATAACTCTATTTTACTACAATTATATAATACTTTCTATATTTTATAGTTTCAACTAAAAAACAAAACCCCCGAAAAATTGGTAACTTGTGGATTAAGATTCGGTTAAAATCTTGCTCCAATATCTGAATGTTTTAAATTTTTAGTTAAATGTATCACGAAAACCTTAAACTATTTTAGGTGATATTTTATAAATATATAATTAAATTTCTTTCATTTTTCCAATTTTCTTAGTCTGATTTCATTTTTCAATCATGTTTATATTGATAAATATATTATTGGCATTCCAAAGTAAAGGGTATTTGATAAAGGTTTAATTTTTACTTTTCTTATTTGTTAAACTATGTAGAAAGTTCAAATTCTATAAACAATAGATTATTTTAAATGCCAGCAGAGATTCCACTAACATATAGCATTAAGCTTGCAATAGAACTATGTTTGAAATAAAATATAGATATAAAAAATTGGGATGTCTGCACTTGCTCGGAAATTTTATTCTGATTGATGTACTTTGGAAAACGTTTTATGTGGCTCTAAAAAATATGAAAAAAACAAACAAACTAAAAGACAACAGACATTTTTGAGTGCGTTCATATAGTGTAGTTTTTCTTGCCGTGAGGGAATATAAAAGGCTACTTACAAAGTTGCTAAAACATAATTTTGTGTTAGATACCGATAAAAATAAAAAATTACCTCGACTGAACGCAAGCTTATTGCTATTTAATTTATATCACCAACGCCATTCTCAAAAATTTTTACACGTAAGTTCTATTGTTTATTATTATTTAGGTCCAACATTTTTTAATTATCATATTTTTGGTGTAAAAATATTTAATTTCATATTAAAGTGATTCTCAATGTTCCAGTTTTTAAGTTGTTGATATTTTTAAATATAATTATAATAAAAATTTTATTTTTTTATAAAAACAGAGGGGATTCTTATACAATTTAACTAAACATACAAACAAAGAAATAACATGAAAATAAAATAATTATTTTTTTATTTTATATTCTTTTTTTCCTACAACAAACCAACAACATAAAACAATTAATTTTTCGTTCTAAACGAATCTATCATGCATTTGCTTTACTCTCAAATTGTTTAACAATTCTTTATAAAATATTATTATGTATAATGGTTATTAATTATTATTATTGAATTATGTGTATGAAAATTTAATATTATTATGGATTTATTAATTATTAAATTTATATTAAAAATAAATGAAAAATTTATATAAATGTATGTATATGTTGTCTGAAAATCTATTTGTATCCACATAGTAAATTACCTAAATGTTGGGATATTAATAGATATATAGTTACATATATAATACATTATGATAAAGTGTAATTTGGTAGTTTTATTGTGTTCCTTATTAACTTACCATAAACAAATTAAAAGGAAATTAAAAAAAAAAGAAAACGGAAAACTTAACTATTAAAAGAAAAAAAACGTAAACTATTAATTTCTACTATTGTATAGTGTATATATTTATTTAAGTTATTAATTATATTAAAATTATACTATATTTTTAAAATTTTTCTTAAAAATACAAAAATGTTTTTTTTATTTTATTTTTTTATAACATAAAAGTGAAAGAAAACAAAAAAAAATTAAGCATTTATTAAATTTATAATAAATTATATGATTATTTTCATTAGAAATATTAAGAAATTAAAAAATGTATAATTTATTAGATTTTTTTTTTTTTTTTTTTTTGTAATAAACAAAAAAAAAACAATTTACTTGAGAATTAAAAAAATATTGAAGGAAAAATAGCTTTTTGTGTTAAATGGTGTGATTTTTTAAAAAAATCTAAATTTTATGTAAAAAATAAAAGAGATTCTTCTTATAAGGCATATGAATGATTATATTTAAAAGAGTTAATTTGGTAACAGTAATTTGTAAAAAAATATACTGTGTTGAAATTTGATTAAGAGACTTTTATGTATCTTTGGAATTTTTGGAAAAAAAAAATAAAACTTTGGGCCAAAAAAACTCAACAATAATGTTAATATTGTTGTGTAATAGCTTTTATGAATTTGGAAAAAATTTATTGAATACATAGATGGAAGATAAACGCGTAATTTTCTGTTTTATTTCGGCTCTAGTATCTAAGGTTTCATTGTGGTTGAAACATGTCTGCTTGAGTCGAAAGTTTTCAAAAGAAAAAACTTTTTGATGTTACAGCTATGTTACATATTTTTGAGACTTTCTAATATATTTTGCTTAGTCAAAAAGTTATAAAGTGTAAAAAATGTAACCTAAAAATTAAAAATATCTGAAGAAATAAATTATTTTTGGAATTTTTTATAAAATTCTTTTTCTATGACAAAATTTATTATTTTCAAATTTTAAAAAATTCAATTTAATTAAATAGTTGCAAAATATAAACAAATTTAAGCATAACCTAAGAAATAAAAAATCTAACAAAAGATGTAAACGAGTTCAATACATTAAAAAAAAAAAATCATGTATCAAATTTTATGCTAATAAATTTTAAGTTGCAAATGTTAAAAAATATCTAATTTAACTAACCTTAAAGTTAGTTAAAAATATTTAAAAAAAGTATAAAATTTTTGGTGACTCGATATTAAAATTTTTCAAATATTCAGTTTAAACAAAAAGTTACAGAACATAAAAAATTTCATTATAACATAAAAATTATAAGTATTTAAATACAATAGAAGTTATTTAGAACAAGAAAAAAGATTTGATTTCAAAACTGTCGAAAATTTTCAATTAATCTAAATGATATAAATTTATAAAAAATAAATAATTTTGTTTGAAAAGTTTCTTAATTAAATTTCACTTTAAAATTTTAATAAACACCATTTTATATATAAAATAACTGCTTTTTTCGTAATAAAATTTTAAACTTATTAAAGGTTTAGATACAAAGAAAAATTTCATTCAGATTGTGTTTTAATAAATTTCAAATTATGTAATGAATAAAGTCATGAAACATCAAAGGTCTTATTCATAATAAAATTTTAAACTTATAAAAAACTTGTTTAAACAAAGTTCTTATTTAAAAATTTTTAATAAATTTAAAATTATATTGTGAACAAGCACCCGAAAACGTTTTATTTTAATTTTTCAATCAATATAAATATCTTTAATGTTCAAAATGTTTCTTCATTTGTTGAAAAAAATATGTGATTTTTATTTTTTAAAATAAATATCCCTCATGATGAAAAAAATAAATATCTTTAACGATAATTATATTTAAAGATAAATATCAGTTCGAAAAAAATTTCAAATGATTGTTTTTTTTATTCATACTTTTGTTTTGTTTTCAAAATAATTTTTTTATTCAATGAAATTGTTGTTGTTTAGAATTTTTGATGAAAAAAGTTCGAAATAATTTTCAACTTTTGTAATAAGTATTACAAAAGATATTTATATTTTTTATTTCGATCATGATGAAAAAAATAAAACTGTTGATGAAAATAAAAAATCATGATGGATTTTTATTATTTTTTGAACATTAAGGATTGTTTTTCGATTGAAATAAAAATAAAAGATTGTTTTTTTAGTATTAAAATCCGGTCTCTGATTGTGAATATGGTGAGAAATTTAAACAATAAAATACAGTTTTATAAACTTGGCTTTTTTTGAATTATTTCAAAATTTTCTTTTTCACAAACACACTCTTAAATACGCTCACTAACACGAACATAAACACCTAACACTATAACGTGTTAACAAAACAACAAAGAAGAAATCAAAAAAAAAAAAATATATATATATATATATATATATATATATATATATATATATATATATATATATATATATATATATATATATATATATATAGGTACATCTATAAACTTTACATGGCATATAAAACACTTTTCAAATAAATTAATAAAAAAAAATCAACTTAAGTATTTAAGACAAAAAAAAACAAAGAAAAAAAGAAAATAACTTTTTAAAGCAATTTTTTCCAAAATAAATATTTAAATAACTAACAAATACGAGTAAATATATTATTAAAGATTTTACTTGAACAACATAAATTCTATATAATAATCACTAACAAAGAAATAAAATTAAAATAATAAAAACAAAATAAAAATTATGTTATCATTGCACGCTGTTTAGATATGACATCTCAAATCAACAAGAAAGAAAAAATCTTAAAACAAACATAATGCCTTAAACAAAAAAATTAAATTTCATTAAATTTATTTACATGTATGGTTTTAAATTTTTTTTTGTACTTAGAGAATATGTGGTAAATTAAATATTAAACAGGGGATTTGTTATGAAACAAAATTGTAATTTTCAAATTTGTGTGAAGTTTTTTTTTCTAATAAAATCGTTTTTCCAGTCCATTACAAATCATCTGTGAGCAAAAAGCTATCCCCTGTTTATTAAAAAATATTCGAATTGGTTTAAAAAATACTTGGTAATTCGAACATCATATTTGAATGTTATCCAGGAGATGTAAAATGTTCAGTAGCAAGGTAAACAAATTTCAATTAAGAAATCCATTTAATAAAAAATCGAAATAAATTTTACAATCACATAATTAAAAATAAGTGAATGACCGATTGTAGAATTTAAATTAATAGGGAAGATTTTTTTTTTATTTTAACAGAAAAATAAAAATATGTTTCAATACTTGACAAAAATATTTTAAAAATTTAAATTTATTTTAAAGAATTTTCTAATTTTTAACATTCACTAACGTGATATATAACGATAAATTAAATATTTATAAAACAATTCGTATCAATAATGAAATTCGGTGGTTAAAAGTTAAACCCAATCAGCCGTATTCAAAAAAATTAATGTAGGTTTGATAACGAGTTACTAACTTTTTCTTATGGAAATTTACATACAAAAAGTTAGTAACTCGTTATCAGACATACATTATTTTTTTGTGAATACGGCTGAATATGTTTAAAGATAACGTAGCCATAATTTTTAAAATCCGGTTATTTATTTTTTAACGATCTTATGTGGTACTATTTCTCAAAAAATACCCATTTGTTTTAAAACTTCAGATGTGAATTTTACTTCTTAATTGAAATTTGTCTGCTCTGAACAAAAGTCAATAATTCATACAATACAGTCAAAAATAATGTTTTTTACTAATTATATTTTTTTTTTTTATTTTAATAGTTTAAAGTGTCATATTATAGTTAATTAAATAACATTTTTTTATTAAATTATAATTAATATTAACACTAGAAACTAGTCAATATTTTTTATAAGTTTAAATCATAAATGAAAAATAATTTAAAAAATGTATTGAAACTATAATAATAACAAAATAAAAAAAAAATAATAATAATAATAAAACACGCTCTAGTTTTTAATGCACGTACTTATAAATAAACATATATATTAAAAATAAAATATAATTAAAACGTAGTTGAAATTAAAAAATAAAACTCGAACAATTCATTAAATTATTAAAAACATACAAACAAAATCTTTTTTTCCAATCAAACTTAGTAATATAAGAAAACAAAATGAACATATAATAAATTACTAAACAACAAAATAAATATATATATATTAAAATACTTTTTAGCAAAAAAGAAAAAGTTTCACAAAAAATGCTTTAAATCAAATTTGAAAATTATTAAATAATAAATATAAATAATTTAAAAATAATGAAATGCTAAAAACAAGTTGTTTGTTTGAACAAAGAAAACAAAATGTTGAAAAGCGAAAAACAGATTTTAATTTTTTTTTATTATTTTTTAATATAAAAATGTTTAAATAATATTTGTAAAATCTTAAGCAAAATCTTTAAAAAATAATTATTTATTTGTTATGTAAAAAAAGATTCTGAAAATTAAAATATAACATTTTTTGCCTCACACCTTTAATAACAAAATAAATAAGAAAAAACATAAAAATATTTATTAAAACTCCTACACACATTAAAAACAAAAATATAAATATATAATGTACTTACCATTGGATTACAAAAGAATAAAAATATATGAAAAACACAAACTTACAACAAATTTAGCCTTTTCAAGCAATTCTAAACAAAAACAAGTTTAAAATTAATACTTAATATAAGTAAAATAAATTATTAACAAATAATAAAAGAAAACCCAATTAGGCTCATTATAGGAGAGAAGAAAAAAATTAATATTTAATAAAAATTAACAAATACAAATATTTAAAAATACTTTTGACTTCTTAAAGGATTTTTCAAAACAAAACCTTTTTTGTTTTTTTTTTTTCAAATTAAATGCTCAAGAATTAAATGAATTCTTAGAGCAATTTAATATTAAGTGGAAAGTTTTAATATTTTATATTTTCTGAAGTTTCAAATGCCTCTAAACAACTTTAAATTTAGCTAGAATTTTTACAAAATTCTAATATTTCTTAATTTTTATTTTACCTAATATCAAAATTATTATCATTCCTATATAATTTTTGTTATAAAGCTTGATAATGAAACTAGCAAATAATTTAAAGAGTGTAATACTTTAGAAAAAAAATTAAAATAATTTAATAAAATTGTGTTTTATTTTAATAAATAAAAAATTAAAAATTCACTTGAAATTTGTAATTTTACAAGAATTGTATTATTATAGATAACACTTAGCAAAATTGCTTTAGTTATATTTCTAAAGATTCAAAAAAGTAAAACTTAATTTATTTCTCATTTAAAACTTTTCAACCATCTATAATCTAACGAACACGCAAAAAAAATCATAAGCAATTTTAATTTCACAGGTAAAATTATTGTGTATTTATCACGTCTCATATAACAATTTGCTTTAAAAGAGAAAAAATTAGGGAAAGGAATTGCAAAAATGTGGGAGATTATTTTTAAAAAGGGAATTTTAAAATTTCCTAAATAAAAGAAATTTGTTTAAGTAAATAATATAAATTGATTTATGAAATAATTTCAATTAGAATCGAAATATGTAATAAAATCTCTAGCTCGGAATCACTTAAGGCAATTTACTGAATACATTAAAACAAAATGATGAACATATAACATCGTGTGATTTTGAAATCATGCTTTATATATGTCCTCTGAAAAAATCCCATTATTCTAAAACTGAAAATACTTTAAATATTTCTAGTGCAATTTTTTTTATTTATTGAAATAAAAATATTACAACTAACTTCTAAGAATTTTTATATTATCAAAAATGTATGCAAACTTTTTTGTATAATCAACACATTTAAATATATTTTCCGATTACACAAAAAGAAAAGCTCTACGTTATACTTATAATAAATTACATTAAGTGCGAGTATAATATAAAAGAAATAAAAACAAATTAGAATACTCTTATAAAAGATTATAAACAATAAAATATAAGAATATGACATAATAAAATCATGTTAGCAATTTATTAAAAACAAAAAAATCTATATATAAAAATATAAATACAAACATTAACATACTATAACTTAAACAAAATGAACCTAACTAAGCTACATTTCTACTTGAAGGAAATTTAAAAAAGAAATTAAAAACACAAAAAATATACTATACTAAATAAAAAAACAAAAAAAAATCTAAAATTGCTATTGTGGAACACATTTTTTTACTTATACATTTATATTTTTTAAACAAAACTTAATATTATTCAATTTTATGAATTTAATTATACATAAATATTTAACAACATAAATAAAAATATATTAAAAAAAACAAAAACTTATTAATGGAGAATTAACCAGTAAACAAAATACAAAAAAAAAAAAAAAAAAACAATAAAAATATAAAAATGTTTATGGAGAATTCATTTCAAAAGCCAAGTGAATAAGAAATAATGACAAAAACTACAAAAAAACATATAAAATTAAAAATTCAATAAAAAATTTAAAATACAAAACACCAAAATTCTTCGTTTCTTTTTTTGCAGAGGGTGTATTTAACATGTTTTCAAAATTCAATTTATTTTTATTTATTATTATTTTTCTGAACATAATATTTTCATCAATCCAAGAAAAGCATTAAAAATACATACACAAATTTCTCTCAGTGCTATGCTATCAGTCTATAGTGAATAAAAACGTAGAATTTTTTGACAGCAAAAAAAAGGTGAATAAATAATAAAAAACAAAAAACAAAACATATGCACGTGTGCCGCTTTGTAATTCAGTTGTAGTAATAAATTTACAACAAATTAACTTATTAATTAATTAATTTTATTACTTACGATGTCGGCCAATATAGAAATTATTATTGGTACTTATGAAGAGTTTTTATTGGGTTATAAATTCGATATAAAAGTAAGTAAATAAAAGTAATACTAAAATATTGCATGAATATCTGCATATTTCTATTTTTTGTTTATAAATCAGAATGAAAAGCCCACACTAAACCAGTCTTTTGCGGATAAATCCCATTCTGGATCAATAAGATGCGTAGCTATACATGAACGCTGGGTGGCCAGTGGTGGTACAGATGATCGTATTTTTATTTACGACATGAGTACAAGAAAACAGTCACAGGTATTAAAAGATTAATAAACACATATGTACATAATTCTTACACAAAGCTTTCCTAGATTTTACTTTCCCACGAAGGCACTGTTAATTCTCTTGCCTTTACCCCCGACGGCACACATTTATTATCGGCCGCTGAAGATGGACGCATGATTGCTACACGTTTAAAAACTTGGTTCACAGAAGCTACATGGAAAAAAGCTCACAATGGCTCACCAGTCACCCATATTAGCTGTCATCCTAGTGGAAAGTTGGCTTTATCATTGGGCTCTGATCTTGTGCTAAGGACATGGAATTTAGTTAAAGGTCGTGTTGCTTATAAGACAAATTTAAAAAGTCGCAATACTTTAGGACCATTTCCCGATTGTTTGGCCTGGTCACCTACGGGAGATTATTTTACTATAACTGGTCAACGTGTTGTAGAATTTTGGTCTATAAAGACGGCTGATTGTGTACGTTCACACAAGACAAAATCGAAACCTATTTGTCTGTCGTGGATAGGTGATGAAATATGTCTGGTGGGTTTAGAAGATGGTAAAATATTGTGGCTTTCAACAGATTGTGAGGAAGAAAAAGTAAAGGAGATTAATTTAATATTTAATAGATTTTGTTTTTAACTTGTATTTTATATTTTTTAGGAAATTGTTGCTCATAATGCTAGGGTAAAAGCTATGAGTGTTTTTAAGGAGAATTTAGTCAGTGCATCAAGGTAAGTTTGAATTTTCTATTAATATCAAAAATGATGCGTTAGTTTGAAATTAACTTCAACATTGGGGTCTTAATAGTGTAACTCATATTATTTGTTACAAGTAAAAGCGGATTTATTTGTTAATCCATCTTAAGAAATCTGTTCAACGCAAACGCTAAGTTCTATTTATCTTTTGCACCATTTAAATATTTCCGAATTTCTGGGGAAATCGCTGCTATAAAAGATTATAGGAAGTTTAACCACGTTATAGTAAATGTTCTGAATTAAGGAAAAAAAAATTTTATTGAAATATAAATAAATCTTTGGCTATGAGAAAAATTCGATACTTAAGAATATTTTATATTAGAGTCGTGTCGTTCATGAATAAATCGATTCAATTGAACGAATCTGTAAAATGAACGATGTTGACTCGTTCTATCTTTTTGATTCTTATCGATTCATATTGTTCATTTATGCATTGTTTTTATATTGCTTCAGACAAAATTTTGTTATTTAAATTTATTTATTTTATTATATTTTTTGTAAATAATTGTTAAAAACAATTAATTTAAATTTATTCTTATCCAGTAATTTGTTCTATAAAGGTTAGGTAGGTTAGGTTGCTGCGTATTTAACCAGCATCCAGTTCGAAGGACCGTTAACAAGTTTCAATCGAAATAACCTTTTTATGTTGCCACCAAAGCAGAGTTTCTGCACCACATTTAGGCATAAGCATAAATATGTATTTTGTTAGATCTACTTCAATTCAATTACAAATTAATAACCTCTAAGCTATTTTTCTTTTCTACTTTAAAGATTAAAACGTCTTTAGTCAGTAAATTTATTTCTAACTACAAACTCACTAATTTTATTTATTCTTAAAACTTTTTAGTTCTGGTGAAATAAAACTTTGGCAAATTAATGAAAATAAACAAAAACTTAAAGAAATTGCGACAACAAATATCGGCTGTCGTCCCACCTGTATAAGTATATTAGATCTGGAACAATTCGGAGCTAATTACGTTATCAGTAGTACATTAGGAGCTAAAGAAAATGATATAAAACCAACTACCTCAAAGACTAAAGTGCCACAACGAGGCGTTGTCACTATTGAATATGAGAATGAAGATGACAATAACAAAGAAGATGACGAAGATGATGAAGACAGTGATAATGAAGAAGAAGACAATGGAGAAGGTGAGGATACCGAAAATGAAGCAGATAGTGTGGCAGAAGAAGATATTGATGATACAGATAACAAAGATGATGGCATAGAAGAAGATGATGAGGATGACGACGATGATGATGATAGTCTTGATGAAGATGATGACAGCGATGATAGTAACCCTGAACCTGAAATTCGTTTACCCAAATCACGTAAACATAAATTACAAATTGTTAAGCATAAAGTGGATGAAAAGAAAAGACAAAAAATGGATAATAGAAGCAAACAACAATTTAAGAAGCAACAGGAACAGAAATCACAACAAAACAAAGCAAGCAAAAAATTAAGAAATAAAAAATAATTGTAGAATTATTTCTTCAACAAAATGTTATCAATTTTCCTTTAAGTTCTTTTATTATATCAATCACTGTTTGTACTAAATAAAAATAGATATAAAACTTTACAAGATTAAACGTTAATCCTAATAAAAGTACGTTTAAAAGTACTTTCAAATACCATTTTAATTGTATGTAACATGACTATGTTCATTAACTCTTTGAGAAGAAAAAAAAAACTAATTTTTTAATCGACATAGCAGTACATAAAAAAATTTGTATACCCACCATCAAAAAGATGGGGGTATATTGATTTTGTTATTCCGCGTGTAACATGTCGAAAAAATCATTTAAGACCCCATAAAGTATATATTTTCTGGATCCTGGTTAGATTCTAAGTCGATCTAGCTATATCCGTCTGTCTGTTGAAAGCAGGATAGGGCTCGAACGGGACAACGTAGGGGGACGAAATTTGGCTCAAATATTTATCTTATATAAGGTTTGTTTGGTATTGAATTTGAGCAAAAAAAAGTTTCGATACACTTCCGATTTTTCTTTTAATTTTTTCGTCAATGATAGTACTTTTAACGGTGAAAATGTTGATGTAAAAAATAAAATTTATGTAAGCGAAGCAGTTTTTGGATATACCACAGAGTTAAAAAACCTTCCGCCCAGCCGAAGTCCGGCTATCAAGAAAAATATTGTTCGATAAAAAAAAATCATTATTTAGAATCTATAGCTGAATATAAGAAAGTTATGGGCAAAAAACTAGAAACATAGTATTTAGCCCATTTCGTACTTTTCTGCTGATATCTTTTAAACAAAAGCATGTACGACAGCGAAATTTTGTGCAGATAGTTCAAAGATCCATATAAACTTGGAAACTAAAAATGGGCGTTGTCTGCCCACTTTACCGCCCACCTCCCGTTTAAGGTGAAACGTCAACGAAATTTTGTAGAGAAAGTTTGAGGGTCGATATAAACTTGGAAACCAAAAATGGGCGTGACCGGCCCACCTCCCATAGAACGTAAAATTTGAAAAAGTTTATGGTGGGTATATAGATTCGGCCAAGCCGAATATAACATTCTTGCTTGTTAATATTCAAAAAATGTTTATTCAGCGAAGCCGATGTTCGACATACCTAGAGGAGAAAACCGTTAAATCCGGCCGTACGCCGTCTAAACAGAACAACCTTTATTAAGGCAGAAAAATATAACAATTTCATGTGCTAGTAATCTTGCTTTGCTCCATTATTGTAAATAAAAATAACTTTCAAATAATTATTAACTTACCCTTTATATGCAATTAGTTTCACTAATCAAGATTAGCTTTTGTGAGTTACTCGCAAATAAAATATTAACTCACCGTTTATACGGCAAAATTTGCATAACGCAATATTTTTAATTACGAATAAGAGGTGCGTATAAACGCTATATACAAAAACTTAAAATCTATCAAGTTGAGCTTTAACCCCTATAAGGGTTAACGATCATTTTGACATTTCCTTATATCATTACCTTTATTGATCGACCAGTTTAATGATTGGAAATTTACAGTTACATTTGTATTTTGTTGACATTTTTGTTTCCTTCTTGTTTGCACTCTGGTTTTAAACTAATAAAGACATGGGAATAAAGAATTAAAGAACAAACTACGAAATGAGTCTAATAATTTTTAAGTTAATTTTATTATGGTTTTTATTTATGCCAAAATCATTAACCGATGACGTAAATATAAAAACTTCAAAACCGAATTTAAAATCTGTGGATAAGTTTAAAGGTAAGTGATTGTATTGATTGTATATTAATAAATAACAATATATTTATAAATAATTACTTAGTTCTTTTCCTGAAAGCAAATACTACTTTCAACTTTAAACCCTCCAAACGTGGTTTCTTTGAGAAACATTTAAACACTTATTGCTACAGTGGCGAACCAAAAACATTGGGACGCCTTTTGGAAACTATTGAATTACAATTAGAAATTGAAGACGATGATTATACACAATACGAAGGTACATCACCGGCTGAAGTTGAAGAACACTATTCGGAACATCGTTCTATCTTTAGTTTCAATTTATTTTCCCAAAAACGTTCGCGTGTCTCGTTGTCACCGTTTATGCAACAATGCATTGGTATTGAAACCGTACAACCCTATAATGTTACTCTGTACCGAGAGAAGTTGGATTACTATCGCTCTATTCAGTTGATGAGTGGCATTATCATGTTCCTGTTTGCTGGTATTTTAAGTACAAATTCATTGTTTTACTACATCACTGGCATATTATTTGGTATTTGTTCATCATTTTTGTTGCTGATATGGCTATCGGGAAAATTAATGCCCAAGTAAGTACAGAATTTTAATGTAATTGTAAAAAACTAATCATATTCTACACAGTTATTAAAAAAAATTATAAATTACGAAAAATTGATTTCTAAATGACGGGAAGGGTTTTTTAACTCTGTGGTATGTCCGAAAGCGGCTTCGCTAACATAATTTTCCTTTTTACACAATTATTAAATAAAAACAAAAATAATAAGTTATATAAATATGATCTTGAAAGGTTTTTCAAAGGCCTATCACTATATTCAATTGCACTTAAAAACATTTACTTCAATATGTTAAATATTAAACTTATTAATGACCAAACAAAAAAGTCAGAATCAGAGATCCCTATTACACTTCCGATTTTTCTTTTAATTTTTTCGTCAATGATAGTACTTTTAACGTTGAAAGTGTTGATGTAAAAAATAAAATTTATGTAAGCGAAGCCGTTTTTGGATATACAAGAGAGTTAAAAACAGTTATGGGTTATTTGAAATTATGAAAAATAACCGAAAATGTTAGGCGATTGTTCATTTTGCTATTTGGCTGGTTATTCACAAAATTTTGGGTGATTTTGTTAATATTTTGGGTTTTTGTTCACAAGTACACAAAGGCCCAATTTTTTGGGTCTTTGTGTTTTCGGGGATTATTCGTCAGCCGCCTAATCCGTAATCACTTACTTTTCATGTCAAAAATCGATTCGATGAAAACTAAAATCCGTTATAACTTCGCAAATACTGGGTTCTTTTGAGAAATTAAGCTTAATCTGTGATCACTTACTTTTCGTACCAAAAATCGATTTTTATATGAAAATTTCGATTAAAACTAAAATTACTGTGATCACTTACTTTTCATACCAAAAATCTATTTTTATACGAAAATTTCGATGAAAACTAAAATCCTTTATAACTTCGTAAATACTGGGTTTTTTGAGAAAATAAGCTTAATCTGTGATCATTTACTTTTCATAACAAAACTCGATTTATTTATTTATTTTTTTTTTTGGAAATTTCAATGAAAACTAAAATCCTTTATAACTTAGTAAATACTGGGTTTTTTGAATAAGCTTAATCTGTCATCACTTACTTTTCGTACCAAAAATAGATTTTTATATGAAAATTTCGATAACAACTAAAATCCTTTATAACTTCTGGGTTTTTTGAGAAAATAAACTTAATCTGTAATCACTTACTTTTCATGCCAAAAATCGATTTTTATATGAAAATTTCGATAAAAACTAAAATCCTTTATAACTTCGTAAATACTGGGTTTTTTGAGAAAATAAGCTTAATCTGTGATCACTTACTTTTCCAAAAATCGATTTTTATATGAAAATTTCAATGAAAACTAAAATCCTTTATAACTTCGTAAATACTCGGTTTTTTGAGAAAATAAGCTTAATCTGTGATCACTTACTTTTCATGGTAAAAATCGATTTTATATGAAAATTTCGATAAAAATTAAAATCCTTTATAACTTTGTAAATTCTGGGTTTTTTGAGAAAATAAACTTAATCTGTGATCACTTACTTTTCATGCCAAAAATCGATTTTATATGAAAATTTCGATAAAAATTAAAATCCTTTATAACTTCGTAAATACTGGGTTTTTTGAAAAAATAAGCTTAATATGTGATCACTTACTGTTCATGCCAAAAATCGATTTTTATATGAAAATTTTAATAAAAATTAAAATCCTTTATAACTTCGTAAATACTGGGTTTTTTGAGAAAATAAGCTTAATCTGTGATCACTTACTTTTCATACTAATAATCGATTTTTATATGAAAATTTCAATGAAAACTAAAATCTTTTATAACTTTGTAAATACTGGGTTTTTTGAGAAAATAAGCTTAATCTGTGATCACTTACTTTTCATGCCAAAAATCGATTTTTATATGAAAATTTCGATGAAAAATAAAATCCTCTCATTTTTTATATGAAAATTTCAATAAAAATTAAAATCCTTTATAACTTCGTAAATACTGGGTTTTTTGAGAAAATAAACTTAATCTGTGATCATTTACTTTTCATACTAAAAATCGATTTTTATATGAAAATTTCAAAGAAAGCTAAAATCCTTTATAACTTTGTAAATACTGGGTTTTTTGAGAAAATAAACTTAATCTGTGATCACTTACTTTTCATGCCAAAAATCGACTTTTATACGAAAATTTCAAAGAAAACTAAAATCCTTTATAACTTCGTAAATACTGGGTTTTTTGAGAAAATAAGCTTAATCTGTGATCACTTACTTTTCATGCCAAAAATCGATTTTTATATGAAAATTTCAAAGAAAACTAAAATCTTTTATAACTTCGTAAATACTGGGTTCTTTGAGAAAATAAGCTTAATCTGTGATCACTTATTTTCGTACCAAAAGTCGATTTTTATACGAAAATTTCAATGAAAACTAAAATCCTTTATAACTTTGTAAATACTGGGTTTTTTGAGAAAATAAGCTTAATCTGTGATCACTTACTTTTCATGCCAAAAATCGATTTTTATATGAAAATTTCGATAAAATACTGGGTTTTTTGAGAAAATAAGCTTAATCTGTGATCACTTACTTTTCATGCCAAAAATCGATTTCTATATGAAAATTTCAAAGAAAACTAAAATCCTTTATAACTTCGTAAATACTGTTTTTTTTCGAGAAAATAAGCTTAATCTGTGATCACTTACTTTTCGTACTAAAAATCGATTTTTATACGAAAATTTCAATGAAAACTAAAATCCTTTATAACTTCGTAAATACTGGGTTTTTTGAGAAAATAAGCTTAATCTGTGATCACTTACTTTTCATGCCAAAAATCGATTTTTATATGAAAATTTCGATGAAAACTAAAATCCTTTATAACTTCGTAAATACTGGGTTTTTTGAGAAAATAAGCTTAATCTGTGATCACTTACTTTTCATGCCAAAAATCGATTTCTATATGAAAATTTCAAAGAAAACTAAAATCGGTTATAACTTCGTAAATACTGTTTTTTTTTTTTTTTTTTTTTTTTCGAGAAAATAAGCTTAATCTGTGATCACTTACTTTTCGTACTAAAAATCGATTTTAATATGAAAATTTCGATGAAAATTAAAATCCTTTATAACTTCGTAAATACTTGGTTTTTTGAGAAAATAAGCTTAATCTGTGATCACTTACTTTTCATGCCAAAAATCGATTTTTATATGAAAATTTCAAAGAAAACTAAAATCCTTTATAACTTCGTAAATACTGGGTTTTTTGAGAAAATAAGCTTAATCTGTGATCACTTACTTTTCATACTAAAAATCGATTTTTATATGAAAATTGCAAAGAAAACTAAAATCCTTTATAACTTCGTAAATACTGGGTTTTTTGAGAAAATAAGCTTAATCTGTGATCACTTACTTTTCGTACTAAAAATCGATTTTAATATGAAAATTTCAAAGAAAACTAAAATCCTTTATAACTTCGTAAATACTGGGTTTTTTGAGAAAATAAGCTTAATCTGTGATCACTTACTTTTCATACTAAAAATCGATTTTTATATGAAAATTGCAAAGAAAACTAAAATCCTTTATAACTTCGTAAATACTGGGTTTTTTGAGAAAATAAGCTTAATCTGTGATCACTTACTTTTCATGCCAAAAATCGATTTTTATATGAAAATTTCAAAGAAAACTAAAATCCTTTATAACTTAGTAAATACTGGGTTTTTTGAGAAAATAAGCTTAATCTGTGATCACTTACTTTTCATACTAAAAATCGATTTTTATATGAAAATTGCAAAGAAAACTAAAATCCTTTATAACTTCGTAAATACTGGGTTTTTTGAGAAAATAAGCTTAATCTGTGATCACTTACTTTTCATGCCAAAAATCGATTTTTATATGAAAATTTCAAAGAAAACTAAAATCCTTTATAACTTCGTAAATACTGGGTTTTTTGAGAAAATAAGCTTAATCTGTGATCACTTACTTTTCATACTAAAAATCGATTTTTATATGAAAATTGCAAAGAAAACTAAAATCCTTTATAACTTCGTAAATACTGGGTTTTTTGAGAAAATAAGCTTAATCTGTGATCACTTACTTTTCGTACTAAAAATCGATTTTAATATGAAAATTTCAAAGAAAACTAAAATCCTTTATAACTTCGTAAATACTGGGTTTTTTGAGAAAATAAGCTTAATCTGTGATCACTTACTTTTCATACTAAAAATCGATTTTTATATGAAAATTGCAAAGAAAACTAAAATCCTTTATAACTTCGTAAATACTGGGTTTTTTGAGAAAATAAGCTTAATCTGTGATCACTTACTTTTCATGCCAAAAATCGATTTTTATATGAAAATTTCAAAGAAAACTAAAATCCTTTATAACTTCGTAAATACTGGGTTTTTTGAGAAAATAAGCTTAATCTGTGATCACTTACTTTTCATACTAAAAATCGATTTTTATATGAAAATTGCAAAGAAAACTAAAATCCTTTATAACTTCGTAAATACTGGGTTTTTTGAGAAAATAAGCTTAATCTGTGATCACTTACTTTTCATGCCAAAAATCGATTTTTATATGAAAATTTCAAAGAAAACTAAAATCCTTTATAACTTAGTAAATACTGGGTTTTTTGAGAAAATAAGCTTAATCTGTGATCACTTACTTTTCATGCCAAAAATCGATTTTTATATGAAAATTTCAATGAAAACTAAAATCCTTTATAACTTCGTAAATACTGGGTTTTTTAAGAAAATAAGATTAATCTGTGATCACTTACTTTTCATGCCAGAAATCGACGTTTATACGAAAATTTCAAAGAAAACTAAAATCGTTTATAACTTCGTAAATACTGGGTTTTTTGAGAAAATAAGCTTAATCTGTGATCACTTACTTTTCGTACCAAAAATCGATTTTTATATGAAAATTTCGATGAAAACTAAAATCCTTTCATTTAAATATGAAAATTTCAAAGAAAATTAAAATCCTTTATAACTTCGTAAATACTTGGTTTTTTGAGAAAATAAGCTTAATCTGTGATCACTTACTTTTCGTAACAAAAATCGATTTTTATATGAAAATTTCAAAGAAAACTAAAATCGTTTATAACTTCGTAAATACTGGGTTGTTTTGAGAAAATAAGCTTAATCTGTGATCACTTACTTTTCATACCAAAAATCGATTTTTATATGAAAATTTCGATGAAAACTAAAATCCTTTCATTTTTATATGAAAATTTCAAAGAAAACTAAAATCGTTTATAACTTCGTAAATACTGGGTTGTTTTGAGAAAATAAGCTTAATCTGTGATCACTTACTTTTCATACCAAAAATCGATTTTTATATGAAAATTTCAATGAAAACTAAATACTGGGTTTTTTGAGAAAATAAGCTTAATCTGTGATCACTTACTTTTCGTAACAAAAACCATTTTTTATATGAAAATTTCGATGAAATCTAAAATCCTTTATAACTTCGTAAATACTGGGTTTTTTGAGAAAATAAGCTTAATCTGTGATCAGTTACTTTTCGTACCAAAAATCGATTTTTATATGAAAATTTCGATGAAAACTAAAATCCTTTATAACTTCGTAAATACTGGGTTGTTTTGAGAAAATAAGCTTAATCTGTGATCACTTACTTTTCGTAACAAAAAACATTTTTTATATGAAAATTTCGATGAAAACTAAAATCGTTTATAACTTCGTAAATACTGTGTTTTTTGAGAAAATAGGCTTAATCTGCGATCACTCACTTTTTGTGCCAAAAATCGATTTTTATATGAAAATTTCGATGAAAATTAAAATCCTTTATAACTTCGTAAATACTGGGTTTTTTGAGAAAATAAGCTTAATCTGTGATCACTTACTTTTCGTACTAAAAATCGATTTTAATATGAAAATTTCGATGAAAACTAAAATCCTTTATAACTTAGTAAATACTGGGTTTTTTGAGAAAATAAGCTTAATCTGTGATCACTTACTTTTCATGCCAAAAATCGATTTTTATATGAAAATTTCAATGAAAACTAAAATCCTTTATAACTTCGTAAATACTGGGTTTTTTAAGAAAATAAGATTAATCTGTGATCACTTACTTTTCATGCCAGAAATCGACGTTTATACGAAAATTTCAAAGAAAACTAAAATCGTTTATAACTTCGTAAATACTGGGTTTTTTGAGAAAATAAGCTTAATCTGTGATCACTTACTTTTCGTACCAAAAATCGATTTTTATATGAAAATTTCGATGAAAACTAAAATCCTTTCATTTAAATATGAAAATTTCAAAGAAAATTAAAATCCTTTATAACTTCGTAAATACTTGGTTTTTTGAGAAAATAAGCTTAATCTGTGATCACTTACTTTTCGTAACAAAAATCGATTTTTATATGAAAATTTCAAAGAAAACTAAAATCGTTTATAACTTCGTAAATACTGGGTTGTTTTGAGAAAATAAGCTTAATCTGTGATCACTTACTTTTCGTACCAAAAATCGATTTTTATATGAAAATTTCGATGAAAACTAAAATCCTTTCATTTTTATATGAAAATTTCAAAGAAAACTAAAATCGTTTATAACTTCGTAAATACTGGGTTGTTTTGAGAAAATAAGCTTAATCTGTGATCACTTACTTTTCATACCAAAAATCGATTTTTATATGAAAATTTCAATGAAAACTAAATACTGGGTTTTTTGAGAAAATAAGCTTAATCTGTGATCACTTACTTTTCGTAACAAAAACCATTTTTTATATGAAAATTTCGATGAAATCTAAAATCCTTTATAACTTCGTAAATACTGGGTTTTTTGAGAAAATAAGCTTAATCTGTGATCAGTTACTTTTCGTACCAAAAATCGATTTTTATATGAAAATTTCGATGAAAACTAAAATCCTTTATAACTTCGTAAATACTTTTTTGTTTTGAGAAAATAAGCTTAATCTGTGATCACTTACTTTTCGTAACAAAAATCATTTTTTAAATGAAAATTTCGATGAAAACTAAAATCGTTTATAACTTCGTAAATACTGTGTTTTTTGAGAAAATAGGCTTAATCTGCGATCACTCACTTTTTGTGCCAAAAATCGATTTTTATATGAAAATTTCGATGAAAATTAAAATCCTTTATAACTTCGTAAATACTGGGTTTTTTGAGAAAATAAGCTTAATCTGTGATCACTTACTTTTCGTACTAAAAATCGATTTTAATATGAAAATTTCGATGAAAATTAAAATCCTTTATAACTTAGTAAATACTGGGTTTTTTGAGAAAATAAGCTTAATCTGTGATCACTTACTTTTCATGCCAAAAATCGATTTTTATATGAAAATTTCAATGAAAACTAAAATCCTTTATAACTTCGTAAATACTGGGTTTTTTAAGAAAATAAGATTAATCTGTGATCACTTACTTTTCATGCCAGAAATCGACGTTTATACGAAAATTTCTAAGAAAACTAAAATCGTTTATAACTTCGTAAATACTGGGTTTTTTGAGAAAATAAGCTTAATCTGTGATCAGTTACTTTTCGTACCAGAAATCGATTTTTATATGAAAATTGCAAAGAAAACTAAAATCGTTTATAACTTCGTAAATACTGGGTTTTTTGAGAAAATAAGCTTAATCTGTGATCACTTACTTTTCGTACCAAAAATCGATTTTTATATGAAAATTTCGATGAAATCTAAAATCCTTTATAACTTCGTAAATACTGGGTTTTTTGAGAAAATAAGCTTACAACTAAAATCGCAAATAAGCTTAATCTGTGATCATTTACTTTTCATACTAAAAATCGATTTTTATATGAAAATTTCAAAGAAAACTAGAATCGTTTATAACTTCGTAAATACTGGGTTTTTTGAGAAAATAAGCTTAATCTGTGATCACTTACTTTTCGTACCAAAAATCGATTTTTATATGAAAATTTCGATGAAAACTAAAATCCTTTCATTTTTATATGAAAATTTCAATAAAAATTAAAATCCTTTATAACTTCGTAAATACTGGGTTTTTTGAGAAAATAAGCTTAATCTGTGATCATTTACTTTTCATACTAAAAATCTATTTTTATACGAAAACTTTGATGAAAACTAAAATCCTTTATAACTTCGTAAATACTGGGTTTTTTGAGAAAATAAGCTTGATCTGTGATTACTTACTTTTCATGTCAAAAATCGATTTTTATATGAAAATTTCAATGAAAACTAAAATCCTTTATAACTTCGTAAATACTGGGTTTTTTGATAAAATAAGCTTAATCTGTGATCACTTACTTTTCATGCCAAAACTCGACTTATTTTGTTTTTGGAAATTTCAATGAAAAGTTACTTTTCATGCCAAAATCGATTTTTATATGAAAATTTCGATGAAAACTAAAATCCTTTCATTTTTATATGAAAATTTCAATAAAAATTAAAATCCTTTATAACTTCGTAAATACTGGGATTTTTGAGAAAATAAGCTTAATCTGTGATCACTTACTTTTCATGCCAAAAATCGATTTTTATATGAAATTTACGATGAAAACTAAAATCGTTTATAACTTCGTAAATACTGGGATTTTTGAGAAAATAAGCTTAATCTGTGATCACTTACTTTTCGTACCAAAAATCGATTTTTATATGAAAATTTTGATGAAAACTAAAATCCTTTAATTTGTATATGAAAATTTCAATAAAAATTAAAATCCTTTATAACTTCGTAAATACTGGGTTTTTTGAGAAAATAAGCTTAATCTGTGATCACTTACTTTTCGTACCAAAAATCGATTTTTATATGAAAATTTCGATGAAAACTAAAATCCTTTAATTTGTATATGAAAATTTCAATAAAAATTAAAATCCTTTATAACTTCGTAAATACTGGGTTTTTTGAGAAAATAAGCTTAATCTGTGATCACTTTTCGTACCAAAAATCGATTTTTATATGAAAATTTCGATGAAAACTAAAATCCTTTAATTTGTATATGAAAATTTCAATAAAAATTAAAATCCTTTATAACTTCGTAAATACTGGGTTTTTTGAGAAAATAAGCTTAATCTGTGATCATTTACTTTTCATACTAAAAATCGATTTTTATATGAAATTTACGATGAAAACTAAAATCGTTTATAACTTCGTAAATACTGGGATTTTTGAGAAAATAAGCTTAATCTGTGATCACTTACTTTTCGTACCAAAAATCGATTTTTATATGAAAATTTTGATGAAAACTAAAATCCTTTAATTTGTATATGAAAATTTCAATAAAAATTAAAATCCTTTATAACTTCGTAAATACTGGGTTTTTTGAGAAAATAAGCTTAATCTGTGATCACTTACTTTTCGTACCAAAAATCGATTTTTATATGAAAATTTCGATGAAAACTAAAATCCTTTAATTTGTATATGAAAATTTCAATAAAAATTAAAATCCTTTATAACTTCGTAAATACTGGGTTTTTTGAGAAAATAAGCTTAATCTGTGATCACTTTTCGTACCAAAAATCGATTTTTATATGAAAATTTCGATGAAAACTAAAATCCTTTAATTTGTATATGAAAATTTCAATAAAAATTAAAATCCTTTATAACTTCGTAAATACTGGGATTTTTGAGAAAATAAGCTTAATCTGTGATCATTTACTTTTCATGCCAAAAAAATCGATTTTTATATGAAAATTTCGATAAAAACTAAAATCCTTTCATTTTTATATGAAAATTTTTGAGAAAATAAGCTTAATCTGTGATCACTTACTTTTCGTACCAAAAATCGATTTTTATATGAAAATTTTGATGAAAACTAAAATCCTTTAATTTGTATATGAAAATTTCAATAAAAATTAAAATCCTTTATAACTTCGTAAATACTGGGTTTTTTGAGAAAATAAGCTTAATCTGTGATCATTTACTTTTCATACTAAAAATCGATTTTTATATGAAATTTACGATGAAAACTAAAATCCTTTATAACTTCGTAAATACTGGGTTTTTTGAGCAAATAAGCTTAATCTGTGATCACTTTTCGTACCAAAAATCGATTTTTATATGAAAATTTCAATGAAAACTAAAATCCTTTATAACTTCGTAAATACTGGGTTTTTTGAGAAAATAAGCTTAATCTGTGATCACTTACTTTTCATGCCAAAAAAATCGATTTTTATATGAAAATTTCGATAAAAACTAAAATCCTTTCATTTTTATATGAAAATTTTTGAGAAAATAAGCTTAATCTGTGATCACTTACTTTTCGTACCAAAAATCGATTTTTATATGAAAATTTCAAAGAAAACTAAAATCCTTTATAACTTCGTAAATACTGGGATTTTTGAGAAAATAAGCTTAATCTGTGATCACTTACTTTTCATGCCAAAAAAATCGATTTTTATATGAAAATTTCGATAAAAACTAAAATCCTTTCATTTTTATATGAAAATTTCAATAAAAATTAAAATCCTTTATAACTTCGTAAATACTGGGTTTTTTGAGAAAATAAGCTTAATCTGTGATCATTTACTTTTCATACTAAAAATCGATTTTTATATGAAATTTACGATGAAAACTAAAATCGTTTATAACTTCGTAAATACTGAGTTTTTTGAGCAAATAAGCTTAATCTGTGATCACTTTTCGTACCAAAAATCGATTTTTATATGAAAATTTCAATGAAAACTAAAATCCTTTAATTTGTATATGAAAATTTCAATAAAAATTAAAATCCTTTATAACTTCGTAAATACTGGGTTTTTTGAGAAAATAAGCTTAATCTGTGATCACTTACTTTTCGTAAAAGAATCGATTTTTATATGAAAATTTTGATGAAAACTAAAATCCTTTATAACTTCGTAAATACTGGGTTTTTTGAGAAAATAAGCTTAATCTGTGATCACTTACTTTTCCTAAAAAAATCGATTTTTATATGAAAATTTTGATGAAAACTAAAATCCTTTAATTTGTATATGAAAATTTCAATAAAAATTAAAATCCTTTATAACTTCGTAAATACTGGGATTTTTGAGAAAATAAGCTTAATCTGTGATCACTTACTTTTCCTAAAAAAATCGATTTTTATATGAAAATTTTGATGAAAACTAAAATCCTTTAATTTGTATATGAAAATTTCAATAAAAATTAAAATCCTTTATAACTTCGTAAATACTGGGTTTTTTGAGAAAATAAGCTTAATCTGTGATCACTTACTTTTCGTAAAAGAATCGATTTTTATATGAAAATTTTGATGAAAACTAAAATCCTTTATAACTTCGTAAATACTGGGTTTTTTGAGCAAATAAGCTTAATCTGTGATCACTTTTCGTACCAAAAACCGATTTTTATATGAAAATTTCAATGAAAACTAAAATCCTTTAATTTGTATATGAAAATTTCAATAAAAATTAAAATCCTTTATAACTTCGTAAATACTGGGTTTTTTGAGAAAATAAGCTTAATCTGTGATCACTTACTTTTCGTACCAAAAATCGATTTTTATATGAAAATTTCGATGAAAACTAAAATCCTTTAATTTGTATATGAAAATTTCAATAAAAATTAAAATCCTTTATAACTTCGTAAATACTGGGTTTTTTGAGAAAATAAGCTTAATCTGTGATCACTTTTCGTACCAAAAATCGATTTTTATATGAAAATTTCGATGAAAACTAAAATCCTTTAATTTGTATATGAAAATTTCAATAAAAATTAAAATCCTTTATAACTTCGTAAATACTGGGATTTTTGAGAAAATAAGCTTAATCTGTGATCATTTACTTTTCATGCCAAAAAAATCGATTTTTATATGAAAATTTCGATAAAAACTAAAATCCTTTCATTTTTATATGAAAATTTTTGAGAAAATAAGCTTAATCTGTGATCACTTACTTTTCGTACCAAAAATCGATTTTTATATGAAAATTTTGATGAAAACTAAAATCCTTTAATTTGTATATGAAAATTTCAATAAAAATTAAAATCCTTTATAACTTCGTAAATACTGGGTTTTTTGAGAAAATAAGCTTAATCTGTGATCATTTACTTTTCATACTAAAAATCGATTTTTATATGAAATTTACGATGAAAACTAAAATCCTTTATAACTTCGTAAATACTGGGTTTTTTGAGCAAATAAGCTTAATCTGTGATCACTTTTCGTACCAAAAATCGATTTTTATATGAAAATTTCAATGAAAACTAAAATCCTTTATAACTTCGTAAATACTGGGTTTTTTGAGAAAATAAGCTTAATCTGTGATCACTTACTTTTCATGCCAAAAAAATCGATTTTTATATGAAAATTTCGATAAAAACTAAAATCCTTTCATTTTTATATGAAAATTTTTGAGAAAATAAGCTTAATCTGTGATCACTTACTTTTCGTACCAAAAATCGATTTTTATATGAAAATTTCAAAGAAAACTAAAATCCTTTATAACTTCGTAAATACTGGGATTTTTGAGAAAATAAGCTTAATCTGTGATCACTTACTTTTCATGCCAAAAAAATCGATTTTTATATGAAAATTTCGATAAAAACTAAAATCCTTTCATTTTTATATGAAAATTTCAATAAAAATTAAAATCCTTTATAACTTCGTAAATACTGGGTTTTTTGAGAAAATAAGCTTAATCTGTGATCATTTACTTTTCATACTAAAAATCGATTTTTATATGAAATTTACGATGAAAACTAAAATCGTTTATAACTTCGTAAATACTGAGTTTTTTGAGCAAATAAGCTTAATCTGTGATCACTTTTCGTACCAAAAATCGATTTTTATATGAAAATTTCAATGAAAACTAAAATCCTTTAATTTGTATATGAAAATTTCAATAAAAATTAAAATCCTTTATAACTTCGTAAATACTGGGTTTTTTGAGAAAATAAGCTTAATCTGTGATCACTTACTTTTCGTAAAAGAATCGATTTTTATATGAAAATTTTGATGAAAACTAAAATCCTTTATAACTTCGTAAATACTGGGTTTTTTGAGAAAATAAGCTTAATCTGTGATCACTTACTTTTCCTAAAAAAATCGATTTTTATATGAAAATTTTGATGAAAACTAAAATCCTTTAATTTGTATATGAAAATTTCAATAAAAATTAAAATCCTTTATAACTTCGTAAATACTGGGATTTTTGAGAAAATAAGCTTAATCTGTGATCACTTACTTTTCCTAAAAAAATCGATTTTTATATGAAAATTTTGATGAAAACTAAAATCCTTTAATTTGTATATGAAAATTTCAATAAAAATTAAAATCCTTTATAACTTCGTAAATACTGGGTTTTTTGAGAAAATAAGCTTAATCTGTGATCACTTACTTTTCGTAAAAGAATCGATTTTTATATGAAAATTTTGATGAAAACTAAAATCCTTTATAACTTCGTAAATACTGGGTTTTTTGAGCAAATAAGCTTAATCTGTGATCACTTTTCGTACCAAAAACCGATTTTTATATGAAAATTTCAATGAAAACTAAAATCCTTTAATTTGTATATGAAAATTTCAATAAAAATTAAAATCCTTTATAACTTCGTAAATACTGGGATTTTTGAGAAAATAAGCTTAATCTGTGATCACTTACTTTTCGTACCAAAAATCGATTTTTATATGAAAATTTTGATGAAAACTAAAATCTTTTAATTTGTATATGAAAATTTCAATAAAAATTAAAATCCTTTATAACTTCGTAAATACTGGGTTTTTTGAGAAAATAAGCTTAATCTGTGATCACTTACTTTTCGTACCAAAAATCGATTTTTATATGAAAATTTCAATGAAAACTAAAATCCTTTAATTTGTATATGAAAATTTCAATAAAAATTAAAATCCTTTATAACTTCGTAAATACTGGGATTTTTGAGAAAATAAGCTTAATCTGTGATCACTTACTTTTCATACTAAAAATCGATTTTTATATGAAAATTGCAAAGAAAACTAAAATCCTTTATAACTTCGTAAATACTGGGTTTTTTGAGCAAATAAGCTTAATCTGTGATCACTTTTCGTACCAAAAATCGATTTTTATATGAAAATTTCAATGAAAACTAAAATCCTTTAATTTGTATATGAAAATTTCAATAAAAATTAAAATCCTTTATAACTTCGTAATTACTGGGTTTTTTGAGCAAATAAGCTTAATCTGTGATCACTTACTTTTCGTACCAAAAATCGATTTTTATATGAAAATTTCAATGAAAACTAAAATCCTTTAATTTGTATATGAAAATTTCAATAAAAATTAAAATCCTTTATAACTTCGTAAATACTGGGATTTTTGAGAAAATAAGCTTAATCTGTGATCACTTACTTTTCGTACCAAAAATCGATTTTTATATGAAAATTTCGATGAAAACTAAAATCCTTTCATTTTTATATGAAAATTTCAATAAAAATTAAAATCCTTTATAACTTCGTAAATACTGGGTTTTTTGAGAAAATAAGCTTAATCTGTGATCATTTACTTTTCATACTAAAAATCTATTTTTATACGAAAACTTTGATGAAAACTAAAATCCTTTATAACTTCGTAAATACTGGGTTTTTTGAGAAAATAAGCTTGATCTGTGATTACTTACTTTTCATGTCAAAAATCGATTTTTATATGAAAATTTCAATGAAAACTAAAATCCTTTATAACTTCGTAAATACTGGGTTTTTTGATAAAATAAGCTTAATCTGTGATCACTTACTTTTCATGCCAAAACTCGACTTATTTTGTTTTTGGAAATTTCAATGAAAAGTTACTTTTCATGCCAAAATCGATTTTTATATGAAAATTTCGATAAGAACTAAAATCCTTTATAACTTCGTAAATACTGTTTTTTTTAGAAAATAAGCTTAATCTGTGATCACTTACTTTTCATGGCAAAAATCGATTTTATATGAAAATTTCGATGAAAACTAAAATCCTTTATAACTTCATAAATACTGGGTTTTTTGAGAAAATAAACTTAATCTGTGATCACTTACTTTTCATGCCAAAAATCGATTTTTATATGAAATTTACGATGAAAACTAAAATCCTTTATAACTTCGTAAATACTGGGTTTTTTGAGCAAATAAGCTTAATCTGTGATCACTTACTTTTCGTACCAAAAACCGATTTTTATATGAAAATTTCAATGAAAACTAAAATCCTGGGTTTTTTGAGAAAATAAGCTTTATCTGTGATTACTTACTTTTCATGCCAAAACTCGACTTACTTTTTTTTTTGGAAATTTCAATGAAAAGTTACTTTTCATGCCAAAATCGATTTTTATATGAAAATTTCGATGAAAACTAAAATCCTTTATAACTTCGTAAATACTGGGTTTTTTGAGAAAATAAGCTTAATCTGTGGTCACTTACTTTTCATGCCAAAAATCGATTTTTATATGAAAATTTCGATGAAAACTAAAATCCTTTATAACTTCGTAAATACTGGGTTTTTTGAGAAAATAAGCTTAATCTGTGGTCACTTACTTTTCATGCCAAAATCGATTTTTTTTTTTTGGAAATTTTAATGAAAACTAAAATCTTTTATAACTTAGTAAATACAAATAAGCTTAATCTGTGCACTTACTTTTCATACCAAAAATCGATTTTTATATTGAAATCTAAAATTCTTTATAACTTCGTAAATACTGGGTTTTTTGAGATCACTTACTTTTCATACCAAAAATTGTTTTTTATGTGGAAATTTCGATGAAAACTAAAATCCTTAATCTGTAAATACTGTTTACTGTTCGTAAATACTGTTTTTTTTTAGAAAATAAGCTTAATCTGTAATCAATTATGTTTCACAACAAAAGTCTTTTCTTATGTCGAAATTAAAGTTTCCACCAAAATCAGTTTGGATATTAATTTATATCAAATTAAGACCTGTTTAAAAAACCTAGTTGACTCTCGTCTCATTTTAGACGTACGATGATGTATGGCGTTTTAATTGGCGGCTGGACCGTTGGTTTCTATATTATACGAATGCTATGGGATAATTTACAAATGATCATGATGACATACCGTAACTATGTATGCTGGTACATTATTATAACCGGCATTATTTCCTTCTTTTTCTGTTATCGCTGGGGACCTCCCAAGAATCGGCGTTCAAAGAATATTATCAAATGGTTATTGCAACTGATGTCATTGATACTGATTTATTTTTCGAGTAATTTTAAAGAAGCCAGTGTAGCAATAATGCTTATGACCGTTATATTATGTTATTTCCCAAAGGTCTTAAAGAGAATAATGAGTTTGAGAACTAGATCTTCTAAGGATTATTCGAATAAGAAAAAAGACAATCTTAGTACAACTAGAGTAAAAGAACTTAGAGATGACTGTCAACAATGGCGAGTTAATAGCCCTCAATATAAAGACTGGAAGGTAAAGAATTTTCTTTATTATTTTTATTTTTTGTGCATTCATTATTTTTCTTGTTGTATTAGATCAAACCTAAAGCACGTCCTTCGCTGAATACCAATACTGAACGCCTAACACCCACTCAAATGAACAACTCTGGCTCTCGGCAATACCAAGAAGACGGCCCTTCCGGCTCAGATGTAAGTTTGGGTGAACATGATTTGACTAAACAAAAACTTTATCCTCTACCCGATGGTTCATTTATATTGAGCGAAAAACCACCTATTATAATAACACCACGCCATGCTACACCCACATATCATCGTTCTACGCCGGCTTTCTCAAATGACGAACAAGATGAGGGCGATTATACACCAAAAAATCATCATTCTCATGTGCCATTGCCAGCTATTTCTCGTCGTTTAACTGCTGCTGCTTCTACTTCTGATTTATTATCCGGTCGTCGCCGTGCCACACCTTCACCATCCCAATTGCAACGTTCAACTAGTGTACAGCGTGTACAATCTCGTTCAGCTCGTATGATATCGTCGGCACGAAAACATCATGGTAGCAATCCTAAGATTAAAATTGAAAATCCCACTACAGATGATGAAAGTTAAGTGTTTATATTTTATATGATAATTTTATGAAAACGTATTTTAATTTTATTAATTGTTTTAAATGAAAATATCTCAACTAAGCTTTTTTTTTTTAATAATGTTTCCATTTAGTTGTAAAAAAAAAAACGTAAATGTATGATTTATTGTAATAATAATTGAATACGAAATAAAAAATATAATTAATTAAATTTTTCTGCTTAATAATATTTTTGTTAAGGTTTATAATATGTTTTTTTAGTTGCTTTTTTTCTGTACCTTTAATTTGAGCTATATTTCACATAGATCTGCCCTGTAGTTTCCAAAATACAGTAATTTCAAACAATCCCGCAAAAGATAATTTAAAAAATTCGGCAACTCTTTATATTATTAAGGCATTGCCAACATCAACAATAATTAAATAATTAAAAATAACGAAGAATCGTTACATTTAAAAGTTTTACCATATTTAAACATGCAAATTAACTAAACCATAATTTTTTCAATCTTAAAAACAAAAATAACTTTATTTAATGATGTTTGTATTATATTGACTCAAAGAGATTAAAACTTAACAAACTAAGATTAACTTAAAATTGTTTACTAATTGTTATAAACTTCTGATTTTGATGTTAAAATTATTAAATACAAATTATTTATAAAAAAAATATATATAACAGAAAAATAAAATGTACTTAAACTACAACAAATTGTTTATAACAATAATATGACAAAAAGGCTTTTAATTCTTTGTATAGTTAAAAATACATTTTAACAAATTAATTTACTTAAAACACTACTTAATTCAAAATATGAATATAGAAAATTAGAAACCAATAACTTAATATTTGACTAAAAAAACAAAATTAACATTTCCTTTCTTTTTGTTTTTTTTTTTTTTTTCTTTTCAATCTAGGCAGCATGAGAGAAGCAACTAATCAATAATTAAAAACAAATGCCTCTGTAAAATAATTCAATAATTGACTTTTTATATAAATGATGTTTCTTTTTTTTTTTTAATTTAAATTAAATTCCTTTGGATATGAATATTTATATTTTTTGTTTTGTGATGTTAAGAAACAGTTTTCAGTGCCCTTTAGCTCAATACATTTAAAACAGTTTAGAACAAATTTTAGAACTCTAAAAATTTTAAATTTTCCATCATCAAACAAACGAAGTAAAATGAAATGTCTATAATAATATTAAAATTAGGATAATTAAAAAAAATAAGTTATAAACAACGTCTAAATAAGCACATGAAAATCCGAATTTTAATTGCTTAACAAAAAGAAAGAAAGAAAAATGGATAAAAATTAACAATATTGCACATTTTTTAAATTTAAAAAATAATGAAATTAAATTAACAAGTTACTACTATTAAACTAAAATTAAATAAATATCATTATTAAAAGAAAAACAAACAATGAATTTTACTACATAAATTGTAGTAATTATAGTTCAGTGCGATTGGCAGCTACTTCGGCCAGTATGAGTAAATCTGAGGTAGACGACGATATATTGTCATTTAAAGAGTTGTTGTTGCAGTTATTATTACAAATATTGGTATTATTAAAAATATCAATTGATACTGTAGATGTAGTGTTTTTTTGTAAAGGAATGATTGGTGATGTTGATGTAACATTAATTGATTGTGATTGTGGTGTTGTAGTTGTTGTTTCGGAGTCTTTTTCAATTGTTTGCAGAAACTTTAAGGCTGTGGGAGCTTCTTGAAAATAACAACAGCCGTTAATAGTTAAAGGTAATAAAGAGGCAACTTCTTGTTCTATGGCCGAAACATCACGTCGAGTAATGCTTTCTTTACGAGCCTTACGTTTTTGACTACCCACAGCTGTAGGCGGCGTTTGTTGATGCTGTTTGACTATGGGTTTGTGTTGCAAACTTTCATTAAGTTGATGATTTTTATTACTTAAATTACCTTCGTTATTCCTGTTGCTAGTATTATTATTGCCACTGTTAGAGTTACGTTGTCCTCGTTTTTTACCATTGGAAGAAAATTTCTTTTTCTTTTTGGTATTACGTTTGCGTTGCAAATAATCATCTAAATTTAAAGCTGGCAATTCTTTGATTCTTTCCTCCAAATCAAAACCATTTATATCATAAGACATTATATTATCACATTCAGAAACAGAACGCTTTTGGCAGACATTATTTGTATTAAGATTGTTATTAAAGTTATTTACATTCGAGAAATTTTGCTTAACATTCACTTCGGTGTTCTCAGCACCTCCACCACCACCGCCTCCATTACCACCTGCTAAACGTACTGAGGACTTTGACTTTTTCACAACTGTTGCTATTTGTCCAGAATTTACTAATTCTTGATATCTTTTGCCCTTGCATGATCTAGCACTTTTCTTTTTGGACTCTATTACATCCTCTTCACTACTGTTACTCGAAAAACTATTCTCATTGTGAAAACGCCGCTTTAAGTGATTTTCTTCCATGGCATCAGCATTACCTGTAATATGAGCACTCATAAATTGTGATGTTTCGCCCAGAGCTTGCTGCAAGTCGGCGCATTGTTTTGTGGTCTTTGATCTATCTTGCATTAATTGACTTAAATCACCCATTTGTGCTTCATCGGCTAGTTTAAAGTAGTTACTATTATTATTGTTGCTGATGTTATTATTACAAGTATTATTGCTTATAATTTCATGCGCATTGCATTCGTTATCATCTTGATACTCTTGGCCAAAGGCATTGGCTGGACGTGTTGTTAGTGTTCGTAGAGGTGGTGCTGGTAGTTTATACCATTTAAAATTGGGATTTGCTGAAAAGAAAGCATCTTTGTTCTAAGCGCCAGAACAATAGAAGAGACAAATTGTTATTGTGGTTTGTTTAAGAAGAAAAATATGTATGCATTAACAAACTTACCTGTTGAGCTAAATTTGTAAAACACTTTTTGTCATTTACATCCAACGAGGCCCACCAGTCTCCTAATATTTTTGTTATAGCTCTAAAAATAAGTAAAAGACAAATATATTATTTATTACTCTAAAAAGTTTTGAAAAGCGAATGACAAATTCTTTAAAAATTAGAAAATATGTATTTAAAATTAAAAAATATGTCCTTAAAACAATATAATTTCTGGCTAAATACTAAATTTTCCAATATTCAATCTTAAAATAAGAATGTATCAGAAAATTACAAAATTTCTATCAATATTTAAGATGACACGGATAACTAACATTTTCTTTCATTCGAAGACCAGGAAAAAATGATCATATAATATTTTTGATCGCCTATCATATATATTTTTTTAAAGATTTTAACTTAAATGATAATCATTTGAGCTCCATTAGTACGTGAAACTCCCCGAAAACTATTTTTGAACAAAACTCATAATTTTGAGGGTATATTGGAAATTTTTAAGTGATCTCTAACTTTAAAAGAGTTTTGTTAATAATATATAAAAACAAATGTGTGAATTATAATATCGAACTTACCTATTTTCCAAGTTTTTATAACGCTCCTTAACAATAGCACGATGACGTTTGCAAAATATCAAAAACGCATTCATTGGACGTCGAGCATGATGATCGGGTTTAACAGTGACAGATGATTCATTACCTATGCCATTAAATGTAGACGTAGAATTTATGTCCCCAATTGGAATATTGGATGAAGATTGTGATTCTACAGTTTCTACATCAATATCTACATGAATTTCCTCCTCTTCACCAGCGTTATTATTGCTTTTATTTACTTTCAAAGTTTGAATTTGATGATTCTTTGAATCATTTACAAATTGAGCAGATTTTATTAGTTCATCAGTAGCTACTCCTACTCTGCTATTGTGATTTATTCTATTAGATTTAATTAAAAGAGCACCATCAGATGAAGTGGATAGTTTTTGAAATCTTCTTTGTCTTCTATTAAAAATATGTTCATAATCCACATCTACATTCGATTCTAAACGTTGTTCATAGTCAATGTCATCATCGTTATCATAAACGGCATCAACCTGGTCAATGTCTTCATCATCGTCGTCATCATCCTCATCTTCATCATCATCTAAATAGCTACTATGGCGACTACCATTAGGAGATTGATTGTCATCATCATCGTCTTCGTAGGATTTTGATTTAGCATAATTGTGAACACTTTCAATGTGACGGTAGGCATTGTTTTGATCTTCAGTACGTTGGGTTGATGATTGTGTTTCGGATACAGATGGCAACAATGTTAACACATTCATTGTTCCTGTTTTGGGTGATTGTTTATTATTTATAAGGCCACAATTATTATATTGTTTATTATAAAATTGATAGTTATTATTATTGGTTTCCGCGATACTAGAGGAATCCATTTTTATATCATCATTGTTTTTATTGCCATAAATAGTATTATTATTATTGAGACATTTTTTATTATTTAAATCTAAATTAAAGGCACTTTTATTTTGTATATTTGTTGGTGTTATTACTTTGGATAATGGTAAATGTTCAACATTTACAACATCTATTTCATTATCATCTTTTATTTCTCTATGATTATTGTTATTAACACCTGAGGAGGCACTTGTATAGTTTAAGGTACGAAAATTGTTCCAACATTTATTATTTTGTAATTCTGTAGGATTTTCTAAATGTTGTACTCTAACACGTTCCTGTTGATTTATTTCATTGTTTAATAAAAATCCTTTCTTTTGCTGTTGTTGTGGTTGTTGTTGATTTTCTTGACGGAAATCAATTGTATTATTGTAATGATGAAGGTGTTGTTGATGATGTCCACTAATTGTAACAAATGTTCTTGTTTGTGTGAAAGAAGAAGGTGGAAGTAGTTTTGTGGTTGCTGGGCAATTAAATTTATCCATGTTTATTAATTTTGGTTTTAAAAATTCCAAACCATTTACACTATTGATCATTTTGTTGAAGTTATTACTATTTAAAACGTTCAATTTAAAACATTACAAACTGAAAAAAAAAAATAAATAAATTATAATATAAATTTGATCGTTTTTATTAAAGAAAATAATAGAAAATATCATTAAATTTGATATTGCTTCATTTATAAAATTCAAGTTATATTTATAAATATTTATTATTAAAAATTTAATTAAAGCCTAATGCTAATTTGGGACTCATTCAAAGTCAGTTAAAAAAAATTAATTTTAATAATCGCTGACGAATCAGAACATATAATTTTATGCCTTAAATAAACAAAATCATATACATAAATCTATAAAAGCTTTCAGTTCCCGTGCAAAATAATACGAAAGTGATTCGAATCGCTGAGAAGAAACAATTTATTGCCGCAATATTAATATTCAATCAACACGCCTAAATGAAAAATAAGCAATATTGCTAGATAATAATCTATGTGAAAAAAAGACGATATCGCCAGATAATCTTCTGGTAGATGAAATAATAATATACTAAAATTATTAATAAAGAAATCAATAAATAATACAATAAACAATGTTTCAACATCTTGTAAATCATACATACATATCGTAACATCATAAAGTATATATAAAATTTGCACGCTCACATAAGATATAAATTTTTTATTTTTTTGCTTAGAGGCACACAATTTTTTCCAATATTTTTTAATGTCTAAATTGTTTTTCGACAACTGAAAAATAAGATATCCAGGGCTGTCATAGAATCCAATTGTTGTCGGAATTGGATTTGAAAACGACAAAAAATTATAGGTTTCATGTTCGAATTACAATTAGTATCGGTTTTAGGTGTCAGAGAAACCAATGTTATCGGTTTTTCCATTGGAAACAAACCAAGCAGCTAACAGCTATTGGATTTCATTTACGCGCTTTTTTTTAATATTTTGGTAAAATCCAATTGGCTGAATCACTGAACTGCTGCTAGTTGCACCATTGGCGGAATTGTAGAAAGCTACAAATTTCCTCCAGTAGCGTAATAAGGAAAGTATTTTTATTTAACCGATAACAAAACACGAATCCTCATAACAGGACAAACGCACAGTATAAACAAATTAATTACATTGTCTCCGACAGTTCAACAAATAGATTGCCACAATCTCTTAACATTCTTCTCGCCACTATCTTCTAACAAAAAAATGCTATAACTGCAGTTGTAATTTTATTTATTTTATAATATGTATCTTATAATTTTTTATTATACTTTAATAAAACATTATAATTTTAAACAATATTGCAACAAAAGCAAAAAATTGTAAGCAAGTGGACAAATGTATGAAACAGCTGATTCGAACATCGGTTTTATTTATATTCGAAAATACCAAAACCAATACGGTTTAATGACACGAAATGAAATCGATATTGGTTTGTAATTCCGACAAAAAGCTAATCCGACTAGGATTCTATGGCAGCCCTTATCATAAATTTTTTGCGGAGGGTATAATCACCTTACTGAGAAAATAAAAATTTTATTTATTTTTTGTGTTTGTTTCTTAATTTTATTTATACTGATAAAAATACAATATTAAAAAAAAATATTGTTTTGATGATTTTCTTTCAAATAATAAAGATATTGCGTAAATACCTTTTTACGAAGAGATATCTTCCAAATGTTTGTAGGGTTAAAATTTCTTGTTAAAAAAAAATTATCCTAGTATGGCAATATCATCATATTCACCCCTATCGTGAATAACAAGTGGAATTTTTGTTCCCATGAATTTTTTATTCCCCTAGAAGGGAAAAATGCTATCGTGAATCACCCGTGAACAATTTTTCCCGCTATCAGTTCTCAGTGAATGTAAAAAGGAAGAAAATTAAAATAAAAATCAAAATAAAGTTTTTTTTTTCAAAAATATACACGTACATACTAATATTTTAAAGTGGAAAAAGACAAAACAAGATATTTAGTATTGGAGTGATAGTTTTATTGCCTCATTAGTTTATTGTACTATTTAACTTTTATGTAGCAAAATAATTCGGCTAATTTTTGGAAACCCAACAAAAAAAAAAAAATAATAATAATAATTATAACAATTAAAGTGTACAATATGTTTAGAATTGGAACAATAATTTTATTTTATGTTGAGCAATATATCAGTTTGTGTCTTATTAACTGATCGTGCCCTTAAAATAACTTTAATATCCGAATTATAAAGGCTCCATTACTCTACCGTAAATGTAAATGTAAAAACGTAAATGTAAAGGGAAACGTAAGTGGATGATTACTGTAAAAACGTAAATGTAGGCAATACTTTGTTGTTGTTTTGTACACATGAACATCGGTGATGTCAATTACACATATTTCCAGTGGATCAAATTCAAATTGAAAATCGCTAAATTTATTGGATTGTATTTCAGCGATTTGTATGCAAAACGAAATTTGTGCTTTTATGACAAAAATTTTTAATTTTAAATTAAATATTCGACTCTACGTCTTATTTAAATTATTTCAACAATTTTTTAGTGAAGAAAACAGCAAAACTATTTATCCAATTGATAAACCTTTTACAGCGATTTTTTACGCAGATTTAGTATAATGAAATAAAAAGCTGTCAACACTGTTGTTACAGCTGTCACGTAAAAACGTAGAGCGACCTAATTTGATTAGGTTGCGACATAACATTTACGTTTTTAAGTACAAATACACACATAACTCTCATAAGCAAAACGTGTCAGCTAATTCGCTACATTTACATTTACGGTAGAGTAATGGAGCCTTAAGAAGATCTACTTACATTTTCTGTTCTGTTCCCCAGCAAAAATAAAGTGAACAAATTGAAGGGAAAAGTGAAAAAACTCGGGGAAAAAAAATCATTCACGATTAGGGGAATTTTATTTTTAGTATGAAATTATTCACGGGGAATTTTTTCATGATTGCAAATTTGGGGAAAGGGAAAACATTTCTAGGGAAAAAGTATTCATGATAGGGGTGATTATATGTAATTCTACTAAAAGCTTTAACCCATTAATGCCCCGATCTAGCCAACATAGAGATTTAAAATTTAGAACATCATGCCAAATGAGGCAAATAAATACATTGACGTTGAAAAATTGCTTATATTTGGTTTAGTAAGGAAGTTATCAGCCGTTACATATACGTAACAGTGGGCATTACTCAATAATTTTTGGACCTTGTATTTTTTTGTTATTTAAATCTCATGAGCTATATAAGCAAAACCTAAAAAATGCTAATTTTTATGAAAAAAGTCACAATTAAATTGATATATTAAAGAAGTTTTACAATATTTATACTAATTCATCACTTAATTTTATTTCTAAATTCATATATGCAACGAAGTGACTTCTTCCGGTTACCGGAAATGCCTTCCTCTGCTTGATGTAGGATCGCGACGACCTCATATAGATATGTGCCACAAGAATAAAGATATTCAAAAATAAATCTGAATAAATGCACGTATAGTGCCTAGGGCAAAATTTCCCGTAGGCCCCCTAACTATTAATACCCACAATATTCAACAAACTGCTAATAATATCATTGAAAAGGTATTTATAAGTGCTTTTAAATGACATCAATATAATTAAGATCCGACAATTATTAATAAAGATATTCAGGAAAATATATTGAAATTTTGAAGACCTATAACTCGTAAACCGAGCAAGAGCGGACAAATTTTTTATTGCACTAAAATCAGATGTAAAAGTACTATAGAATCACTATCAAAATTGTTTAAAAATCAACTGTGCCGAAGATCTTGATTTACGCCAGAGAAAGTAAAGAAAAAAACATTTGAGGATACAGAATGAATATTAAATAACACAATTCATAACAAAATTTAAGTTTATATTATTCTGTTTTTTAACAATATAGTTTTAAACTTAGACATTGTCGCGTTACATATACATAACAGTGGGCATTAATGAGTTAAACATAGTTATAATTATAAAGTATACTCGTAAGAACAGCTGTTTTACAATTTTTTCATTAACATACCTCGCTGAAATGTCAAATTGTTTTTGTATTCCTATGCAAATTTTTTTCGAGTTTTTTTACTCTTCCTCTCCTTCATTCTCTTTTTCTGTTCATAGCATTTTGACATTATGTGCAGTATATTTACACTAACAAAATACAAGACATTGTTGTTTTTGTAGATGTGCGAGCACTTTTTTATTACGCTATGGCTCTAATGCAGTGATGCGCAGTGCGCACACAAAAACAAAAAAAATGCACAAAAAATTGTTTACAAAACAAAATATATTGTTTTTACTCACAACCACATTCATGTAAACATGAAACACACACGCACACACATCATTTAGAATTGAGTACAATTAATGAGCCGAAATTGCAGGTGGAAGAAACAAAATAAAATATTAAATTGTAGAAAAAACAAAAATTGCATATTAATAAATAAATGGGATCACTCTCTCTTTTACAAAAGGAATTTTACCATTGAAATTTATATACATATTTTAATCATTTTTGAATTAAAAAATTAGTACACAAATAAATTTTATTATTTTAGTAACACAAACACACAATTTCCTTGCACTACATTAAAAATATTTATTTTATTATTTATTAAAAACATATTTTTTTCTATCTTTATTAGCACTGCACTTTTTTCCTAGTCTTAATTATTCTTGCTGTTTGGGGAATGCGCTACGTGTACAGCGATACGCAACTCAATTACACTGAGTGAAAAATAAATAAAACAAAAAATACGAGAGCGCTAAAAATTATGAACAACAAACCAATAAGAAAACAAAACACCAATATGTATAAGAAAAAAAAAAAAAAAAACGACGGCACCTACTCATACACCCCACCAAACACAAAATTAAACAAAATTTAAATAAAAACATACTCACTCATACCAGCCCAAAATTTGTTTTTTTTTTCTACTTGAACTTGATTCCATTTTATTTGTTTATTTTAGTTTAAAATAAAATATTTTAGCTTTAAACAAAATAATATCAATAATTACTATTTTTTTTAAATATTTTTAATAAAATTATCTTTTATTTTATCAAAAATACCACGAAAAATATATTTTCACTTTTCCCCTATCACACACACCAATTCAATATACTTTTTTTGTGTTTCGTTTTATTATGTTTTCAATTGTTGCTTTGTTTTCTTTTCGTTTATTTGCAATCAGCTGATGAGTTTTTATTTCTATTTTTTCTTCTATTAATACGAAAAAATCGTTTTGTTTGTAAATAACATAGTTTATTTATAAAAAATACGATCTTTATTATAGTTTGTTGTAATTTTTTTTAAATATAATTATTTATTTTTCAAGATATAAATTTTAATTAAACTTACAGTATTGTCGATATGTTGATGATGTCAAATTTAATTCAACTCTAATGCAGAGAAAAAATTGCAAAGCAATTGACTTAAAAAAAAAATTAAATATGAAATTGAACGCATACAACAAATCAGCCTCTGTCTCTTTTTTGCACTTGGATTGTAATAGGGTTGTCAAGTTCAAGAATTTAAGAAAATTTAGGTCATTAGAGTTTTTTTAAAAGGGTTTTTAAATGTCATTAAATTAGCCAATTCTGTTGTGATTTTATTTTTTGCGGTCTTAGCCAACTATTGTATGTCATTTTGTTCCAAATTGTTACGCATACGAACAGTTAATAATATTTTTTTTTAAAGTTGTAAATTTAAGGGAGCAAAAAAAATGCAACTGCTAAAAAATCATCGGATTTTTTTAAATTTTGATAAAAATAATTATTGAAAAATGCTGAAAACTATGATTTGGTAGTATTACCACTAATTACTACCAATACATATAAATTTAAGGTAATTTTAACTACAAAGGATATTAATAATTTAAAAAAAAAAACTATTTTCTCCATACTCTTTAAGAATTTTCGAATATTTTTGAATAACATTCTGATAATGGCAGTGAAATAACATTAATATGTAGTTCTAATATGAAGATTCTTAAAAATTGTCTTAAAGAAACAATATTGAAACGATCATGCCTGTAACAATTGATACAAGTCATTTAACAGTAGATATTTAACAGTAGATATTATCTGAATGACCACATTTGGCCATTCAAAGCTAATATTGCCAGCAATCGTTGATTTAATGATGTAAATATGGAAACTGGATATCCTTCTAACATAACACATATTATTTACTTATATAAAACTACCACCTTTACTTTTAGAGGCAGGTCCTTCATTATTTTTACGAGTACTGTATAATGGAAATAAGAGCCTATTACGATAACTTGAATTAATTTGACTCTAAACCCATATATTTCAATTTTAGACGGTTTAGATAGACATACTTACTTAAATATTAATTTCCAATAGTAAACAAGTCCAATAGTCCAATCATCACGAAGGACGTACTTTTAATTTTTCAGCATATGAAGAGTTCAAAATAGGTATATTTCTTAACTGTTTTTCCTTGTGTTAGAATTTGTTCCAGGACCAAAAACAAGGGATATTTGAACATTATAGCGATACAGGACATTCGATAATGTAATATTATTGCGAAAAAAATATTTTAAGCTGTTGATTCCAACTCAATAACGATCGAATTATAAATTATGAAGTTAAGCTAAACTATCATAAATATTTGATCGTTTATTTATAGAAAATGTTTGTTGGTTTTAAAACAACTAACAAAACAAATAATAATTCCAAAAATATCAATCTCTATTGAAAAATGTCCAAAACAGTTCAGAAAAATATCAAAATTTAATAAAATTGGAATTTATTGCTAATATTTATATTATTTGTAGATTTCATGTATCTTAGACAAAACTAAATCATGTTTTTTAACAACACTATAGTTTCCAACCATTTCCAATCAAAATTTTTATAAAAATTTTAAAAATCATGTTTATTTGTTTAGAGTTGCATTTTTTTTGCTCGCTCACATTTTCAGCTGCTTTTACTAAAAGTTCAATAATTTTCGTTACGCACAAAAATATTCAACAAAATTATATGCAACAGGTATCTATTACCACAAATAATAAAATCGTTCTGATTCAGCTCCGATTTTTTTATTTTTTCAACATTGATAGGTGCAAATATTGATGTAAACATTTTTGAATGCAATTCAATAGTTTTAAATTTATAGACCTTTAAAATCACACTTCCCCAAGAAACTCACCAAACAAATTCTTTTTGTTTGGTGAGTAAAAAGAAACAATTTTGTTATCGAAGTTGCTTTTAATCCATAATAATTTTATAGAGCGTAAAATTTGTCCTTCAGGTATGAGGGCATCTAACATTAAAATTTTTTAACGTTTGCATTTTATTTATTCTCATTCGATGTAATACTATGTTCACATATAAAGGTTTTTTGAAAAACAAGTCGTTTTCTTAAAAAACACAAACAAATTGATTTGTTTTTTCATATATTTCAAAGCCAGAAAATATCTCGATGCAAATTGTTTAATTATTTAACACAATAAATACAAACTAAATTTCCATACAGGGAAGCAATTTTTAGTATTTTTAGTACATAGAAATTTGTTAAAAAAAGAATTTGTAAAAATTGCCACAGTTTAAAAACAAAAAATTATGAATGAAATTTATATTTCTTCATAAATTTTATTTGCTTAAAAATTTTATTTTTTAAATTAGAAAGTGTATGTGAAATTTTTATTTAAATACATTTAATTACCAGTTAAATTATTCAGATCAGTTTTCGAAACGGAGAAGCCAACCCTCTGCCAAATATTCACAAATTTAATAAAGTCATGTGAAACATGACTGCAATGTTGCTTAAATATTTTGTTATAGAATTTGGAACAAAATTCAATCTTTATAATATGACTGCCAGTCATATTCATTTTCTTTTAGTCCAAAAAAATATATTTTGAATTTTAAATGAACAGTGACACAAATTTTTTTTTTTAATTATTTTTAATTTTTTCAAATAATTTATACTTTACCAAATTAACAATAAATTATTTTATGGTCAAATTTTTAAATTTTAATTTTTATTCTTTTTAGTAATTATAGAATTCATTATTATTTCAAAAACAAAGGCGAAAATAGCCGAAAATTATAATTTTCAAACATGGCAAAAGAAGAATCAGGTTGATATCTTTTCCAGAAACAATTTACATCACTTTAAATAGTTTTTCCAATACCGTAATCTATATATATGTATAAAAATTAATGTGTGTATGTATGTATGTATGTATGTATGTATGTATGTATGTATGTATGTATGTATGTATGTATGTATGTATGTATGTATGTATGTATGTATGTATGTATGTATGTATGTATGTATGTATGTGTGTATGTATGTATGTGTGTATGTATGTATGTATGTATGTATGTATGTATGTATGTATGTATGTATGTATGTATGTATGTATGTATGTATGTATGTATGTATTTTCAAATTTTGCACGGGAAACATCTATCTATCTATTTATCTATCTATCTATCTATCTATCTATCTATCTATCTATCTATCTATCTATCTATCTATCTATCTATCTATCTATCTATCTATCTATCTATCTATCTATCTATCTATCTATCTATCTATCTATCTATCTATCTATCTATCTATCTATCTATCTATCTATCTATCTATCTATCTATCTATCTATCTATCTATCTATCTATCTATCTATCTATCTATCTATCTATCTATCTATCTATCTATCTATCTATCTATCTATCTATCTATCTATCTATCTATCTATCTATCTATCTATCTATCTATCTATCTATCTATCTATCTATCTATCTATCTATCTATCTATCTATCTATCTATCTATCTATCTATCTATCTATCTATCTATCTATCTATCTATCTATCTATCTATCTATCTATCTATCTATATATCTATCTGTCTATCTATCTATCTATCTATCTATCTATCTATCTATCTATCTATCTATCTATCTATCTATCTATCTATCTATCTATCTATCTATCTATCTATCTATCTATCTATCTATCTATCTATCTATCTATCTATCTATCTAATTTTTAAGAAAAATATTATATTTTAATTACTAAATAAATATTTTTTTTAATCCTTTAATTACTATGTATTTCATTTCGGGGGGTGGCGAAGCACACCGGGTATTTGCTAGTAATAAATACATTTAAGTTTGTAATAGGGTTTTTTAGTTTGAACAAAAAGTCGATTTTCGACTTTTTTAATTTTTAAATAGTAGATTTTTCGACTTATTTTAATTTTGAAATAGTCGACTTTTCGACTTTTTCCGACTATTTTCGACTTTTTCTGACTATTTTCGACTTTTCAACTATTTTCGACTTTTTCCGACCATTTTCGATTTTTTCCGACTATTTTCGATTTTTTTCGACTTTTTTTTACTATTGACTTTTTTTTTTTTTTTTGTTAATTGTCTAATAAAAACTTTAAAAATAAAAATGAGTACAACGCAAACAAATATATTGATTGATTAACATACAAATCTATCCAATGAGAGTGCTAGTTGCACACAAATATATGTATTAACTACACGGTTTAATGGTATATAAATAAAAGCTGATAACAAACTATTCATTTTAAATAAGATCATTTTTTAAACATTTTTCTACTTTCCGACTATTTTCGATTTTTTTCCGACTTTTTGACTTTTTCCGACTATTTTCGACTTTTTCCGACTTTTCGACTTTTTCCGACTATTTTCGACTTTTGGCATCAAGAAAGTCGATTTATCGACAATTTTCAAATCAAAAAGTCGATTGTTCGATTATTCGAAAGTCGATTTGATAAACCCTAGTTTGTAAGCAATTTTGAAAATGGTTTAAGAATTATTTTGAATTTCACACTAATAGAACGAATATATAAATATTTCCCAGCTGTTTCATTGTATTACCACCTACGGCATTGACAATAAAATACCAGATTCTTATTTTTTACTACGATCTTATTTTTTTTTTTTATTTTTTCTTAATTTACTATAATTAAATTTTGTTTTTACTAAGCTACATTAAAAGCTTTCCTATACTTGGCAACTCTGAACAATTAGCTTAACGAAAGAGAGAAATGTATATTTAAAATGAGTGCAACACTGCTAATTCAATATATTTATGTATTCATTCTATTTTTTCTTAATTAACTTTTTTGCAGTGTAATTATGTGTGTGTTGTTGGTGTAGTTTTTATCAAATACACACAATATATTTAAATTTTTGTTGTTATGTACTATTACGTTATACTAGAATGTCACATTAAAAGGGGGTGGGGGCGAAAAATAAACACAACAAAAAAGGGATAAACTATAAGTATAAGGTGTGGGTTCGTTATTCGTTCTTTTATTTGGTAGGTAATGAAGTGCATTTTACGTTGACGTCTTATGCATGAAAATAAAGTAGATGAAGAAAAATAAGTATGCATGTAGTTGTTTATGTTTATAATAAGCTGGTCGTTGTATTTCGTTTTTATGTTAACTGTATAAAAAAAAAACGTTCAAAAATTTTCAAGGTCACAAGGCACGTCAAAAACAAAAACACATAGTGTACTACTTACTAACACATTCACACAGATAATTCAAATGCAAAACACTTTAATAGAGGGGTACGTATGTACATTTGTACGGATATCTTTGTAGTACATCTAACTGTTTTGTGTTCAATCTTCTCTATGGGATTGTCTAGTCATTATTTACCTCCCACTACCCCCTTCAACCAATCATTGGCAAAGTCGTCTGTGAGTGTGAGTGTAAGTGTGTGTTGGTTAATAGTTATGCATATGTGTGCATGCCTATACTAAATACAATTTGTATCCAATACAATTTGAATGTCGGTTTGTCGGTCATTCAACATCATTTCTATATGTCTGTCTGTGTTTATTTTGTTCTTTTTCAGGGTCATGAAAATTCGATTTTTTTTTTCTGTGTTTCTTCATTTCAAAAATGGAAGTCACCGAACAAAACAAAAAGAAAATAAGGTATGAATACACAAAGATGTAGTAAATTCAGAACTTTAAGCAAAACAAAAATTAAATGCAGTGTTTGTTTTTATTTTTTCACTTTTTAATTGCTTTTGGGTTTGTTTTTTTAATACATACTATGTATTTTTTAAATTGTTCAAGTGATTTGTTTTAAATTGTATATTTTTTGTATTCTATACAATAAAAAGTGTATTGTTTACGTACAGACAGACGGAATGACACGTTCAATGCAACAATATAAAAAAGACGGAAATAAACTGCGGTCAAAGACATTTTAAGATACATTGTATTTAGTATATATTCATGTATAATAAATACATATAAAATATATAATATTATTTCTTATTGTAATATGCATTTTAAATACTTATTATTTTTAAATATGTAAAAAATGTATATGAATGTATTAATAATAAATATGTATGTACATATGTACATATTATGTACTTTGTAATTTATATAATATCTCAAGTTTATGCGTATGTTAAGAACCTATAATCACTTTCACAGTCATTTGAAACAATTGAAATTCGGTCAATGTTTCTTTCATTCTCAAAGTTAATTTATATTCATTATACAATAAGTATGGAAACATTATTACTTTAAGTAATATGACAAGAACACACATATACCGATATTTTTGACTGTTTATTTAATGTCACACTAGGGCATGATTTTAAAAATATATATATCGGTCATTTATAACGAGACCAGAGGGTTTTTTTCAAAAAGCGGGACCCGGACGACTAAAAAAACGGGATTCTGAACAAAATAGTATGGAAAAAGCGGGATTTTGAAAAGTTTCGTAAAAAGAGGGGTTTTCTTTTTATATATCAATTGAGAATGTAAATCAGCTGTGCTAGCAAGCTCTTGGTTCACTACCCGATTAAGACGTTACAAATTGAGAACGACCCATTGAAATTTTGGAATAACAAATTAAGTAAATATTAAAAATTATAATTTTAACATGTTTCTCGAAATGTTTTAAAAATTAAAATTTGGATTGATAAATTTGATAGCAATATTTTTTCTTAAATAATTATTAGGCCCGTTAACAATAATTACAACATTAAGTTAAAACAAAAAGTTAAAATAAAATCATTAACATAAGGTTTTGGTTAGCACTAACTTTATGCAAATTGATTTAAAAAAATTATTGCAGTTGTTTTTTATCTTTCAGTTTATACGAAAATAAAATAAAAAGTCTATCCAATCCGAAACAAGGCACATCGTTTATATGGTTCCAGCTATTTATAAAAAGTACAATACGAGAATAACCATGTTAACCTTGAGACCAAAGTTCGGAAAAAAAAATCTTTTTGAAATTGCACATTTTGGTAAATAAATATTTAAAAAGCGGGAAAAATATTTTAGGCAGGATCGAAGTTAAAAAATAGGGATTATTCCTCCTAAATCGGGACGCCTGGTCACGTTAGTCATTTATAGCTGGTTGATTCACCGATTACCTTTGTAGGTAGAGAAACATTTCAGTTTATAGCACACCGTATGTCAGTGGTGTCACGAGGCAACACATTTCGGTTTCTCTTTCTTGAGAATTTACAATTTGCTTAATTTATTGTTTCATAAAGCAATTTCATTTATCACAATAAATTGGGCCCTACAAAAATTATAGATTTTTCTCGTTCTGTGGTTTCTGCTCATAAAAAAGCATATTCAAATTTTACATCTCTATTCTACTCTTTAGTTTAGGTTTTGACTTCGGACTCTAAAACCCCTCAGGATTGGGACCTCCAGTTAAATTTTTTGTTTGCAAATCTCTAGCTAAAGTTAAAAATCATGTTACTTAAATTTGTTCTTTTACAAACTAAAAACTCGTTTAAATACCAATTAATTGCTACATATTTTTGTACAGAAAAGTAATAAATATATACATATTACAAAAATTACAATTTTATTTTAAACTTAATTATTTTTTATGAAAAACTTTAATGAACTGTAATTTTAAAATTATTTTAAAGTAAGAAAACATGTCCAATTTGCTAATAATTTTATATATAGACCCGTTTTTAATTTAAAATATGTATTTTATAATAAAATACTGACTCTTTATAAATTGAAATAATTTTATTAACTTTTAAAATTTAAACATTAAAATTTTGTCAGTCTCATTTGATCATTTTATTTAATAATCACATTAATTAAGGATCGATTTAAACAATTTGTTTAGCCAAATGTACTCAATAACTAAATACATACAACATATTGCCATTCCATTATAACTTTATTATATGCACTTGTTTTTCCAATAGTCAAATACACAATGAGTATTTGTATAAACGATAAAAAATTTAATATTTATGTATAATTTTTTGTATATTTTTTATAAATATATAGTTATATAGTTTGTGTACACACAAAGATAAATAAATCTAATGCATTGATTAGAGTACAACAACCTTTTAAAAAAAATTTAACTAACACTAATGCTTTTTTAGCCAAATACACATACGATACAAATACATAATCAAATACTTCATAATAGAATTGAAAGTAGAAAAGATAACGATACTAATGCGCAGTTAATAATAATGCTATTTTCATTTTAAACAAAAAACATTTATGTACATACGTGCATACATAATTACTACTAATATTTATACGTAGCAACAAACAAACTTTTAAATTGCATATATGAAAATATCAGCTGTTTAGTTAGCAATATGATAATTAAAACAAAAAATACTCATTGTCCATGATAAATATTTACATTCTCTATATGCATATGTAATTGTTATATGTTTAGATAATAAGGACTGATAACACTGGTCGGGCAAAGTAGACATAGGAAAATTTGAAATGGGACTTAATGGAAATAGGTGGACTAGATGAAATTTAGTGCCAAACAAGAATTTGCTTTTAGTTTTTTCTATCACATACTGATTTTTTATGGGCATGACCTCAATAAGGCGATCACACTATTATAACTCGGGAACGATTTGACCAATTGAGATAAATAAAACTTCAACAAATACGAACTAGGAATTAAATATATCATGAAAATTGAACATTTTACGGTAATGATTTAAAATTTAGGATTTCTTAGTTATTTTGTAAAATCTACAAAAAGCTATCAACACTTTTCCTAATTTTAAAATAAATTTTGGCAATACAAGACACTTAAAGTAGCTTTCAAACAATTTTAAAATTTTTTGAAACTCCTCATACAAAAATATTTTTAATGTAAACTAGTTGAATGGTACATTATAGATTGAACTATTCACAATGCTATTAACGATACTATAGAAATGACTATACCCTAGACCGTATATTATACTTACAAAAAGCTATCAACACTTTTCTTAATTTTAAAACAAATTTTGGCAATACAAGACACTTACCCCCTGTTCTTATAAAAACAGGAGATTAAAGTAGCTTTCAAACAATTTCGAAATTTTTTTAAACTCCTCATACAAAAATATTTTTAATGTAAACTAGTTGAATGGTACATTATAGATTGAACTATACATAATGCTATGAACGATACTATAGAAATGACTATACCCTAGGCCGTATGTTATACTTAAATATCGACTATAGACTTAATAAATTATTTTACTGTAGAATTCACTATTGACAAAACTATAAACTAGACTATAGACTACATTATAGACTTAACTAGACTACATTATGAACTAGTTCACAAGCTATGGACTAGACAATAGAATTGACTATAGATTAGACCATAGAATTGAATATAGACTAAGCTATAGATTTGATTATAGACTAATCTATAGATTGACTAGAATATAGATAATGAGTTGACTATAGAATTAGCTCATAATATTCCAGAAACTATGAAAAATACATTGGGGGGTAAAAAATTATCAGTTTTGTGTATTCTCACATTTTTAGACGGTTTTTGATAAAAAAAAATATATTAAGATATTGAAATATTACAATGAGTAGTACATTAACGACCACAATAGTATGTGGTTTAACAAGAGTTTAAATATAATACACATACATATTTTTATAATTACTTTCTCGTATTTAGCCACATACATATTTTTATAATTACTTTCTCGTATTTAGCCAATAAAACTCGTTTCTATGATAAGCAAATTAATAATCTAATAAAAATAAATATGTAATTTAAATTTTTAATCCTTATTTCATTTGCAAAAAGAAAATGTGAAAATGGATGAAACTCATTATTTGTTTACCTAATAAAATTCTTACGGCTTTACAAATAAATTTAAAACTTTGTTATTGTTTCTCATACATTTTGTTAAACGAATTTTTCGTTCGACGTCGTGGGACAAGCAGGTAGAGACATTTATTTACAGAAATTAAACATAAGTTTCCAATATGAAATATGTAAGTAAAGTATTTATTTTGTTCGAAAATTGTAAATAACTTATCTTTAAAAATATAATTTATTGCGGGAATTCCCCTAAAATGAAAATCGAAATTTATGTGGGAACGGAATTAAAAAAAAAAACACAGATTGACCAACTAGATGTGAAATTAAGATTGAAATAGAATAAATTAAAAAAAAAAAATCACATTATATCTAGTTTTTATTCTATGTATTATTTTAAAACTGAATAAGTATATTTAATTAAAATTTTTAAGTTGCGCGATCTTTAATTTAAAAAAATTCGCCAGTAATTTATTGCGTGTTAAGGCTATTCAAGAAGTGTGACCCAATGATTATTATCTAACTTTATATTGTGGTCATAGTTTATAATATATTTTATGTAAGGTAACGTAGTAGCTCGATGCGTACAAACCAAGTAGAATCGATCTAATTTTGTTTTGATACATAAAACCAATCACTATAAAAATTATATAAAATCTACATACTAGTGAAATAACAAACTACATAAAGCCTGTGACTTTAGAATTCCTGAATGCGTTCAGGACTTGTTATTCGTATACAGAATAAAGAAATGCAGCTTTCTTTAACACACAAGCGCATGCGTAAATGTTTTTAACTTCCACACATCTTTCATTCAACATAAGTAAACTCAATTTCCTACCGTTACACGACTTCAATTCGATTAATTCGTTTCGGGTTAATTCCTGAATAATATTTTTATTTTCGAAAATAAAATTTTTGATCTTCGAATAAATTTAAAAATTAAATTTGCAACAAAAAAATAAAATTCGATCTAAAAATTAGGATAAAATTCGCTGATAAAAATTATGTTCCGAACGAATCAAAAAATGAGCGTTCTTCCCACTCTGATAAAAATCTTTGAAATCGGGATTGATTGTTCTGAAAGTTTAGTTCCAACTTTTCCATACATTTCAAATAAATTGAAAAATTTATGATAAGAAAATCACAATTGGTCGTATGACATTCGAGTTTGCCAAAAAAAATTTTTGTATTTTATCTTACTGATTTGTATATTATTTACAAGATATACAATAAATAAAATTAAAAAAAAAAAAACAAAAACAAAAAAAATTACCCAAAATATTAACTAGAATTATCATGAAATTTTTTTATGTATGTAGCTAGAATATCTAGTCCAAACTTGTGTTATATTACGTTTTTAACTAAGGCCTTAATTGTTTTAGGGAGATAATTATAAAAATATTAACTATATCAAAAATAACTATATCAAAAATAACTATAACAAAAATAAGTTTATATGGCAAAAAAATGAATAAAACTATTATCTTAAAACTATTATCTTCTTTTTTTTTCTAAGCTAAAATAAAAATTGTCCAAATTTGTATTCCTGCAGGAAAATAATAAATACATCCTCCTCATAAGAATAAGGAAAATAACCGATATAATATTATAAAACCTAAAATGGCGAAATTTGTTTACATATAAGGTATATATACTGTATGTATTTGTTTTATTTTATATGAGTATATCAACAATATAAAATAAAAATGGCGTTATATTACGAAATTGATCGGTAACAACAACAAATGATATTAAACAAGTACCACTTTAAATATTTATATCTCACTTACATTAAATAGTGACTTACTTTTTTCATAATTTTTAATATGACACACTCGTTTAAAGTTTTTATGTTAAGAATTTCAATGAAAGATGTTTTTAAATTAAGAATTTCTTTTTTAGGAAACACAATAATAAAAATATATTTTTTGTTTTTGTGAATTTTTTTCTTAATGTTAGTATGTACTATGTATGCATGTATGTACTATGTGGTATGTTTGTATCAATGGGGAGATAACAAATAAAGCAATTAAAAAAGAAAAATAAATAAAAAAACTTAATGAAAATGTTTGATCACAAAAGAAATAAATGTATGTAGAAAATATTGCTTGATTTTTTGATAAATAATTTTGTTTAAACAAGCAATGAAATAAATAATTTTTTATACTATATAAAAAAAGAATACAAATGCAACTGTTAATTATATTTGTTGTTAAATGTACTCTATAATATACTAGTATGTATGAATGTGTGTAACAATATTTACCCGAAAACAATAAATTCAATTGCAGGTGTAGTTGCCACTTTTTTCTATATGTTCGTTTTTTCCTTTATTTATTATTTAAATGAAATAAAAGTCTTTTTTAATGCACAAAATTTTTTATAAACTTATAAAATATTTTTAAATTATTTCAATAGAGTTTATTTATTATTTAGATACTTTTTTAATTTTAATATTATAAGAAAATTTGAACGCAAAATAAAAACACTGTGACAAGTAGAAAATACACAAACGTATTAAAAATAACGAAAATAGCAATCATCTGTAAACAGCCAACGTCAACAAAATTGTCAGAGCTGGGAGTATTTTATTATAGTAGAAATAATGGAGAAAACAAAATAAAAAATATATAACATTTTAATGTTAATATTAAATATTTATATCTTAAACAAAATTTACTTTTAAGACGAAAATAGAAAATGGAATCAAATAAAAGTACAAAATTATGAAATTTGTAAAACAATGGTCTCAATATTAAACAACGGTTATCAAATGGCGGCCACGATACTCAAAAGGTCTATACAAACTCTTTAGGTTGGTGTAAAGACCTTTTCTTAGACACACAAATTTAAAACATTAAATTTAATGTTTAATAATACAATTTTAATTAACCCTTTCGCTATATTGTATCATATGGAAACATGACACTTTTTAGCTATTTACCAGTATTCAAATGGATTTTTGTGTCACTCTCGCAAACACAACTATATTTTTAGTCATTGACATCCCTACTGTAGGTATATTTTATATCTAAAATGCACCATCACACTCATGTGTTAAATTTTATTAAGTTAATTTTAAAATTATGAACATTAATGAGGTCCAAATGGAGTGAGATGCAGATGGAAAAAACACTAAATTAGTAAAGGGGATTTTGTCAAAATTCCTATATCGCGAGTTTTGGCTAAAACATATTTAACCATCACTGTTTTAAATTTATGCATTTGAAAATTAGAAAAATATTTAGCAGTGCTTATACTTTTTGTAGATGCCCTGCTTTAAACTTTTTGTAGTGTGTCATAGTTTTATTAACTAAACATAAATATTGCGGTGGATCGTTCTCATGTTGTAATGTTTCAGCAAAGATAATTTAAATTAATTTATGGATGCAGATGATCTGGAATGGTGTTTTGTAACAACACCAAAGTTTTAAAAACTACAGTGGGTGACAATAAAATTTTTTAAAAACTTTATTTCAATAAAAGGGGTGAGTTGGTATACGATTTTATAACTTGTTATGATCTACACATCTGTAATAGGGGTAGTACTCCTACGTTCAGAACGAAGGATAGGGAAACAGTTATAGATGTAACGCTGGCTAACCGTGGGGGAGGTTATGTTAGGGATTGGAGAGTAGTTTTGGATTATTCTTTTTCCGACCATAGCATGATATCTTTTAGTCTCAATTTTGAGAAAGCGAGGGAGCAGCCCTATAGGAACTCGAGAAGGACAGATTGGAAGTCCTTTAGGAGATCAGTCTGTAGGGACCTTAGGGATACTGAGGACTGGAGAGATTCAGTTGAGGGTATCGAGTTGGTGGTGAATAATTTCACGAATGTTATTAGGAATAGTTTTGAGCTCAATTGTCCAGTGATTTATCCTGGAAAAAGGAAACAGCCGAAATGGTGGACTAGGGAACTTAGGGACCAGCGGTCTACAGTTAGGAAGCTGTTTAATAGAGCCAAACTAACGAGGAGCGATGAGGATTGGAATAGCTATAGGGATAGTTTCTCTAAGTATAAGAAGGACATTAGAAGAGCGAAACGGACTTCATGGGTAAATTTCTGTGAATCGGTGGACTCTGTTAACGAGTTGTCTAGGTTTAGGCGAGTATTATCCAAGGACCCAGTGGCACCTGGATACATACAACGTGCGGATAACTCGTGGACAGAGTCTAGCTCAGAGTCCCTCAGTTTACTTATGGAGACTCATTTTCCAGGCTGTAAGGATTTAGAATCTGATAGAGGGACAGGTAGCGTCAGTGATAACCTACAACCCGAATCAGATGTTGGGGCTACCGATGTGATAGGGGAGATGATCACTAGAGACAAGGTATCATGGGCGGTAAATTCATTCGAGCCATACAAATCTCCGGGCCCGGATGGAATATTTCCGGCCATGCTACAGAATGTCGATGAAGGAGCCATCTCTCTATTGACGGAGGTGTTCAGGGAATGTCTTAGATTGAAGTACATTCCCAGAGGGTGGAGAGAGGTAAGGGTCATTTTCATACCCAAAGCGGGTAAGACGACTCACTCGAAGCCCAAGGATTACAGACCGATCAGCCTATCGTCTTTTCTATTGAAGACAGTAGAAAGACTGATCGATCTTCATCTTAGGACTAGTATAGGAACTCAGGTCATTAGCGAGTCTCAACATGCTTATCTTAAAGGTAAGTCCGTTGAGAGTGCTCTGCATGATGTTGTGAGTTACATTGAGCGGGGTCTGCTGCAGAGGGAATATACCATGGCAGCTTTTCTCGATATAGAGGGGGCCTTTAATAATATCACGATAGAGGCTATTGAGGAATCACTTGCTTCACTGAATGTAAGTGGGCTCCTTGTTGGGTGGATAACTCTGATGCTTAGCAGCAGGGTCATCAACTCAAGCATGGGAGGCACTTGTATGAGGAAACTCGTGACTAGGGGCACACCGCAAGGAGGGGTCCTTTCTCCATTACTGTGGCTCTTGGCCGTGAACGTCATTTTAAGACAGTTTGATGCTAAGGGACGGAAGATTGTGGCCTACGCCGATGACGTTGTTTTACTGGTCTCTGGTAAGTTTTTATCTACGATCAGTGAGGTCATGCAGACAGGTTTACGTGATCTGTCCCTTTGGGCCAACAGTAAGGGATTAGGGGTAAACCCCGAAAAAACGGAACTAGTTTTGTTTACTAGGAAATACAAGGTCGAGCATTTTAGCTTGCCAGTATTGAACGGGATTGAGCTTGCATTGTCAAGTGAGGCCAAATACCTGGGTGTGTACTTGGACAGTAAATTGTCTTGGAGGAGAAACACCCAGGAGAGGGCCAAGAAGGGACTCAATGCCTATTACACCTGCAGGAACTCTATAGGTAAGAATTGGGGCCTTAAGCCGCAAGTTGTATATTGGATTTACACTTCGGTTGTAAGACCGATTCTTACTTATGGTTGTACAGTCTGGTGGAATGTATTGGGTAAAGGAACGTATAGGAAACTTCTCTCTAAAGTTCAGAGGTGTGCTTCAGTTGGCATCTCAGGTGCCAGGAGAAGTACACCTCAGGCGGCGCTGGACATAATCCTCCATCTTCTTCCAATTGAGGAATTTGTGAGGGGTATGGCTATCCGCGGCCTATTTAGATTGAAGGAACTGGGATTATTAGGTACCTCTAGAGCGGGGCACGTCAGCATACTAGATGAAGTCAAATTCAACGGTCGGACACTATCCGTGGCTGAGTCTACGGATTATGTCGGGACTACGATTGACTTCGGGGCGACTCCCGCTTTGGTGTTACCTAGCAGGGACCTCTGGGATGGAGTAGGAAAGCTCTTTGAAGGCTGTGCGGTCTTCACAGATGGTTCGAAGATGGAAGTTGGCACTGGTGCAGGTGTATACTTTATGGGAACTGATATCAGGCGATCTTACAAATTGTCTGACAGTTGTAGTGTCTTTCAGGCGGAGATTCTTGGTATTTATAAGGCTCTAGGCTTGATTGAGGAGAATGTTGAGAGAGGGTCTGAGATTACTATATATGTTGATAGTCAGGCAGCGTTATTGGCTCTGACTAGTCATTTTGTTAGGTCCAGATTAGTGCTTGAGTGCAGAAGGGAATTGAGAAGGTTAATGGATTCCTATATGATGAGACTCTGTTGGGTTCCTGGTCATTGTGACATTCTTGGCAATGAAATAGCCGATGAGCTAGCTCGCAGTGGCTCGGAGCTAGATAGGTCTTTCATAGAGTCATCTGTTAAGATTCCAATTGGGTCCTTCTTTAGGGCCATAAGGGAGTGGACTCTGGACAACACGAATCGTGCCTGGAGCGACAGATCGGACTGCAGAGTTTCTAGAGCATTATGGCCTAGCTTAAAACTGGCAGATTCCAAGCATCTTCTAGGTATGAGTCGTGGTAGTCTTAGAATCATAGTAGGTATGGTTACGGGTCATTTCTCAATAGGGAATATGATGAGTAAGTGGGACATTGGCACATCAGATTTTTGTAGAACGTGCGATGATGTTGAGGAGCTAGAGACAGTAGAGCACATACTCTGTCACTGCGTAGGGCTTCAGCGTAATAGGTTGAAGTGGTTTGGGTGCCACACACTACATGAACTAGGTGAGGTTAATGGCAAAGGACTTGTCAACCTCATAGGGTTTGTAATGGGAATAAGATGGCTTAGGAACAATCATAACTGATTGATTGGGTATAGGTTCCACTTTTTCTTCTTTCTATTTCTTGTATATTTCTTATTTATTCTCATTTATCCTCGTTTATTTCTATTTCTCTCTTTCTATCATAAAGGGATCACAATGGGCCGTTCGGCCTCTGGGTGTAGGCGTGAATACGCCACCCTTTCTAACCTAACCTAACCTTATTTTATAATTTTTGTTTTCAGTAGAATGAAATTTTTCCAAATATTTCTGATGAAAGTTTACAATGACTAAAATATAAAGAATAGAAGAGAAAACAATGCAGAGGCTGTGATGAAAAAAAATTCATAAGACGCGACAATAATATAAAAATAATAAGGCTGTTGTTTTGAACAATAAATCAATGTAACTCGTATTCATATACAGAATTAATATGTATTTAATTAAATGTACAGCATCTATGAAGTTGAAAATTTATATAAAAAATTATTTGTCACACCTCAATATTACTTTTATTAAAATTCCCATCTCGGAAAAAACCAAAGCAAAATTAAAGATAAAAAATAAACGAAATGACCAGCTGTTTGGTGCATTTGTATTAGTTTATGCAATAACAACAAAATTGTATAATGGCAAAAAAAAAAAAACGTAAACAAATATAATTTAAAGAAAAAGAGAAAAATAAAAATGAAATGTAAAAAAGAAAATCTTTAAACTTTTACAAAAAAATTTTAGCTTAATGAAATTTATAAAATATTTACAATTTAAACGACTTTTAATTTAAAGTTTTTATTTAAATTCATATTTTTATACTTGATTAATAAAACTAATTAAAAAATGGCTTGGAAAAAATACGAATATGAAGCAAAGAAGAAACGTAAATAAAGAGAGAGATATTTAATTGAAAGAAAATTATTGTTAACAAACTTATAAAAACTTTTTTTTTTTTATCAATAAATTTTATATGATAAATTAAAAGGAAATATGTTATCTAGTTAAAATTAGTTTTTAAATAAATTTTAAATATAGTTCTTAATAATTTTTTTATAAGACATTTTTATTTAAAATTTAAATCTAAAATGGCTACTAATTTTTTATATATTGTTTCTGTTTTTTTTTTAGGGAGAGAGAGAGTAATTGATCAGCTGTAAATGTGCATAGGAATGTGTGTATCTGTGTTATATTTTGTTTTATTTATTTTTTCATAAATATGTACATTACAGTGCCTTGATTTGTATGGGGACAAAAAAAGTTGCAAATGTACCCCCCTAAAATTAAAAATTGATATGTTTTTAACTCATTGCCAAAATATTTCGGTTCAATTATTTCATTTACGTGAGCTGGACCATTTTTAAAACACCACCAAAAATATGGTTTTCGATCAACATTATACACAAATTTTAACCTTTTGTCAAAAATATTACATATTATAGAAAACGAGGAATTATTATAGAAAACGAGGTCTAATAAATATTGAGCAAAAACTATTTCAAAATTTGTTTTCATTCTCGCAAAATTAAAATTTTAGTAAAATTTTCAATGATTTTTTTTAAATAGTATTTTATTAAAGTTTGAATATTTTGGACATTTTCTATCGAAAATTATATTTTAGGGCATCATTGGAAAGGTCTCATTAAATACTATTGATATGTGCATTCATTTAACCCTTTAGTTGCACAAATAAAATTTTGGGATTTCTGGTTCATAATTGGTTAAATTAATTTTAACGGCAAATAAATGGTTAGTTAAGGATATAAATGTCCCCGAAAGCGAAAATTTATCAAAAAATCTGTAAATTCGTGTAAATTAGCGGCTAAATTTCAAAAACTGATTTTTTTAAATTAATATCGCGGTTTTAAATGAACTTATTATATTTTTTATAAATTTATCAATATTTAAGTGTAATGAGTACTTCCATGCGACTTATTTGCAAAAATTGCTAATTTAACCTTTTGGGATAGACCATTCCTATGGTACATTAAAATCTTATATATGTATGTTGAAAAATGTCCGAAATATATAAAATTACATGTTTGAACAATGAAAATGTGATAAAAAATTTTAGTAAAATCTTAATATTCCGCGACTGAAAAGAAATATAATAATAATTTAAATGAATATTCAAGTTTATGGTAAGCCTATATTATAATTTGAAGTTAATTTTCTTATAACTAAAATTTTGATAATGATATTGAAAGAAATATGTAATTTTAGAGGTGCTTTGAAAATGGTCCAGCTCACGTAATTTTTAAGATTGAGATGTAATATTTTGGGAATCATATAAGAACATACTAATCTTCATTTCTAGAAGGGTACATTTGCAACTTTTTTTCGTGAGGCACTTTAATGTACATATGTATGAATATTCTCTTTGAAGTTCAACTGTATCTTTGAGTTAAATTTGTTTATTTATTTATGTATATTTTGTTTTCTTTTTATTATTTATGGTTAAAAATAGCTTTTTGTTTTTGTCACTCTAATAAAATTTAAATGAAAACAAACCAAAAAAATAAAAAATGCTGTGATAACAGATAAACAAATCCTATTAAATTAAAGATTTAAAACAATAAACAAAAAAAATATTTATAAGTTCTTTTAACTGTGGTCAATTTAGGATTTATACTAATGACTAAAAGATTTAAAACAAAAAAATTTATATTTGGCTTACCATTTATGTATAAAAAATAAAGCCCAATAAAATAACTTAATAAAATAAAAGAAATAACAAATAAAATAGTCAATATTTTTCTTTAAAATGTTTGACCTTTAAAAGTTATATTTTCTCTCAAAAGTTACATTTAGAACAAAACGTATTTATAGTAATTTTTGTGTACTCAAGTAAAGTGATACTTTTTCTACAGTTAAAAAAAAAAAAACTTGCTATAACTATTTTTTGCAAATCGGTTAGAAAATATTAAACTTATTACATGGACACCACAATAAATAAAATTACACAACAATTAGCATGCCTATATCACTTATACATTCGCCATACATCTGGAACGCATTTTACGCATTTAGGTAAAAAGGCATAATTCGCCGATTTTGTCTTATAAATAACGTCACCAGTCGTCCCGCTTTTATCGGGATTATCCCGCTTTTTAACAATTACTTATTCGATTTCTTTATTTACGTTTTCTATAACATCCTTAATAATATTTATTTTACTAGAAAAGTTGATAATTTTTTACATATCGTTTTTGATAATTAACATTTTTAAAATTTTTGTAAAGATGATCATCTTCTCTACTGACTGATCCTTGTAATTTTTTTTTTTTTTTTTGTGTATTTTTTGATGACTTTTATGTAAAGATTTTCCAAACGATACGCATTGATAATAAAGATGAATGCGGACAGTTTTCTTCTTATATATTTTTAGTTTCTTACCAGATATTGAAAAATCTTAAGCCTAGTATATTTTAACCAAAAAAGATTTGAATTTTCTTTTCCAGAGTTTAAAACTTTCGTTATTTTAAGAATGTTCGAATAAGTATAATTTATAAATACAGTTTTGGTGAAAGAAATTTTGTTTCTTCAGAAAGATTTTTAGATGCATTTTTAAATTTCACACACAGATAGTACCGGTGCCGGAGCAGGTTATAGGCTATTAAATCGCGATTGGAAGTTACACCACCATTTTACGCCTACTTTTTATGTCCCTATTGTTCGTCACGCCCACTCTACGCCCACTTTCGACTATAATATAAGTCTACATTTGAGTCGTCATTACACCCAAACTTTAAAGCCTATAAATACAAAATTTTATATGGAGATAGAGTATGTTATTGGTAATGATATTAGCTACATATGGACTTCATAATATGCCACACTCACATTTTAGGCCTACTTTTTAAAAAAGTATTTTTCTCAATTCATCATGTTAATAATTGTGTGATTTACATGGTGTTTGGCACATGTATAGAACGTCATTGGCTCTATGCAAAAATATGTTCTCATTGTTCGCCACGCACACTTTCGACAACAATCCTTATATCCTTAGATATACTATAAAATGAAATGTAAGTTAGTTTGTTTGTGTGTCAATCACTAAACCGATTTTCATGAAATTTGACACACAGATAGTACCAGTGCCGGTGGTGGTCATAGATTATGTTAGATCTCGGTTGGATGTCACGCCTATATTTTACGCTCACATTTTTAATACTGTCAAACGGCTGAATCGATTTTCTTCAAATTTTCACAGCATTATCCTGTGTGTCTTCAAATTCAAATATGATATTTTATTTTTCGATCGGAGCAGAGAGAGTGGTGCTTCCCATGCAAAGTAAATATTCATTACTTTATATCTAAAGAACTAATATAGCGAAAGTCCTCAAACTCCGTGTGAACATCTAGCTTATCATATTGATAAAATGAAAATAACACTTAACCGTCCAGGGACTAAGGTAGCCTACTTACAAAGAAAATGTTAGTTTTCGCATATCTAAAGGAGTATTACAGTGAAAGTCTTAAAAAATATAGGAGAAATTTTCATATAAAATTTCAAATAGGGCGGATGATCCAGGGGTAGTAATAATACCCATATAAAGTAAATATTATTTGTCGCATCAAATGGGGTTGCGAAGCGCACCGGGAAAATCCAGTAATTTATATTTTCTCATAACGAGCTCAAAACCACTTGGTAGTGAATTTGTGATGAATTTTAAAACCTTTATAAATATTTTCTCAGCATTCAGCTGATCAAAAAACGTAATCACTGAATGAAATAACGATAATTCGAATTTATTTACCTTTCGACTATTAATTTTTTTTGGGAATAAGAATTGTTTAAAAAACTTTTGATATCAAATTGAAAAAATATCGAGTTTTTTATCAATCCCAATTTGTATTCAAACTTGAAACTTAACTTGAAATTTTTTGAAAATATTTCGAGAAATACGTAAATATTATAATTTTATAATGTTTGAGTTTGTAGGGATATATTTACTTAATTTATTGTTTCGAAATTTCGGTGAGCTGTTCTCAACAAGTTTATCGTAAACCCCAATCTTGCGAGAACAGGTGATTAGATTTAGAATTGAGATATGAAGAAAAAATCCCTCTTTTTTTACAAAACTTTAAAATCCCGCATTTTACATTAAATTTTGTTCAGAATCCCGCTTTTTAGTGGTTCGGGTCTCTCTGGTTAAGTTACTTATAAAGTAATTTTTGTTTGTACGAATACAAACAAAATGATAACATAATAATTAGATAATACAGATTTTAGAAAATATATTCCTGTTGAACAAATTGTTTTTTATACTTGTTTTAAAATACAATTTGTAAAATATTTTTAAATCAATTTATATTTGAAAATTTTGTATATTGAAAGAAAAAATATTTTATCAGTTTGTTCGAATTTTTGTTATTAATTTATACAATTATTTTATCACATCCACTGCTTCTTTATTTAACCCGAAAGGATAAATATTAGATAAAATATTGTATCCAATAATTCCAACATTTTTGACGAATTCGAACAACGTAAGAACTTAAAATAAGTATGTCAAAGGTAAAATTTTGGAATATTTAAAATGTTTAATGATAACATAGCAAAGAATTGTGAGTTTTTCCTTCAATTATTATTTTTTTATTTTGTGCACATATTTGTTTGGAAAACTGTCGACCCCAAGTTTAGTTGAGGGAAATTATGTTTTTATTTGCTTTTATCAATTGTGTTTAATATATTTTCTAGCTAAACAAAAATATTTTTTTTTCGTTATATTTTGCCCTTTAATCTTCGAGTTTTAAGGGTTAATGATTTTCTGTTTTGATAAAATTTTGAGAATGTTCATACTTCTAACGATTCTGTTTACCGTTTTATGTATAACAGAAGACCATAACAAGTTCGTAAAACTTTTGATTTCACGAACATATGAAAAAACTTTATAATACGTAATAATTTGTATTATATGTAACATGATGCACTTTCAAGTTATTACAATTTTTGAGTAAACACCCTTTCCCCACATATTTATAAAGCTTAAGCGAATGCTGATGAAGTGTGTAGCGGCAGAGAAAATATGTATTCCATTCTGCTGGTGTCTAATAATAGTCCACAAACTCAACGCAATTTACGATTGCAAACTTGTTTACCATTGTTTTAATAAAATAATGAAAATAAATGTCTCTATTATATAAATCAATTCAAAATTCACTTTTTATGCTTCAAATTTCAATTTTAATAAAATTTATTTCGTTTATGAAGATTTTAGCTCATTTCCACTTTCACTTGAATTCGATTTGCAAAATTCGGCCTAATAATTAATTTGGAGTTTTATTAATTTGGATTATGAATTTTTAACGAATTGGGAAATTCAGTCCAGATTAACGTATAGTCTGATTTAACAAGTTAACAGTATTTGATTGTATTACAAATTAAAATTAAAATACAAGTAAAGTTGTTAAAATTCATTATGATCTAAAATAAAACTACTTCTGTTAACTTCTAAACCAATCAATATTTTAATGAAACATAAACTGATTTATAATCAAGATAACCAAATAGTTTTTTTTTTTTCAAAAAGCGGTACCTGAACGAGTTAAAAACGGTATTCTGAAGAAAAGTGTACGAAAAGACGGGTTTTTGAAAAAAGCGGAATTTCACAAATTTGTTTAAGTAGAGGGATTTTTTTTAATCTTAACATTTTGAACTAAATATAAAAATAATGTACCTAGTTGAGAAAAATATTTTATATCCCAGGAAAAATTATAGAACATATTCTGAAATCATTAAATCTAGAACTGGTGTAATCAGAACCACTTCTGATTTTTTAATAACATCCTTAGAACTAATGATGTCGCAACCAATTCTGGTACTCATGGAGTTGAACCTTATTATGAATCTAAATTGGTTTTAAGGAATTTTTTTGGGAACTAGTGCTTAAGAACTATTTATGTATATCTTCTACATCACTTCTCTGAACAAATTATTGATTCCCAAATGTTTTCCTCGAACTGTTTAAATAACTACAATAAAAAATTTCAAAATAAACCAAATAGAGTTAAAAAAAAAAATTATTTAAAGTGTCCTTTACCCCTAGGCTACACGTAAACATTTTTGTGTCCGCAATTGTCAAATTCTAACTTTTACATATGGACCAATAAGAAATCTATTACGCAATAAATGTTTAAACACAAATCTGGGCAATAATGTTTAACATAAACTGTCAAATTTATTGTTCTTTTTTTTAAATTTTACTTAAAAAAAAAAGATGCTAAATGAATATGTTTTGTTTTAAAAAGATAAATAAAATAATAAAAACGGGAAAAAATAAAATTTTCGTTAAAAGAAAGACAATTTAACATTAAAATTTCTCATGTATATTTTCTCCACCCCTTAACATATATGTAGTTGGAAATTAAAGTTTGTTCCCGTTATTCTGCCGACGTTATTTCTTATGTTAGGAAATAAAAATTTCATAGTGGAGACGTAGAGTAAAAATGCATTTTTTTATTTCACGAAAAATATAAATAAAAATGATAGAATTTTTATAAAAACCGAATTGAATATGTACAATAAAGTTTATTTTAATATTTAGCTTACAGATTGTCATTCTTAGAATTTGGCACAGAAAGGGTTAAAGAACTAGTCATAGATTATAACATAGATATGAAGCTTAAAAAACTCAATTGAAAAAAAATTACTCAAAAAGGCACACGTACTACAATTGTTTTTGTTTTCAATGAAAAATTTTACTAACACATTTTTAGACTTAGGTTTTTTTGACAACCGACTTAGGTTTTTGAAAACTGAACTTCATATCTATGTTATAATCTATGGAACTAGTTTTAGAAACGTTCCATGGGTACTGGCTATGTAGCGCTTCAACTAAACTAGTTCTAGAGGTGAAAATTTTGAAACAAAAATCATTGATTAAAGAACTAGTTCTAGATCAGTTCAATGGAATGGGTCCTGGCTAGGTAGCGCTTCGACTGAAATGGTTTTGGAGGTGACAATTTTAAAACAAAAATCATAACGCCAAAGTAGAAATAATACAGACTAATTATTTAAGGAGCTAACTGTAGAGCTACTACATTCTTGGATTGTATCATAAATAATTACACTGGTCGACAAAAAAATGTTCGTCCTTCTTAAAAAAAATATGTGAACTAGATGGAATTCCGCATGCTAAAGTCGAATCTGCTTTCAGTATTTTCCCATCAAGTAGACATTTTTTATGGACGTTTAAAAAAAAAAAAAAAAAACTGGATAAAGGAATGTCCCTTTGAAATGTTTTCGAAAACTAAACTAAACTGAACTATTCTCAGCTACGACTGTGTTTAATAGAACCAGCCAGTTAGAAATACGACGATTTCTCCTTAAGAAATCAAAACAGTAACAACAAATTAATATTCAGCCCATCACAAATATTCCCAAGGAATTTATTTCCCACGGAAAAAATATTTTTTCTCTTAACGCAGTTGAAGTAAAAGGGAAATTTATTTTTCACAATAAGATAATTGGGGAAAAATGAGTAATATCACGTTGAATTTTTGTTTATGATTGGGCTGATTAAAATCGATACGATCTTATGGAGGATAGTTCGAGTTATTCAATGGTTTACGACCATATCTTGGCTGTTTTTAAACAGGTTTATCTTTGAAAATACGACTATTTAGAGGCTTCAATCACATCTTTAGAGTTTATGGACCGGCTTTGATGATTTCTTGTAATTTTATATCAATATGTAGAATTTTTAAATTTATAGACCTTTATTTAAAATTAAATAATAATAAAAATTAAACTTACGGCATAGTCTTATATCTAGTTCAAACTGCAATTCTAGTTTGTTGTTTTCTTAGAACACATTTTTTTCTCCGTTTAACGTTTCAATACATTAATAAATGTTTCATGGGGCACACGAATATTGGCAAATTGTCGCATTTTCTTTTTGCCTTCAGCCTGTTGTTTCAGTAGTTTCATGCGTCTTGTTACATCGCCACCATACTAAAAATTAAAGAATTTTATTATTAATTCTTTTTAAAAATAATCATTTTAAAAACTTACCAATTTAGCGGTAACATCTTTACGATAGGCTTTTATGGTTTCCCTAGCTAAGACTTTACTACCCACACAGGCTTGTATAGCTATCTGTACCATTTGCTTGGGTATCATCTCCTTTAGTTTAGCTGTCATATCACGTCCAACATCTTTGGCTTTTGTAACGTGTACTATGCGACACAATTCTTCAACAGGTTTACCATTTAAGTGGATATCCAAACGCACTAAATTTGTTAAATGATAGCCATAGTCCTCATAATTGAAACTAGCATAGCCAGAACTTAGAGATTTTAAATGATCATTAAAATCTAAAATAATTTCACTTAGTGGCAATATATATTTCATGAGCATACGATCGTTATCAATATTAATGGAACTTTCTTGTACCCCTCTACGTTCAACACATAAACTTATGATTTGTCCTACAAATTCATTGGGTGTTATGATTGTACCTTTAACTAAGGGCTCATAGTATTCTTTGATATTTATGGGTTCAGGAAATAAAGCTGCATTTGATATTTCCATAGTATCAGTGCCCATTTGTTTAATCATTTTGGGATTTTTTAAAACCACACGATATGTTACTGAGGGTGCTGTTATTATGGGTTCAGCACCAAACTCCTGCTCCAAACGCTGACAAAATACTTCCATATGTAGCAGGCCTAAGAAACCCAAACGCCAACCTTGACCTAAGGCAGGGCTAGAATCAACTTTCATTGTTACTGCTGAGTCGTTAAGGATAAGTTTATCGATGGCACTACGTAAGGCTACATGTTTAGACTGATCGGCGGGAAATATACCTGCATATACCATAGGCTGTTGAGGTTTAAAAGTACCTACAGCTTCACATTTTTCATTTTTCAAATGCAGAGTATCACCAATAATGGATTCCTTACTATTACGCATGTTGCAACCTATAAGACCAACTTGGCCGGCGGAACTGAAAAAAATTTAAATTTCTAAGATTTTGTGTAATATAAATATAGAAGAAATACTAACACACAATTAATTTCTGTTTCGGCAGGTCTCAAAAGCGATATACTTTTAACTGGATATACTTTTTTCGTATTCAAAGACTGAATTTCTTGTCCTACCTCCAGTTTGCCATTCAAAACATATATCAAATTCAAAGCACCACGATAGCGATCAAACCAACTATCGAATAATAAAGCACGAAAGGCTGAATTACGATCTACCTTGGGAGGTGGAATTACTTCTATAACCCTATCCAAAACAGCCGGTACACCAGTACCTAATTTGGCGGAAACCTAAAATTACATGTCATGAGTTAATTAATTCTACATTGAAATGTTTTTTTTTTAATAAAAACCTTAAGCACACGATCTTCATCAATATCGAACAAGTTTTTCAAATCTTTACACACTCTCTCCGGATTGGCATGTTTGATATCAATTTTATTGAGTACAGGTACCACGGCCAAACTACGAGTTTTAGCTAAATGATAATTTGCCACTGTTTGAGCTTGTACACCATGACAGGCATCGACTAGCAAAATAACACCATCACAGGCGGCTAATGATCTTGAAACCTCATTGGAAAAGTCAACATGACCGGGAGTATCAATTAGATTAAGTAAATATTTTACATTTTTATATGTGTGAAATATGGAAACTGTTTGTGCCTTAACCGTTATACCACGTTCTTTTTCCACTTGTAAACTATCCAATACCTGGCTGCCCGAATTACGTGATATAGCTCCAGTCAGCTCTAGCAAACGATCAGCTAATGTACTCTTGCCATGATCTACATGAGCAATTATACTAAAGTTACGTATACGCTCCACTGGAATATTGGCAAAATCTTTTAATTTTTCAACTGTGGCAGCTACGGTATTGTCATTGGGATTTTCAATAGCCTTGGAACTTACAAAACGTGTTGTTGTTATTGCGGCGGTGTGTAGTCTAAACTTGATAAAGTGTTATGTGTGAGAATAATTTGCTAATATTAAATTCATTAGACTTACTTTAAATTAAAATTATTATTTTTGAGTTTCCACAATGTTATTCTACATGTTTTAAACATTTTATTCAATTTTTGTTTATTTTTTTGTTTGAATAAATTTAACTTTTTTTTTCCTATTCCATGCCGGTATTTTACATACTGTCTCCACATTGATATAATATGTAAGATAACGCCGGCAGAAGAGAGTAAACATTTTGTTAATATTATGTTAAATCTTAAACAAGGGGTAAATGTATTCTAATAAATCTCATAATATTTCATTATTTTCATTAAGTCACAGAGTAAACATGTAATTTTTATTTAAGAAATTCGAAATTTTTTAGCACAATTTTAATGAAAATATATTTCTGAATGTAGAATAACCATTAAAATAAAACTATTTTACAAAAAAACATTGTTTTTAAGTACTTTTAAAAATAATCATTCACACACACAAACAAACTTTCGTATATGTGTATTTTTTTGAGAGTAAATCTTATAAGATAGTTGTGTAGAAAAATCATCACAACAGTATCATAATATTTCTTATAATACTAATATTTTAGTCTACACGTGAGATAATTCTCTCAGAGAGCGGATACTCTCTGTTACTTTGAGTCTACATTAGACAAATTTTTATCAAGACAAACGTCAAAATCGGTGCGAATCTATACAAGGTAGCCTCAGTTAAACAGCTGATTATTATTTTTGGTTGTTACAGCTGTCAAACTGCATACATAAAAAACATTAATAAACTCGCCATATTGTTGTTTTTGCACAATTGTTGCCACCTTCCATAAATTCGAGTTCATTTTGACGATTGTCTTGATAAAAATTTGTCTAATGTAGACTCAAAGTTACATATTATGATATAAAAATATTACGTGGAGACCCAGTGTTAAGCAGATGACATGCAAGTGTTGACAACTGATCGAAGCAATAAACTGAAATTAAAGTATTAAAAAACGCTAGAATTTTATGCAATTAATATAAACAACAATGTAATTTTAATAATAATAGAATATAATAATAACGTTGAAAAAACTAAGTGCATAATTAAAATAATAATTAAAAATAATGGCTTAAAGTTAAAAATATAATGCACATATTTTTATCTTTTTTGTTCATATGGCATCACTGTGTTCGGTATTTGTTTAATTTGCGGTCCACACGAGCCTTTTTCATGCTCGCACATTGAACAAAATGTTGTGCGCACATGCTTTTGGATAGTGTGGACCCAAGTTGTTCATGTTTTGTTCTTGTTCGCACAATTGTTCGAGCAACGATGTCTGCCATCAAACGTCATTTTGTATACGGAAGAAGAGGCGCTGCATGTAAAAGTATCGAAGTGACACTGACGGCAAACAAAAAATTATGATTTGTTCGACAAATGTTCTGCCTACTGAAAACAAAATGAACAAAATTGTGTGTGTTGCTCTGCCGACGTTTTGTTCTTGTGCGAACAAGAAAAAGGCTAGTCTGGATGTAGCGTAATGCTTTTTAAACTAGTATCCCACAACCAAAAACATAAACTAACCGTTAATTTGGTACACTGAAAGTTATATTGGGGATAAATATAAATGTCAAATCAAAAGAAAGTCTGGAACAAATCAAGATTATCCAGCACACATGAAATTATTATATTTTTTCCGCCTTAATAAAGGTCTTAAGGACTTGCGGCTAGACTTTCTCCTCTTGAAATGTCGAACAGCGGCTTCGCTGAATAAATAAAAGCAGATACGCTAACAAAATTTACGTTGTTACTTACCTTTTTTATACATAAATTTATTTAATGTAAGATTCTTAGGGAAGTAATTCACTAAAACATTTTTACATCAATATTTTCACCGCTCGGGTTCAATTCAACCCGAAAATTTTATACTAAAATTAAAAATACGGTAATGAATTCAATTTAAATTTTTGGATTGACCTCATCTTCCAACATAATTTTTTTAATTGGTTTACGATGAACACAAATTTGGAAAAGAAATAGTGAAATAAAATGTTTGCCAAAATAACAGAATTGAAAACGAAAATATTAGAAACTGCAATCGTTTCAAAATCCGAGAAAATTATGCTTTTATTTAAGTGTTAATATTAAAAAAATATATATTTTCTATTTAATATTTCTTTCTTTTACTACAGCAAAGATTTTTAATTTTTTAAATATACTTTAATTTAATTTATTTATGGACAATGTATGTAATATAAAGCCTTATTGGTAAAATAACAATACTACATAATAGCAAATATGTATTAAACTATATTTTAAAATATTAATACATACTCTTAAAATCGAAATTTTAGCATATAATATTGTAAATTCCAAAACTATTAAATATTTTTATAATATGCCATTTAATTTCAGAAATAAAGATTTTCAATGAAAATATGAAAAAATATGCCAAATATATGTATTTATAATATGTCCAAAATATTCTATAACAAATCGATGCCAAAATTCTTAAAATTGTCTGAAACGGAAAAATAACTAATATTTGAAGTCCAAGAAAAAATATGTTTTTGCATATTTTTGGTTGCTCTGATCATTAATTTACTACAGACAATATTTTGTCAAAGTTTCAACAGATACAAGTTGATCTCTTTACCAAGACCAAAAATAATAAATTTAGATATTACAAAATTTAATAGAAAAAATGTGGACCCCATCTTTTCTGTATAAACTTTTTTGTAAAATGTACATGCATAACGTCACCGAAAACGCAGAACAAATTTGTGTTTTTGATGAAATATGGTTTATTATTCCAAACTATATGTAATATCCCAAAAATCTTGTTTGTAGGACAATTTGTTTAGATTTTAGAAAGTTTTTTGTGCCTCCTGTAAAGTAATGAAAAGTGATGTTACGTTATTTTGCATTTTGGTGACGATATATAATGTATAATCTTTTATACATTTTCGGCAACTCTTAAAAAAGCTTGTAAAACTAGATCAAATGTAAAATATAATGGTCCAATATCCATGTCAAATATTTATTTAACCCTTTCAATTCCAAGTAATAATTCCATATACGTGGAAAATACAACGTATAATTAAATATCCTTGAAGCTCCTTGTTCCTTTGAGGTCATCAAATACTCTTCTACTATATATTGTTCCAAAAGCTGTCATTTCAAAATTAAAAAATTTCAACATATATTTTAGAACTTTTATTTTTACTTAATAAAATAACTAACACGATAACTAATATAAAATTCTAATCCCAAGCTTCTTTAACTTTCAAATGGTTTAAACGATCCTCCAATGTTACATGTGGTTTTAATTTTTTCATTGTTTTAGCATCATTCCACATGGCAATTTTTGCTTCTGACTTCTTTAAATCTTTAACATGACCAGCAGATTCTTCCTGTAAATCAAAACAAGAAAATCATATAAACAAGATCAATCTCTAGCTACTTCCACAATTCAACGTACCACCGTTAGATAGGGATGTCTCAAAAGTAACATTATTTTCTCTTCACGTTCATATTCACGCTGAAGGGTTTCCATGGCTTTACGACTTACTGGTTTAACCAAACGTCTCTTGCCGCGGAATATATGACCAGGTACGGTGTCTTTAAAAAGATTTATTAAAGTTAAACGCATTTTCTACTAATTTTTATTGAAAATTTTAGAGATTTATATAAACAATTGCAAATTTCTGGTAAAATAAGTAGAATCTGTCAGAAAAAATTGTGTGAAGTTTTGACAATTGGAAAATAGGGGGACAGAGACCTGCGCCGAACGATTTTAACGCGGCGGCGGCTTTGCTAAAAATTGTCTGCGGCGGCTCAAAGTCGGCTGTTAGCCGGTTGAGAGGTGAACATAACTTTTTATTTTTTAGTTTTCGCATCGTCTTATAGAGTTCATTGATTCACAAATGTGGTTCCAAGTCCCCTTAGATGTAAGGGGATCCGAAGACCGTTTGTTTGAACATTATTTTTTATTTCCTAAAATATTTATAACATACATTTTTTTATTTTTGTACTTCTAAAGTGTCAAAACATCAGACCGTTTGTTCGAACATTATTTATATTTTTAAAATTATTAAAAAAAGTATATATGATCTTGACACAGCTCTTCTCCCTACACATATAAAATTGGATATTCTAATATTCTGAAACATTTTTCATTTTATTACAGATTTTAACATTCGGACATTTTAAATACGTCGATTTTGTTGAAATGAATCAAAAAAATGTATGATTATTTTTATTTTTCTTAAAAAATGGAACGGAAATAATCTTAAAATATGGCCTTAAAGTAGGGTAGAACCATTATTAAAATTTTTAAAGTTTACAAGGCTTTACCAAAGGTATAAATAGTAATTAAATCAATGTTTTTGAATACAACTTTAAGTAAAAAATTATATTTTACTATGTCTACTGATATGTATATTTTAATTCATTGCGTTTTTACTATTTCTAAAGATTTTTCCTAAAGTTAGCGGGTTAAGATTCTCCTATTAGATAGATCTAAATTATCCAAATTAGATAGATCTAAATTATCCAAACATTTTGTTTAATATCTTGTTTAAAAATTGTTCTACAGAATAATATTATTTTCATAATAGAGGATACAAATTCTTATGTAATCTTGATAACAAAGTACTAACTTTTTGTACATATTTTTCCATAAGAGGAACTTAGGAACTCTTTATGAAACCTACATTAATTTTTTGGAATATATTTATTAAAAACTGTAATATTGAAAAATGTAGAATGCAGATGTTTTTTCCAAAAAAACAAATTGACTAGTTTTTTTCATATATTTCAAGCCAGAAAACATCTCGATTTGATTTAACACAATAAAAACAACTAAGTTTCCATAGGAAAGAAATTTTTAGTATTTTAGTACATAGAAAATTTTTCAAAATGCCCAGGGAAATTTTTAGAACATGTTCTAAAATCATTAGTTCTAGAACTGGTATAATCAGAACCACTTCAGATTCTTTAATAACATCCTCAGAATTAGTGGTATCACAACCCATTCTGACACCAATGGAGTAGAACCTTATTCTGATTCTAAATTCGTTTTGAAAAATGTTTTAGAGAACTAGTTCTTTATGACTTCTACATCACTTCTGAGAACAAATTACAGGTTCTTGAAAGACTTCCTACAAAAAAATATATATGTATATATTTACAAAATTCAATTGATTTCAAAAGTGGACTTTAGAAAATAGCCCATTAGAATACAAAATAAAAAATAAAAACAGATTCTGAAACCTATTTTGAACAAAAATTATTGATTAAGGAACTAGTTATATTTGTTCACATTTATTATTTGTTTAAAAGTTTTATTTTTGGAATTAGAAAGTATATGTGTGTAAAATTTTTATTTAAAACCACAATTTGTGAAAATATTTTGGCTCACATAATAAAATTATATGTGAGCAGTGAAGCTTAAACCTATTGTCTTTTTTAAAGAACTACACCACTTTTAATTGTATTTTTTAAAAATCAATTGAAAATAAATTTAAATTTTAAAAAAGATCATTGGAAAATTAGATTTTTCATTTAAATTTTTGAAAATAAAAATTGAAAATAAGATTTTTCATTTAAATTTTAGAAAAGAACGGTTGAAATTTCTATATTTCATTAATATTTCAGAAAACAAATATTTAAAATTACAATTTCTATTTCAGAAAAGTACAATTTAAAATAAGTTTTTATATTTTAAATTCACAAAAGATCAATTTATAATTAAATTTTAGGTTTTAAATTCAGAAGACTACAAATGAAATTCTGTTTTATATTTTGAATTTCAAAAACAACAATTGAAATTTAGAATAATTAATTAAAATTTAGAACATTGAATAAGAGTGATTTAAATTATGAAATATTTTAACCATTTAAAGTGACCATTTTAAAATGGTTTGTAACCAATACTCCTTTATATAGCACTCACAGTGCTATATAAGTGCGTGGACCCTGCATGGAAGTACTTTTCCAAAAAGAAGTACTGGCTGTGAGCTACTATATGTTGTTGAAAAAATAAATTTCGTTTTTTTTTTTTAAAGTAGTCAAAGCATCATCAAAACAATAAAACATCTCGAAATCTGGAAAAATGGAAAGCAAATTTGCCGCAGAAATTCATGAGTCGACAGCAATGCAAAAAATGTCGCCGACATTATAAGGAAATTTATGAAAAAAAATTTTAAATTAATATTAAAATTTAAAATTTCAAGAATATCATGAATTTACTAAAGGTTTTATATTAAATTCATTAAGCTTGACCGAAATCAGCGGCGGCGGCTCTTAAAAAACCTCCGGCGGCTCGACTTAGCCGGCTAACAGCCGATCGGCACAGTTGTTTTATTTGTGCCGTATGTTTATTGAAGCAAAATTGAAGAGGATATAAAGTTGCCATACTAATTATGCGTTATTATCACACGATTTTGAAATTTATGAATCATACAATTTATTATGTATAGTCGAACACGGTTATAACGTCTCGAAGAGACCGACATATTTAGTTCGTTATAAACGTAGTTCGTTATATACGTAAAATTCCAGAAAATTATTAACAAAATTCATGTATTTCGTTAAAATACTAATATTTGGAATAAAAGCGTATTTCTTTCCTTTAAAAATGGGCGGTATTTATGATTTTTAAATATTAATGATTAATTTCACAAATGTCAAATTGAGATTTATTATATTTTTTACACTAATTCAATGTTTTCTTTTATTTTCGATGTTTTTAAATTGGCATGTTTTAAGATATTTCCTTTTTGAGGAATAGCGATTTTCTGATAATTAGTGTTTAATCCTAAAATATTTTTAGTTTTATCATTAGCTATTTTCGACAAATGTATCTATGTAATGTTCAAAATGTCTACAACTATAAGTGTAAAATTCATCTTTTATTTGCCGATAATTGAAATTAAAATTTACGAAAATTATTTCCATTTGTCCAATAAATTAAAGGGAAATAAATAGAAGTTAATTCTCCGTGTAGTTCGCTACAACCGTGTTCGTTATAATGTTCAAAATGTCTACAACTATAAGTGTAAAATTCATCTTTTATTTGCCGATAATTGAAATTAAAATTTACGAAAATTATTTCCATTTGTCCAATAAATTAAAGGGAAATAAATAGAAGTTAATTCTCCGTGTAGTTCGCTACAACCGTGTTCGTTATAAAAGTAGTTATGTATTTGTATGGAAAATGTTGGTAAAATCAATGGGACCATAGTTCGTTATAACCGTGTTCGACTGTATTGTGAAATACATAATTTTGTTTTACATGTAAAATCAAATGTTTGCATAACATATATGCTATTTATGGTAAACAAATTTAATATAATTTATAATATGTATATATATATAAGAGCAATGTTTCCTTTTCATGCAATTTTGTAATTATTTATTTTCTGATATGAAAATACGTATGCTTTTCAAATGCGTCTAGTTTCCGAACTATTCATTTGCTCTTAAAAATATTTACATCAATATTTTTACCGTTAAAAGTTCTACTTGTTGAAAAAATTTTAAGAATCGGAAGTAAATCAAAACATTAAATTTATAATTTTATAATAAGTGTAATAATAAAATAAAAATTTCCTCGAGAAATAAAAAAAAAAATTAAATAAAATAAAAACTATTTTTTGCGCCAGGTTCTTTCATTATTTTTTTCTTCTTAAAATTCTTTGGAAAGTAGAAGAAACATGATTTTCAGCTAGTTTAAATGGGATTTACTACAATTTTTTCTATAAAAGCCTATGCAACGATACAATAATTTTGACGGGCATTTTTGTTGTAAAAATATAAATTATTTTATTAATTTCAAATTGAGTTTTTATACAATTTTATATAGGGATACTCACTTTATTTTAAACAATATAACATCTCAAATTTTGTTAAACATGATTCATAGTCTTGAAGAAAAAACTTACATCACAAAAAAAAATCATAGGTAATATTTCCTAAAAACTTGGAATAAAATTAATTAAGCAAAAGGGTAGAATGGCAGTTACAAAGTTTCTTAGGCAATATCACTATAATTTTAGGTACATTCTATGTTCGAATAATTGCATAGTATTTTTGGTAAAACTACTTAAACATTTTGAAAAGTTACCTATGTTAATAAAGTAACTTTATGTATTTATTTTTGGCAAAATTAATTTTTTCCTTACACATGATTCTAAGTAAATTCCACATATTTCTTATATAAGTTATTTAATTTATTATAAATACAACAATTTTCTTAATTTATCCACAGATAGTTTAATAAAGCATATACAATATGGCAATAATTATATTAGCGACTTTCTCCCATACAAAATGTGGCAACCTTAAATAGTGATTGTGGGGATATTTATAAAATAGAAGACAGCTGATCATTTTGTGTTGTTGTATAAAGTGGTTTTTCTTCTCTGTGTGTTTATATTATATTTTTTATTGTAGTTATAAAGAAGGTCAAACAAAGCAATTTACAATTCTATACAACAAATCAAGAATAAAGTTAATAAAAAACAATTCTCATGGCCAGTGGTTCAAAAAATATAAATTATAAGACATTAAGTGACGAAGAAAATAAAGTTCTAATACACGAACATCATCTGCAGCAGCAACAGCAGTTGCAGAACGATAACGAAGCAACGAACAATGATGAGGACACTCCTCGAAATAGTGGTGTTCTTTTGCACACAGTACCCGAAATAAATCGATCACGATGGAATCATATCGAAGATTTAGATTCGTTTTTTACACGCATGTATCACTACCATCAAAAGCATGGTTTTGTAATCATTGTCTTGGATGAGATATTCCAACTTGTACAGTTTGCCTTTGTAATTTGGCTAATCACATTTACGGTGCACTGCATTAACCATGATATACTCTTTGGCAATGAGCCACGTCCCAATAATCACACAAAAATTTCAATAGCTGATGTAATCATACCAATGGATAAGTGCGTAAATAATTTTGGAGGTCTAACAATGTTGGTGCTGTTTATTGCGTCGATTTATTTGTTAATACGTAGTGTCAAAGTGTTGTATCACTTGTGTCAATATTGGGATATTAAGAAATTTTACAATACTGCTTTACACATTGATGATGACAATTTGGACAATATCACTTGGCACGAAATTAAAAAGAAAGTAAGAGAGGTTCAAGCCGAGCAGCATATGTGTATTGATAAAGATCATTTGACTGATTTAGATATTTATCATCGTATATTGAGATTTAAAAATTATTTGGTGGCTTTAATGAATAAAAATTTGCTTCCAGTACGTTTTAATGTGCCCTTATATGGCGAAGTGGTTATGCTTTCTAGAGGTTTGCTATTTAATATTGATCTAATATTATTTCGCAGTCCGGGATCACCTTTTCAAAACAATTGGCAGCTTAGAGATGACTATTCAATTAGAGGCAATCAAGTAGAATTGGCCAAGAGATTATCAAATCTTATTTTCTGGATTGCTATAGCTAATATTCTATTATCGCCACTAATTTTTGTTTGGCAATTGATCTATTTCTCCTTTACCTATGCTAATATATTGAAAAAAGAACCTGGAGCTTTGGGCATGCGTACTTGGTCCAATTATGGTCGTTTGTATTTGAGACATTTCAATGAGTTGGATCATGAATTGGATGCTCGTCTCAATCGTGCTTACGATTATGCCAATCGTTACTTAAATTCATTTTCTTCTCCTTTAATGGCTGTATTGGCCAAGAATGTATTATTTATATCAGGAGGTTTATTGCTACTCTTACTAGCTTTAGGCATTTACGATGAATATGTTTTCCAGGTGGAACATATGTTGACAATAATCACCGCCCTCTCGGTGATTGGTTTAATATGCCGCAATATGATACCGGATGAAAATATGATTTGGTGTCCGGAACAATTAATGACTGCCATTTTAGCTCATGTACATTATTTACCCAGTGGTTGGAAAAATAAAAGTCATACAACCTTAGTTCAAAGAGAATTTGGTTACTTCTTTCAATTTAAAGCTTTCTATTTCCTTAACGAGATAATAAGTCCTCTTATAACACCCTTCCAGCTGTTATTTGTATTTCGACCTAAAGCTTTGGAAATTGTAAAGTTCTTTAGAAGTTTCACGGTATCGGTAAGGGGCGTTGGAAATGTTTGCTCTTTTGCCCAAATGGATGTACGTAAACATGGTAATCCCGAGTGGCAAATGGACTTGTCGGCCGCATCAATTCATCAGTCGGAGAATATGGCCGCTGCCACCACTAATGGTAAAACCGAATTATCGCTTCTGCACTTTACGTTGACTAACCCCGAATGGCAAATGCCTCCGGAAGCCTTGGACTTTGTTAAGGCTATAAGACAAACAGCTTTAACAGATCTAAGTAAAGCGGCCGCCGTAGGACCAGTAACAGCCACCAAACAAAAGAGAGATTTTGCAAATCTAAATCCTTTAACTGAAAGTATTCTTTCATTCGGCACTATACAAGATGAATACTCCTCCGTTGCCAAGTCTTTACTTTTCAAACACAATGCTCAGATACCCAAAAATTCAGGCGAAGGCGAACAGACAGCAGGCCAACAATGTCAATGTTACTTTGAACAAATGCTTCAACAGAGCTTGGGAGCTGATCACTCGCATTTAACCGACAATCTTCCGGCGCCCTCAAAGAAAATGAAAAAATTAAGAGTTTCAAAGTTAGAGGGCAGCATAGATGGACCCTCGCAACAACAGTCTCTTATTTATAGTCTTTATGGTCCCGATTCGTTGTGGGACAATAAACCAAGTGATTTGACTGTAGCCGATATGTGTTTGAGTGCTTTATATTTACATGAAATACACCACAAAGTTAAAAAGTCGCCATCTATTGGTCATTGTACTGAAATAGTTGAAGAAGCGGATAATAATAGACCTCGTAATGTAATCTTTGCCGATACAATAGTGACATCCTCTTCAGCTATGGAGACTACACCGTTGTTGGGACTTCAGTCATAGCATCAACTCAATTGGTTATAAAATTATTAAAATAGTTTTATTGTGAGAGAAAATAAGAGAAGGAGAGCGTAAGAAAACGAGATAAATGTGTAAAAAATTTAAATCAAAATCTTATAATAATAAAAAAATGTGTTTAAAAATTTTAATTGCTAGTTTTCTTGAACTTATAATTCTTAGAGGCGGGGTTTACGCAGACCAGTTATAATCGTTTAATTGAATATCTATTATGATTTTTTGTAAACATTTGTTAAATTTTTTGTTATATTTTGGAAGGAATTTATCATGTTTCAATGGATATTATTGTTGATCTATAACACAAAGTTGACTTGTGCAGGATGTGCCAAACTGCATTTTATTGAGAATAAAAATTAATTGCACGAAAGTAAGGTCTGATGATTAACCCTATAGTTACCAAACAAATTAGTAATCTCGATTTGTTCAGTTTTTTTTTTTTTTAGCAAAAATGTTTCACTTTTTGAATTTTACTCTTGTTTTGAAATTTTAAACTTCAAGAATAGTTATTAACATACATTTATTAGAATGTAAAAATATATAAAAACTTATTGTACTGTAGTATTAGTTGCAACACGCTTATTGTGCTTATGATGGTCATCTTCATCTTCATTACCATAATAACGATCAATATAGTGGATAATTTCAAAACCCACTTCAATCATAATCAATATGATAATCATCCATTCTAAACGTGTATTGTGAGCTTCATTTAAATTGTGCGATATTAATTCAGCCAACTCTACGCAATGATTAATTTTCTCATTCATTACTTTAGTACGTCTAGAAATCGCAAAATAGTTGCACACTTGTACATATAAAGCCTCCAAATCTTCACGATCCCAATAGAAATCCGGAGTATCCAAAAGATCTGATGACAAATTAATAACATGTCGGAGAGCCAATAGTTCTCCAGTTTTACGTAAAACTTCTTCTCTAGAAATACGTATACGTCTGCCCTTTTTCATATCGTCGGTAATAAATGCCATCGAATCTATATACCTATCCAGGGTAGCTTCCCAAATACCCAATTTTATAGAGGTAGCCATGGCATTTGAAAATGTATATTTATTGTAGAAATTATCTTCCCCGGATGTTAAAAAGAATTTTCCATTTTGAAAAAATGCTTTAGCTGGTTCCACATCAGACGAGGCTATAAGGTCTCCCTCAATATCCACCGCCGAAGCTGGTATATAAGTGTAAGGCATTACTTCACTTTCACTGCGCACCAAAGGCTTCAAGTAGGCCTCCTTTTCAAAAGGTCTTAGAAAAGACAACACATTATTAGTTTCAATATCACTGAAATTCCACATTACCACAGAACCCTCACGAAAGAAAAATATATCTCTGACTTCTTCGCCTACCTGATATTTCGCCGTTACATAAAGTACATCCTTATCTACACCCAAATTATCGGTGGAAAAGAATTTTTTGGCTTCATAAAGTCTTTGTTCCTTTATGGCTATAAATAAATGCTCCAAATCGTATTCCTCTGCTGTTGAGAATGCAGTAACATTAAAGAAGCCCAATGCCGCGAAATCAGTGCGTTCTGTGCGCTTTTTACGTTTCTTATTCATTTGGTTTAAAGCCACCGTAGGCGAGGGAGTAGTGGCATGTTGTGCGGTAGCAGTTTTGTGCGCCAAACGTAAAGCATTTGGTGTAGACAATGCTCGAGCTTCCAGATTTTGTAACTTTGATTCCAAATGAAATTTTATAAGATTAACTTTACTTTTTTGTGTAACATAATTCCTGTTCCCGCTTACTGCTGTTTGGCATCTCCCAATTGTGATGGCTGCAAACCCTTTTTTCACTGCTATGCGTACAAAGTTCATTTTTATTTTGTTTATTTATTTTTAACTTTATATATTTTAAAATAATTTTATCATTTTTTCTTTTAATATTGCATGCTGTAATAGTTTCATACAAACCGCAATTTTTATTTACGTTGAATAAGCCAGCTGTTTTTAAATTCATGTTTTCTTTTTTTGTGGTGGGGTACATTCAGTTAGTGGTCGATTTTTACAAGTGTTGAGTGTAAAGGCCCAACTACATACAATACTTTTGCTTCAACTGCGACTGACAGCTAAGTTAAATACATGCATTTATATTGTGCGGAACCAAATCAGTACGCCAAACTTCTGTGTGAAGTACTTCAAAAATGAAAAATGTTCAACTTTGAAGTGCCGAAGTACGTAAATATATTTTGTAGGTTGTTTTATTCTTATTTTAATTTTTTTCATTGAGTCGGAAATTTTAAAGTGCAATTCATTATTTTAACTGAGAACATAATTTAATTTTTACATCTTTATATTTTATTATATAAAATTTTAATAACAAAATAATGCAACGACTGGGTTAATATAATTTGTGCGTTGCGTAGCTGTCAGTCGCAGTTAAAGCTTCAACTGCGACTGACAGCTAAGTTAAATACATACATTTATATTGAGCGGAACCAAATCAGTACGCCAAACTTCTGCGTGAAGTACTTCAAAAATGAAAAATGTTCAACTTTGAAGTGCCGAAGTACGTAAATATATTTTGTCGGTTGTTTTATTCTTATTTTAATATTTTTTCGTTAAGTCGGAAATTTTAATTTGCAATTCATTATTTCAACTGAGAACATAATAGAATTTTTACATCTGTATATTTTATTATATAAAATTTTAATAACAAAATAATGCAACGACTGGGTTAATATCATTTATGTGTTGCGTAGCTGTCAGGCGCAGTTGAAGCGAAAGTATTCTATGTAGTTGAGCCTTAAAAAATGTATGATGGAAAATGCTGGGAATATTTTGTAATTTTGAATACATTGGCTAAAACTTAGGAAAGTGAAATCATGAAATTAGGAAAGTGAAATTCTTTTTGTTTTAATCAATTTTTTCACAAAAATACAAATTTGATTGATGAATGTGTAGCAAACTCCTCAATCCCACACGAACAGAAGGGTTCATCGACAGTATCTCTCTGCAGTATGTGTCTATGGGCGCCTTTATACTCGATTAATTTATTAATACAATAAGGAAAATAACATGATATAATTAGAATAATTTGTTTTCTTTATTGTTCTGATTGGACATACACATACTTGTGACATATGACATATGTATGTACTAAAAATATTTGTGGTCAAAAATAGGGCAAATAAGAAAAATTATGAGGTCGAATACGCTTTTAGACATACCAAAAGGTTGAAAGGATTTGTGCTTTTCCGAATTCCAACTACAAACGTATGAAGAAAAATGTTTTCCAAATTTTTTGATATACACCAGAATGGGCATAATAAAAAAAATAAACATAATAAAAAAAATTTAATTTATAAAATTTCTTTTATAAATATCCATTAAAAAGTTTTTAAAGAATAATTTCTAAATCTTTAAAATCAGATAAATAGAATAAAAAATTGATCCCATTACTTCATTAAAAAAAAAAAAAAACGAATAATGAAATAAGTCCCTTCAAAAAGTTATTTTGGGATTTGTTTCATTTTTCAAAGAAGAAGGAAATTATTTTATTTTTTAAGGATTTATTTCATTTTCTTAAATTTGGGTTTATTTTATAATTTCTGGATGAGTCTAAATAAGACTTTATTTATGAACTTTATTTTCATTTCTTTTAAGAAGTCATTTATTTCAGCAAGTTTGAAGAGTGTTATCTTGAAATTTTACATGTTATGTAATGCACATTGGTCATTTGTTACTCAAACTCAAAGAATCAAATTTTTTGAGATGCATTTTTACAGCTGTATTCAACAAATTTTGTTAATTTATGTTTAATACACATACTAGCTAATACACAATTTGGCTCTTAATGTATTTATTAAGAAAATCGAATTCAAAAAACTATTTACTGTCTATATCAAGGTAGATTAAGAAGGTAACGACAACTCTACAACAACTACAACACCAAAAAAATCCCATGTATTTTGTTTTTGCATTGTCATCTCTTTGTCAACTTTAATTTTGTCATTTCACATGTTTCTTTACAAAAAACAAAAACAATTCATGTAGTAAAAAGAGAGGAGAAAGGCGCAATAACACAAAAGTAAGCAAAAAAAATGTAAACATAAACAAAAATTTGACACTTCAAATTACAAAACACAGGCTGCCATATTGATTTCAAAAAGAAAAAAATTCTCAGCTGTTTTAATGTCGTTACCTTCTTAATCTACCTTGGTCTATATCATGGTACAATAATACCAGGTAACAGTATCGCTACAACAAATACAACAAGGCAACATCAACAGTCATTTTTGTTGGTTAATTTGTTTCCTTAATGTCAAAAAAAAAAAAAAAAAACAAAAAGCAAAATAAAATATATATAAAAACAAAGCACGTGTACATTACACTGGGGCCTCGATTAACCGGCAACGTCGATTATACGGGAAAGAAAATTTATGTTTTATTTGTTTGCATCCATTTAATTTTTTTTTTTTTTTGCATCGATTAACTGGGATTACCTCTATCCGGGTCTCTAAGCATAATTTTTTTGATTGCTTTTGAACAATCAAACGCAATATGAATAAAACAAAAAAGGGAAGTTCCCTCGTTTGAATAAGATGAGTCAGAGAAAGGTAAAATCCAAATTAACTGCATTCATGAAAAGCTAGTTAAGAATAATATGAATCTGGAAAACTTTTATGACTACGTAAAATGAAACCCTTATGTATTGTTCAATGTTTTTTCAAAAATTAATATTTTTCCTTATATTATTTAAACATTTATATTAAATCCTTGAATAACTGAATTATATAAATGAAAAATGTTACGCAATTTACTGGGAAAATTGATTATCTAGAATGCTTCTGGTCCCGACCATTAAGGATAATCGAGGCCTCACTGTAATATAAGCAAACTCTAAATGTAAACAAAACATAAATATAAACAAAGCGTAAATGTAAACAAATATTGACAGAAATATTACAAAATTGAAAGCAGCAAAAAATTATCAGTTGTTTTTATACTGTTACTCTACGTCTCCACGCAGACGTTTTTATTTCCTAACACAAGATATAACGTCGGCAGAATAACAGGAAAAAGCTTTTATTTCCAACTTTATGTTAAGGGGTGGAGAAAACGTACATGAGAAATAAACATTTTAATTTGTCTTTTTTAAGGAAAATGTTATTTTATTCTCGGTTTTTATTTTTTATTTGTCCTTTTAAAACAAAATTAATGCATTTTTCATCTTTGTTTTGTTGAAATAATCAAAATTTTAAAAAATAACAATAAATTTGACAGCTTACATATGTTAAACATTATTGCTCAGCTTTGTGTTTAAACATTTATTGCGAAATAGATTTCTTATTGGTCCACACGTAACATTTTGAAGAGAGAGATAGAATTTGACAATTGCGGACACAAAAATGTCTGCGTGGAGTCTAGGGGTTACCTGGTATTATTGTACCATGGCCTATATTAACTAATAAACTGTTATTATTATTTTTGATGTTATAGTATGTTTGAGATGACAAATAATTTTTTATTTTGGAAAAAAATCTTTATTTTGCTTATGTAAATATATTAATATATGTATACGAATAACGAACATTCTGTGATAAAATCAGCATCACTATTTTATATTTTGTTTTTTTTACATCATTTTTGTTGAAATTTTGATAAAATTTAACTATTTTAATATTTTTTTCTGTTAAAATGGATAAATTTTAACCCGGAGTTTATATGATAGATTAATTACATTTTAATCTAAGACCTGTATATATTAAAGTACTATTTGGAATTACGTGGTAACAAAAAGCAATGAAAATGTTGAAAATATGCGATTGTGGCGAACATTGGGTTGCCACAATCCCGGCAGCCGGAATGATGGTATTTTAATCCAAAAGCACCCAGAATATACTTTTTCCTGTTTATGTTTATGATTTTCATCCAAAATAGTTTAAAATACGTATATAGTTTAAAAATAATTACAGAAAATATTATTCTGTCCGGAATTCATTTAATACGTTTTTAAATAGCTGTACAGACACGTTTTTTATTTTATAACAAATTTCAACATCCGGACATTTAAAAATACGGCGATTTTATCAAAAATTTACGAATGAATCAAAAAATGTATTGTTATTACCTTTTTTTATTGAAAAATGTAACAGAAATAATCTTAAAATATAGTTTTATACTATGTTTATATATAAAGGTTTTTTGAAAAACAAGTCGTTTTCTTAAAAAACACAAACAAATTGACTTGGCTTTTCGTATATTTCAAAGACAGAAAACATCTCGATTCGAGAAGAAATATTTAGTATTTTTTGAATTTGTAAAAATTGTCAAACAGTTAAAAAACAAAAAATTAAAAATTATGAATGAAAATTATATTTCTTCATAAATTGTATTTGCTTAAAAATTTTATTTTTAAATTAAAAAGTGTTTGTATGTGAAATTTTTATTTAAATACAAAATTTGTGAAAATAATTTGGCAGACGAAAAACAGACCAAAAAGAAAAACACAATAAAATGATATGTGAACAGTGATGTTTAATTTCATTGTGTTTTCCAAAAAAACGAGTCAAAAACTTGTGTATGTGAACATAATATTAAAGTGGGGTCGAACCAATATTAAAATATTTAAAGTTCACAATGATTTACCAAAGGTATAGTAAGCAAATCATTGTTTTTGAATACAACTTTAAGGAATTTTGCTTACCAAAGGTTTGTAAAGCTGTGTTAAATTTATTTGAATACGGCTGTTGGTTATTAATGTTATGTAATCTTTTTTTTAACTCTTAAATGCAAATAATATTATTGTCAATTAGATAGTTTTTCTAGATATCTTAGTGATGATGACTATAAAAACGCCGACGCATTACTTAAATAATATGTTTCAAGCAATACACAATAGGTATGTAATTAGAACAACATGATTTTTTCGTGGCCCTTCTTAGAATCTGAAATGTTAATACACCAGACTTTTTCAGTTAATAAAACAACTTTATTTGCTATTCATTAGTGATTTTAAACAGATATCAGTACTGCAAATTTTCCTGCATGGGAGTTATTTCACAATGAAATAAAATCTTAAATTTGGGTTTTATTTTAATATTATTCTTGAAATAATTTCATTTCTTTTAGAATTTATTTCATTTAAAATATCTTGGATTTAATAAATTTTTTTTTAAGTCCTTTTTCATTGGGACTTATTTCATGGAACTTATTTCATTAGGAGTTTTGTCATTTTGACTAGGTCTTATTAAGTACATCACAAAATTTCCAATACAACGTGTATTGCAAATGTTGAATATGATTAAAAAATTATATTTGGATAGACTCATGTACAAGCAGATTTTAAAACAATATAAAATTTTTACACAATTTTTATAATATTAAAAGAAGTAATTTTAAAGAATTTTTGTTGTTAATACATATAACAAGATTTATTTTTTAAAATTAGATAAAAATTGTATCTTATTAAATTTTATCTTTAATAACTTTCTTAAACTCTCCATAAATTTTTAATTTTTGTCGGTACCATGAAATAACTCCCAGCAAAAATATATAATAACTCCCAATTTTTTTATTATTATTATTATTTTTTTTCATTATGGAATAACCCAGTGGTTTGGAATTTATTTAATTTTTTTCTATAGGAAGGTTATTTCATAATGATATAATTCCCAAATGAAATAACTTCTAACAAAATTTTGATGGGAGTTATTTAATGTCCTTTTAAAATTTGGAAGGAGTTTCATTTCGTTTGGGACTTTTTTCATTTTTATTGGATTTCTTGTCTGTGTGCTTTCGGTAATGAAATTACATCCGTATAGACGACCCTTGGCTGTGATCAATGGTTTTCTCCTATGTGGTATTTAAAACACCGGCTTCGCTAAGTGAAGTTTTTCTGCATAGACATGAACAAATGCTGAAAAACATTAATTACCAAGGCCGGTGTTTTAAGTACCACGGAGGAGGAAGAAGACTATGCAGAAAAACTTTACTTAGCAAAGCTGGTGTTTTAAATTCTTCAGAAAAGAAAGCCCTTTTATCCTGCCGAAACCCAGCTCTTCAGACATACTTTATTAAGCAAAAGGACATTCTCCCCTATAGCATTTGCCAACTTTACTAAGTATAGCTTCTTGCAATCCCGAAACTAAAACTTTACTAGTTATTTTCAATTGGGACTTACATATTTCATTATATTTACATATTCATTTATTTATTTGGTACTTAGTTTTTTATTATGATAAAACTGCAAAATGTTGGGAATAATTTCTTTTCGAATTTATTTAATTTTTTTTTTGATTTGGGAGTTTATACATTTTTATTGGGACTAATTTCATTGGGAGTTATTTCGTTGGGACTTATTTCATTTGGGATTCGGACGGCTTTTCCCAACTAACTTCATACTTAATCCGAATAATTATGATGTAAGAGACGAATACTTTCGTTTTTAGTTAAATATTATTTAATTTTTTTCAGGAAGGGTGCATATAAGTTAAATAAAATAAAAATTTTATGAAATATTATAAAAATATATATAAAAAAAAAAAAAAAATAATAATAATTCATGCTTTAACTGTTTCATATATTAAATAACTAAAATACGTATCGAAGGCTTGTATTCAAAAAGGACTATCTGTAAAACCGCAATTGTTCAGGAAAGCATAAAAACTGCTTCTTTTAGTAATTTTTCAATCTGGTTTTGTACGATTTATTAATAATACGTATATAATACTAAACTAAATAAATTTTGCAAACAAAATTGCACACAAAAAAAATTCAAAACATTTTTTTGATTAGCAGAGACACACATCATAAAAGTCCCTGATAAAATATTATTATTAAAAAAATTATGATTTTTTCTTTGTTAAACGAGAGTGTTTCTAAAATTATTGATTTACATTGTACGAAATTTCTTAGATAAAATATTTACGAAAAAAATCCTTCAATTTGACGAAATTTCTTCAAATTTACTAGAGGCATGTAGAATTGAATAAATTTTACACATCCCAGCGATCTATGGTGGCTGTTGCGTACAAGTTACCTAACGGACTACATTAGAGTACAACTAGTTATTTTATTAGCTACGTAAATAGTCAATTTAACATGGTTTTGTCCTAGGAGGAAGTCTATTGCCACCTCAACGAAGCTGTTCCCTTTTTTTGCACACACAGGCACCTTCACGACTACCGAAGTGTCAATAAAGTGACAATTAGCCCTTCCGCGACTGTGTGCTGAAGTTCATGAAAATCAGTTCATAATTGACCATAGCTCCCATATAAACCCCTCTTCAGAAAATCAATTTAAAGTGCATAAATCCCATTAAAATGTATCAAGTTAATACATATTCGACACAAATAAGTCGAAAATATTTTTTGATGATAGTAAATTATACATAGTAAATTTTCCTACTGGGAAATAGCATTTTAAAATTGACAAAATTGAATGAAATTTAAATGTTTAAATGAATAAACATTCTTCAATTGGAAGAAAAAAATTGGTTAATTTGAATAATTTTTTTATTCAATTAAACTAAAATTTAGTAGAATTAAATTGAATAAAAATTCTAAACTAAAATTTAGTAGAATTAAATTGAATAAAAATTCTTCAATATAAATAAAATATTTAGTTAATTTGAATAATATTTTATTAAATTTGACTAAAAATTTGTTAAATTAAATTCAAATTGAATTAGTCATATTGAATAATTTTCGTCAATTTAAGAAATATACGAAAAATTAACAAAAAGTTCTGTTGAATTGACCAATGATTTTATTGGTTGATATTTAACCTACTTGTCTTCAATTCTTTCCGTATCCTTTTTTTTAAGTTCAGTGTAGGTCTACTTAAGGATTTTAGGTAGAGTTAATATTATAGGAAGTACTTGATTATGTTTTAAACTTCCATGTTATATTCCCGGCGCAATTCAAATCATACTTGACAAACGATTTAAGTCATTATCCTTCCAAACTCTCTAAAGGAGTGAAATATTTTACTCAGATTAAGGTCCAACAATTATTTCAAATAAATCATAGCACAAACATTTCACATTTTTCTTTTCATTGATATGTTTCAGACATAATCATTGCGACAAAAGCACTCGCATACAACCACTTAGTGCCATAACACTATTAATTTCTTATTTTCAATCATCTTTAATCGCTTTTTATATATTTTTTCATTAGAAAGATTAACGTTTTTGTAATAAAATGACACTTTTATAGTTACTATATAACTATCATAATTTATGGGGCTGAGTAAGTTATTTTCTCTTATTAATTGTACAGGTATTCATGAAAAATTGCTATGCTGCAATATATTGAAGTTTAGATACCACTTTTGTGGAAGTTTATCTTTATAACGACCAAAATCATTTATGAAGTACATTGGGAGAGTCATCCCTAGGAATAAATAGTTGTTTCTATGATTAAAATACTTGTTAAAATTGTTAAATAAACTTAAATTATTTCAGAATCATTCCAACCCTATTAATAAGAAAAAATTCAATAATTTTTATTTATAACGGTATAATATCTTATTAAGATAGAGATATTCAATAAAGTTCCAAAAAATTTTATGTCCTTTTATCCCTTATTATTTATACCAACGGTTCTCAAATGGGGGTCCGCGATCCACAAGGGGTCCGTAAGGACATTTGTGGGGGGTCGCGAAGACTTCCTGAAAAATATTCTGAAACAGAAAATTTTTAAATATAAATATTATTTAGAAGTTCAAACGAAAATTTCAATAAAAGCATGAAACTATTCAAGAATGGAAATACATTTTTTAACAAAATATATCCTAATTAGAGACAAGCGTAAAATTTTTTTCTAAAATGAGTTCTTTTTAGAAACTACTAATGAAGGAACCTTTGATTGAAAATATTATGCTTGATAAAGGCAACAATGATCAAATGAAGAAAGTAATGCTGTCCAATAGAGTGTCCCGAGGAAAGCCTTTTTCGCGATTTCGATATAGGAAGACCGCTCAAGTCATGGCTCCCATATATTTTGGAAAAAAAGTTTAAATTTTTGTCCGTGGGATTTTGTTTCGCTAGAAGACTTTTTGGAAAAATATTGTTAACAGTACTTAATACTACAATGCAAATTTTTAATATTTTAAACATAAAGGGAACAAAATTATAAAATTGTTATCCATTTTTTTAAGAACAACATCGATTTTTTTGCATGATGCACTAAAATTACGCTTTTATGGACCAACATTTTTGAGAAAATGTTTAAAAATATTTTTTTGGCTTTGAACGAAATGTTCTAGACCCGTGACTTTCAATCGCTGGTAGGGAACATATTAGGGGTCATCCTACAAAATTTGTGTAAAGAAATCTTTACGATATGGCAGGGACAACAATTAGTTAAAAAAAAAAAAAATAAGTATGTAGTTCACTTAAATTTGATGAAACTATAGTTTTTTGACATGAAATTCTACTTTTATTTTATAAAAATATAAATTAAAATATATTATGCCAAGATCTTTTCATAAAATCGTGTTCAGTATACAAAACTTTTATTTCATCGATAAGTTTCCCGGCTATATAAAGAAAATTTGCTTAAGCAACTTTATAATTTAAAGACAGAAAGTCCTTTAATGTTAGTATTAAGAAAGTACCAGGTTCATTTCAAAAAGAGTTGAAATTCGTTGAATTTAATTGTTAATCAACAGATTTAAAAGAATTTTTTATAAATGAAATATAGCAAAGTTTATCCTCTTGTTGGATCCAAAGCCCTAGATTTATTATACGAAAAAATCTCTTAATATTCAATTAAAATTATTTTTACATTTTTTCTGATTTTTAAATAAGACGAAGTTGTAGTGGGTCGCGCTTCCATTGCAATGTCAAAAGGGGGTCGAGAAGTGAGGTCTTGTGAGAACCCCTGATTTATACTCTACACTACCATAGGTGTTTGGGGTAATATGTGTTTGTGCAAAAATTGTAACGCAGAGAAAAAAATCTTCCGACCCCCACCTTAAAGTATACCGTTCGACTCAGAATCACTTTCTGTGTCGATTTAACCATGTCCGTCCGTCATTGTCATGATTGGCCCATAATTTCACTTGGCCCCCATACAAATGTCCTCCCGGAATAGAGTTTTAACACTCATAAATACCCTAAAAATATAAATATTTTAATGAAATTTGGCACAAATAAGTTTTATATTAGTATAAATCTGAATACCAAATTTCGTGAAGATCGGTCCATAATTGACCATAGCTCCCATATGAACCCTTCTTCCGAAAATCACTTTAACGTGCATAAATCCCATAAAAATGTTAGTATCAACTTAATATTCGACACAAATAAATTTTTTATAAGTATAAATGACAGTTCAAAATTTAATGAATATCGGTCCATAATTTACTATAGCTCCCATAAAAGACCCAATTTCGGGAATCAGCCAAAAGTGCATAAATACATGTGAATGTAAGTATCGATATAATATTCTGTATTAGTATGTTTTTTTATGCTTTTATACAAGTATCGGTCTACAATTGGCCCCTTCCCGAATTTTGGTACACATGGTGTATTGTATCATATAGTCGGGCTTGACCGACTATCACGTTTTTTCTCGTTTTTATTATAATTTAGTTTCAAAAATAGAAAATAATTCTGTAATTTAAAAAATTTTTGAAAACACACCTATTTTATTGACCACAGAAAAATATGAGTTTTCATCATTAAACCTATTTTATTGTCCATATGTGAATATTTATATATACATAAATATGTGTGTATCTATGCAGGTGTGTTCATATATTTGTTTTGCTTTTAACAATTGACGTCATGAACCGTTACTAGAAAGCTTTTCATTCATTAAATGCAGGTGTGTGCTTCTGCATAAACAGCTGACTATTTACATGCCCATATACTACATACATACACAGATACACATTTATACCTAAAGCTTTGGCCGTGAAATTATTGTCAATTTTAATTTCCTGTTAAAGTCAATTTAATTATAGGGTGACGGTTTTTTATAAAAATGTTTAAATAAATATAAAATAAATTCAAAATTTTAATATTTGGCGCCAAAAAAAAGCTTTGGTAAAAAAATGCTGGTAAAATAAAGAATGTTGCTGCAGATGAGCTAAGAAGTTTTAAAGTTTACGTTAACGTTTATGTTTAAAAATTCTGCAGATGCTGCGATTGTTGCTGCTGCGGATGATGTTGCTGCTACTGTTACTAACTTATTGTCTGTTATTTTTTGCGCTTGTTTGTTTTGTTTTTCACATTTTATGTGTAGACGACAGCACTGCTGCCGCTATTAGGCCAAGTCCAAGTTTATCTGTGCTTAATGCTCAAGAATCAAGTTCAGTCTTACCGCAACCGTGTTAAAACAAAGTACTATTACGTGGGATAAACGCAATCAAAGAAAATTTAACAAAAAATAATATAAAATTTAAAGTAAAAAGTTAAAAGTTTAGAATATTAATTAAAAATATTTTGAAATAAAAAAAAAATCAAAATTGTTTAAATTAAAACAAAGATGTTTAACAAATATTAAAAATATAATAAATAAAATATAATCATTAATCAACGGTTTCTAAATTTCATATTTAATTTGTTAAAAATAAAAGTTTCTTTTTAAATTAAAAATATATTTCTAAATAATATTAAAAAAATATATATATAATTTTAAATTTTCATTAAATTGTTTTTTGTTTAAAAAAAAGTAAGTTGTGTTTGTGTTGTTTTTTTATTTTTTCTTGTTAAATAAAATATAGTTCAAGTGCAAGTAATTGTGTATAAGTTTTTTGGTGTCTGCCCTTTTTTTGGCCATTTAAATAAATTACAATTTGAACGACGAGCGACAAGCAACAAAAAGTATTTTTATTAAGTATAGAAACTATTAAAAAATATATGTTAAAAACAAAAAATATTAAAAACATTAGTGACGAAATCTCAAAACAAAATTATAAATAATTGTCCACAAGGAACCTGGAACTAGTTTTGGAAACTTTTTGTAAATCTTGTTCAAATTTTTAAAATATTTGGAATCCTTCAAAGGTTATGACTTTTGTAATGAAAACTTTACCGTCAGATATACATATATATATATATATAATGTTATTTGGACTCTCTCTCCTATAACGATAAGAAATACATTCATATATAACAAATGAATATTGCAGAAATTAAACAAATATATGATAAAGAATATAAAATTATCTCTGGACCCTTTTCGTATTGTTTTTAAAATTGTATTTTAAAAATGTTTGATGAATGTTGAGGAAATACAAATGTTTGAAATATGACGAGTGTATCATTTAATAATAAACATGGTCAGACGTTTGAATTTTAAGTTTAAATTCAAATTCAGGTTTATTTTAGATAAATTATACTTTCTCAACTTCAGGTTTATTTTAGATAAATTATACTTTCTCAACTTAATATCATAGATTATTCTCAAATTATTCATAAACATAAACCATTATCTAAATTGAAGACAAATTAAATTTTTAGAATAAAATTAAAAATAATATTGAATGAATCTTAATTGCTAAAAACAAAAAACATATCGTCGATGAACTGACGAAATTTTTTTGGTTTTTTTTATAGCTTCTTGTATTGTTATTAGTCATACGTTCACCCACTAAATCATTTTTATAACCACCATCAAAAAGATGGGGTGTATATTGATTTTGTCATTCCCTGTGTAACATGTCGAAGGAATCATTTAAGACCCCACAAAGTATATATTTTCTGGGTCCTGGTTAGATTATGAGTCGATCTAGCTATGTCCGTCCGTCTGTCCGTCTGTTGAAAGCAGGATAGGGCTCGGACAACGTAAGGGGACGAAATTTGACATAAATATTTATCTTATATAAGGTTTGTTTGGTATTGAAAATGGGCAAAATCGGTTAATAAACATGTACGACAACGAAATTTTGTATAAATAGTTTGAGGATCGATATAAACTCGGAAACAAAAAATGGGCGTGGTCCGCCCACTTTACCGCCCACCTCCCATATAACGTAAAATTTGAAAAAGTTGATGGTGGGTATTTAGATTCGGCCGAGCCGAATATAACATTCGCGATTGTTCATTATCTCAACGGGTTTCGATGTTACAAAAAGTCCTATACAAAAGATAACAATTTTTTTCTGCGAATTGAAAAATTAGAACTTTGCTAGACCCTTACAAAGATTTTTGGAAACACAACAACAACCACACATTTCTAACATTTACAAAATTGTCAGAGTAGAACAAATTGCAAAATTATCAGAGTAAAAAGTAGTAAAGTTTCAACAATATAATATAATGTTGCCACTCTATAAAAATGTGTAAATAGTACTCAAAAATCAACTCTAAACTGAAAATCACCACTGAAAAATCAAATTCAACGTAATTTTTTTACGTGTTTGGTATTTAACAACAACAAAAAAGTGAAAGTTAATTAAATAATATAAAAACATAGAAATAAAAAATGTATGAAATGAATTATGACTTTTTTCAGTGTCTTGAAAAAAGTTTTTACTTTTTTTTTTTTTGGTGATTTTATACAATTTTTTTAAATTGGTTGCACATGTCAAGTTAAAATAGTGCAAGATTGTAAATGTTGCAAAATTTTGAGGTGAATACTAGTGCTGGCAAATTCTACTACTTTTGAATACTCGATACTACTCAATATTTTATCATTTGGGTACTCAATACTACTGGATACATAACGGTTTTTTTAATTTGAAAAATATAACTTTTAATAAACGTTTTATTTAAAATTAAAACAAATATATTTAACCAATTATTATGAAATTTTGTAAATTTATTTGTACAAAATACAAAATAAATAAAAACGTTAACTTTAAATTCAACTCTAATAAAACTCAGTAAAATTATTTTCATATATTTAAAATATTACTTGTATCTTTATACAGAGTTGTATTTTATCGTTATATATTTATAATATGATGTCATTGAAAAATTAAACTCTGAAAGTACTGAGTTACTACTCTACAGTATTAAGTACCCAAAAAAAAAAAAACGTGCAAATACTCGATACTAATACTCAATACTTGCACAACACTAGTGAATACCTTTATTATTCTACAACTTTTATTTCATCACAAATCCGCAATATTACTACGTATTTATAATCCTGCAACGGAATGTATTTTGCATAAATGTATGCAGTTTGTGGCTAGTCGTCTTCATTGTATTTATAATAAAATGTCTGTTGAATAGAACAGGAGTTAATTTTGAAGGTCATGTTATGTATACGTACAGTAGAACGTATGTAAATACATTTTTACAAACCTACATACATGTGTATATGTATATAATGTACATTAGGCTACACCAAAATTACTGACCTTTGAATTTTTACTGTAACTTCCTCTTGAATTGTTCTTTGGGTTGTAGAAAGATATAGTGTAAAATATTAGTGAAATCGTTTATTGTTAATCTGTGCCTCATCGCTTGTGAATAATGACAATATTTGTCTTTTTTACAGTTTTGTTGAAAAATTTTGTTTTGTAATTTAAATAGAATATAGTTATTATAAATTTCCAAACCATTATTAGCGTTTTTTAGGCCACTTGTTTAAGGAGGACTTATAGAAAGTCTCTAGATAGTATTCTTCCACTTTCTAAAGTCTGATCTCTTGGCACTGACTGCGTTCCAAGTTATGGTAGAATCTTTATTTTCTATGGGCACAATGGAGGAATAGAGATTTCTCTGGAACGTGTCTGCAAAAATATTGCACGGTTGACTTTTTATATTCTCTAGATAGTATACTTCCATTTTCTATAGGTCTGATCTCTTGGCACTGACTGTGTTCCAAGATCTTACAGAATCTATGGGTAAGATAAAAGAACTCAGATTTCTCAAAAATGGATGGGGGAATTTTTTGCACTAAATGCTTTTTATAATATCTAAAGAGTATTCTTTCGTTTTTCATATATATAGTATTTGAAACTGATCAGATCGAGAGATATAATAGAATGCATAATTGTTGAAAAATATACAAAAAAGTGTTGCCTTTGTGCAATTTTCAAATTCGTTACTAACTTTTGTTGCTATTTTGGTGCACGTGTTATTTTTAGACCTTAGGGATACTCAAAAATATGTACCTAAACGAAAATAAAAATTAGAAAAAAATTTTGCCGTCAATGAGATTTGATCTTGGGACTAAATCAGTGTTCCCCAAAACCAACGCACGCGTGCGTTTTGTCTCTTGTGTTATTCTCTTGATATAAATAAAAAACTCATATAGCAATTCAGTCTAGCACTAGCATTCAACGAAGTAGGTTGTGTTATCGCTTGTTGCTAGATATACACTCATAAAAAATGTTTAATATTATGTAGTAGTGAGGTACATAAGAATCAAAATATGAATATTTTTAATTTTTACTAAAAATAAAATCTTTTATTAATCAAAATTTTATGGTTAATTTGAAATAATTATAAATTTTTATGTTTTATACAAAAAACAAGATCTTTTATTTTCATTTCCATTTTATTATAAATAATTTTACTATAAAAAGGAAAATATTTTTTTGGTGTATAATTTCAGAGCGGGAGAGTTATTCAGAACACACATTAACAAAATGTGAATGTATAAGTGTGGGGATCACTGGACTAAATTAACCATTCGTTTTTAATGACTAAGGTCTTACTCAGTACATCATCTTGCACTTAAATTTTCAAGTGACATAAAATTGTTTTAGTATAAAATATATTTATAGACATTTTGTTAAAAAAACTAACAGCACCAGAATAGGGCTCAACCAGCAACCATCAAATACAGCGCTCTAGCCAACTGATAAACGTGATTGTAAATTTCTCTGCTATTATACTATTGAGTACTTATTTATGTAATGTAGAGAAGCCAAATAATAATGACGCCTCATTACCAAGAAACTACTTTAATAAGTAGTTTTCATTACTGAAAACCAAAAAGTTTTTGCTGGGTTGTTTAACACAATTTTTGAATCAAGCATGAAAAGGGTTTTTTTTTTTTATCCAATTTCACTAATAATTCGCAAAATATCTTTTTTATACCCACCATTAAAAAGATGGGGGTAATATTGATTTTGTCATTCCGTGTGTAACATGTCGAAGGAATCATCTAAGACCCCACAAAGTATATATTTTCTGGGTCCTGGTTAGATTCTGAGTCGAATTAGCTATGTCCGTCCGTCTGTCTGTCTGTTGAAAGCAGGATAGAGCTCGAACGGGGCAACGTAGGGAGACGAAATTTGGCACAAATATTTATCTTGTATAAGGTTTGTTTGGTATTGAAAATGGGTAATATAAAATCGGAAACGAAAAATGGGCGTGGTCCGCCCACTTTACCGCCCACCTCCCATATAAGGTGAAAATCAACGAAATTGTGTTCAAATAGTTTAAGGACCAATGTAAACTCGGAAACAAAAAATGGGCGTGGTCCGCCCACTTTACCGCCCACCTCCCATATAAGGTGAAAATCAATGAAATTGTGTTCAAGGACCAATGTAAACTCGGAAACAAAAAATGGGCGTGGTCCGTCCACTTTACCGCCCCCTTCCAAATAACGCAAAATTTGAAAAAATTGATGGTGGGTATATAGATTCGGCCGGGCCGAATATATTCGCGCTTGTTATAATTCAAATAACAATTCTAGGCTGAGTTGCGATCAAATGTCCGTAAATTTTATTGCAGTCTAATATACATATGTATGTACATTAGGATGATAACTTTTTACAATTTTTGCAAATATACAAAATACCATAACAAGGTCTTATTTTGTTATAGCATTAAAAGCTATAATGGAATCTGATATTAAATTTTCGCGATCGTTAAAAAAGTTCACGCCCCTTTCGCATTGAAAATAATATAGTTTTGGTATAAAATAATTTTAATTTTTCACCAAATAACTTAAGTTTTCATTACCTTTTAGCTTTTTCTTTGAAATGAAACAAATTTACATAGCCGTATTCAAAAAAAAAAAAGTTACTAACTTTTTCATATGTAAATTTAAATACAAAAAAGTTAGTAACTCGTTATTAAACATACAGTAGTTTTTTTTTGAATATGGCTGACAAAATTTATCTCAGCAATTTTTGTAAAATCGCGATGGTAATATAAAACTTATAAACAAAAGAATTAATTGATTTGTTTATTTTTATTTTATATAAATTGTTAAATTTCTTAACATTTTGTGATGCAAATTAAAACTAAAAATCGTTTCCTAGCCATTTGGCACAAAATATGTGCAAAAATATGATAAATTAGATTCTAATTTTAAAAATTGTGTTCGGTGCGAAAAGTTTTTTTGCTATGATATTTTGAGGTCCAAAAATTGATAAACCTAATGTACATGTGTTTGCATCTACATACACATATGTATTTCTGTAGACTTTCATACGCATGTATTGATATATAAAACACAAAAACACTTGTATATGTATGAATCAAAATACTAAATGAAAAATTTTAAATGAAAAGGTGAATTTTTAGAATATTTTGTCTCTAGTTGAAAAATCAATATTTTTGTTAATCAAATAATTTAAATGAATGTGATATGCAAGTATAAAAGCAAAATATATTTTTCTATTATATATACACACATATACATATATATGTATATAATATAAAAATAATCCAGATTTTACCTTATCTTAGATTAAAATAGAAAAAGTTGGCATCAATTAGGAAATACTTTATTAAGCTAAATTTACCCTTAGTTTTTTTTTTAAAGTATACAAATATATCCCGGATTTCTTTTAAATTAAAAAATTTTTATATTTACATATGATTATTTCCATAATTTATGTATTACACTATAAATTTATCACTTTAATTAAACATACATATGTAAAAATAAATGTTTTTTCCTTAAAGTATTTACGTGTATTAATATGAATTTAAAATCTGTATCGCTATAGTAAGTACGAGTACCATCATGCCAATAAATTTATGAGACGATCAGCACGTGTTTTTACTTTTAAACAACTCATTTGAATTCTCAGCCACAGTTAAAGAATAGGAATTGATTGCAATTTATTTTTGCAATGATTTGCCCATAATAATAAAAAAAACCAAATAATAGCAAATAAACAATTTAATTCACTTTTCATATGATCTCACTGCATAGAAATTTAATATGTTTATTCTTCCTAAAATGGAATTTTTGCAAGAAATTTCAGTAAGAGGTGTGATCATTTTTAAGTTACATATTTTGTCTATTTCAAAATCATTTTACTATTAAACACTTTACACAATAACACATATTTATTTTTTTTTTTAATAATTCTCTACAATCATAGTAACTAATTAAATAGTAAACCTTTATTTAACATCTTCTTAACATGTTTAAATTAACAAATTACAGTGCTGTTTGTTAAGCGTGATTTAAAAATAGTGTCTTTTAGACATCACACCAACGCCATAGGTATGTCGAAAAAATCAAGAACACTTAATGTCAATAATAAAACTGATAATAATTATTTATTTAAAATACCTAATACTTTGTACTAACACAGATACTTGCAGAAGTTGTGCAAATTTGTTAAATCAATAAACACAAATGCAAAATTAATAAACAAGGTATTTGTTTGATTCAAAAGTGTTGCTACTATGAATATTATGTAATTCTTAGATGCTACGATAATATTTTTGTTAATTAAAATTAATATTTACTGAAAAAAAGATGACCTTAACGTCAGGAATGTATTATTAGCAAAAATTCTATTAATGTGTGGAATGTTTTTTCAGATTTTAAATTTGCTCCAAATATATTTAAAATTGATTAAACTGACGTTATTAAATGAATGATTATATTTAGATTAAAAATTGTTTTGTCTTGTTAACAAAAAAACAAAAGAAAAAAATAATTAAATTAATTGAATTTTACAAAAATGATAATATCATGTGAAATTATTAAAGAAAACTTCGACATAAGAACTTACAACTTATTTAAAGCTTATCAATTTTCGAAAATGCTTTATGCATTTAACCCACATATTTAACGTTTTAAAATTTGTTTAAATTTTTTTTTTTTTTTTTAGTGGTGAGTTTTATAATGATATTCACCACGAGAAGAATTTAACCGAAACTAAAATTTCTTAGCATAAATTAAATATTTTTATAAAAATTTGAATATTAGATGAAACTATTAAAAAATACTTCGATATAAAAACTCACCACTGATTAAAATCTAATAATTTCGTCACAAAAATCTCAACAACATTTTTGTAAATTTTTCAAAATTTATAAAATTTTTTAATTTTTTCTTATATTGAATAAATAACAGAATTTTACTTGCTAAATATCTAAAATGTATTCAAATTCACAGTTTTAAAATTAAACACATGGAAAGCTAAATTTTTTATAAAAATTTAAATATCAGCTTAAATTATAAAAAAGATTTCAATATAAAAACTCAACATTGATTCAAATCTCACTAATTCTTTAAAAAAGCTCAACATATTTATTCATTAATTCATCATCTTCTTTATAATAATATAAAGAAATTGAAAAAGTAATTTATTTTTTGTAAATGTTTTAATTTTTTTTAATTTATAATTGTTTTTTAGTGGTGAGTTTTATAATATAACTCACCAAGTGGTGAATTTAAATTTCCTAACCTATACTAAATAAATTATTTAAACACAATTTAATAATAAAAACTCAACACTTGAAATCTTTCTAAAACATTAGAAAACGTTACTTAATTAATTTTTTCCTGTTAAATGGCTAAAAATATATACAAATTCTCCACTTTTTCTTAGTGGTGAGCTTTTTAGTGAAACTCACCACGTGGTGAATTTTCAAAAAATTCTACAAAAAAACATATTAAATTAACAATATAAAATTTAACATTTTAAAAAATAATTTAATTATTTTAAAAAATAAGTATTTAAAATGACAACTCACCATTTTATAAAATCCTATTAAATCTTCAATTATTTTAACAAAAGTAATCTTAATTATAAATACATAAAAATAATGCAAATTCATAAAATTTTCCACAAGGTAAATTTGTCAAAAGTTAATTTTTCTTAACATATATTTAATAAACAACATAAAATTGGAATAAATTAAAAAACTTTAATAACTGTTTTTAAATATAAACTCACCACTTCTTAAAATCTTACTTTTTCTTTAAAAAGTTCAACAAAACATTAAATTGATAAATGTTAAAACTTAAGCAGATTTATAGTTTTTGATTAGTGGTGAATTTTTAAAGAAACTCACCACTAGGTGAATTTGACAAAAATTTTAAATTTTTAACATGTATTAAATAAATAAAATTTGAAAAAAAAATCAGGTGGAATTATATATTTACTTTTTTTTTAATAAAAACTCACTATTTCATAAAATCGTACTAATTTTTCAAAAAGCTCATGGTAAATTTGTCAAAAGTATATTTTTTACATATATTTAATAAACAAAATACGCATTTTCAAAAAAATTGGAATAAATGGAAAAATTATTTAAAACAATTTTTAAATATAAACTCACCACTTCTTAAAATATTACAAATTCTTAAATGACTTCAATTTTAAGCAGATTTATAGTTTTTTATTAGTGGTGAATTTGTTAAAAATTTAAAATTCTGAACACATATTAAATAAATAATATAAAATTTAAAAAAAAAAAAATCAAATTTCAGATGAAATTATATAAGCATTTTTTTTTTAAATAAAAAATCACCATAAATAAAAACTCAATCATAAAATTTTACTAATTCTTCAAAAAGCTCAACAAAATTAATCTTAAATTGATAAATAACTAAACATTTATGAAAATTTATATTTTTTTTCTAAGTGTGAGTTTATTAATGAACAGGGCAAGTTTAAATAGGCATGAAAAAAAACTAAAATAAGCGCTTGAAAAAGCACGAAAAAATGGGATAATATGCACAGAAATATGCAAAAATAGCATGAATATGTATAGAAAAACCGACATATTTATGCATTTTTATATATTGATATGTAAAAAACATGCATAAATATGCATTTTTTAACTTACAATCTCTGATAGATTTCGATTTTTATAAAAATAAAAATATATTAATTTTTAAAGTTATATTTGACATGTTTGAATTTTTTTCTTTACAATTTTTACAACGTACTCAAAATAGTCACAAAAAAATTATAGAAATCATTTGATTGAACTCAAAAAAATTACTAAAAAATTGCATTTTTGTTAAGAAAACTAATTTTTATTTCTATTATATGCAAATTTATGCCAAAATTTTAAAAACAAGAATTTTTTGTGAAATTCATTTAAAATATGCAAATGCTTACTTTCCAAGCGATAAGCTTGAAAAACTTGCCCTATTAATGAAACTTACCACGAGCTGAGTTTGTCAAAAATGTTTACTTCTTAGAGCGTGTGCCAAATGGTAGCAAAGTTCTGTGGAAATTTTAAATTTTCTTATGGTGTAAAAATTTTATAGTTTTACTGTGCCAAATGAAAACATTTACCGGTGAAAATTTTTTACAAAATAGTTAACAAAACTTTAAATAAAATTAATATATTTTAAAAAATTTTTTGTTTTAAAGAAAAATACTACAATTTTATAAAATAAACATTAAAAATCACAATCAATTGTAAATTAATTTAATTTATTATTTATTTTACGACTTTCAAATTTTTCTATTCTATTGTCAAAATTTTATGTAGCCCTATGAGCTAGTGAAATTTTATTCACCTCATATACTTCAAAATTTTACTTTTCTACATATTTTGCTACCGTTTGGCACACACTATTAATATACATGTTAATGTTAATATACATATGTATTTTAAATAAATAACATAAAAATTTACCAAGAAATTGCAATTAAATTAAATACTTTATGTTTGGAAATTTTTTAAAAAATTTGAGTCTGAGTAAAATACTAAATAGTGAGCTTATAAAAGGTATTATTTTATGTTAATATGTAACTGCAGCTATATCGGTAACAGTTACAGTATTTTAAGTCTAGTTTTATAACAATCATTCTTCGTATTTTTAATTAATTACCTATAAAACACATAGAAAATTCCTTCAAGGTTTCCCTATGTTAATCTTGTTAACAATTCAATTAAATCTTAATACTCTTATATATAGTAACAATTCAATAGTATAATGACCAACCACCTAAAGGTCTTATGCTAAAGGACTTATATCATCTAATCACAAGTAGTAGCAGCTAAAAAGTCGTTTAACATTTAACCGCAAGGCCACAAAAAGTTGTCGATTTAAACTATTGACTTTATCTATTAGCACTTTGGTTAAATTTAATAGATTTATAGCAAAAGTGGTAGTTATAGATTTTAAGTATTTAAAATACACCTAGTAATTTTGAAGTAAATAGTAACTGCTTGTAAACAATCATCTAGCATCATTATTAGCTTATTGTTGGTGTTTAAAAAGCATAAAAAGTTAATGAACTCTGACTAATGAGCAGAAAACAATTCGGTTTTTGTTTTTTTTTTTTTTAACAAGTTTCATTTTTTTTATACAAATTTGAAAGAAAAGCAAAAGTGTTAATTGAATAATGATAATTTTTATTAAAATTGTCATAGTTTTTACTTCGAACTTACTATGTTTTAATAAATATTTGTTTTAAAGAATATGAAGTTAATATATTTTAATATTTTAGGGCCTTATTAAAGCTTCTTTAAAAATCGACCAAAATTTTCTCAGTAATATTAACAAATACATTCTAGGGACGTCTTAATTATTAAAACAAATTATGTATGTATTAAAGTCGTATTTAAATGGTTCTCATTTAAACCCAGATTACTTCATAAAATTAATGTTTATTAAAAGAAAAAAGATAACAATAATTTATATTGTTGCATTAAACAATTTTAAAACAAATTTTAATTGTTTAACAAAAAAAAAAAAATATGACTCAAACATATTAAATCCACCCAAAACAAAAAAAGTTATAAAACAAAAACAGTTTGTTTATGTTTATAAATTTAATATTTATGTTTTTTTTTTTCTTCGTTGTTATTATTATTATTATAATTTTTTTTTTTTTTTTCAGAAAATAAAAACAAAATAACAAATTAAAATATTAAATTCAAAATAAAGCTGTTGCTGCTGTTTAGGAAGAAAAAAACTGGTTTACATGATTGGGTTAAGATCAAATCTTAAATTAAAACAAAAAAAAAAAAAAAAAAAAACGAAAAGATACTACGACTTTTAGAAGGTGGTTTTTCAATGTCACAAAATACTGCAATCTTAGTTTGCGCACCGGCTAGTTGTAATAACTAATGATGTTTAATATTATTTAGATTAAACTAATTAATGAACTTTGTTAATTATGAATATTCTGCTTAAGAATTATAATAAAAAAATTTATGTTTAAAGTTGCTTACAGAGAAAGAAATCGTAAAAAATAATTTATAACAAGTTTAGTTTTTGGCAAGGACTTATTATAAAGAACGAGTACAACTTTTTTTATATGTTAAAAAAAATAAATACTTTAAACTTAATAAAATTCTGTAACACTTAAAAAAGTTTAAGGTCATCATAAGTTGAGTACTTTAAGTTAAGGAGATTTATTATAACCAGTCTTTACATGAACACAGATAGATTGTCATGATTTAAGAGTGTGCAATTATTTAAATGTATTGCAGTTAAGAGTTTTGTGAAATAAATATGTATTTATGTACTTAGTTTCATATCTGTATGTAGCATTTTTCATAATTTGTGTCATGTTAAGTGACAAAAGTTTTTTTGTAAAAATATGTAATATCATTGGTTTTGGAACCCAACAGTTTTTAATGCATAAGCAACTTTTTAACACGTAAACCGTTATATTTAATTATACAAGAATGGTGTTTCTTTGTTTTCTAAAAGGGGGACACATGCCACAACTTGCCTTCAAATCACTCTGTCCGATTTAACATGGAATCTGCCAAAATTAAGATAGAATTTATAAACAAATAGAAAAATCTAAGAATATTTTAATATTTCCAAAAACAATTTGATATGTTTTCTTTCAATATCATTTTAAATTTAGCAAATTCTTAAAAAAAAATAAAGAAGTTATTAAAGATATTGTGAAATTACATCAGAATTAATATCAATAAAACAGTTAATAAAGAAATTATAATACTTATAAAACAACATTTATATAATTTTACTGATATTTAAATACATTTAAAAAAAAGTATAATATTTTTATAAAAAATTAGGAAAATATCTAAATTCCAGGAAAAATTTTAGAACACGTTCTAAAATCATTAGTTCTAGAACTGGTGTAATCACAACCACTTCAGATTATTTAATAACATCCTTAGAACTAGTGGATTCAGAAATAATTCTGGAACTCGTTGAGTAGAACGATTCGTTTTAGAGAATGATTTTGAGAACTAGCGCTTAAGAACTAATTCTTTATGACTTCTACATCACTTCTCTCAACAAATTACTGGTTCCCAAATAACATTCTTGAAAACTTTCAAAAACTTAATAAAAAACAAGTTTAACAAAAATACATTGATTTAAAAAGTGGTCTCTAGGTAATGGTTCATTAGAATAAAAAATAAAAAAACCGGTTCTGAAATCATTCCCTAACGCTTCTATGGCATGAGTTCTGAATATGACAATTTCGAACAAAAATCATTGATTAAAGAACTACTTCTGGAACCGTTCCATAGAATGGGTACTGGCTAGCTAATACTTCCACAGAACTAGTTCTGGAGGTGACAATTTGAAACAAAAATCATTGATCGTAATGCCAAAGTAGAACGAGCACACGCTATTTTCATGCGTTCTGGAACTAGTTGTAGAATTAATAAAATTTTTTGTGGGATCATAAAATATATTTTTTAAAGAAAATTCAATTTATTTAAGATATTATTTCTATTTCTAAAATAATTTTTAAAAGTATTTATATTTCAAAAAAAGATTTGTAGGTTTTCTTACACATTATCTCAAAATAATTATTAGTTATACGCTCCAGTTAACAAAATATTTAACAAAGAAATAAATAAAACTTTAAAACAAAATTAAAATATTTCTGATGTCATTTAAATAATTGTAAATAATTTTTTTAACTTTTTATATTTTGAAATAGCTTGATATGTTTTTTCCCCGAATCCTGTTTTTTTTTTTTTTTTTTAATCAAAGATTTTGTGAAACAACCTCATAATATTCAAACATTTTTTGTTTTGCCTGACATTAAAAAACCTATTTGCTTTTTTCCCACAGTTTTACTCTAATTTGCTCTTTAGAACCTAACGGAAGCAATTTTTTTTTTTTTTTTCACTCAGGGAGAGAAAATTATTGTTTTTTTTAGATTGTTGTACACATAAATTTTTATACCCACCATAAAAAGATGGGGGGAATATTGATTTTGTCATTCCGTGTGTAACATGTCGAAGGAATCATTTAAGACCCCATAAAGTATATATTTTCTGGGTCCTGGTTAGATTTTAAGTCGATCTATCTATGTCCATCCGTCTGTCCATCTGTCTGTCTGTTGAAAGCAGGATAGGGCTCGAACGGGACAACCGAAATTTGGCTCAAATATTTATCTTATATAAGGTTTGTTTGGTATTAAAAATGAGCAAAATCGGTTCATAAACAAAAAAGTTATGGGCAAAATACTAGAAACTCAGGGTGTCCGTTGTAGCTTTATTTCATACTTTTCTGCTGATATCTCTTAAACAAAAGCATGTAAGATAACGAAATTTACAGATTTTTACAGATAGTTCGAAGGTCGATATAAACTTGGAAACGAAAAATGGGCGTGGTCCGCCAACTTTATCGCCCACCTCCCATGTAAGGTGAAACATCAACGAAATTTTGTACAAATAGTTCAAGGACCAATGTAAACTCGGAAACAAAAAATGGGTGTGTCATATAACGAAAAAAATTTTAAATTTTGATGGTGGGTATATAGATTCGGCCAAGCCGAATATAACATTCGTGCTTCTTTATTATTATAATACTATTACAGTTAAGTAATAATAGTTTTAAAGCAAATATTTTGGTAATAATTTAGATAATTAAAAGTCTTGAATTTTAGTTAAGCTTAAAATTTTTATATTAATAATAAAATATATATTTTTTTTAAGATAATTAACCCCCTTTGTTTTGAAAAACTTTATTTTTGTAAATATGTTTTCCAACAAATTTTTTAAAAACCAAAAAAAATTTAATGAATAATTTTTCAAAATGTTTTACAAACGAGATCTACAGGCCTGTTCTGGAATCACGATTTTGAAATCACGCAAATGATTTTCAGCTGTTCTGGAAACCACGAGATTTTAAAGTGATTTTAATTTTAAGAAATCATGAGCAAACAGCAAATTTTTTATTTAGTTTACAATAAAATAAAATAAAATATTTAGCCTCTTATTAAAATACCAAGAGCAACGTTATTGGCAATAATTGCTTTATTTGCAGAATCTATCAAATCCTATGAAAACAGAAAAAAAGTTGTAGGTAAAACAGCTGACAGGCAAAGAAAAACTGAAATCACGAAATCTTTTCCAAAGTAAAGAAAAATTTAAACGCAGAACTAAAGGTGTTTTCAGTAAATTTCTATTTTTTAATTGTTTTTCAAAAAAATTAAAAATTTTCAAACAAAAGTGGATAAAGAACATAATAAAATATTTATATAAGCCATTTTACATTTGATTAACAACACAGTGTTTGCAAAAATAAGCAAGTGATTTGAAATCGATACTAAAAAGTTGACCGATTTGAAATCACGTGATTTCATAATTTTTTGTGCACAGAAAACCTTTTAGGTGATTTGAAATCACTTCGACAAAAAGTGATTTCCAGAACATACCTGCCAGTGCTATATTCGGCTGTGCCGAATCTTATATACCCTTTACGCAAGTTGGGTGTTATATATTTTAAAGTTAATAAAACAACAAAACCAAATGAAGACATCATTAATTGAAAAAAAAAAAAAAAAAATTGTATTTTGAAAACATATGGACCGAATAATTGACTTTAAAATTCGAAAAAATATTTGTGACAGATCTGTGCAAGAACGAAAACCATAGTTTATATTGGGGCTTCAAAAAATCTAAAAACGCGTTTTGACCTATATCTGCGTTAATACCGGCTGGTTTGGAACGATTTGGTTGATTCAAAGAAAAATATTTATGACCATTGTGACAAAGTCTTTAGATTATATAAGAGCTTCAAAAAATGTAAAAAATGTGATTTGGCCGATATCTAAGTGGAACGATTGAGTTTATTTCTTTAGCAAAAAAAAATCTGCGAAAAATTGAGACATTTGTTCCAAAAAATTTAAAAACTAAATTTGATATAGCTTCTTTTTGTTGTTGTTTTTCAGTGCCCATAAAAACAACAACAATATACAAAACAGCCATTAAATAAAAAAGATTTACCAATAACTGGGTTGTTTATGAACCGATTTGTTCGATTCAAAAAACCGAAATCTTAGAAAAATATTTATGACCATAAGAAAGATATAAGAAATCCGTAGATTATATAACACAAACGATTTTTGTATGTATCTTCTTCTTTTTTTTTTTTTTTTTATTCTATATCTCAGCTATTTATAAACCGATTTAAAAAGTTTTTAAAGATTTTGTAAAAGAACTTAACAATTAATATTAATCATATGCTACACCGAACAAACATATTTAATAAAGAAATTAAATACTATAGATTTAAAACAAAATTTAAAATTGAGTAGTTTTATAGCTATTCACATAATTTAAAGCCTTAAATAAGCATATTTTTTGTTTTTATTTTTTATTTTTCAGCAACAATTAAAATTTTTAATAATAAACTTCCTTAAAAAAAATGTTTTATACACAATTTTTTAAGTATTACGTAAAATTTAAAAGTTTTTCGTCATGATTTATGAAATTAAGTTTTAAATTCAGCTTAGCATTTTCTTAAAAGATCTGAAGATTTTTAAAATATTTTTAAATGCCCAAAGAAAATTAAATATTTTTAAACTTTATAATGTTAAAAAATCTTGATAAGGTTTCTTTCAGAACCTTTTAAATTGTTTAAATCCTTCAAAAAATATAGTAAAATGATTAAATATTATGTTAAAAACCTCATAATTAATATTAATCATACGCCACCTTAAAAATACTTAATAAAGAAATTAGTTTAGTAACTAAAAATTTGTTTAATTTTCAAAAATTTCTAAAAATTATTTCTTTTGCAATTTAACAAAAATATTAAATATTAATTATTTTAAACTTTAAGCAATAAATTAAATGATTTTTTTTTTCAAGATTTGTATACTTTAAGGTTTTAACTCAGAATTTTTATAAAATGTTTATATTGAAAATAAATTTTCTAAAAAAGTTTATTTATCTATAAGTAATTTATGCTTGATATTAATTTAAAATTTGAAAGAATAATTTACCGTTACTCGCCACATTATGTGACTGAAAAGTATCTTTTTGAATTTAACCTAACTCAGCACACTGTAAAATTTGTTCTCATTAACAATTTAACTTTTTTTATTTTTTTGCCAAATTAAAACAAAAAAAAAAAAAAAAAAACTTGTACATATAAATAATAATGTAGTTGTTATTTTTTTATAACTGAAACACAAATTAATGCTAAATAAAAAAAAAAATAATAATAATAAAAAAATACTGTAACAAAAACTGACCTTTACCTTTAAAAACAAAATTTTAGAAAATACTTAAGTGTCTTCCTCAAAGTGTTGGTTGGTGGGTTGGTTTATGATTAAGAGATACACAGAAATGTACTATTTAAAATAAAAAAAAAAAAATATATCAACAACAAATTCGTACACAAATTAAAAATAAAACACAAACAACATAAAACAAGTTTGTAACTGAACTTATGGAAAACAATAACAAAACAAATTTGACCTACAACACTGTGTAACGGAAGCTTTTTGCCGTTCACACCATTAAACATACCGATATACAGAAATAAATAGTATTGTATGTATGTAGGTTAAATTGTTACAGTTGAACGAAAATGAAGAGCAAAACAAAGATATTTTCAAAATATTGTACAACTCATAATTTCAATTACGAATATTATTGTCTTTATTAAAACGGGGAAAAAGATTAATTATTAGTTTTTTTGTTGCTGGTATAGTGTGAATTGCAGAAAATCACAATAACTATAAAAAAAAGCAGTAAAACTATAAACAAATGATGAATGTAGACAATAATATTTAGTACAATAACCTTAAATTTGTTGTTAAAAGTTTTTAAGGTAACCAGCGGTTTTTATTATATGAAACTAAATCGTTTAAGAGAAGTAATATTATTTATATTTTTCCTTTTATATTTATGCATAAAAATGTTATAGGGCTGTTTACAAACATCAAGAATTTTTCAAGGAATTTACTATCTAATTTTGCAAGGATTTTAAGAGTTATTTATGTCTACCTATGTCTAAGGCTAAAATATTTCTAAGCTCATAACTTAAAACTTTTCTGTTGTCTAATTAAGTATAGTCCAGAAACTCTGCCTTGGTATCGTCAAACAGTGAGAACGGATCAATTTACAACTGAAATTTTTTTAATTTCATTTTTATTTCTGGTCACCTTAATTGCTGTTTCCGCACATATCATTTTGAATATGGTCTTAAACATCTATGAATACAATGGTGTTTTATGTTTCATGCATGGTAAACAGAAATAAATCACAGCGTGGGAGCATTTTACGATGGTTTAACTAATTTGCACTAATTTTATATTGTTTTGAAAAGTAAATATCAAACAATTTTGGTTTTGGAGTGTAATAAATTAAAATATGTACTTCAATAAAATGTGCAAATGAAGGCTAGATGTTTTGCATTAAAAGGAAGAATGTAGCTTCATTGAAAGTGAACTTATGCGAAAGAATATTTTATAATTAATGAGTATTAGGAAATCATATATTTCATACTTATGATTGTAGTGTAAATCGTTTGTGTTGATGTTTGTAATACACCTTTAAGTATACCGTTTGAATAAAAATCACTTCGAAATTTTATAAAGATCGGTTCCTAATTGACCACAGCTCCCATATAAATTAATCATCCGAAAATTAATTTAACGTGCAAAATTCCCATATAAACCGTTACACGTTGGGGTAAAATATATCAAAAGTGGCACTTAATTGAATTTTAAGATTTAAAGTTTTGTAATAAAGTTGGGCACCGAATAAAAATAGACAAAATTATGTATAAATATCAATTAAAATCTTTAAGCTAGGTTGTGTTTTTTTTTTCTTATAAGAAGCTGTCAAAGTTTTTAAATTTTTTAAAAATAGTAAAAAATTAAATTTTCATCAGATTTCAGTGTATTTATTTTAAATAAAAAGTCTTTTAAGGTAAAAATTTAAAATGAAACCATCAACTTCAGATGTTTAAGTGTACTTTTCTTCAAGTATTTGTAAAGTATATTTTGTCCTAATATTTTTATTTTTTTGAAAATTATCCTAAAATACACAAATTTTCAATTTTCATGGAATGCAACTTAAAATGTTACAGGATGTTTGTTCAGAAAATTTTCTGAAAAATAGTAAATATTGTCCACTTTAATAAATCGTGCGCATATATAGCCCGATTTGAAAAAAAAAAAATATATATATATATATATATATATATTTTTTTTTTTTTTTTCAAAAAATTTTATATTTCTGAAAAATAGTAAATATTGTCCACTTTAATAAATCGTGCGCATATATAGCCCGATTTGAAAAAAAAAAAAAATATATATATATATATATATATATTTTTTTTTTTTTAAATCGGGCTATATATGCGCACGATTTATTAAAGTGGACAATATTTACTATTTTTCAGAAATATATATATATATATAATGTGGATAAATGTGACACTGTGCACTGTTTAATGTTTGATAAAGCAAAGAAAATGTCTGGCACTTACGCTGTTTTTTGTATGATCTATTCTACTAATATATATATATATATATATATATATATATATATTTATATATATATATATATATATATTTATATATATATATATATATATATATTAGTAGAATAGATCATACAAAAAACAGCGTAAGTGCCAGACATTTTCTTTGCTTTATCAAACATTAAACAGTGCACAGTGTCACATTTATCCACATTAGAACGACAAAAATACGAAAATAAAAGCTTATTAGTTGAAGTAATTCTTTTCGTATTTATTAGTAAACATATCATATATTATGGCAAAAATACTTAAAATATTGGAAAGTGTCTATAACGCGAATTATGGATTTTCAAAGTTGCAACTTTAAAATTTTATTTACAACTTTTTTAAAAAAGTATGTTAAATTTAACTTCATATATCTCTGCAAATACTACGGATATTAATATGATACTTTTTGGTGTGTAATAATAATTGTCTCTAAATTATTTTAATATAATTTGTTAGGTTAATAAATCAATACTGAAGATATTGTCTTTTATTTAAAAGAAATCATAATATTAAAAAATATATTTTTTGGGCAATTCCATTTTTAATGGACTGGAACTAAAAAGTTCCAAAGAGTTCCAATTTAGAAATACGATATTTATATAAAAGAATATCTATAAAATATATTTGAGAAAATTGGCTACGACTTTTTGCGATTTTTTGAAATTTAAAAAAAAAAAATATGCGATACCTCATATCAGCAATTTTTTAAGAATTGTTTAAACATTTTAAAGTAATGGCTGAAAATTAGTTATGAAAATATTACACAAAGATTGGTGTGACTAGATCTTGCCACGCCTACTTTTAAAATACCCTTTATTTTAATAAAATTTACAAATATATATCCGAAATTCATACAAATAAAGTAATTTTTTTTAGTATGGGAGTGGCAGTAATTCTTCCCGTCCATTTTTAGTGGGAATGTTTATAGCCTTATCTATCTATTAACAGAATATACAATTTCGGACCAATATCTCCAAAACTGGGTTTTTGTCGTTCTAAAACTGCCAAATGTGACACTGTGCAGTGGGGAAGAATCGAAATAAATCTGTAACTTGTAACTTGGTTGGATTTGCATACACATAGACGTAACAGAGGACAGTAGCATTTTGAGTTTAGAAGCGGGATCCAATATTCGCATCAGGAGTGGAACTATAGGGGTTCAAAATAGAGTACTAGTGTCATGGAAAAGGTTTAACCACTAGCGAACTTTTGTTCCTTACATGATTTCCAAGATATATATCACCTTAATGTCCTTGATAAATCCTTTAGAAAACATGATTGCATGTACTACTTATCTTATATATTTTTCGAGTTGTATACATTTAAAATTTCAAAAATCTCAATTTTACAAGATCTTGGTTAAGATTTTATTATATTTTATGTAGTTGGTTAAAGAGCAACATTATCTATCGAACAAAGAAAAGTCATTATCTTTATTGAGTCAAAAGTTAAACGATTTTGAATTGGAAAGTTTGCAAAAATTAAGTTTGCAAAAAAAAGAAAAAAAAAAAAAAAAATCTTAAAATTCGAAAAATATTTTTTTTCAACTTTTTTATCAATATGAAAACCAAACGAAAATATTAAAATTTTGATATCACCTTTCCCTGAATTAAGTGAAATTTTCGACACATTTAACCCAAATATATAGACATACGGACGGACATTGCCATGCTGCCAAAAAATATTTTAGAATTCTAAAAATGCATTTGTTTACTAACTAATAAATAGAAAAAATAGAAAGTGGTCATCAAAATTTGGTTATCACCTTTTCTTGAATTAAGCGTCGTTTTCGTCCCATTCAACCCAAATGTATAGATGGAAGGACGGACATTACTATTCAGTAAACATCTGCATCAAATCATTTGCTTTTCAATTCACAGTAATGTTTTTTAATGTATGCTCTTACATTACTGCGAAAATAAAAAACAAAACAATACAAAACAAACTCTGTAAAAAAAAATTATTTGAATTGAGTTGAATTGAAACGATGAAGCAAAAACAAAACATGTTCTGTTCTCTTTTAGAAATTACTGCTTATGAGAGATTTTTAGAAAAACAATAATGTTAAATAAAAAACATCAAAACAAAACTGTGAATTACTGTCATTCCCTTACATCTAATATGAAAAAATGCAGGGAACATAACAATTATGTATTTTTACATAAACAACAGATAATAATTACGTTTGATTTCAATATTTTTGCTTAGAAAATCTAATAATTTGTTATTTTAATTATATTTAATTATATCTAAAATGAAATAAAATTTATTTTATTTGTGATATTTTTATTTACTTTTAATTACATACCTATAATATTTATATTTTTTTAATTTATTATTTCCTTCACATCAAATTTTGTAAAAAAAACAAACAAATGACAGTATTGCATTTTTAGATTTAATTCAATTCAATTCAATTCAGTTGAAAATGATTTGATGTTAAAGTGTTTTTATGACTCTCTGCACAATTGATTTTGTTTATTTTTGTTTTGATTTTTTTGTCTTTTTCTTACGTACGCACTAGAGCCCTGCAAACTGTGTCTTATAAGGCTGTACAAGCCACTTGATATTTTTCAAGTGTTGTTATCAGTGTGTGTGCGGAGTAATAAATACTGTTCTGCAGGCACTTAAAACCATACAAATACTGCGTGTGTGCTTCAACTTTATGAACAAATCATGAGTGTGCTATGATAGCGACCAAACAAGCCTCTCAAAGGCTTGTATAAAAAAATACAAGCCTTTTGACCACTTGTTTGCTTCAATAAGGAAAAAAATTGTGTTTTCTTTTTTATTAAAATTATATGTGTGTGTGTGTGCGTTCATGACTGTATAAAGTAATTTCGTAAGTAAAACAGTCGTTTAAAAGTATTGTTTATAAACTTATTGTTATTTACGATCAAATAAATTATTAATGTTACTAGTTATAACAATTTAAAGAAACATGCATTAAGTTTTATTAGTAAACAGATTTTATTAAATATTTACAAGGTTTTTTTGTTCTATATTATTTCCTTTTAGTTTTAAAATAGAATGATTACTTAGTAAATATAAATTAAATGCAATAAAATCTATCATAATATAAATAAGTACAATTTTAAAATTTTTTATAAACATACAATTAATTATAAGACTAACTTTATTTAAAATATAAATAAATACTAAAGATAAAAATTTTCTAACTTACATATGTAACTGACAGTTTCAAATGTCAACTTTAATTTTTTTACTTTTTTAACTCTTAATAAAGAGTATTTCTTAATAACTTTATGAATTCACCCTTTTACATTTATTTAGAAAAGAAGAACCAACAATAAAATATAGACATACTGTATATATGTGTGTGTATGCAAGAATATTTATAAACAACCACTTTTTACACATTATGAAGATTTTTTGCCACACACAGCAACTACGTATTACAAAAAACAAACAAATCATTAAGCCCACTTGAAATCTTTAAATCATTTCTCAACGTCTTGTATGATTTGCTTTTTTTTGCCACACCACTTGCACCACTTGTTTACGATAAATGATTTGAACGCACGGATTTGCAGTCGCTCATACACAGTACACACTTGCTTTGCTTCGGGCAGCGAACAGTACGAACAGTATTTATTGTTGTTTTTGCACATGTTGGCTATGAAACACACACTTGAAATTCAAGTGTGTTTGCTTTTCAAATCATCTTGCGCAGGAGACTAGTACGCACACACAGAGATTTGATTTTAAGTTTAAAAAACAGTAACAGTCAATTTATTGTAATTTACAGTAATTAAAAATGAGTTACAAATGAATTGATGCAGATGTTTACTATTCAGCCAAAAAAACATCTTATAATTATAAAAATACATTTTTTTAAAGTGTTGATACCACCCTTCTTTGAATAATGCATAATTTTCGACCCATTTAACTCTAATGTATAGACGGACGGACAGACATTACCGTTCTGCTAAAAGAAATCTTAAAATTCTAAAGCTAAATTTTTTTTTAACTAATAATCAATAAAAAAATAAAACGTGATCATTAAAATATTGATATCACCTTTCCCTGAATTAAGCGCCATTTTCGACCCCTTTTACCCCAATGTACATTATATAGAAAATTCATAATGTTGCACCACAAAATGCCAAATATGTAACTCGAAAACTATTTGTGCGATTTAGTTTAATAAAATATCAAAAAATTCTAATTCAATATATCTCCAAGTAATACCCACATAATTTGTTCATCTATTCTATAGTTTCGAAGATACATACTAGTAAAATTGAGAGAGATTAAGAATATGTGCGTCACACCGACATTAGAGTATGAAAAGTCAAAATAGTTTTGATTTTAAAATGAACTCATACTGCAGAGAGTTTTTAATGAATTTGATTACTTCTTTTATTATTTATTAAATTTTATGTTGGCATATTAAATTAAAAGAAAAATTAAAAAATTATTTAAAATTCTTTGTTTTAAAATAATGTTTACAAAAAAATACATTTTGAATGAATGTGTAGTAAATTAGTCAACCATACACATAGGGATTTTCATCGGCAACATCTCTTAGTAGTATGTATGTGTCTATGGACGCTTTAGGTTAAAGAAATATTAAAGTAATTGTTTTGGATGAATTATATATCAATAGAAATAACATTCATTACAATAACATTCTTACAAACAATTTAAATACTTTAGAGTTTTTATCAATTCAATAATTGTAATAATATATTATTTTATTTTTTAACGGATTGGAGGTCTAACTGCAAAATCGATTTCGAAATTGAGACACGGTTTTCCATATAAAGCTATAGTTCTTGTATATATTATATACTTACATATGTCTGATGATTATTTTCTTATTTTAATTAAATTTGTTTCATACAATTTTTACACATAATAAATTTTAACCTCAATGTTATAGGATTTGTCGATTTTTTTTAGAAAAAAATATAGCCTTTTGTTGAAAATATTTACTCTGAATTTTCATTTGAACTATTCGAAAACTGGTTTCTCCAAAAAGTCGAATATAACAAACCCCCATATTTTTCGTTACCGAAATAATCCAGAATACTATTACCGTTACCTTTTTATTTTTTTAAATCGGTTGCCAACTTTGATTAATATATATAATTGTTTGAATTCGTAACAGTACACAGAAAAAAGTCACCAATTAACAAATATATATGAAAATAATTCATTCAATTAAAAACTTGTTTAAATTTACACCTCTCACCAAAATGATTATATCAATTACTAAAAACTATCAAAAATACAAAACAGAAAAAAATTCTCAATTAATAAATTAATTAAATCAATCAAGTAGTTGATTGGATGAATTAAACATGTATATAAGATATAAAAGTATAGTTAAATTTTATTTTTATTTCATTTTTGCTTGAATAAATTTATTAAATTTCGATGCAAAATGAAACAACTATGTTAAATGAAAAAAAGATCGTAATAATTTTTTCTGTGTATCTATGAGAATTTTTAAACACTTTTATATTTAAACAATTTTGAAATAAGATTCTCCAAATGAATAAAACAACATATGGGTAGATAATCTTGGATATCTGTAACTTTCTTTTATAATTCAAATTCAAAAAATCAAAATATCTTCTATAAATATCAAAAAATCTACAAAATCACTTTTTCAGTTGATTGAACAAAACAGATCGTGATTTTTATGGTAATTTACGATAATTGTTAAGTAATACAAGAACAAATCCGCTACAAATTGGAAAGGATTATTACTTTATTTGTCACCAAAAAAATATTTTCTAACTATCGAGTTCTGATTAAAATTTAAAAATTCATAACTTCTTAAAAGTTATTTTAAGAAAATTTTTCTTTTGTCTTTCAAAAGTTTGAGAATATAAGCAAAAATAGTTTCTGTCAAATCTATTAGATTTGACACCTGACACATTAAAATATTGCCATTGAGGACATTTGAAAATAGACACACAGTTTAGATAAAACTAAAAAAAGTTCCACAACCGCTATTTATTTATTGACGGCAGCTTGGCTCTAATATTTGGCGCCAAAATGTTTGCCTGAATCTTTATTTAGTTTTTGAATAAATTTCATTAATATTTATAATTACAATATTTAATAGAGGGTCATCAATGATGACAAATAAACAAGATAAATAGATAATAAGCATATAACGTTAAAAACTAATAAATTTACTGCTGCTACTGTTTTATTTTATTTAATCATCAAGGTTTCCGATTTTACTAAATCAAAAAAATAAAAAAATCTACAAAAGTAATTAATTGAAAACGTTGAGCCATTAAAAGCGTAAAAAATACATTATTAAATTGATTGTTATGCATAGAATTACTAACAACAAGGGAAAACATTTACTAAATTACTTCAAATAAGGAAGGGAATTCAAAATAATAGTAATTGATAAAATAAACATACTAGATATACAAATATAAAAAAAATATATTAGAGCAAAATAATTTACATGACAAATAACGCGTTTCTAACTACTACACATATACTTTGAGCAATTTAATAAATAGCTAAATCAATAATGATGAAAAAAAATATCAATATTTGATAAACACTTAAGAATGAACTAAACAAGCCTCTTCATCATAACGGTCAAAACATAAATACTTGAGACTTGAGCAGGCGGAAAGTAAAATTGAAAAGAAAAAAAAAAAAAAAATGCAAATATTTAAGCGGTCATTGGACTTTTCTATAAAATGAAGTTAATGATATTAAAATGGGGACAGTTACTGAATAAAATCAAACTATTAAAATAAACTCAATTTTATGGTTAAACGACATTGATGTGGCGTCTAGTTTTGTTAAAGAAGATGCGGAATAAAATCAAATTTATGATCTATTTATGCGAGAAATGCATAATTAAATAATTTATTCATTTAAAACCTGTTTTAATGTTTAGATATGAATTATATGAATTTATTTAAATTAATATAAAACAAACAAATTAACGGATTTTATTTTACCATGAATTGACAGTTACACATGTCAGTCTTTAAGCCAATGACATTTGAAGAAAGCTACAAGTTTAGGTTAAAAAAAAAAAAAAACTATATCAAGATTTTGTTTTAAAACAAATTAATTCAATCCAGTATTTGTAAGAATTACTTTTAACTTCTAAATATTTCATTTCAATTGTCATATGTGTTAAAATACACAAAAATAAACAACATAAGCTGTCATATGTTTATAAAAATTTGACATTTAGCTTAATAATTAAGCTTATTATTATTGTTACATGTATAACCATAATATTTTTTTATGTTATTCACTTGATAATCCATTTATTTTTAAAATTACCGTACAATTAACCTACACTTAATATAACGATAAGTTTTATGTTTTTTGTCTTGTATTTCTATTTCATTTCAGATTTTAAGATTAATGGTCATTGTTCTTAGTTGTTTTATATATTTTTTAAAACAAAACAAGTTAATTTTTTTTTTCAAAATAACATTGACATTGAACGTCATTTGTTTTAAAATCGAATTTTTTTTCTTAATTTTATTATATTCGAGCTGTTTTAAAGTGTTGATGAGTGTTGATGACGTATTGATTGAAATCTTTGAATTAAATTGTTGTTTTTGCAATTATAAATTTTGACATTTCAATGACTTAAAGCTTAACCAAAACAGTTTTATTGACTATTAATAGTTTTATTATGTGCAATTAATTGGTTAGTTTTGAATTTATCTAATCAGAAATAATATGTAGTTATTTTTAATATTTATGGTTGTTATTAAATCCTCTATAATAGGTGAAGTAAAAGTTATCATTCTAATTTACAGTTATTTAAGGATATCAATTCAAAAAGGTGTCATTTTTGTTTTAATGTGAAAAGACATTGTCTACACAATACGACACCAATCACACAGAGTATTGAGGATATGTTGCTTTGAAAAAGATATGGCACCGAGTAACGGAGTCACCCAAACATGCTTTGATTATGGAGAAAATTAATATTTTCCACACTTTACTTAAAACTTAGATGTACATATAACAATTCTTATAAGATCATTTAGTTACAGTTTTCAAAATTAATTCGGGTTAAAATTGTTTCCCTACAACTCAAAAATTTCCTTCCTTCAAAAAAAAAAAAAAAAAATTAAATAAAAAATGATAAAATATATGTGGACTAGATCAAATTTGATTTGCTAAACGCGAATCAGATCGTTACCTTTTTATGGGCATATCGAATATCTCTCACTTCATAAGACGAGTACACACACGAGTATATTTTACAATAACTCGAGAACAGATTGTCCGATTTAGAAAATTGAAACACCAAAATCATCTTTATTTTTTTTATCTGACCAACAGTTTCGGAGTTATTTAGAAATTAGTGTCAGAAGAAATAATTTTTAATGCAAATTCGATACTAACATTTACATGAATTCATACACTTTTTGGTGATTCCCGAAATTAGGCCTTATATGGGTGCTATGTTTAATTATGGATTGATCTTCATAAAGCTTGCAGTCACTCATTTATACATATCGAGGGCTTATATTCAAATCGGCCCTCATGCAGATTTAGACATTTTTTTTTTGCGTCAGACTCTTCAGTTTTCTATTTTTTATATATGGTGTTAATTTTGGAGTCAAATGTTAATACAAACACTATATTTTTCACTTTTTGTTTTTGGGCTATCTACAAACAGTATATTTTTTTAAGGCAAAACGGGCTATGTGCAAGTTTTTGTTTGATTTTCAAAGAAAAGTTAAAATAAAAATTGATAAATAATGAGAATTTTCTTTGCGGTTTGAACTTTTCTTAAACATTTTGAATTATAATCTTAATATGTCTCATAAAAATCTCAATGCAGTCTGGAGAAAAAAGCCATTGAAGTTAGATTTTTAGCCTTTTTTAGATTTTTATAGATCATACGCGGGTAGACCTATCCACATTTTTTGAAGCTAAGTGGGAGCACTATACGCTAGATTTAAAGACAGGTATGAAAAAATTTTAATAAAATTCGTAATTATAAGCAAAACATCTTAGATACCAAAATAAGTTTCTTAAAAAAGTTATAATAAAATAAAAAGTGCAATAAACATCGTCTTTAAAGGTTTTAATAATTTTTGAGTTGTTGATATGCAATTTAATACAATTTTAATTGGTTTAAAATTTTTTTTGCAATTTTTTTCCAAATTTAATTTATAATTTTAATTTTGAACACATTTTCGTCCTTTTAGTAAATATTCCTGTTATTTGAAATTTCTAATGAAAAAACCACAAAATTTCGCTTTTTTTTTATCTCCTGATTGGTATGATATCATAAATTTAACATGTTTTACTTCTTTAATTTCCAATATCTATCTACCATAACTTCGCGAATAATGGAGTTAAAATATTTATTTTTTAGTGTGAGGTTTAGTAGACGTAATATTAATAACTCGTAGAAGAACAGATTACAAAATGTTGAAAAATGTGGGAAATAAACAGTTTTTATGTTCTCCAGAACAATGCTGCTTTGCATGAGGCCCGTTTTGAATATAGACCCTCGATATATTTATACATAAAAAATTTGAGTCAAATATTAAGTTAATACTAAAATTTTTATGTGATTTGTGCACGTTAAAGTGATTTTCGGATGAAGGGTTAATATGGGAGTTATGACCAATTATGGACCGATCTTTGCGAAATTTTGCAAACGGATTTATATAAAACTTATTTGTGTTGAATTTCATTAAAATATTCCCACTTTTAAGGTATGTATTAGTATGGGGCTAGGTGAAATAACGAGCCGAACATGACCAACATGTTCAATCAATATGTATCAAATTATCTTCAAAATTGTACTATGCGCACAAGCTTTACATGGGCTGTAGAGTGTCCCGTAGAAAAAAAAATCTTAGGAAGCGGAAGAAATATTTAAACCTAAAACCAGCGATTTAAACTCACGGATCTAGAACATTTTTTTGAAAAAAAGTTTTAAGTTTTGTTTAGAAATGGGTATCAAAAAATTCGTAATTTGGAGCCAGTTATGAGAAAATTTTTAAAAAAAAGTTCGTAAAAATTTTGGTCCATAAACCGTCTTTTTAGTACTCGAAAAAGATTTCAATATTTTTATTGCAAAATGAATTTCATAATTTTGTTTCTTTTATGGGTAAAATATTAAAAAGTTGTGTGATAGTAATTACGGCCAATAGTATATTATTATCAAAAAATATTTGTTCTCCAAAAAGTTATCTAGCGGAATAAAATCCCATGGTAAAAAATTTTAAAATATTTTTGACATAACAACCTTAAAATTAAGAATTATTTGTGACCTATTTTGTTGGTGGGGAACTGAAGACGAATTTGAAATATTTTCAATTCAAATCAATCAGCCAATTCGTATTTAAAAAGTAACTATTTTTGGTATTATATTGGTATTGACAGTATGAAAAATCATAAAAATTCGAAAAAAAATTTTTTAACATGGAACTTGTTCGACCTTAAGCTTATTTTCTTTCAAATAAAATTACATCTAAGTTTTAAAAATATTATCTTTTTTATTTTATTTCCAGTATGTCTCTAAAGCTCTTCATATTAGTGTTAACCGTAGCACTATTTGTAACGATGCCCATAAAACCGGTAGATAGTTCAGCTGTTCTTATATCCGATATAACAATGACAGTAATGGTGGAACTGTCATCACGCTATCCATTCTGTAAAATGCATACAGATCGGTAAGTAATTTTTTATAAATTTAAAACAATCCTAAAATATTCGTATTATTTTCAGAGGTGATATACAACGCATGTTATTGCAATCCGATCCCAGACGTATACGACAAGTACCAAGAGAATCGGTTATGGAATTGGAGGAAGTTTGTTTAAATTCAGGTTCTCATGGTACAGAATTTCGTGGTGGTTTAGGTTTTATATACCCAGGCACTAAATGGTGTGGACCGGGTAAGTTATTAGACATTTTTGGAGGTGAATATTAACTTTATTTTAATTACATGTTTAATTAAAAAGGTACCGCAGCTACTGATTACAATGACTTGGGCCTACATGCCGATGAAGATCGTTGCTGTCGTGAACATGACAACTGTCCAAATGTTTTAAATGTAGGCGAATGTAGACGTGGTCTTTGCAATACAGGCACATTTACACGTTCCCACTGTGATTGTGATGCTCGTTTCAGACGTTGTTTACAGTCTCTGAATACGGGTTAGTAAAAGAGATTTTAATTATTTGAAATTTAATAAATTAATTATTTCTTTATTTCCTTTAGAAACGGCTAACACCTTGGGCGCTATATTCTACAATGTTGTACAAGTAACCTGTTTCCAGGAACGCAGTCCTTGTTCGGCTCATCAAAGGTTTGAGAATTTCTTTTATAGAGCCAATCAATGTGATCTTGAATATCGTTCAGCCGATCTGTATGTACCACCCAACGCTGGCAATCTTATAAACAAAATTTTAAATCATCCCTATGGCTTTGCCAACCGATTTGTACCCCCAAATAATTATATAACAGGTCGCTCCGTGTCCGATGCTAATCCTTTTACCAATGTTAAGCGTCGGGTGGGTGTTACCTTAGCTTCGGTGGGTTTGGCAGCTAGAAATTTATTTCGAGAAATTGTGCAAAGTCCTCGAGTAGTATGGGATAGTTTAAATACTCCTGTTAGTCGAGATTTACCGGCAAATTCGAATTATTATAGAAGAAATCCTCCACCACAAAGTTATCATTACCCCAGACCATCACGGGGATATCAATATAGATCGGCTGTAACGCCGAATAATTTTTGGCATTATTAGAAAACACAAAATGTCATTAGGAAGAAGACTGAATTTTTATCATAAATCTGTGCATTAGTTTTAGTAACATATTGTAGTCATTGAAGATGAAAAAGATTGCCAGCAGAAAATTTTGATTAAAAAAAATTAAATCTCTGATATTTTCTGGTAAAACTATATTAGTTCAGAAATATTTATACATTTCTCTAAGGAAAAAATGTTGTAAGAAAATTTTCTTTAGTATAACATAAAACCGCTGATATTTTTCTGTTAATTGAGAAAGTTAGCTAAATTCTGGCAATCTCTTTTCTTCATTATTTATGTAGCATTTATTTCTTTAATTGTAAATTTCGTTTAATATTATTGCCATATTAATATTTTTTAGTTTTAATATTACATTTTTAAGTTTAATTCCAGTATTTTAATTATAATTTGTAAATAAAATATTTTTAAAAATCAATTTTTATTTGTTTTATTTTTTCATTTAAAATCTCTTTTATTTCTGATTTCAATTTTATTTTGTTCTCATTTTTCAAAATAATTTAAAAAATTTATTCCAACAACTAACTACTTTTAAAAATTCGACCTAAAAATCTTATTCCACTTTTACAGAGCTGGCTACAATCAAACTGAACAAGATGAAATATGTGCCCAATGGCAATATCAACCCTCTGAGAAATATGTACCTAGTGCCCCGGGCCGTACTTAAATCCTCCCAACAGAAACGTATCAAAAATGAAAACAACACCGTAATTTACTTTTTAAATAAAACAACGATCGAACGAATTATAACACCTTTTTTGAAAACAACGATATTTAGTGAAATAAGTAAAATAGTTTTAGAAAAAACGAAATATTTAAAATTATTGTTATATCAGCTTAAAATTATATACAAAATTAAATCACCAGTAGTGATATTTTTTGGGTTGACAACTTATATTCCATATTATTGTTAATCTATGACAAAAGTGATACAACAAATACATCCTGGTAATGAAACGAAGCCCGTCTAAAGATCTCATGTAAATTATGAGTATTATATCTATATTATAGTAGTTTGTAGAAAAAAAATGTTAAAATATGCAATATTTACAATAATAAAGCTAATAAATGAAAATTTTAAATTAATCAATCGATTAAACGAAGAAAAAATTAATTTAAAATCAAGCATCATTACTATTTTGAAGTTGGTGTCTGAATTTGGAACAACTTTGTTTCAGGTGTGTGTCTTAGCTTAAAGTAAATCTAAGTTATATAATTGTACTAAAGGTGGCGCTTAAATTAAAAAAAACAGTTAACGTATTTATAGGTACAACAGTGGTCCTCTATGGCTCAAGCAGTTCAACATTTCAAGCTCATGTCAGTGCTGCCATAATTGTGCAATAATTTTAAAAGTACGAAAATTTAAAAACATCTAAATACAAAGTAAATATTAATTATTGTATAAATAAAGAAACACTCAGTCTTAAGATTTTGGTTGAATAATTTAGGTACAACAATACAACAGTGGTACAACAGTGGTCCTCTATGGCTCAAGCAGTTCAACATTTCAAGCTCATGTCAGTGCTGCCATAATTGTGCAATAATTTTAAAAGTACGAAAATTTAAAAACATCTAAATACAAAGTAAATATTAATTATTGTATAAATAAAGAAACACTCAGTCTTAAGATTTTGGTTGAATAATTTATTTTATTAAGACTCACAATTGAGATTAAGATTTGGCAGTTAGACTTTTCTGAATGCTAGCCCCAATACGAAGTAAATCTTTATTAGCGAATCTCTAAGAAACTATATATTATGATTTCATTTAAATAATATTTTCAGTATTTATTTTTTATCCTAGTCAATTCTTATTACACACCAAAAAAATCATATCTGCAATATCTGCAGTATTTACTGAGATATATGAAGTCAAATTTAAAATAATAGCCTGTTTCTCTATGTCGAACAAAAGCAAGTCGAACGAATTCGAATCAATTTGGGTTTCTGTATTTCCTACGCTTTCGTTCGCATGGAGTTACGTCTTTTCGTATTGTTTTTGTTTTATTTCTCTTTAAGAGTAACATTTTTTCGTAAATATATTAAAAATACTACTAAATTGTTTAAACATAGATACAACTAAGTAATTAAACAAGAAAAAATAAAATAATTTTAAAAAATTAAAAAACAAAAATTTTCTTTGATTTTTTTTAGAAATTGTTTTTTAGACATAAAATCGTAATTAATGGATACCAAATACATCAAATTGAATAATAAACATGATTAAGGAACATTTGCAATGTCCTTCTGAGAATTTTTCCTATTTTTCTTTAAAAAATTCAACCAGTCGAAAGCAAAATAGCAAGTGACTGATTTTGACATTTTTGTTCTTATCGTTCGAAATACAGAAACCCAATTTTATATGAAAACACTTACGTTTTCTTTCGACTTGTCGTTCGACTCATTGTTCGCATAGAAGTGAGTTAGAGAAACCCAAATCAGTTTTCGTTCGCTTAGAAGGCGAAAGAAAGCTTTCGTTCGACATAGAGAAACAGGCTATAATTCTTTACAAAAGTTGTAAATAAAATTTAAATATTTTTAAAAGTTGCAACTTTGAAAATCCATAATTCGCGCTAAAGACACTTTCCAATACTTTAAGTATTTTTTCCATAATATATAATATGTTTACTAATAAATACGAACAAAATTACTTTATTTAAAAAAGCTTTTATTTTCGTATTTTTGTCGTTCTAATTTGGATAAATGTGGCACTATGCTGAGGTTTGATTACAAGGTTTATATGAACGGACAGACGGACGGATATTGTTAAATCGGCACAGAAAGTGATTCCAAGCCGATTAGTAAAAATTAAGGTGGCTATTAGACCAATATTGTATGGTGTTACAAACATCATCACAAACACATAATAATATTCTCCCCATCTATGGCGGCGTAGGCTATAGTTAATCTAGAACAAGTTATGTAGTGCGATCTCTGAGTAAAGTAAATATGAACCGACAGATCGACAAACATTAATACTATATGCATCCGACAAAAAATTATATTATTATGAAGTTGAAACCATAGATTATAACATAGATATGAAGTTTAAAAAAACTCAATTGAAAACGAGAGAAAAAGATATAGTCGGTCAAGCCCGACCATATGATACCCTACACCATTGTGTACAGTATAATTCGGGGTGTAGTCCTTTATTAGACTTGGAGTCAAATGTGGACATACGAATACAGAATATTACGTTGATGCTGACATTTATATGACATTATTCACCTTTGGGTGATTCCCGAAAGGGGGCCTTATATGGGAGCTATGGTAAATTAGGGACATATCTTTGTAAAATTTGGCACTATAATTTATGTTTATATAAAACTTATTTCTGTCGAATATTAACTTGATACTAACATTTTAATATGATTTATGGTCGTTAAAGTGATTTTCTGAAAAGGGGTTTATATGGGAGCTATGGGTAATTATGGACCGATCTTTTTAAAAATCGGCACACTTATTTAAACTTATATGAAACTTATATGTGCCAAATTTCATTGCTATATTTAAGGGATATATGATCATAAAACCCTTTTCCGAGAGGACATTTGTATGGGGGCTAGGTGAAATAATGAACCGATCATAACCAATTTCAATAGGCTTTGTCCCTGGACCAAGAGAAACCTGTGTACCAAATTTCATAAATTTTGGTTCAAAATTGCGACCTGTAGTTTGATTACAATGTTTACATGGACGGACAGACGGACACCCCACCTAGGGTGGTGTAGGGTATAAAAAAAAATACTCAAAAAGGTACACGTACTACAATTGTTTTTTTTTTTTTTTTTTTCAATAAAATATTTTACTAACACATTTTAGACTTAGGTTTTTTTGACAACCGACTTAAGTTTCTGACAACGGAACTTCATATCTATGTTATAATCTATGGTTGAAACTTTTAAAAAATTTCACACTCGGTTTTTTTTTTTCTAAAACATTCTTTCAATTCTAAAAAATTTTTTTGTTCCGAATTGTATACTTTTTTGTTTTCAAAAGAAATCTAAGTACAAATGTGTGTAAACTAACTTTGGCAACAGTCTCCCTACAAGCAGTTTTTTAAATTTATTGGTGGACCCATTTTTTGTTTCCGAGTTTATATCTACTCTCGAACTATTCGTACAAAATGTCGTTGTCGTACATGCTTTTGTTTAAGAGATATCAGCAGAAAAGTATGAAATGAAGCTACAACGAATACCCTGTGTTTTTAGTATTTTGCCCATAACTTTTTTGTTTATGAACCGATTTTGCTAATTTTCAATACCAAACAAACTTTATATCGAGCCCTTTCATGATTTCAACAGACACACAGATGGACGGACATAGCTAGATCGACTCAGAATCTAACCAGTACCGAGAAAATATGTACTCTCTTAAAGTATTTTCTGACAGATAGATTCTATAACGACAGTGTGACAATTTCAACTTTTGAAATACTTTTTCCCTGGATTGGGATTTTGGCTAACTTGATAACAAAAAAGTGGGAGTATCCCTGATTTCAGAACAAGTTTTTCTATGTACATATATTACTTAAAAGGACATATCTTCATTCGTTTAAATTTTAGTTATGTCCTAACATTATTTCTAAAAAAAAGACTCAAAACTGAAATTTTAAGTTAGGTCATGTTCTTACGAGTTCAGAGATATGCCACTTTTTCAACACAATTAAAAAAATAATGCCAATGATTTTGGAACGACGGTATATTGAGTTCTTACTATTTTACTTTAAATAAAATGGAAAGAGTCAAAAGAATATAAACGTATCTTCAATAATAAATAAATAGTTTACTTTAGATCTCAAATATAAAAAAATTTTGTTATATAGATAATTATAACCTATTTTGAAAAAGAAATGAAGTTTCGAATTTAGCACTTTAAATAACCATCGAAACCAGTTTTGATTGCTCAAAACCTTGATATGTTTGTTCAAAAAATAAAATACTATACATTAAAATGTTCCGTATAAAAAAATTTTTGTATTTAGCAGAAAAATTATAAAAAAAAATTAAAATTGATCTTCAGTTTCCTACCTAGAACATTTACAAACACATTCCAAAAGCCTTAATCTTCCATCAATGTTCCAAGTTTCAACAAAATCAATCCAACCGTTTAAATGATCCGAATTTTTCAAAAACAATTATTTTTCATGTTTAATTAAAATATATTTTGAAATTTTTTAAAAAACCTTTTGAAAATATCTGAGAAACATTTGTTTGTTAAAGAAACATGCAGCTTAGTTTTAAATTATGAAAGCATTTAAAAAATACAATTGTTATATTTGAACCTTTTTGCTGAAAAAAAAAATAGTTTAAAATTTGAAAGTTAAGGAAATTTAAGCCTATTGAAATTTAAAATAGTTTTCAAACGAATATTAATTTTTATCCATAGTTTCGGCTTATTAGGAATAAACGAAAAATATTTATATGTAACGAAACGGTAACCCTGCCTGGAATTCTCCAGTTCTCTTCGCTCTCTCTCTCTCTCATTTTAGTTTGTTTCATATTTCAATCTGTTCCCCACATCAAATACTCCGACAAATATGTATGCGTGTGTGTTCAAACTCCGAAAAAATCTAAAGCAAAAACAAAAAAAAACACATACACCAACACAAAAAAGCAATTTATCTGTGTTTGTTGTTGCGCCGTGTATGAATGGCAGTAGATACGAAATATTTCAGTTTTCAATGAGCATTCGGGCGGTATTAAACGAAATAACGGAAAGTTTGTAAAACGTTACATTCAATTACTCAAAAGTATACGTTGATTTCTTAAATAAAAAACACAAATACTATTTTTTTTGTATATTGTTGTTTTTTATATATTATTTTTACATAATAAATCTAACATAAACGACAACGACGTGTATTATTATTATCTGTATACACTAAACAAATCTTTTCTAACTGATTACAACAAATCCGTATTGTTAACGTAGTAAAACAAAGTACGACGACGACAACGTTGCCTGTGGTGACATTCAACAAATATAACAACAAAAACAACAACGACTACCACTACTAAAAAAAATTAATAATAAAGAAAAAACCACAGCAACAATTACCGGGAAATGTAGACAACAACAAAATAAATACATAAAATAAAAAAATTAAACTAAATAAATGTGAAAAGTGAGTGAATTTTGCAAAAAGGGAACAAAGAGGCGAAAAGTGTAAAAGGGCAGCAATATTTGTGTATAATAATGCATAAATAATTAGTTGAAATATCAAATTTGTCTCCTCGGTGTTTATACATATGTGAAAATAAAAACAAATATTTGCGGTAAATTATAGCCTTTATGAAAATAAGCAAAAATATTTTTATTAATACAAATAGAAAATAAAGTAAAATTGTTTATCTATCATTTATTATATAAAAACGCAAAAAGTTATAAGCCAAAATAGCAATAATAATCATAATAATAAAAATTTATACGAATATTAAACAAATATTTTTATTAAATGTTTATTTAATGAAAAAATAAATAATAAAATGTAATCAATTCAAATCGAGAGTTATGATGGAAAAATTTGTGCTTTGCAAATTTCATTTATAAAGTAAATATTATTTTTGATATTTTTTCTAAACACGAAAATAAATACATATACACATACACATAAATTGTTTATTGTTTACACCAATGTATACATAAATTTTTTGCCGAAAAAAAACCCTTTTTATTTTCATTTTGATACGAAAAAGAAAAAAATGCAAAAATTATCACCAGCTATAGCAGCAGGCGATGTGCTAAAAACCAGAAATTCCTTTAGAAAAAAAAATAAAAATAATAAACAACTTTGAGTTGTAACCAACAAAACAAACACGTCTGACTTGACTGACTTACTACAAGTTAAAGAACAACTTTAAAATTCTTTTCAAACTCTGAATTAGCAGAAATAAAAAATATGGATACAATACAATAACATTTTACCCAAGTATTAGCTAAAAGTAATAGTTAAAATATGAAATAATAAATATTAAAACAATTGCTATTTGCTAAAAGTTGTGAGTTAAATATATGATGTTTACAGAGAAGACCACAGTTTTACAGTGAGAGTGCTGATGGCCATCGTAGCGAGCTAGAAAATGCATTCTATTCTACTAAGTGTCTTGATAAATTTTATAATGTATTCATCATAAATATTTCAATAAACTCAAGCCTAAACAAAATATACATAAAATTTAAAAAAGGAAATTCTTCAATGTATCTTTAGCTGTCCAAAATAAAGTTAAATGTCCACCCATATATATCCCGGAATATAAACTAAAAACCTCTCTTGTATCACTTAAACTTTGTCAAATGTTCAAGCAGCTTCAGAAAACTAATTCCTTTGCCATACATAGTTGATTGTGAAAGAATTTACGTTTTAAGGCTGCTTAATCATTTGAAAAACTTTTATACTTGGACAACTGAGAAGGATTTGAGTTGGACTTAACATAATTGATCATGAAAAATTAAAGATTTTGATGCTGTTTAAAAATTCGAAGGCTTTAGATACCATAGATCACAATTTAATTTACACTTAAAGAAGTTTTAATTGCTTGGATGTGTTCAGAAGCTATTTTTAGTGAATTAATTATATCTTATGCCATACTTAAGCCAAATTCGATCTAATACTTCCAAACTAATTCGATATGTGCTTTTAACAATTCCCCAAATATAATAAGAAATGATCCGTAATTTTTGTAAATATGTATATAAATAAAAACGGTGACCATCGTCGATAACGATCATAGTTTCTAAACAAATTGGAAACAAGCCTTGTGAACCGTATGGCATACCATCACTCGTTCACAAGACAGATTTAATAACAAATACTTTCAGCATGAATATCTAGCTGGATATCCAAAGTAATGAAAGGCTCGTATTGTAATGGAAAAAACCCCAAAAATTATAGCTTTTTATTCTACGCTTTCTAAAGTCATATGGGGAGAACTAAGTATTTCAAGTCTAACAATTTACTAACCGACCGTCAGTACGGGTTTCGTATTTTACTACAACAATTGGATCTATGTTCTAGAACGACCCGAGTTCAACTCAAACAATAATGAATTTCCAATGAAAGCAGATCTTTTACAACGACAACAACGAGTTCCGTATTTATGTTATAGTTTCTTTTTCAGAAAGATACTTTCGTTGCATATATCGTTTTGGCGAAAGTAAAGTGATGACGCTTCAGATATTTTCCCTTCTATCGATTCTTAACGAGTTGTAGATGGCAGTAACAACATATACCATTAATATTCATGCAATTATATACCAAACTTGTTAAAGATGGAGACTACGAGGCAAACACTTTAAACCGTGATCTTGTAATAATCTCTGAATGGATAGTAGATAGATTTTAACGCTCGTAAGACACAATGTAATATGGATCACATGGCTTCATCTTTTCTTTTATGTTGGTACAATAAAAATATTGATATTTTGATTATGAGAATGAGTTTGCAGTACATTGGAGTAAGCACATTTTTCTAGTGCATAAAGAAACATTCAAATGCTTAATTTTGTATCTTATTATATCAGGAACCAACTTAAAATGTAATATTATTCTAATTCTCATGCTGCTGTTTGTGCATTTAGGTAACATGTTTCCGATACTACTTTATTCTTCTTACATGTTCATTCAGAAAAGTACATTAATATGTTGTCGATTGTGAGGATTTGGGATATTATCTCTCTGCAAAAGATTATCCTGTCACATGTAATTTAACGCTCTGACAACGTTCTCTTTTCAGAGTATCGCTCAAGAAGATGAGTTGTGATACTGCTACACAAGATTGTAAACAGATATTCTGAAAAAAAAATGAAATTTAATTATGCACATTGGTCCTGATATCTTTTTGGAATTAATACTGACAAACACGTGGAAACCTGTTATCAATAACTGGAATACCCGGTTTAAATAGCAAACGTAGCAACAGTTTAATAAAATGCAAATAAAAACAAGCTGTAGCTCTAACTGGGAACAAGGTGTCTATAACAACGAGTTTAGTTTTCTCTGGAATGTCTTATACTTTCGACTGTTGTATAGTTGTTTGCTATGGACGCCTGCTTCAATATAGATAAATAGTTTTCTACCATAATTAAATCCTTGCTCCCAAATGGCTTCACCGATAGACAAAGATTGTCAACTCTACAAAAGCTATCTCAACTGGCAAATTCTTTTTTCCAGGGAAGAATTTTGCAAGCAATTAAACTGTATATAACAGCAATTGAAGCAAGTCTTGAAAATCCCATTTAATCGCCTGGTATCTAGCCTCAGATTCATATACATAACATCTTTATCTATTCTAAACTTAATCTGTGCGCTTAGAAACTTCTCTGCTCCAGAGGTCTACAGTGTAGACTTTACACTGATGGATCGAAACGGATGGAAATAGTTGGTGGTGGCTTCAACATTGAGAATTATGGGGTTGGGTCCCTTCCAGACTAGGTGAAGTGTTATTCAGGCGGAAATGTTATATGAAGTCCATACGACATCAAGATTGTCATTAGTGTCAGGTATCTCTTGACGAGATAATGAAATATTAGAATGTAAGGCTAATCTGTGTTAAGTTAACTGTCGTGGCTACAAACATTGTTGATATATATCGATGGCGAGATGATCAATCATCTAATTAGTATTCCATATAGCTCTTTTTGCGGCAGAAATTCTTTGATATTCCTCAATATAGTTGGGAAATGAGCACACATGCTGCATAAGAAGAACCATATAACCCAAAATATTTTATTTGCGTTATCTCGGTCTCAAATAAGATTTGTTGTATGAATAGTTACATGACACTATATCTTAGGAACCCATGCAAAAGATTACATCTAGCTTTCAACGGAGACGGTTCTAAACCTACACTGCGACTGCCTTGTCCAGGTAGATAGGTTAGGTTAGATAGATAGGTTCTTATGCTCTGAATTCAGGTGACCTATATGTTATTGATCCTAGGTTACTATACACATTAATTTCTGATACTAGTTGGTTATGACAATGGGATCATAAATTCGATGGAACCAATTGAAATCTACCTATATAAACTTGCGTTTTGAAGAACTAATTATGAAAATATATAAAAAAAATTCTATCAATGTTGCCTTTGACTGAACTACTTTCGATTAGAAATAGTAGACCAGAATCCAAAATAATCTGCTTAATAAAAAGTTAATGTATCTAACACTATATTCCAAATCAAGAGGGATTTAATAATGCAGTTCGTTTATAGATAATTATAAAGGGAATTATGTCCGATCTTTAGTCCGGTACTCAAATAATTCTGCATATGAAACGAATCCAAGAACCGTTCGATTATTGAGAATTCTACATGATCAGATGCAGTATTTGTGCCAGTAGTAGGAGAGAGGGAAAGAGAGTACGACTTGAATTCCCCTTTCAATTGTCGTAACCAGCGTTGCCGAAAAGAAAATATTTTTCCTACCAAGACTTTCTAAAAATAAACTACCAAAATGTACCAATATTTTTAAATAAACTTTTTTCTTAAAATTAAAAGATATTGCAAAGGTGTTTAAGTAGTAATATATTCGAAATACATATAATATAAAAGCGTTTGATAATAAATAGTTTCTTATAAAAATTAGATAATGATGTAACTATAAGAAAGTATTATTTTCATCTCTTAAAAAATATTTCTAAAAGTTTTATTTAAAAAAAGGATGAAGTACCAAAAGTATATAAATAATTCGAATAAATAGAAATTATAAGATAACATGATATTTGCCAAAGTTGATTGGTCCCAGTTATAATAAAAATATTATTAATTTTGTTGGTATTAGGATTTCATAACGAAAGTTGCTGTTGCTGGTTAGAATGAAAAGACCGGAAAATCGCTTTTTCATATTTTAGAGATCTTCGGGTTATCGAATTCTAATGTAATTATTGTTCATTGGCAATATACAATAGTAATTTTACAGCTTACAAACTAAATATAATTCACAATTAAAGTTTACATCATTAATTACATTATATACATGAGTGGAAATAATTGATATTAGGTATAATAAGATATAAATAAAATATAAATAATTTTATAAAAATTTAAAAAAATATAAAATTCATTAGGTTAATTTTTGTTCAAACTTCGTTTTAAATTCTAGATCTTCCTCTAGAAATATTTAAGACATTTGAAGAGTTCAAGCCATGCTCCTCTTTTAAATTAAAATTTTGGTTAATTATTTAGTAATAATAGAAAAAATATAAATAGTTTATTTTTTACCATGATTCTGAATAAGACCATTATTTTTTTTCTTTCAACATTTTAAGTTTCTGTATTGTTTCATTTGAAAAACTCTATCTTGTTTTAATTCCACCAAAAAATCGAAATATTTGGAACAAACCAACCAAACTACCAAACACTAGAATATTAAAAAAAACTAACATTTTTGGACCAAAACGGCAACACTGGTCGTAACCTTATCATTCTTCTTTATAGTACCAGAAAAAGTTTCGACATCAGCCAAAGAGTTGAAACATTCTACCGAGATTTCAATAAACTTATGTCTAAATAAAATATCATATAATTAAAAAGAATTTAATTAACAATTATCAGATTAAATTTTTTTTTTTAATTTTCTCACTTATTCAAAATGTTATATTTTGATCTAGCCAAAAAGTACATTTCTCCAATCTAAATAGTACCAAATTTCTTTTTGGCATTTCTTCTGCATCTCCGTTCTTATGTTATTAACGTTTTTTATGTTGTTTATTAAAGGCAAAAAATCCAGTTTTTTTTTTGTTTGAATTTCCGATTTCTCTTTTCTTAACTGCAAGAGAGTAAGTAGAAATGTGTGATTTTTTTTCCATCCAACACCCATAATTTTTCATTGTATTAAGTATGAAAGCTTCTACATAATGTTTTTTTTTGCTTATCAGTGAATTACCAAAATGTCACGATTTAAAGACATTACACATACGTTTTTACACAAATGACGATTCAAAAGTATACAAACAGTACGGCAAGCAATCTTCCTTATCTTATTTGTTTGTTTAAGAAAACCTAAGCAAAACAAAAAATAAATAAAAAAAATAATAACAACCTGTGATTAAATAAACATTAATAATAATAAACTTGGAATGTTTTTAATCATATTTAAGCTCTTCTCAACTTTATTAAGCTTTCCTATGTGATGTGATGTTTTAAATTATATGCTAAATACTCTTGATCGATTTGAAATACATATCAATAGCTAGATCGCTCTCTCCTACTTTTTAAAAAATTACCCTGTCTGTCATGCTCATTTTGTACTCTTTTTTTTCTCCTGACTTTTTAATTTTATTTTTGCAATTTTTTTTTTTTAACAAAATAGTGAGAGTTTTTATCTTTTTGTCATTATTATTGTTGGGTTTTCGTGTAAAAAAAAGAACCTTGTATTTGATCGTTGTACAAAGTGCGGTTTGATAGTGGCTTTTTACAATGTTGCCAGAACTTCTCTGAGAAAAAGTGCTAAATGACTATTAAAAAAGTGCAATTTAGTAAAAATAAGTGCTAAATGATTGTTAAAAAGTGCAATTCTTTAGAAAAAAGTGCTAAATTTTAAATAAAGTAATTAGAATAAACATTTTTGTTATTTATGCATATAATCACTATCATAATATATTTTTTTTAATTTGTATGGTTTACGCACATTATATTGGTCATATTCTTAATTCCAAAGGAACAAATCAATTCAGAATAACTTCCCATATTTATACTTATTAACAGGGCAAGTTTTTATATGCACAAAAATAATTGAAATATGCGCTTGAAAAAGCACGAAAAAATGGTATAATATGCACAGAAATATGCAAAAATAGCATGAATATGTCTATAAAAACCAACGAATTTATGCATTCATATATATTAATGTGTAGGAAATATGCACAAATATGCATTTTTTAACTTCAATCTCAAATAGATTTCGATGTTTATAAAAATATAACTATTTTAATTTTAAGTATCATATTTGACGCTTCCGAATTTTTTTTCTTTACAATATTTACAATGTACTCAAAATACTCACAAACAAATTTTTAGAAATCATTTGATTGAACTCCAAAAAATCACCAAAAAATTGTGTTCATGTTAAGAAAACTAACTTTTGTATCCATTATATGCAAATTTATGCAAAGATGTAAAATATAAGCATTTTTGGTGAAATTCTTTTGAAAAATGCAAATGCTTACTTTCCAAGCGAAAAGCTTGAAAAACTTGCCCTGCTTATTAACGTATTCACATTATATTTTGGAACACAGTAAATTTCATACATAAGTATGTCTTATTGAAAAATGTATAAAATAATTTAAAATAATTTTGTTAAAATAAGAACATTAAGATTTTCATTCAACCGAATAAATCTACACAACTCGTAAATTTATAAAATATTTTTTTCCCTATGTAAGAGCTTTTATTGCATTTCGGGTACTTTTTTGTGAGAATGGGTTTACTTCTTTTATTTTTTCGTAGGCTGTCCATATAATCGGTATTTTCCTAAAACTATGTTCACATTTGTCAAATATTTGACCAAAATTGTGCAACCACTACTTTTACAAATAATTGTTTACAGTTGTTTGATATTGCAAATGTTTTGTAAAAGAAATCAGCATCGTTCTAAATTTGGTAAAATGTCAGGTATGAATAACTAGTAAAAAATTTTTCCATTAAAATGGAGGTCTGAAAATATTTTTATAGTAGTTACGTCATTTTGACTAATCTGACAATAACCTTAAGACTATTAGTTTTGGAGTTGTAAAAAAAAAGATTTGATCGGTAAACTATACAAAGATATTTTTAGCTATTTTGTGCTTTATTTATCCAAAATTAAAATTAATGTGCAAAAACTAAAAATAAATGCTAGAAATACACTTTTAATGCTAAAAAATTCATTTTATTTATAAAAAAGTATAAAAAGGTGCTAAACAGTACCTAGCACCTTTTTTTCGCAAAAAGGTGCAGTACCCGAAAAAAAAGTGCTAGAATTGCACTTTAAATGCCGTTATGGCAACGCTGGCTTTTTATTACTAATAGAGTTTTTTTTATTTATACTACTCTTCCCTAACTCACTGTTCCCCCGCTGTTAAGTTATTGTTTTTTATTTTATTTTATTATACAAATTTTATATTTGATAATTTTTCTATAATCGTTGTGAATCATCGTTGTTTAAAAAACAGTAACAAAAAGAATTTCAAAAAATATAAATTATGAGTAAAAGTAGAGAAAAAAATTTATCTGTAGGATTTTTTAAAGAAGCTGTTAATTAATGAAAAAATATTTTTATTATTCTTAATGACAAATATTTTTGTTTAAAATATATTTAAATTAACATTCTATAAAACTTTATGAAAATTTAGTTTTTAAATCCATTGGAATGAATAAAATTGATGATTTACTGCAAATATTTGACTAAAATAAGTAATCTGTTCCTTAATCGGAAAAAGATTTTCGATATTTGTTTAATTGAAAATTTATTTCTTCAACCATAAACATTTAAGACGAATGTCTAATATATTTATTTAACATAATTGATTTATACTCCTTTTACATTTACGAAAAAACCTGGTTTTTTCACTTAACTAATTTTTTTTCTGGTTTTTAACTTGTTTTTTCATACAAATAATTTAACCAGTTAAATTAAAAAAAAAAAAAAAAAAACAGTTATTTAACTGGTTTTTTTTTATCATATACAACTCTGATTTATGCACTAGGATGGCAACTCTATGTACGAAAATTTAAGAAAAAGAAAATGCCAAAACGAAAAATTCATTTTAAATTCCAAAATTATGAATGAAAAACCTAAAAAAATTTAATGTATGTAAAGTATTTTAAGAAAGAAAATTAAAAAAAGTGCAAATATTAAGTTATTTGGTTAATTCTGTAAAATACTTGTGATTGTGAATCAATGTGTTCGTGAAATGTCATAAAAAACCAGTTCAGTGATAATGTAAACGGTACGGTTTTTTAGTTTTTTCGAATTTAACCAGTTAAATTGTGCAAATGTAAATGGGGTATTATATAAGAATCAATAAATTAAAATTTTTTGTGAAAATTAAAAAAAAAACTTAACGAAACTTTATTTTTTAAATCGTTTGAGCTAAAATTAAAATATTGACATATTCGTTTATCTTGTCTAATATAATTAAAAAAACTTAACGAAATTATATTTCGAAAGCTATAACTTCTACAGAAAAAGTTTTATTTATTCATTTAATATAGTTGGTTAACTATTTTAATCCGTAAAAATATATGTTTTTTTTTGAGAATTTAAAAAACTTAACGAAACTTTTTTTTCTCAACCTTTAATATTTAAGTTGAATTTCTAATATATTATTTAACATTGTCGATTTGTTATTCGAATCTATAAAAATTTACATTTTTGAAAATTTAAAAAAACTTAACGAAACTTAATTTTTTAAATCGTTTGAGCTAAAATTAAATTATTTTCTTATTTATTCTTGTACAATGTAATTTTTAATTAAAAAGAAATTTGCTTTTTTTTTTTTTTTGGACTTTAAAAAAACTTTACGAATCTTTATTTTGTCAGCTATAACTTTTACAAAAAATCTTTTATTATATATATTTATAATACAGTTGATTAACTATTTTAATATATAAACACTATGTTTTTAAGAATTTAAAGAACTTAACGAAACTGTATATTTTAAACAAACAATATTATTTTAAACAAACAATATTATATTATTTTTTTTAATTGTTTATCATATTTGTTTATCAATTGCAATTCCTAAAATGAAATAAAATTTTATATTTTTATACCCTTCACCACAGGTGTAAAGGGTATATATAAGTTTGTCATTCCGTTTGTAATTTCCACAATTTTCGTCGGAAAGCAAAAAAGTTTATATTTTCGGGATCCTTGTAAAAAATGATGACGATAGGACCATGTCCGTCCGACCGTCCGTTGGTCCGTGTGTCGGTTGAAATGGCGTTTATGAAGCCCACCGATAACTGGCATATATAATATTTATATCAAACGATCGGAAATCCTTTCGAGAATTTTGCTATTGAAATTCAGCAAGATCGGTTCATACCGATTTTTAGAACGGGTTTTCCAGTTTCCGAAGCCTCTGTATATATACTAGGGACTTCGTTTTTGCAAAGAAGGCTCGGACATTTTTTTCTGAATTTTTTTGATAAAAAAATGAAATAAATCGGTTCATAATAACAGATATCGGGCAAAACGCATTTTTGATTTTTTGATACCCTTGTTTAAGCTATAGATTTCGGTTTGTTAATAAACCAAATTCGTTCATAATCAACAGAGTTGTGGGCCAAAAACTAAAACAAATCTGTTAAGAATATAAATACACAAACAAACATGTATATTAAGCATTGTAATGACTATTAGTGACGTTTTTGTTTTTTGTATAGACAAGAGTTTAGTTAGCAACAGCAGTGATATAATGAATAACAGTGTTGTTGTTGTTCTTTGTATATGCAGTCAATTTGTATATACACACATGCAAATATAAATAAATATGTAATTGTTGTTGTTTACTTTTTAAAAGCAAAGCATGCTATGATTGTTTTTTTTATTCAAATTTTCGTAGTTTGAAAAAAATTTAGATTTATAAATGTGAAATAATGAAAGCATATGTTAAGGCGAAAATTTAATTATTTGTCGGTAAGATGGTGAAGGGTATCAAAGATTCGGCACAGCCAAATCTTTTTTTAATTTCATTATTATTAAAAAAATTAATGAAATCTTATTTTGTTAAATATCAATTAAAAAAAAAATATATATCTGATAATATTTAGTTAATTTATTTTATTTAATATTTTAATCTACAAAAAATTAATACTTTTTGAGAATTTAAACAATCGCGAATGTTATATATACTTCTTCAAATTTTTCAATGGGAGATGGGTGGTAAAGTGAGCGTACCACGTCCATTTTTTGTTTCCGAGTTTATATCGACCCTCAAACTATTCGTACAAAATGTCGTTGTCGTACATGCTTTTGTTTAAGAGATACCAGCAGAAAAGTATGAAATAAAGCTACAACGGACACCCTGTGTTTCTAGTTTTTAGCCCATAACTTTTTTGACCATTTTCAATACCAAACAAACCTTATATAAGATAAATATTTGAGACAAATTTCGTCCCCCTACGTTGTCTCGTTCGAGTCCTATTCTGCCTTCAACAGACAGACAGATGGACGGACATAGCTGGATCGACTCAGAATCGAACTATATACTTTATGGGGTCTTAAACGATTCCTTCGAAATGTTACACAAGGAATGACAAAATCCCCCATCTTTTTGATGGTGGGTATAAAAACTTAACTAAAATTTTTCTTCCACTAAAATTATTTGAGAATTAATTTTGCTATATTTAATTAATATAGATGATTCTTTGTGTAAATTTAGAAGAACTAAAATTTTTATTAAAAACTAACGAAACTACATCCTTTAAAAAGTTTTAGCTAATATTAAATATATCAAATATTCAAAATTTGGGCATTTGAAAAATGTTAACGAAACCTTATTTAGTCAAATATTTATTTTAAGGAAAAACATTTTTAAGGAAATCTTAATTTCTTTAAAGAGCTTAGATGAATTATAGATCAAAGCGACTTTAACTTTTTATGAAATTTGTAAACGTGACTAATTGTTTTTTTAAATGAAGATCAACATTTTATATTTGTTTTATATATACATATGTATATGAAACTTAACGAAACTATTTTCCAAAATATATTTTGCAAATTATTTGTCATGGCAACTCTTTACTCATTGTTGTGTAAATAAATTGACGATCATATTCAACAACTCACAACTCCTAAGTTGCAAACGAACATGCTTGATAGATAAAAGGCAAAGCAAACAGAGAAAAAGAAAACAACAAAAACTACAATTTTTTCAATGGCAAAAACCTCAAACCCGATTCTCATCGAACCAGCTAACTAAACAACAAAAAATCAAACAGTTTTAAAACGCGAACATAAAGTGAAACACGATCAAGAGAACGAAACGGAAACTTGAAATATTTTTAACAAAAACAACAACAAAAAAGAAAAAAAAACAACAAAAAAGAAAAACTGCACAAGAGAAAAAAAAAAATAACATTCCATTACATTGACGAATTGAAAAAATATAAAAAGTGAAGTTTATTTTATGAATTTTAAGAAATCATAAATTTAAAGAAATAAAAAAATGAAATAATTTTGTAGCAATGAAAAAAAAATAAGGAATTTCTGGTGTTTTATTAATTAAATGGAAAATTTTACTAAAGTTTGAAAGCTAACAAAAAAAGTGATAATTTTTGAAGTTTTTTTTTTCTTTGAAAACAAAATTTTTGTGATTTTTTTTTGTATTATATATTATTTTTAATTTGTTTTCTTTATTTTTGTGTTTTTCTAGGTTTTGTTTTGTAAACAAATTTAAAATAATTTTTATATAAAAATTTGCCAAATTAAATAAATTCACCAAAAGAATACCAGAATTTCATGCTGAAAAGTGAGAATAAAAAGAAATTTTTGTGTAACAAACAACAAGAAAAAATTTCCTTAAAATCTTGTGAGAGTGTGTGAAATTATTAAAGCCACAACAACAATAACAACACAAACTAAAAACAAGTTACTAGTTGAGAGTGTGTGTTTTTGTTGTATTGTTGAGTTAAGTGCGAGTGCGCAAATGTCATATTTGATCTCTTATAAGAGTTTGCAAATGAGGGAAAGAGAAAGAATGTGAGTGCCAAAGTAAAATACAAGTGTACAACAACAGCAAAAAATAAAAGCAAAAAATAAGCATAAAAACAATAAATAACAAAAAGAAAATAAGAATTAAAGAATCAAAGTAAATAATAAGAAAGAAAAAACATTAAACAAGAAGAAGAGGAGAAAACAAAAAGGTGCAACTTGAAAATAGCAAAAAAACTGCAACAACAACTACCATAACAGTAATAAAGGAAAACCACAATTAAAATAACAACAAAAATAGTAAAAAACATCAATAGATCAAAAAATAGAAGTTTAAAATACCATTAATTTATTTCTTTTTGTTGAATTTCAAATTGCAATGGAATTTCAAATGAAACTTAGCAACAACAAAAACATGTTCAGCAATCACAACAACAAAACAAAAGAAAAAGACTAATACAAAAAGCAAATAAATACAAGGGAATTAAAAACAAGAAATTGCCACAAAAAAATAAAAAAAATAAATAAATAAAAAAACTACAAGAATTTCTAAATAGAAAAAAAAAAATAATAAATAAAATCCCTGCTTAAAAACTTAAAATTCAAAACCTAACTTTTTCTCTTACAAAATGAGTTAAATTGTGCCAAAAAATACAACAAAACAACAAACATTTTTCTTAATTTTTCTTTTAATTTTTTATTTAAATTATTCTTTTGTTTATTTTGCTTTACGTTTTAATTATTACAAATTTTCCTTTAATTACACTCACCACAAAATAATAAAACCACTTCAAAATAAATCCAAACCAACCAACTTGCCATTTTTATTCATCTAATATTTCTTCTCCTCTCTTACTCTCTCTCTCTGTCTTTAATTCATCTTCTATAAACCGCCACAAAATATTCTTCCCAACAACCTACAAAAATTATGAAGAATAATCAAAAGTCTGCCAACAATAATAACAACAACAATAATAATAATTTAAATTATTTAAATAATAAAAACTCCAATTTAACTTCAACGAACGGCGGCGGCGGTCATAAGCTTATTAAATCGGCATCTTCACCTCTTAATATTAATAATACGGCATCGGCGGCTGCTGGACAAAATTTAAAGAAAGGTTTAAAAAGTAAATCGAAATCTCATCGTTTGGTTGGCCGTTCGAGCAGTAATACGTATAGTAGCGGAGGAGGCGGCGGCGGTTTTGGCAAAAAGATGGGCGGCGGCGTCAAAGATGCCCGTCGCGGTTTGGAGCCGCTCGAATTTGAGGAGTGTATTGTGGATAGTCCAGAGTTTCGTGATAATTTAAATCGTCATGAAAAGGAATTGGATCATACTAGTCATCAGATTAAGAGAATTATTAAGGAGGTTAAGGATTTAATGAGTGCTGCAAAAGGTGAGTTTTTGATTATATTTATTTATATTTCAAATTCAATGCAACTACTAAGTTGCTCAACTAGGTGTTCCTCTGGCAAAGTTCTTAAAGTTTAGTAGGAGTGTCGTTTTTATATTAAAATATTTAAATTAGGCATGTTAATTTCTCACTTTCATTTAGTCGATGCTGAGGAATGAAAGAGTACAAAATACACTGGCAAAAATGTATGGAAATGAATTGTTTGGTAATTATTATCCATCAATTTATTCAATATTAAATTCTTAAATTCTTTAAAAGTAAGAAAGACGTTGCACGGGGCAAAATCTAAAATTTTTGGAAATAAAACTGTAACTTCTAATCATCTAGTTGGAAATTTCTCATAGGCGTAGCAAAGAGGGTACATTTTTGAAGTATGACCCAAGAGCGGAGCTATAGGGGTTCAAATTAGGGTACATCCGACATAGAAAATTCTTAGTCGCTATACAAATTTTCAATGATTTATATATCTCCTTAAAGCTTTTAATAAGACCTACCTATTTGTCTCTTAAAGTTTTCGAGTTATTTGCATTTTTAATTTCTGTCTCAATTTTGCAAGATCTTGGTTCAGTTTTTTTTATATATAGTCCAACATTTCCGATCGATATAACTAGATGTTTTGTAATTAGTTTAAGAATAAAATTATATTTCGTTTGAAGGAAGTTTGACCTCGATATCATTATTAAGTCAAAAGATAAACGATTTTGAATCAGATCAAATTGCAAAGTGTCCATTTTCCCTAAAATAAAATTTTTTTCATATAAAAATTTTATACTTTTCTGAAAGCTGTTTTCACGTAGATTATTTTAAAATGAAAAATCCCAAATCATGGATCTATAAAGAGCAATCAATTATCGAAATACATACAATAAATCTGGACTTTATGGTCAAAATTAAAAAAAATATACTATGGATCAGGATATAGGAAAATCTGTGGTAAATTTATTTTTTAATTCGCCTATTTGGTGAGCGCATAGTGGAGGATATTTTAATGAAATTATTACATTTTGTGTTGCCCTCTACAAATTTTTATTTAAATATCGAAGTTCTGATTATAGTTGATCAAAAACGAGCTACATTAGAGTTGGTTTTGCTATATACTTTTTTCTTACAACCAAAATTCCTTCTATAAAATGACCAAATGGGGCTCCAACTTTGTAAAGTTATTTCTCTTAATTTCCAAAATAATTTATTATTTGTCTATTCATTTAAAAATTACACCAATACTTTATAACCATTTGATAAAGGTCTTATTGAAAATTCTCTGATAAATTAAGATTATGATGTAACAAAAATAGATAAATTTCTTTCCCTAATTAATGTTTAAGAATATTTATTAATATATTACAAATTCTTCTTATTTATTCTGTTTCAATTTCAGCAGAGAAATTTCTCACGCCTTTAGCGGTTGACTGGGTTAATTACTGGCTGCCTTTAAGTCTAAAGAAGAATGGCACTTTTTCCTAATTCTGTAAAAGTTTCCCCAAACTCTAACTGTTTGTCAGTAGATAGGCATTTTTAGGCTTCGATTAATAAAGCGAAAGATGCTCATGGTCAGAAAGAAATATTGTGTTACAATACTTCATTATTCACTTCCACTCATTACTTATCTCATTACTATTATCTTTTTATACCCACCATCAAAAAGATGGGGGTATATTGATTTTGTCATTCCGTGTGTAACATGTCGAAGGAATCATTTAAGACCCCACAAAGTATATATTTTCTGGGTCCTGGTTAGATTCTGAGTCGATCTAGCTATGTCTGTTGAAAGCAGGATAGGGCTTATATTTATCTTAATAAACAAAAAAGTTATGGACACAGGGTGTCCGTTGTAGCTTCATATCATACTTTTCTGCTGATATTTCATAAACAAAAGCATGTACGACAACGAAATTGTGTACAAATAGTTCGAGGGTCAATATAAACTTGGAAACTAAAAAATGGGCTTGGTTCGCCCAATTTACCGCCCACCTCCCATATAAGGTGAAACGTCAACGAAATTTTGTACAAATAGTTCAAGGACCAATGTAAACTCGGAAACAAAAAATGGGCGTGGTTCGCCCACTTTACCGCCCACCTCCCATATAACTAAAATTTGAAAAAGTTGATGGTGGGTATATAGATACGGCCGAGCCTAATATAACATTCGCGCTTGTTTTTATTAAAAATATTTACCATTTTTAGAAATTTGGAATATCTCTTAAAAACTATAATAGTATTTTGAATTAAATTAATTGACATGAACAGATTTATTAGGTATAATAGCTGACTACGCATTCGACGTCAGCTTTCATATTACTCACTTTTATAAAATGTACCCTTTGCAAACTTTTTTTTCTTGAAATTGCTTGAAAATATCTTCAGGATTATCTCTTTCTCTTGTTCTGAATCAAAAAGAGGTCTTCTAAAATTAAAATGATCCAAAACAAAGACTTTCTTTCAAATTGTTCTTGAAATCACATTTCGAGATAAATCTCTCTTCTATAATTTTTATGGATGTAAACTAAAGTTCATAGACTTTTAGGTATCTTCCTAGATAAGAATACATTCTTTTTACTTATCAGTTTGTTTTATTTTATTTTTTATTTCTTCTAAAAAAGAAATATTCTTTCCTACTACTAGTTATGGTTGCTTGATACAATAACAGATAAAAAATTATTATTTTCTTTAACCGTTAGAGCACTTTTTTTATAAATAAAAAAAAAAAAACAAAAAAACTTATTAAGATAAATTATTTTGTTTTTATAAAAAAATTGTTTTATTAACTAAAAAATTATCTTTGTAACTTGTACAACAACAGCAGCTACAAAGTACAAAGTTCTACAGAAGCGGGAGAGTGAATGTCTCTAGAACATTTAAATTGTTGTAACAAAATATAATTTCTTATCTAAATTTTCGTGTTATTTCATATTTTCTACTTAATTAACAAGACAAAAAAATTGTTTGCAGCTTGTATACAGCTACTTAAAACGGCTCAACTATAGTTTGTTTTTATTCTTAAGAATTTAATTCTTTTTTTTTACTTATCTCGTTTACAAAAATATTTTTTGTTTTAATTATTATTTTTAATTTTAAGTGAAAGAAATAGAGAAATCTTTAAATATTTTTAAATACAATTTATAAAGACAATGTAAAAGAAAATTCGAAAACAAAGCATAACCATCAAATAATATATTCCCAGCTTCTAAAGGGTCAATGTAAAATATAAATTTTCAAGCTTAATTTTTTTTTGCAAACCCTTGAAATTATTTTTTATATTTTTTATTTTGCTTAAATTAAATATCGCAAAAATCCCATAATATAAAAAAGACTAATGATTCATAGTCAGGCAATATTTTTTTTCTCTCTTTTTAAAGTCTTGACATTAAGTCTGTATTCAGCTACCATTCACTTGATCTTGTATTTTGAAAATTTAAAAAATAATAATAATAAAAAAAAAACAGCTGTTAATTAACAATCTCATATAATTGTTTCATTTTTTTTAATTGTAGTAAAATTTACCATGAAACATGTATGTATAACAATGTCTGTTTCTTTTCTGAAAATATCTTCGAAACAAAAGAGTCACGTGAGCCTTTGTTGTATCAACTTCTCTCCTAGAAAACCCTTAATTGTGGTTACAACTTGCAAGATAAAATAAATGTACAACTCAAAATATGAATGTTTGTGTGAAAACCAAGGGCTTTTTGTAAAAAAAAATTAAAAAACAAACCTTGTGAAGATGCTATTTTTAAGTGCTCTTGAAACAGTTGTGTAAATAAATACTGTAACATAAATATTTATATTGTGAGGAAATAGGAAATTTATCTTTAAGAAAAATTTATAAATTTTGTTGAAAAAATTACTGGAAATAGGCAATATGTAGATAATTTAAAAATATAAAAAGAATAAAAAATTGTTTTAATACTTGGAGTTTCTTGACCTTGATTAAAAACAAAATACTTCTGGAAATAAGTCATTAAATTCACTGGACGCTAGCAATAAAGGTGGGTTAGGACGGAAAGTTAAATATTTGTATGGTATCATACCTGATTCGATTATTTATTTTTACCTCTGTTGTACTTAGTTGATCGAAACAGTTCTCGATAATTGCTGATAATTGGTGCTGATCTTTCACAAATTAATCTATGTTCTCTCCGTAAACGAAAAGTCTACGGTTGTGTAATATTAAATCTTTAAAGTCAAATTTGTGTTTGTTTTTAATTCTAAAATCAACTCTGTTAAGATACCAGAAAGTATAAAATTGTTACATGTTCTTAAATAAAATTTTATTTTATAGAAAAAAGGGTGTATACACTTTTTCGGCCAGAGAACACAATTTGTTGACAAATATCTCGACTTCCAAATAAATTACAAAAGGCACACTAATGCATTTTTTAAAATAAAATTGGGATCTTTAGCTCCATTTTTTAAAGAAATTACAAAAATAATATATTAGTTACTGATAAAAATCAAACAGTTCCCATACATTTTAAAATTTCTGGAAATCTTGAAAAAAGTTGCGAACCCGGAATGCATCTCTTTTTAAATCAGTTCAAAAATGGATAGACAATTTAGAAGTTGGAGAAATATAGTTTTTATAACAAATCAAAATTAATAAAGGATCTTTAATAAGTTTGCTTTGAAATCATTTTTCAATCTAACCTCGTAAAGATTAAAATGTACTTAACAATTGCTTCAGTTGGTAAAAATCATGTGTATGTTTATTATTTATTTTGACTATTTAAAAAATTAAATGTTTTCCATTTATTTCTTTCTAAATATCTTATTGAAGTTGTTTAATTTTTCCTAAAAATAGTTTATTTGATCTTGACTGACTTTTTTTTTATTAATATTTTGTAATTAATTCTTTCGTTATTTTGATTAATGACTCCTCTTCATCTCTTTCACATACTCTATTTACCTTCACCACTAAATACAACTCTACGTTTTTTTCTTTGATTTTATTTTGATTGTTGATGTTTTTTTTTTAGTTTCTCTCTGTTTATTATATGTCTGTGAATGTGTGTATATATGATTTTTTCCCGTAACTCAATGCCAACCACTTGTTTTGTTTTGTATTTTTGTTATTATTGTTGTAGTTAAATACTTGTTATTACACTATTGTTGTTTTTTTTTAGTTGTTTTGCTGTTATTAATACAACCAACTGCAACTTAAATTGTATGCTGTAGTCTTAGTTGTTGTTATTATTATAAAATACATCTTGTTATTGTTTTTATATGTATGTTTTTTTTGTACAATTTAAAACACACAAAATTGCAAATTATTTTTTGTAGTGAATAAAAATATAAATGAAGAAAAAACAAAAAATTAAGAACAATAACAAGAAACTATAAAATAAATAAGTGAGAAATAACATGAAGAAATCTACACAATTGAAATCTTTTTTTTCTTTTATAATTTTGTGGATTTATTTTAAGAGGAAATGCAATTTGAACGTTTAAACTACAAAGAGATAAGGGAAATTTTGATTTTATTAGGGAATTTTATAAATTTTATTATTTTAACATTTTATTTAAAATGCATCCTAATTTTTTTTTAATTTTTTTCTGATTTTGTTATTATTATTTTTTCTAACAAAATTTTATTTTGCAATATTTCTTATTTCTCAAATTGCTTTGGTTCTGTAACATCAACTTTAACTCTGACTTCAATTTAATTTAATTAATTTTTTTTTTTTTTTAATTCTGACTCATTGCTTTTAGACCATTCATCTAAATTGTTGTTCTTTTTAGTCATGATTTTTTAATTTCAGTTTTTGCTACTGATTTTTTTGCGAATTTGCAAAAATTAAAAAAAAAACTGCTAATTATATTTAAATTATTTTGAAACAAATTAGTTTTGGCCACAAATATATTGTTTTTCTTAAACTGAAATTAAATTTTAAAAGATCAGTAATCAGATTTCAGGGTCATTTGTTAATTATTTAAAAAAAAAGTGAAAATATAACAAAAATGGAATTCAAAATATTTCAATAAAAAATATATTTTTAATCAAAAAATTGTTTAAACATTTTCTTTGATATGAAACAACGAAGAGTGAATATTTTTAAATTCTGGGCAGAATTTTAAACTTGAATCAATAATCGATAAGAAGTTAAATAAAAAATTTAAATTACTTTTGGGGTTGTTTTTTTTTTTTTTTTTTTTTTAATATTAGGTATAATTTGCTTCCCTTTTGATTTTTTTTTTTTTTTTTTAAATTTTCGAACTTGATTAAAATTTCTGAAAAATGAATACATATAATGAACCTGAATAAAGATGGCTGATTACAACTTTTAAACATACTCTAAATTATTAAAAAAAATTTTAATTTTTAATAAATAATTTTTTTTTTTTTTTTTTTTTTTTAATTTCGGCTTTTTCGAACTTTATTTAAAAATTTTCGAATTTGTTTCAAATGACTGAAAATCTATAAAAATACATTTTTTAAATAAGGGAAAATGAATTCATTTAAATATTATTAACTTAATGAAAATTTAGCGCTTTTTTAATTTATTTATATATTTTTTCGAAATTTTTGAACTTGATTAAAATGAATGAAAATTAAATATAATGAATGTAACTAAAAAAAAAAAGAATTTCAAACATGCTTCATATTATAATTTTGCAACTTTTTATTATTTTTTTTTTTTTTCAATTTCGAATAACTTTTCAAATTACTGAAATTAAGTAAAAATACATTTTTTAAATAAAGAAAATTAATTCCGTTTAATATTATTAATTCTTAATGAAAATTTTGTGCATTTTAAATTTATTATTATTTTTTTAGTTTTCGAACTTGATTAAAATTACCGAAATTTAAATATAATGAATGTTAATAATGAAGGAAGCTAAAAAATTTTCAAATATTATCCAAATTATTAAAAAATTATAATTTAGAGTAAAAATTTTTAGTTTTGTTAAATTAAAATTTTTCGAACTTAATTTCGAAATTTTCGAAGTTCTTTCAAATTACTGAAATTAAGTCAAAATAAATTTTTTTAAATAAAGGAAATATAATTACTACCTGTTTCTCTAAATGCGAACGAAAGTTCGTTAGACTAAATGTATTAAAAATAACAAATAAATTTTAAAATTATTGTTGTTTTCAATACATTTACTCGAACGAAACTTTCGTTCTCATTTAGAGAAACAGACAGTTAATTCTAAAAGAAAATTTTGTGCTTTTTAAATTAATTTATTTAAAAAATTGCAAAATTATAATATTTTTTTTGGCTTGAAATTTACCAAATTGTTAGTCATTTATCCGTTTAATTTTCTATATTTGGCATCGATTAGTTACATCCTATTTTGGTACTAACAGCATATTTTTAGTTTAGCAGCATATTTTTATAAAAAATCCTTATTTTAGAAATTTTAATATCGTATTTTGAGCATAATATTGCATATCTTTAACTAAACAGCTTAAATTTGCATATTTTAAATTTAAGTGAAATATTTTACATATTTTAAAATGTGACATGCCCTAAAATTCTGATATTTATTAACAATTTAAATTATCAATCTATTATTTTGTATTTCAGATAAAAAGTTTTATCAGCATTTAAATACATATTTGTTTTTTTTTTTTGTTAAAGTTCTTATAATTTCTTTTTCTTTGTCTGAATTTGTTGTGGATTCAGGGAGGGTGTAAAAAGTGCTAATTGATTTAATGTGAGTTTCATTGAATTCCCATACAAAATTATTATTTTAAATATTATTTTATTTTTTCCATTTATTTTTTTCTTACATTGTTTTGTTATATTCATTTCACTTTATTTTTAATTAGATCAAGAGTTAAATTTGCAAACAAACTCGTGGTTTTATAATTTATTCGTTTTTTTCCCAATACACCAATGAATTTGTATTTATCTCCGCTTGCATAAAATATTGAAATTTATTTATTGTTGTGAAGAGATAAAGCTTAGAATTTCTATAATAAATAACATTAAGTGAAATACACTGCCGCTCATCTGAATACGACATAAATGTTATTCAGATTTTCCGGTTCCCTTCTCAAAATTCATAAGAGTATTTAAAGTTTTTATAGTTTCAGTTTGATGTTAACATTAATGTCTTTCATTTAGATTAAACCAAACATTTTTAAAGATTGTTTTTATAAATTATTAATATTAATATAACTTCTTTAAAAAAATTATGATTTTTTTTAGCTCATCAGAATACGACATTTTTCAATCTATTTTATTTTGTAAGAAAGTAACATCTAAAATAAAAACATTGATTTTAATAAAACTTAAACTAGTTTGTTTTGAATTCCTACAAAATGGGAAGAAAAAAAGCGTTATCAAACGAGGAAATTGGCAAAATCAAAGCCTATAAGGAATGTGGACTAAGTATTAGCCAAATAGCAAATAAAATTGGTTGAACTCGTTGTGTGGTCAGTAATTATCTCTGTAATCCATCCTAGTATGGAAAAAAATATGAATTGTTCTTCTATCTGCAGCCGAAAGAACAGTATAGGTACCTCCCTATACTGTTCTTTCGGCTGCAGATAGAAGAACAATTATCAGAAGTGCTTCAAACTCCCAAGACTCTGCTGCTAAAATCAAAGAAAAAACTGGCGTTAAAGCAAGCTTAGCAACAGTAAAGCGTGTAATACAGAAAGCTACTAATCTTAAACGATTACAAATTAAAAAGAAGCCTCCCCTTAACCCATCTCGAAAAAACTACTTTTTAGCCGGCATCATATGACATGGGAAAAACAATGGCACAGAGTAGTATTTTCCCAAGGAAAAAAAATCAATTTAGAAGTACCAGATGGCTACAGTTATTATTTCCACGATTTGCGAAAAGAAGAAATTTATTTGGAGCGTCATCATAGCACAGGAGGTGTGATGTTCTGGGGTTCAGTTTCCTACTATGGAACAAGCTATTTTACTTCAAAAATGAACACGAATTCGTATATTACTGTTCTGGAAAAAGCATTTCCCCATCTTCCAATATTTTTAGCTCTATATCATGAATATATCAACATGATAATGCACCTATTCATACTGCAAATGTGGTTAAAAACTGGATTAGAAAACAAAATGTGAAATTACTTGATTGGCCGCTATACTCCCCGGATTTAAATATAATGGAAAATGTATGGGGAACAGCTCGTAAGGTATATGAATCTGGTAAGCAGTATGAAATAAAATCCGAGCTAATTGAAGCCATTAACAAGCGTGGAGTACGATTTCTTTGTATTACATAAAAGGCCTTTATGACTCAATTCCAAACCGCATTTTTGAGGTTATCTCTAAAAAAGGACGTAGTACACATTACTAAAATAACCAAGAAATAAAAATGTTTAAAGTTTTTATTGAAAAAGTTCGAAAATTTAAGCTTTTATTGAATTTTAAGCTATATATCGTAATGTGACGAGCCAACATTTTTAGTCATTATTTTAATTTTTTTGTTTTTAACACGTATTCCTGAATTATTATGAATTATAATATATCGTGTGAATAAAGTTTAATTTCAATTTAAAAAAGTTAGCTTTATTTATTATTCACTAGCAAAATATTAAATGCCAAAAGCAATTTTTATATACGTCGTATTCAAGTGAGCGGCAGTGTATTTATGAAATGACTAATGAGTTTTAAGAAAGTGTTAAAAATAACACTTATATTGAATAAGCACATAGCTTTAGAAAAAAGGGAGTTAACGATGAATATGGTGAGTTTAAAATATTGCAAGCATTTTTTTTTTTTTTTTTTTGAGAGATAACTTTTTTATTTATTTTTTTAAACGAAATTTAAATGAACTATTGAACTTAAAGATCTATAGAAACTAAAATTAAAAAAAAAAACTATTTGTTTTCCGTTTTTTTTTTCATTTTATTTCATTATAGTCTCTGTTTCTTTTTTCTCTTAAATATTATTTTATAAAATTTTATTTTTTTGCCTCAGCAAGTGTTAAAATTTCCTTTCCCCAACAATTTTCCAAATCAATAATAAATACATAAAATTCCCCATAACATATTGGAAACTATCACGCTATATATCATTGAAAGTTAGAAAGGGCAGCAAATCAAAATAGCTTAACAACAATCATAAAAACCAAACAAACAGTAGCATTAAAGTACTTAAAATGTATTTATGGTTGTTAAACAAATTTCATTATAAAACAAATAAAAAACAACTGAATCAAATAAAATATTCACAAAAGGGAAACTCCCCCTCAACAAATTGTTATTTTATAAAACTAAATGGGTTAATAGTTTGAAATCCACACTTTTAAAGCATGAATCACTTTTAAAATTTAATTGATTTATTTTGATTTTTTTTTATAATCTCAATATCAAAAAAGAAAGCAAGTGTTTTTTTTTTTTTTTTTTTAATTTTTAAGAAGTGCACAGAAATTTAAATAAGTATGTACTTTTTTTTAAAAAAAACTTACTAGTATTAAAAATATTGTATATTAAATAACAAAGGAAGCTCTTATAATTTATTTAAGTATATATAAGACATTTAATCGAAAAAATAACAACGAACATTTTTATTTATTAATTTAAATAAATATTTTTATGATGTCGCCATATTTTCATGATTCCAATACAACACCCGCAATAATACCCCAGTTTATTTTGAATTTTTGTTATCAATAAAAATAAATAATGAAAATAAACTGAACTGAATTTTCAAATGAACTTAAACTTGTTGCTGAGTGTTACTTATTTTTTAAAAATTTAAAACTGATAATTCAACTGTTTTTTTTTTTTAAACTACTTAGGAAAATTAAAGTGTTTATGATTCTTTAAAGGTTTGGTAACATTTATACGTCTTTTTTGAATGATTTATCATTAATATATAAATATATATCAATTTCTCTTCTGTACATTAAATTTACGATCACCATTTTTAAAACGGTCATAGGAACTATATGCATTTCACGGTTTTTTGAAATTTTTGTATTCTCCAGGCAATGACTTTTGACTGCCGCAGATCTGTTTTTTTTTTTTTGGAAATAATTCTGTAACTAGTGAACCGTTGGAGATATCTAAATAAAATTTCAAATGGTCAGAGCTGAGTTGATTTGGAGAAGTACAGTCCTCTGGCGGGTCACGGAGGTAGAGGTTAGACCAAATTTGTTCAACTCGTGTATAATAAATCCGCGAAAAAAAGAATCGAATTGTGACCATTTTGTGTTGCTTATTTAAGCAAAGTGGTTTCAAATAATGCTAAGGTTTTTCTAAGGTTTTTTTTATTTTTTTTTATTTTGATAAAAATTGAAACGACTTAAAAAGAAGTCGAATAATACATTTGAGTTTTTCGTGAGGAGAGATTTGGGGATTTTCATAAAAAAATGGGGATTTTGTTATGTATTTATTGAATTAAACAAAATTTTAATTGAATTCGCCATTTCTACAAAATGTTCGATCAATTGCTATTTATAGAAATTTTCTATTTTGTATAAAAATTTTATTAACAATTTTCCATTAATTTTCTAAAATTTATTTATAGAAAATTTTTAATATATTTTCATATTTGATAGTTTGGAATTTTTTTTATAAATCTTTATTTGGAAATTTTGAGTAATTTTTTATATAATACATTTTTTTTTATATAATTTCAATAAATTTTCTTTTTATTTTAAATTTTGAAAACAATTTTTTATTGGTAATTTTTGATAAAAATTATTTCTATAAAAAATTTGTAGTAAATTTTTCTTGTTTGAAATTTATTGTAAAAATAGCGTATTAATTTTCTGTAAAAATGATTTGGGTATAAAAATGGGAATTTTTCGGTAACATCGAGCTCAAAATTGGGGACATCAGTAACAAATTTTCTGGCAACACAGGATTCTAAAAAGTTTATTATGTATATAAAATTTAGTCAAAAACTTTTTCTTTTTTTTTACATTTCAAATGAATGGATTCTACAAAAATCTGGATGTCATGCGAAATTTTTTTAAAAAAAAACTTGATATAAAATTCACCACTAATTAAAAAAAAAAAAAAAATATGTATTCATTTGATTCAATCATATACGTTTTAAAATTTGTTACATTTTTTTTTTTTTTAAATTTTTGAGTTTTATAATGAAACTCACCACGAGGTGAATTTTCCAAAAATTGAAATTTCCCAATGAAAAGCAAACATTTATATAAAAATTTGATTAACATATGAAATTATTAATAAAGAATTCGATTTAAAAATTCACCACTGATTCAAATCTCACTACGTCCTCAAAAAAGCTTACCATACAAATTCATTATTTCATTGCTGTTTATAATTCTTAAAAAAAATGAGTTTTTTTTTTTGGAAAACTTATCACGAGTTTAATTTGCCAAAAATTCAAATTTTTTTTTTATCGTATATTAAACAATTAAAATAAAACATTTGGTAAAATTACTTAGAAACTATTTTAAAATCAAAATTCACTTCTTCTTAAAAGTTTAATTAATTCTTTTAAAAACTTAATTAAATTTGCTTTAAGTTCTTAAACCAAAGAATACAAAGAATGGAAGGCTTGTCAAAAAAACCTAACTCTGTTGTCAAAAAAACCTAACTTTAAGATTGTCTTAGTCAAATTTTATTTATATGTATTAGTACTGAAACCACTTTCACCACACATTATAATCATACATAGTTGCACAAAAGGGTATTAAGAAATTATTAAATATAATTCATCACAATTATATTCGCAGATTTTTATCTTTTGATGCGGGTTACATCCACAAATAATAATATAATTACATTTCTTTGCTTTTTGTTGATGAATATGAAAATAATTTAAAATTATTTTAAAATTTGTTTTATTTTTAATACCAAAAGTAGCAACATTGTTCGTTCAATTTAAATTTCAACATAAAAAAAGGAATGTCAAAAATAAAATAAAAAAATATTTGTTCAGTTTGTGGAAAATATTCATGTAGCGGGCGTGAAAGTACAATAAACGTGTGTGAAAAAATAATAAAAATATCGTGTGTTAGTGCAAAAATGTGTCGGGTGTGTAATTTTCCTTAAATTTTAAGGAAAATATTTGTTTATTTTGTGTTGTTTCTCTCTCTCACAAGTGTGTTGAATTCACACAGAACTTGTATGTGAAGAGAGAGAAATGTTGTTGTTGTAGGAAAGAGTACTATTTTCCCTTCTTAGTATTCTTTGTCTTAAACGTTTAAAAATGTATACAAATTCACAATTTTTTCTTAGAGGTGAGTTTTATAATAAAACATAAAACAGGTGAATTTTCCAAAAATTTTAATTTATTAGCATAAATTGCTATTCAATTAATTTATGCTAATAAATTAAAAAATTTTTATAAAAATCTAAATATCAGATAAAATTATTAATCTTTTTTTTTTATAATTCTAAAAAACATCGGCTACTAGAGTTCATTGCCGCCGTATTGACATTCCCATGATGAGGTTAGATCGCAGTTGATCATAAGGGCCATATTTGCCTCGAAGTAGAACATGCGGATTAATTTGTCCACCTTTGTTGAGTTTTTCGCGATAAGTACTGCAGTACATTGAGCTGCGCTGCGGCAAAGCAACTATTTATTTTGCCAATTTCTTCATTTTAAGGGAGGAAACCATTTATGAATAGTTCCTTCGCAACAAAATTCCCCGGGGTATTTGAACGATTCCTTACCCCACGGTTTCCCAAATGGGGGTCTGTAGCAACTTTTTAGTGGCTCGCGAAGTGATTAATAAATTCTTGAAAAAATTTCCTTTAAAATACAAAGAAATTGTAAATTTTTCCAACATTTTTTTTTTTAACAAAACGTATTTATTTACATTTATTTGATCCCACATATCCTTTTATGGAAAGGAGAACGCTTCTTACCATTTCCAAATTCAAACTGCTTTGTAAGGGAACGAAAAAATGAATTCTCAATTTCCCAGCAAATTTTTATAATGAAAAAATTACGTTTTGATCTGCGACTCCTCATATATGGTAACCGTTACCATTGAGATTATAATTGGTTAGTGATATCCATATGAGGCTGATGTTCGACTGGTGTATATTCAGTCTTTCCACAGCAATTTTGATATCCTTCAGAATGATATTATTGAAGGCCCGTTCTATATCATGTAGGGGTACTAATGCATAATTTTACGCTCTATGAAATGTTCTATATGCAAGCGAGTGTCATGCCAAGTATATCCGAATCAAGCAGGGAATTATTATATCAGCAATATCATCCCGCAGGTATCATGCCATCTGAGCCAGGTGTTTTGAAAGCAGGCAAAGCTATTTAGTTCATTTACCATTATGGAAATTTGAACATCATTAAGATCATCTAAAAATGTTGCAGAATACTCCGTTAAAAGGTTAAATAAAAAAGAACCTAAAACTAAACTTAAAACAGTATGAGTATAAATTTGATTAAACGTTGTCCTAATATTTATATTCTTTATTAACCTCATAACTAGTAGGGTCCTTCTTTATTCGCTTCGTTTAATTAATAATTTCTTTTTACTATTCTTAAGTTTTTTTTTTATATTATACTTGTGTTATTTTATTTGTTTATTCATTTGTTTATTTTTTTCCTATTAATATTCTTTTAAAAACTAAATACTTTGGCTTTTTGCTAGACATTTTTGAAGAATTATGATAAGATAAACTTAAAAAAAAATGTGTTTTGTTTAACAAATGTAAAGTCTTTGTTTTCATATATTTAAAGAAAAAACTAATTCGTTTTGAATCAATAATAAGTTTGTAAAATTGTTTTCAAATACATAATAAATTTAATGCTAAATTAAATTCTAATAAACAAATGTAAAAAAATCGTTTACAGATGACACCAAAATCAAATCAAATAAAATTAAAGAAAAACAAATAAAAATACTGAAATTTAATGTCATAAGAAAAAACCGGATACCACAGTGGTAAAAATAACTAACACAAATGATATTTAAGATGATAATGATGTTAAAGATGACGATAAAAAATAAAAAAAATAATAAAATAAAAATTTAAACATATTTGAGTAAAAACCAAATAAACATTGATCGATGGTTTTGTTTATTTTTGTTTGAAATCATCCCAATCAGCAGAATTAGCTGCGCAAAGTCATCAGATAAATAAAAAAATATCACTTTTTTTTGTTAAAGTAGAAGCATTAGAGCAGAGAATTAAAGGTATGAGATCTTGTAATTGTTTAGAAAATACAAATTTTTTAAATCATTATAAAATAGCTAATAGCAATATTTAATATTTAAAGGGATAAAATAGAAATCGGTTTTTCAAATTTGCTTGGCAGCTTATTTAGAAATAAAGGCCAAAGTTCATAAATGATTTAAGAATTCAGGTTGTTTGCAAAGAAAAATTATACCTAATAAAGCTTCAGCTTGTTTTTTAAATTCCTTTAAAACTCTTTTATAAGATTAAAAGTTTAAGCTCAAATCATATATACCCGCATAATTTGCAGCTGTAGCAAAAATAGTATTCAACTTGAAATGTTTTATTATAAAATTAAAAAAAAAAAAAAAATCATTAAAAATAATAAACCAACGCTACAAAAGAATAAAAATAGAAATAATCATATAAAAATAAAATATTAATCAGTATAAAATAAAAAATAAAAAGCAAAAGAAACAGCACCAACAAATTGGCTGCTATTTATTTTCAAAACCCCACTAACCGATTGAAAGTTTTAAGACAAAAAAAAAAAAAAAATCAAATAAATTATTTTAAATTAAAAAACTTTTATAAAAAACCAGAACCATTTTTTTAGTTATTTTAGAAGTTTATTTTAAGTTTTTTTTTTGCTGCTAAACATTTTAAGATACCAAGTCAAAAACAGCACACACATCTACATATGCATGCATACATACAAATAAATATTGACAATCTCCTGAGAAACCGATACACATGATTAAATGTAAATAAAAGTTTTAGATACTCACACAGCTAGTATTTTTATTCTTGTTTTTGCGAAAACAACTCTAACACAGAAACCCAGAAAGAGAAATGTCAAGAATTTAAGTTAAAAGAAGCAGCAGCGAAAAAAAAACCAACGTCAGAAACTGAAAAATATTGGCACTAAAAGCATACAAATTTAAACTTAATTTCAATATCGTCAACTAAAATCTATTTATTTACACCAAATTGTTAAAGAAAAAAAAAAACTAAAAAAAAAAAACGAGAATTCTATGAAAACAGCTCCAAGTATAGACAACTGCAAAAAAAACTTCTTAAATAGATTTGTAAAAAAATCTATTTGCAGAACTAGTGCCAAACATAAAATTTTAAATCTTTGAAATTTATTTGCTGATAAAGTTACAAAATATTTTTTTTAAGTACAAAAAAATATTTTTTTAATTATTTTAAATAGATTTTGGGAAAACAATAAAATATTTAAATAAAATAAAAATATTTGTTATTATGTGAGCAACCAAGAACTATTTGTTATTTATTCTTTTTGGAAAATTTTAGTAATTTTGGTATCGACTTTTTACAGCATATTTTAGCCCTGACAGCATATATTTGCGTAGTTGGGTTTAATAGCATATTTTGTCATATTTTTAAAGAAAATTTTTACTTTAAAGCATATTTTAGCAAATTAATATGCATATTTTTGCATTTTTTATATTTTAATGCATAATTTTGCTTATATTACAATAAAAAGCATAATTTTTAATGCTTATAAAACACTTTTAGAGCATATTTTTCGTTGCCCTCGTTATTATAATTGAAAAATTCAGCTACAGCTAGAAAAAATATTTCTACTTCCTACATTTTTTTCAAATTTAGGGCTCACTTATTTCATGAGGCCTCATAAGTCCGACAGTTCGATTATGATTTACAGTTCTTCCCTTTATTCTCTATTGCGAAATTTGTCTACATGTCCTGTCTTAATGTATAAACACAGCTTGACAACTTAATCGGCTACGCAAAATAAACAACAATTTGAGCCCAAACACAAGCGAGCGGCGGCGGTTGTTGTTTTCAGTCCGAAAAGAGAAATGCAAATTAAATAAAAACGGCTGCGAGGAGCGGTTTTCACATACATTTTGTTTTTGTTTATTTATATTTTTTGCATATGGCAACAACAAAACTACATGTTTAAAAAATGTGTTTCTTCCTCTCTTAAACTCCATACATAAAAAATATAAAGCAAATCATTCTATCTCTTTCCTTCTTATATAAATTTAATGTAAACTTCATTTTGCAACAACGGCAACACCGACAGAGAGAGAGAGTGAAAAAGTGAGTGCTTTTGAGAATCCGTTGTAAAAATAAAACATATTTTAATTTTCAGCGGATTCCGCTGTGTTGTTTTAGTTGCCAAATCTTCATGTAAAAAAAAATTCGCTTGCTTGTGTTTGGGCTCTAAAAAAGATTTTAATTTTGTACGGTTTCGCTGTTCTGTTTTAGTTGTCAAATTTTCATATAAAAAAAATAACCGCTTGCTTGTGTTTAGGCACTTTTATTTATTTTCTGTTCATTTCTTTTTTCCTTAAAAAATTTTACATTTTGTTTACGAATTTCATATTTTCAATTTTTTAAAAAATATGGTAATATTTCTTGTGAGAAAATAAGAACAATAAAAATCCGGAGAGATTTTAAAACAAAATTTAATTTTTAATAAATTTTTTCATACAAATTTGTATGTAATTTTCCGGAACGGTTATGGTTTTATTTTCAGTTATTTGTTTGAGTATTATTTTGAAAGCTGTCGGAGTAATTTTCCTGCCTGCTACAATGCTTCTCTGTAGGGTGATTCTGGTAATATGATTAGTTAGCTTTTCTCCAGGCAATTGATCACAAAATTTAGTACCATTCTTAGAACTTCTCTGTACTTGTTTCTTATTATCAAAAATTCAGATGCTCTTAGTTCTCAGTCAAAATAACAAAACGAAAATGGTAAAGGAAAATTAATATCCCAGGATCAAATAACATCGTCTATACATATTTGATAAAGTTAAAATACTTGTGAAAATGTCAACATCGCACTATGGTTTCAATGACCACTTTTCTTGGCCAAAATTATCAAAATGGAAAAAAACAGGTTGTCTTGTTTGAAATATGATTTGGGTGAAACTCAAAACAATTTAATGTATTTATTTTGTATTTCAAAAATTTAATTAATTTTTACACTTTTTATGTGTCAGAAGTAAAGTCATTACAAAGGAAATTTTAGCATATTTCACTTATAACGTGCATTTTCTTTAGCAGCATTAATTTTGATACACAACTATATTTTAGTAATATCTGCTATTTTATTTTTTAATCTTGGCATTTTTATTCATTGATTATACCTTGTAAATGATAAGAATTTCCAACGCTAACTTATACGGAAAAGATGGATTTTCTCGAAAATCGCAAAAAATTGCAAAACGAGACAATATGGAAAATATAGCCCAGATATATGTTTATTTATTTGCGTTGAGTTTTTCTTTACCAATTTTCACCAAAAACTTTCAGGTCTAATGAAATGTAAAATTTCTTACGAATCCAATATGATTTTGGGTTTTGTAAAACAAACTGTATTTTTTTAAGATGACAACAAGTTTTAACTGATTTTATATTCAATTATAAAAGTACTTATCCTAAGATCTATTTTCCATAATAAACTTATTTAAAAAATTGTTGTACTCAATAACTATAAAGTATTGAAAAACGTTGAAAAAGGGCACCTCTTTTATACATATTTTAAATTTGCTTAAGAAACTGGACTTTGACCTGTTGTATTATGAAGACAAAATAGTAAAAGTAGGAAAAGACTTAATTTTTTGGCGTTTTGGAGTGTTTGCTACAAAACTACGATAATTAAAACACAAATAGAAAATGTTACCAAAATTAGTTTTGGCCAAGAAAAGTGGTCGGCGAAACCATAGTGCATCGTATTGAAACGCATAGAAAACAACTAGAAGTCCAACTCTTTTCGTTCGCTCAGAAACAAAAAATTACTCTCTTCACACGTATAAATTTGTTCTGTAGAAAATTTTACTAACACATACAAAGAGTTAGGTTTTTTTGACAATTGAGTTAGGTTTTTTGTGAGCAAGTTGGAGTTCTAGTTGTTTTCTATGTTGAAACGTTCGTTCATGACAAAAGTTTCTAATGTCTAGACTCTAGAGCTTTAGAATAATGACATTTGTCCATTACAATATAAAATATAAATCTGCAGGATTTGGATGAAATCGAAGTAAACCTTCTTTCTTATTAATTATAATTATAGTAAAGATAGTAAGCTTTCCCAGGCATATCATCTTCTATATAGTCTGATTATTCTGTATTACGATATAACTCCCTACAGTATAAAAGAAAAAACTAGATCCTAGAATAAACTACTACATTTGTAAAAAGTTATCATTGTTTTTGTTAACAATTTTAAATCGAAAATCTTTGTTAGCAGATTTACTATTTGGAATTACGTGGTAACAGAAAACAATGAAAATGTTGTGGCGAACATTGGGCTGAATCCAAAAGCATCCAGAATATACTTTTTCCCGTTTCTATTAATACAAAATAGTTTAAAATATGTATATAGTTTAAAAATACACAGAGAAAAATTACGACAAATCAATTGTCTCATTAAATACCAAATTCGTCAATACAATTATTTTTTTAATTAAAAATGCACCAACAACCGTTTTTGTAAACTTAAAGACTATTTTTGTTGCCTAAAATTGTTATCATTTAACAATATTTTTCAACAACGAATTTGTTGTATTTAATAAAAATGTTTTTAACAACCAACTATTATATTTCAACTATGAGTTTGTCATATTAAACAATCATATTGTTGATATTTATTCATACATATATTTAATATACCTAGTTTCAAATAGTGAATTTTTTACCCATTAAAATGATGAAATGCAACATAAATTTTCTTTAAATTATTTATATGTCTATGTATTTGTTTTAAAGATTTACAAATATGACTTTTTTAAAGATTTACAAATATGACTTAATGAACTTCTGAATAGATACATGAACACCTGAAATGATTTTGATATGACCCATGACTTCTCTTCCAAATAATTACCCCAGTAAGAGTTTTTGTACACGGAATAACCACTCATGGAAAAGCTAATTATTAAATTAAATTATAATTAGTTAAATTAAAAATTGGCTATTATATACTTTTTATTATTTCCTAAGACTTTATCCAGCCACGGTTGCAAAAGTTTTAAATCCAAGGAATTTTTCATAAGATTGGTTCTTCCTTACATGGTTCTTTAGGCAAACTGTTAAAAAGAAGGAAAACGTCATGTAAACATGTTTGCGGTAAATACAATATTGTATATACATACTTATTACTTAACGGCGATATATTAAATTCTCAGCTAATAATACCCCATTTATCCTCTATTTTCTCAGTTCTTGTTCAATTTTTATTTGATATTTTATAAAATAATTTCTAATTTTCTGACATATGTATGTTTTTATTTTTTCAATGTGAAGAAATCAACTAGCACAAATTGTAAATACGACAATTTACAATTATTTTATTTAAACAAATTGTTTAAATTTTTATTAGTATGCCAACAAATATTTGTATTTACTTAATAACTTTTGCAATTTTTTTCTGTGTAATTACAGAAAATATATTGTTCCGGAATTCATTTAATGTGTTTTTAAATATCTATACTGACTCATTTTAACATCCGAACACTAAAAATATGGCGTTTTTGTCAAAAATTTACGAATGAATCAAACAAATTATTAGTTTTTTCTTGAAAAATGAATAATTTTTCTTGAAAAATTGCCTACAAGTAGGGTCGAACCAATATTAAAATATTTAAAGTTAACAATGGTTTACTAAAGGTATATTAAGCAAATCATCGTTTTTGAATGCAACTTTAAGGAATTTTGCTTAACATTGATTAGTAAAGCTGTGTTAAGTTTTTTTTTTTTTTTTTTTTTTTTTTTTTTTTTTTTTGGAATACGGCTGTAACAAATTACTAAAAGAAGCCAGTGTAATATAGAATTTTCAGTCGCTCCTAACATTAAACCGTAAAAGCAAAAATTATGTTAAGGAATATAAATTTTTAGTAATCAGAATAAAATAATAATTAATTTCTTTTGATCTTTTTAAAAACCTTTTAGTTGTGCAGAATAAACTATGACTAAAATACAAATTGTTATAATTAAAATTAATTAATTATGTTTATGTTCGAATTAATATAAAAAACTAGATTATAAATTATAATTATAACTTTTTTCTCGGTGTATTGATTTAAAAAAAAAAAAAAACGTTATTTTCAACTGAATTTAGTGATTGTTTATTTTATAGTTAAATACTAATTAAATGTTCACGTTTATTTAAGACATTTTCTAGTTTGAAACTTCATCATTATTATAAAGTTTTTGATCATCATCGTCATCATCTTAATTATCTTTAAGCGTTAATCATTAATTTACACATTTATTTAGCTTAAAAAATATATTATGCAAATTAGTTCTAGGTATTTTGTTTTGTCTTGTTTTTTGTTAAAATTTTTCTTTAAATTTTTTTTTAAAAATATCGGTCAAATTATTAAAGTCTTAAGTTTATTGTTGTTTAAAAGCTTAATATTAAAAAATTTACTTTCATTGGAATTTTTCTTTTGTTTAGGAGATATTTTAGTTTTTTTTTGGAGTTTTAACAAGAATATTTAAATTATTAATATTAGTGGGCTATTGTTTGACCCTGTTTTAAAATGTCATTAAAATTTTTTGATTTGTTAAAGTTGTGAAATTTTTAATTGGTTTAGAATATTGGTTAATTTAAAAATGAATTATTATTTATTTCTTTTTTAAGACAAAACAGTCATTAGTGGTTTATAATTTATAATTAAATAAATATTTAAATAGGGTTTTATGTTAAAACTAAATCATAATTTTGAGGTTTTAGTAGATTAGCTAAAAATAGTTTTTGTCAGCTAAAATATAAAAATTAAGAAGGGAAAAAATGCTTGAAAGTATTAAGCTTTGAAAGCTTATAAAAAATTGTCTACTCCGCTAGCATCCGGTTTGAAGGACCATATTCCTGAAATATTTTCAGCTTGGGTTTCGTAATGTTTATTTAATCCTTGGGAGATTTTAAATTTTAATGGGGAATTAGAAGATTTTTTTTTTAGATTTTTGTTTGTTTATTTAAAAATACCTTTTAAATTAATATATTTTTCTTATTTATTTATTTTTTTCTTTACAGGTATGTGATCTTTAATGTTAAAACCTTTTTGTGAGTTATTATTTGATTTAAAAAAATGATTTGGTGAGAATTTTTTTTATTAATTAAAAATATTACAAAAAATGTTTAAATGAGCCGGCGCTTAAACAAATTTTAACAATTCAGGACAACCATACAATCACTCACAAAACCTGAGTACAACTAACAAAAAACGACGCCAGTCTTTTTGACCCAAATTTGGTTTAAATGACGCGTCGCACTTGACGAACGATAAAGCAAATATTTCAATACAATTGTTTTCTTACGTGTGTTATTGATATTGTTATTTAAAATTGTTTAAATTTTAAAGGTTCAAAAATTAAGTATTTTTTTGCTATGGCATTTGCCAGTAAAGGGTGTCATATATAAAAGATTTTCAATTAATTCAATTGGAATCAATTATTATGTTATGGCAAGAAAATAAAATACACATTGTGGGGAAAAACAGACAATATAAATTTGAATTTAAACATTAATAAGTGTCCATAAATATGAGTGAATGAGTGACTGACGTTTCGCAGACAATAATAATAATAAGAAATATTTTAAATAATAATTGAAAGTCAATTAAAAATCTGCATAAAAAAATGGACACAATTACAGTCATAGACAGACATTATTTTTAAACACACACAACAAAAAGACACTTTAAGTTTTTAAGACACGATCATTTAAAATAAAGTAAAAGTTTGCTAATATTTATTGACAGTTTTAATAAACCTGAACAAAATTTTAAATATTTTTATTTTAATTGTATACCTTTAAATTATGGAAAATACTTAAACAAATTATATTTAACCATATGTTAATGTCAACGATTCAAGTTTTCCTTATAATTACAATACAAAATAATTTCCTTATCTTTATTATGGGGATTTTTTCTCTTTATTAAATCGAGGAAATTAAGAAAAATATTTTCTTTTACATTCTCTCACGCCCATATATGCGTATAAATATTTTATTTTTTTTTATAATTCCCGAAACAACGTCTCTGGTTGTTTTTAGTCTATTAAAGTTGATTATTGTTAGATGTCAATGTTTTTTACTTTAGGATTTAACTGACTGACTGCTTTATGGTTTTTAACGTGAAAGTGACAAATGCCAATAAAACAAGGAATAGAAAAAAAAGCTATAACATTATCAAAACGACACTTCGACAACAACTAAAAGCATTTAAAGTCACAAAAAAACGCATGATGTTTAATAGCTGCTGCTGCAACTTGAAGAAAATCATAAGAAACAAGTGTCGTTGTCATCTTAACATATGAATTGTAGTTGTAATGGTTGTTCCTGCTGTCTGTTGCTTGGAATGATGGACAGTGGTTTGGAAAATGATAAATGACTTCCGTTGTTAAAAAATACAAAATCTATTAAAACCTTTTTTAAAATTGGTTATTGAATGCTTCCTCATGCTTGAAATCAAACTGATTGAAAGATCTTGGTGCTCGATGGAAGTTAAGCTAAGGAAGTTTAATGCTAAGGATTGTTTCGTTGCTCCAGAGGTTGTTCAATAAAATTGTTCATTAGAAGGTCGTCCATAAAAAAAAAAATTAATTTTTATCATACGTTTTCAAAGATTCCTTTATTTTCTTACAACCGTATTCAAAAACCTTAACACAGCTTTACTAACAATTGTTAAGCAAAATTCCTTGAAGTTGTATTCAAAAACGATTATTTGCTTACTATGCCTTTGTTAAACCGTTGTAAACTTTAACAGCCGTATTAAAAAAAAAATAATGTATGTTTGATAACGAGTTACTAACTTTTTGTATGTGAATTTCCATAAGAAAAAGTTAGTAACTCGTTGTCAAACATATATTATTTGTTTTTGAATACGGCTGTTAATATTTTAATATTGGCTCGACCCTACTTTAAGACTATATTTTAAGATTATTTCCGTTACATTTTTTAAGAAAAAAAAAAAATAAAAAAAAAAAAAAATATATATAATACATTTTTTGATTCATTCGTAATTTTTTTTTATAAAAACGCCGTCCGGATGTTAAAATTTTTTATTAAAAACGTATTAAATGAATTCCGGGACAGAATAATATTTTCTGTAATTATTTTTAAACTATATACGTATTTTTAACTATTTTGTATTAAAATCATAAACATAAACAAGAAAAAGTATATTCCGGCTGCCGGCATATCAACTCAATGTTCCCCACAATTGCATATCGTCACCGAAAATGCAAAACAACGTAACATCACTTTTCACAACTTTACAGGAGACACAAAAAACATTATAAAATCTAAACAAATTGTCCTACAAACAAGATTTTTGGGTTATTACATCCTTAAATATTGCCTAATATATTGATGATGAATAATTTAATTTTTATCAAATATTTTTTAAGTTATGTGGTTTACGTTTTTCAAGATTTAAATTTTGTGAAGCCAAAAAAACGTAACATCAATAAAAATTTTACAAAAATTGTATTTAAAAGAATTTTTGATAACTTTTACTCTAAAATTTTAATAGCTATTATATTTTTAATAATTTGCAATCTAAATTCGTAAAAAAAAAATAAATTTTTATTTTTTTTTATTTTTTTAACAAATCTGATGTTACGTTGTTTTGACTTAAGAAAATTATTGCTTTCGTTAATATAATCGTTATTTTTTGAGATACAAGTCTGAAAATTTGTGATCACACGTATTTTGGAAAAATTAACTATATTTCATCAAAAAAACAAATTTGAAAATTTTGATGTTACGTTGTTTTGCATTTTTGGTGACGATATGTTCGTTCAACATTTTCATTCCCTTTTGTTACCACGTAATTCCAAATAATACTATAACTACATCTGAATCTAATACACGTCTTAGATTCAGATGTAATTATTCTATCATATTAACTCCGGGTTAAAATTTATGCATTTTAACAGAAAAAATTATTAAAACAGTTAAATTTTATCAAAATTTCAACAAAAATTATGTAAATAAAACAAAATATGAAATAGTGATGCTGATTTAATCACAGAATATTCGTTATTCGGATACATATAATTACATCCAACAAAAATTAAATAAAATTATTTCTTTTATACATTAGTATATTTACATAATTGCAAAATAAAGGTTTTTTCCAAAATAAAAAAACTTAATTATCATCAAAAACATACTAAAACAAGTTAACAAATAATTAAAGAATGCGAGTGAAACTGAGAAGGGTTGCCTACATAAAAAAGAAACAGTTTATTAGTTAATATAGACAGTAAATAGTTTTTTGAATACGATTTTCTTAATAAATACTAGAGTATTCATTTTACTCGACTTTTTCATTTTTCGAATAATCAAATAACTCGAAAATGCAGTTTTTAAGTTACTCGAATAATCGAGTAAAACTTTTAAGTTAATCGAGTTATTCGAGTAAATTATACCTTAAAATTTTACTCGTTTTGTCAATGATTATTAAAAAATAAAACAAAAATATAGCTTAAAACAAGAAATAGTCTTTCGAAAATAATATATAATTAAAATTTTCGTAAATATTTATGAATATTTGTCTTTTTTGATTATTTGATTATTATACATTGATATGTGTGTGAAGATAAATTCGAATTTAACTAGCAAAGACAAAAACCACTTTTATTAACAGAGCTTATTTAGCAGTTAACAGAGCACTGTTAACACATTAACAGAACAGTATTAATCCAAATCTAGTCGATTGTTGCCAATTTCTGGATTTCCCAGGAAAACTTGAATATGGAACTAGGCAGAATAGGTATTCCAAAAAAATAAATAAATAATTAAAAAGATTTTTTATTTTTTTTCGAATTCAAACTTCGAACAAACGTGAGTTCTTTGAGGGATTTTCGTCCAAGTGGCCAAAAGGAGAGGTGGCATAGAATAGTACCATATGGAAAATGTGGACAAGAGTCAATACTATCTAAAAATAAAGGCAGAATTCCAGAATTGAGTTTGTGAGATTTTTAAAAAATTTCTCAAACTCAATAATTTAACATGTATGAGATCTATGAGGGATTTTCGTCCTAGTGGCCAAAATGAGAGGTGTCATGGAATACCACCATATGGAAAATATGGACAAGGGTCAATACTATCTGAAAATAAAGGCAGAATTTCAGAATTGAGTTTGTGAGAATTTTAGAAAATTTCTCAAACTCAATAATTTAACATGTATGAGATCTATGAGGGATTTTCGTCCAAGAGGCCAAATGGAGAGGTAGCATGGAATACTACCATATGGAAAATGTGGACAAGGGTCAATACTTTTTGAAAATAAAGGCAGAATTCCAGAATTGAGTTTGTGAGATTTTTAAAAAATTTCTCAAACTCAATTTAACATGTATGAGATCTATGAGGGATTTTCGTCCAAGTGGCCAAAAGGAGAGGTGGCATGGAATACCACCATATGGAAAATATGGACAAGGGTCAATACTATCTGAAAATAAAGGAAGAATTCCAGAATTGAGTTTGTGAGAATTTTAGAAAATTTTTCAAACTCAATAATTTAACATGTATGAGATCTATGAGGGATTTTCGTCCAAGTGGCCAAAAGGAGAGGTGGCATGGAATACTACCATATGGAAAATGTGGACAAGGGTCAATACTATCTGAAAATAAAGGCAGAATTCCAGAATTGAGTTTGTGAGATTTTTAAAAAATTTTTCAAATTCAATAATTTAACATGTATGAGATCTATGAGGGATTTTCGTCCAAGTGGCCAAAAAGAGAGGTGGCATGGAATTCCACCATATGGAAAATATGGACAAGGGTCAATACTATCTGAAAATAAAGGCAGAATTTCAGAATTGAGTTTGTGAGAATTTTAGAAAATTTCTCAAACTCAATTCTGGAATTGTGCCTTTATTTTCAGATAGTATTGACCCTTGTCCATATTTTCCATATGGTGGTATTCCATGACACCTCTCATTTTGGCCACTAGGACGAAAATCCCTCATAGATCTCATACATGTTAAATTATTGAGTTTGAGAAATTTTCTAAAATTCTCACAAACTCAATTCTGAAATTCTGCCTTTATTTTCAGATAGTATTGACCCTTGTCCATATTTTCCATATGGTGGTATTCCATGCCACCTCTCCTTTTGGCCACTTGGACGAAAATCCCTCATAGATCTCATACATGTTAAATTGAGTTTGAGAAATTTTTTAAAAATCTCACAAACTCAATTCTGGAATTCTGCCTTTATTTTCAAAAAGTATTGACCCTTGTCCACATTTTCCATATGGTAGTATTCCATGCTACCTCTCCATTTGGCCTCTTGGACGAAAATCCCTCATAGATCTCATACATGTTAAATTATTGAGTTTGAAAAATTTTCTAAAATTCTCACAAACTCAATTCTGGAATTCTTCCTTTATTTTCAGATAGTATTGACCCTTGTCCATATTTTCCATATGGTGGTATTCCATGCCACCTCTCTATTTGGCCACTAGGACGAAAATCCCTCATAGATCTCATACATGTTAAATTATTGAGTTTGAGAAATTTTTTAAAAATCTCACAAACCCAATTCTGGAATTCTGCCTTTATTTTTAGATAGTATTGACTCTTGTCCACATTTTCCATATGGTGGTATTCCATGCCACCTCTCATTTTGGCCACTAGGACGAAAATCCCTCATAGATCTCATACATGTTAAATTATTGAGTTTGAAAAATTTTCTAAAATTCTCACAAACTCAATTCTGGAATTCTTCCTTTATTTTCAGATAGTATTGACCCTTGTCCATATTTTCCATATGGTGGTATTCCATGCCACCTCTCATTTTGGCCACTAGGACGAAAATCCCTCATAGATCTCATACATGTTAAATTATTGAGTTTGAGAAATTTTTTAAAAATCTCACAAACTCATGTGTGTGAAGATAAATTTTAAAATTTTTTAGCTAAGACACAAACCTGTTAGGTTAACAGTGCTATGTTAAGCACTTAACAGAAGTAACAGAAATGATAGAAATATGAATATATTTAATAAAAAGGATATTTTAAAGACAAAACAACAACAAAAAAAATTTTATTATTGGAATTCCTTCTCAGATACTAGTGTTTGATAACAAAATAGTAAAAAGACCCAATTCTTCATTTTAATTAGACATTTTTTGAAAAACAAAATCGTGAAGTATGAAAAAGGACTTTGGTCCTTTTCTCAAAAATCTTAGGAGATGGGTGGAAAAAACTTTTTGGAAATTATTTCTAGATGTATCTAGATGAATATCTAATAGTTAGAATCTCTAACAGTTTGTTTTTTTGGAAATTATAAAGATTTTTCGAAATAGTAATTTTCGTTATATTGAAAAGGACTTTGGTCCTTTTCTCAAAGATCTTAGGAGATGGGCGGAAAAAACTTTTTGGAAATTATTTCTAGATGTATCTAGATGAATATCTAATAGTTAGAATCTCTAACAGTTTGTTTTTTTGGAAATTATAAAGATTTTTGAAAAAGTAATTTTTGTTATATGAAAAAGGACTTTGGTCCTTTTCTCAAAAATCTTAGGAGATGGGCGGAAAAAACTTTTTGGAAATTATTTCTAGATGTATCTAGATGAATATCTAATAGTAAGAATATCTAACAGTTTGTTTTTTTGGAAATTATAAAGATTTTTCGAAAAAGCAATTTTTGTTATATTGAAAAGGACTTTGGTTCTTTTCTCAAAAATCTTAGGAGATGGGCGGAAAAAACTTTTTGGAAATTATTTCTAGATGTATCTAGATGAACATCTAATAGTAAGAATATCTAACAGTTTGTTTTTTTGGGAATTATAAAGATTTTTCGAAAAAGTAATTTTTGTTATATGAAAAAGGACTTTGGTCCTTTTCTCAAAAATCTTAGGAGATGGGCGGAAAAAACTTTTTGGAAATTATTTCTAGATGTATCTAGATGAACATCTAATAGTAAGAATATCTAACAGTTTGTTTTTTTGGGAATTATAAAGATTTTTCGAAAAAGTAATTTTTGTTATATGAAAAAGGACTTTGGTCCTTTTCTCAAAAATCTTAGGAGATGGGCGGAAAAAACTTTTTGGAAATTATTTCTAGATGTATCTAGATGAACATCTAATAGTAAGAATATCTAACAGTTTGTTTTTTTGGGAATTATAAAGATTTTTCGAAAAAGTAATTTTTGTTATATGAAAAAGGACTTTGGTCCTTTTCTCAAAAATCTTAGGAGATGGGCGGAAAAAACTTTTTGGAAATTAATTCTAGATGTATCTAGATGAACATCTAATAGTAAGAATATCTAACAGTTTGTTTTTTTGGAAATTATAAAGATTTTTCGAAAAAGCAATTTTTGTTATATTGAAAAGGACTTTGGTCCTTTTCTCAAAAATCTTAGGAGATGGGCGGAAAAAACTTTTTGGAAATTAATTTTAGATGTATCTAGATGAACATCTAATAGTAAGAATATCTAACAGTTTGTTTTTTTGGAAATTATAAAGATTTTTCGAAAAAGCAATTTTTGTTATATTGAAAAGGACTTTGGTCCTTTTCTCAAAAATCTTAGGAGATGGGCGGAAAAAAATTTTTGGAAATTATATCTAGATGTATCTAGATGAACATCTAATAGTAAGAATAACTAACAGTTTGTTTTTTTGGAAATTATAAAGATTTTTCGAAAATGCAATTTTTGTTATATTGAAAAGGACTTTGGTCCTTTTCTCAAAAATCTTAGGAGATGGGCGGAAAAAACTTTTTGGAAATTATTTCTAGATGTATCTAGATGAACATCTAATAGTAAGAATATCTAACAGTTTGTTTTTTTGGGAATTATAAAGATTTTTCGAAAAAGTAATTTTTGTTATATGAAAAAGGACTTTGGTCCTTTTCTCAAAAATCTTAGGAGATGGGCGGAAAAAACTTTTTGGAAATTATTTCTAGATGTATCTAGATGAACATCTAATAGTAAGAATATCTAACAGTTTGTTTTTTTGGGAATTATAAAGATTTTTCGAAAAAGTAATTTTTGTTATATTGAAAAGGACTTTGGTCCTTTTCTCAAAAATTTTAGGAGATGGGCGGAAAAGACTTTTTGGAAATTATTTCTAGATGTATCTAGATGAACATCTAATAGTAAGAATATCTAACAGTTTGTTTTTTTGGAAATTATAAAGATTTTTCGAAAAAGCAATTTTTGTTATATTGAAAAGGACTTTGGTCCTTTTCTCAAAAATCTTAGGAGATGGGCGGAAAAAAATTTTTGGAAATTATATCTAGATGTATCTAGATGAACATCTAATAGTAAGAATAACTAACAGTTTGTTTTTTTGGAAATTATAAAGATTTTTCGAAAATGCAATTTTTGTTATATTGAAAAGGACTTTGGTCCTTTTCTCAAAAATCTTAGGAGATGGGCGGAAAAAACTTTTTGGAAATTATTTCTAGATGTATCTAGATGAACATCTAATAGTAAGAATATCTAACAGTTTGTTTTTTTGGGAATTATAAAGATTTTTCGAAAAAGTAATTTTTGTTATATGAAAAAGGACTTTGGTCCTTTTCTCAAAAATCTTAGGAGATGGGCGGAAAAAACTTTTTGGAAATTATTTCTAGATGTATCTAGATGAACATCTAATAGTAAGAATATCTAACAGTTTGTTTTTTTGGGAATTATAAAGATTTTTCGAAAAAGTAATTTTTGTTATATGAAAAAGGACTTTGGTCCTTTTCTCAAAAATCTTAGGAGATGGGCGGAAAAAACTTTTTGGAAATTAATTCTAGATGTATCTAGATGAACATCTAATAGTAAGAATATCTAACAGTTTGTTTTTTTGGAAATTATAAAGATTTTTCGAAAAAGCAATTTTTGTTATATTGAAAAGGACTTTGGTCCTTTTCTCAAAAATCTTAGGAGATGGGCGGAAAAAAATTTTTGGAAATTATTTCTAGATGTATCTAGATGAACATCTAATAGTAAGAATATCTAACAGTTTGTTTTTTTGGAAATTATAAAGATTTTTCGAAAAAGCAATTTTTGTTATATTGAAAAGGACTTTGGTCCTTTTCTCAAAAATCTTAGGAGATGGGCGGAAAAAACTTTTTGGAAATTATTTCTAGATGTATCTAGATGAATATCTAATAGTTAGAATCTCTAACAGTTTGTTTTTTTGGAAATTATAAAGATTTTTCGAAAAAGTAATTTTTGTTATATGAAAAAGGACTTTGGTCCTTTTCTCAAAAATATTAGGAGATGGGCGGAAAAAACTTTTTGGAAATTATTTCTAGATGTATCTAGATGAATATCTAATAGTAAGAATATCTAACAGTTTGTTTTTTTGGAAATTATAAAGATTTTTCGAAAAAGCAATTTTTGTTATATTGAAAAGGACTTTGGTTCTTTTCTCAAAAATCTTAGGAGATGGGCGGAAAAAACTTTTTGGAAATTATTTCTAGATGTATCTAGATGAACATCTAATAGTTAGAATCTCTAACAGTTTGTTTTTTTGGAAATTATAAAGATTTTTCGAAAAAGTAATTTTTGTTATATTGAAAAGGACTTTGGTTCTTTTCTCAAAAATCTTAGGAGATGGGCGGAAAAAACTTTTTGGAAATTATTTCTAGATGTATCTAGATGAACATCTAATAGTTAGAATCTCTAACAGTTTGTTTTTTTGGAAATTATAAAGATTTTTCGAAAAAGTAATTTTTGTTATATGAAAAAGGACTTTGGTCCTTTTCTCAAAAATATTAGGAGATGGGCGGAAAAAACTTTTTGGAAATTATTTCTAGATGTATCTAGATGAATATCTAATAGTTAGAATCTCTAACAGTTTGTTTTTTTGGAAATTATAAAGATTTTTCGAAAAAGTAATTTTTGTTATATGAAAAAGGACTTTGGTCCTTTTCTCAAAAATATTAGGAGATGGGCGGAAAAAACTTTTTGGAAATTATTTCTAGATGTATCTAGATGAATATCTAATAGTAAGAATATCTAACAGTTTGTTTTTTTGGAAATTATAAAGATTTTTCGAAAAAGCAATTTTTGTTATATTGAAAAGGACTTTGGTCCTTTTCTCAAAAATCTTAGGAGATGGGCGGAAAAAAATTTTTGGAAATTATTTCTAGATGTATCTAGATGAACATCTAATAGTAAGAATATCTAACAGTTTGTTTTTTGGAAATTATAAAGATTTTTCGAAAAAGCAATTTTTGTTATATTGAAAAGGACTTTGGTCCTTTTCTCAAAAATCTTAGGAGATGGGCGGAAAAAACTTTTTGGAAATTATTTCTAGATGTATCTAGATGAACATCTAATAGTAAGAATATCTAACAGTTTGTTTTTTTGGAAATTATAAAGATTTTTCGAAAAAGTAATTTTTGTTATATGAAAAAGGACTTTGGTCCTTTTTCATATAACATAAGGGTATTTTAATACCTGTTGCCGAAGCAGTTCTTTGTTCTCATTATTCTGAAGACGTAGAAAAATTTCTAATGTCACTAAAAATTTTCTGTTTAAATAACAATATTATGTGGCCTATAGCGAAGAGAATTTGCTTGGATTGGAGTTACGCATCTATTAGCGCTGTTGTTAGAGTATTCAATAAAGAATATGGTATCAACAATTTGCAGCAATATATCAATAAATGCTACGCAATTTGTTTGGAAAAGAAGCCAAAAATAAAGTTGGTTTTAGTACAAATTTGCTGCGCTCATTTTTTAAAAATTGTCTACAAGGACCTGGAAGCAAATCTGACAGATCCATATGTCATAAGTTTTTTTAAATGGCAATTTATTTGTGCGGTCAATATTCAAGATTTGAAGATATTTTTTTGGTGGATGAAAAATTTGTTCACATTACTTCTCAACAATAAAATGACGACCGAAGTAAAAAATTGTATTTCGACCTTAAAAAAAATGACCAATCATAAAGGTGGAGAAGAAGATATGGAAAAATTTCAAACATTCCAGTATAATGACCTAAAGGAAGCTAACTACAAGAAAAGCCCTTTTTATATTAAAACATTCGCTATTTATTTAAAAGTTAAAAAAGCGGCTAACAATGAAAGTGGCTCGTGTGCAAATATTTTCTACAGTGAAACTATTGCTTCTATAGTGTTAAAAAAATATGCCCCTTACGCAGCTCTTTGGACAAATTTAATGGGACATTTCGTGGAAACGAAAGACAATACCCGAATAGCAAACAGCCCTGTTGAAAGTTATTTCAATCTGACAAAAAATGTAACACTAAATGGTGAATCCAATGTCGTACCATCGGTATATGTACGTAAAATATATAGTTACGTAAAAGCCAAAATCACGGATATAGAAAATAGTTATTTACAAACTCCGGTTGCAGACATTAAAGCAAAATGCTCAAAGCAGGAACATGTTTTAGAAGAAGAAAAATGGAGAAGAACGCCGAGAAAAGTTAAAAGAAAAATAAGTAAAAAATGGTTTTTGAAAAGAATTTTCAAACTATTAGAAATATGCCAAAGAACAAAAAATACATATCATACACATTTAATAAATTACATAAAGGAAAAGAAATTTTTTACAGCCCAAGTATTGAGTTTTCTGAAATGAAATGTTTTGAACCCCAAAAACAATTATACAATCATATAATTGATATATATTTACAAATCATATTACAAAAGGAAACAAAATCGTACACATTTTCTACAGAAGAAGGAGAGCACTATTTCTATGGAAACACTACGTTAAATATTCCGACTGAAAATTATGAAAAAATTTTTATACCTATTATTCATGCCCATCATTTCACTGTAGTATATCTTAATACAATTTTAAAAAAATTCTACTATTTTGACCCAATAAAGGAAAGTGAGACAAAAACTTGCAAAATGTTTGAAATTCTTAAAAACAAAACTACTTCAATGAAAGATTGGAGCATAGGAAATATAAAACACGATTTTCAAGCCGATACTTATAACTGTGGAATTTTTGTATGTCAATACGTGGAAGCAATAATCAAAGAGAAGCCTCTTACAAATTTACCGGATCCAAACCATCATAGATTAATAATGAAAAATGATATTATCAAATACGCCGATACTATGAGCGAAATCTGTATACACTGCGGAATATATGCTGAAAGTCAATCATATCTTTGCAGACAATGCGATCGACCGGCGTGTAATGGTTGCTACAATTACCACTATTCATCGAAGTCATTACCCAAAAACCACATTTGTATATTTTGCAATTAATAAACTATAATTTCCCAGAACTGTAAAAACACATGTATATAATAAAAATAAGTATCAATAAAACATACTAAAATAAAATAAAATAAAATACCAAAATAAAAAATATAAATATATATTGTTTCAAATTAAAAAAATCTCGGGGAGAAAAAATAAACCATTTTTCATATAAAAAATTACTTTTTTTAATCTTTTAATTTTTCAAAGAATCAAACTGTTAAGGATTCCAACTATTAGATTTTCATCTAGATACATCTAGAAATAATTTCCAAAAAGTTTTTTCCGCCCATCTCCTAAGATTTTGGAGAAAAGGACCAAAGTCCTTTTCAATATAACAAAAATTGCTTTTTCGAAAAATCTTTATAATTTCCAAAAAAAAACAAACTGTTAGATATTCTTACTATTAGATGTTCATCTAGATACATCTAGAATTAATTTCCAAAAATTTTTTTCCGCCCATCTCCTAAGATTTTTGAGAAAAGGACCAAAGTCCTTTTCAATATAACAAAAATTGCTTTTTCGAAAAATCTTTATAATTTCCAAAAAAAACAAACTGTTAGAGATTCTAACTATTAGATATTCATCTAGATACATCTAGAATTAATTTCCAAAAAGTTTTTTCCGCCCATCTCCTAAGATTTTTGAGAAAAGGACCAAAGTCCTTTTTCATATAACAAAAATTACTTTTTCGAAAAATCTTTATAATTTCCAAAAAAACAAACTGTTAGATATTCTTACTATTAGATGTTCATCTAGATACATCTAGAAATAATTTCCAAAAAGTTTTTTCCGCCCATCTCCTAAGATTTTTGAGAAAAGGACCAAAGTCCTTTTCAATATAACAAAAATTGCTTTTTCGAAAAATCTTTATAATTTCCAAAAAAACAAACTGTTAGTTATTCTTACTATTAGATGTTCATCTAGATACATCTAGAATTAATTTCCAAAAATTTTTTTCCGCCCATCTCCTAAGATTTTTGAGAAAAGGACCAAAGTCCTTTTCAATATAACAAAAATTACTTTTTCGAAAAATCTTTATAATTTCCAAAAAAACAAACTGTTAGATATTCTTACTATTAGATGTTCATCTAGATACATCTAGAAATAATTTCCAAAAAGTTTTTTCCGCCCATCTCCTAAGATTTTTGAGAAAAGGACCAAAGTCCTTTTCAATATAACAAAAATTGCTTTTTCGAAAAATCTTTATAATTTCCAAAAAAACAAACTGTTAGTTATTCTTACTATTAGATGTTCATCTAGATACATCTAGAATTAATTTCCAAAAATTTTTTTCCGCCCATCTCCTAAGATTTTTGAGAAAAGGACCAAAGTCCTTTTCAATATAACAAAAACTGCTTTTTCGAAAAATCTTTATAATTTCCAAAAAAACAAACTGTTAGTTATTCTTACTATTAGATGTTCATCTAGATACATCTAGAAATAATTTCCAAAAAGTTTTTTCCGCCCATCTCCTAAGATTTTTGAGAAAAGGACCAAAGTCCTTTCTCATATAACAAAAATTACTTTTTCGAAAAATCTTTATAATTTCCAAAAAAACAAACTGTTAGAGATTCTAACTATTAGATATTCATCTAGATACATCTAGAATTAATTTCCAAAAAGTTTTTTCCGCCCATCTCCTAAGATTTTTGAGAAAAGGACCAAAGTCCTTTTTCATATAACAAAAATTACTTTTTCGAAAAATCTTTATAATTTCCAAAAAAACAAACTGTTAGAGATTCTAACTATTAGATATTCATCTAGATACATCTAGAAATAATTTCCAAAAATTTTTTTCCGCCCATCTCCTAAGATTTTTGAGAAAAGGACCAAAGTCCTTTTTCATATAACAAAAATTACTTTTTCGAAAAATCTTTATAATTTCCAAAAAAACAAACTGTTAGATATTCTTACTATTAGATGTTCATCTAGATACATCTAGAATTAATTTCCAAAAAGTTTTTTCCGCCCATCTCCTAAGATTTTTGAGAAAAGGACCAAAGTCCTTTTCAATATAACAAAAATTGCTTTTTCGAAAAATCTTTATAATTTCCAAAAAAACAAACTGTTAGATATTCTTACTATTAGATGTTCATCTAGATACATCTAGAATTAATTTCCAAAAAGTTTTTTCCGCCCATCTCCTAAGATTTTTGAGAAAAGGACCAAAGTCCTTTTCAATATAACAAAAATTGCTTTTTCGAAAAATCTTTATAATTTCCAAAAAAACAAACTGTTAGTTATTCTTACTATTAGATGTTCATCTAGATACATCTAGAATTAATTTCCAAAAATTTTTTTCCGCCCATCTCCTAAGATTTTTGAGAAAAGGACCAAAGTCCTTTTCAATATAACAAAAATTGCTTTTTCGAAAAATCTTTATAATTTCCAAAAAAACAAACTGTTAGTTATTCTTACTATTAGATGTTCATCTAGATACATCTAGAATTAATTTCCAAAAAGTTTTTTCCGCCCATCTCCTAAGATTTTTGAGAAAAGGACCAAAGTCCTTTTCAATATAACAAAAATTGCTTTTTCGAAAAATCTTTATAATTTCCAAAAAAACAAACTGTTAGATATTCTTACTATTAGATGTTCATCTAGATACATCTAGAATTAATTTCCAAAAAGTTTTTTCCGCCCATCTCCTAAGATTTTTGAGAAAAGGACCAAAGTCCTTTTTCATATAACAAAAATTACTTTTTCGAAAAATCTTTATAATTTCCAAAAAAACAAACTGTTAGATATTCTTACTATTAGATGTTCATCTAGATACATCTAGAATTAATTTCCAAAAAGTTTTTTCCGCCCATCTCCTAAGATTTTTGAGAAAAGGACCAAAGTCCTTTTCAATATAACAAAAATTGCTTTTTCGAAAAATCTTTATAATTTCCAAAAAAACAAACTGTTAGATATTCTTACTATTAGATGTTCATCTAGATACATCTAGAATTAATTTCCAAAAAGTTTTTTCCGCCCATCTCCTAAGATTTTTGAGAAAAGGACCAAAGTCCTTTTCAATATAACAAAAATTGCTTTTTCGAAAAATCTTTATAATTTCCAAAAAAACAAACTGTTAGAGATTCTAACTATTAGATATTCATCTAGATACATCTAGAAATAATTTCCAAAAATTTTTTTCCGCCCATCTCCTAAGATTTTTGAGAAAAGGACCAAAGTCCTTTTTCATATAACAAAAATTACTTTTTCGAAAAATCTTTATAATTTCCAAAAAAACAAACTGTTGGAGATTCTAACTATTAGATATTCATCTAGATACATCTAGAAATAATTTCCAAAAATTTTTTTCCGCCCATCTCCTAAGATTTTTGAGAAAAGGACCAAAGTCCTTTTTCATATAACAAAAATTACTTTTTCGAAAAATCTTTATAATTTCCAAAAAAACAAACTGTTAGATATTCTTACTATTAGATGTTCATCTAGATACATCTAGAATTAATTTCCAAAAAGTTTTTTCCGCCCATCTCCTAAGATTTTTGAGAAAAGGACCAAAGTCCTTTTCAATATAACAAAAATTGCTTTTTCGAAAAATCTTTATAATTTCCAAAAAAACAAACTGTTAGTTATTCTTACTATTAGATGTTCATCTAGATACATCTAGAATTAATTTCCAAAAATTTTTTTCCGCCCATATCCTAAGATTTTTGAGAAAAGGACCAAAGTCCTTTTCAATATAACAAAAACTGCTTTTTCGAAAAATCTTTATAATTTCCAAAAAAACAAACTGTTAGTTATTCTTACTATTAGATGTTCATCTAGATACATCTAGAAATAATTTCCAAAAAGTTTTTTCCGCCCATCTCCTAAGATTTTTGAGAAAAGGACCAAAGTCCTTTCTCATATAACAAAAATTACTTTTTCGAAAAATCTTTATAATTTCCAAAAAAAACAAACTGTTAGAGATTCTAACTATTAGATATTCATCTAGATACATCTAGAATTAATTTCCAAAAAGTTTTTTCCGCCCATCTCCTAAGATTTTTGAGAAAAGGACCAAAGTCCTTTTTCATATAACAAAAATTACTTTTTCGAAAAATCTTTATAATTTCCAAAAAAACAAACTGTTAGTTATTCTTACTATTAGATGTTCATCTAGATACATCTAGAAATAATTTCCAAAAAGTTTTTTTCCGCCCATCTCCTAAGATTTTTGAGAAAAGGACCAAAGTCCTTTTTCATATAACAAAAATTACTTTTTCGAAAAATCTTTATAATTTCCAAAAAAACAAACTGTTAGAGATTCTAACTATTAGATATTCATCTAGATACATCTAGAAATAATTTCCAAAAATTTTTTTCCGCCCATCTCCTAAGATTTTTGAGAAAAGGACCAAAGTCCTTTTCAATATAACAAAAATTGCTTTTTCGAAAAATCTTTATAATTTCCAAAAAAACAAACTGTTAGAGATTCTAACTATTAGATATTCATCTAGATACATCTAGAAATAATTTCCAAAAATTTTTTTCCGCCCATCTCCTAAGATTTTTGAGAAAAGGACCAAAGTCCTTTTTCATATAACAAAAATTACTTTTTCGAAAAATCTTTATAATTTCCAAAAAAACAAACTGTTAGTTATTCTTACTATTAGATGTTCATCTAGATACATCTAGAAATAATTTCCAAAAAGTTTTTTTCCGCCCATCTCCTAAGATTTTTGAGAAAAGGACCAAAGTCCTTTCTCATATAACAAAAATTACTTTTTCGAAAAATCTTTATAATTTCCAAAAAAACAAACTGTTAGATATTCTTACTATTAGATATTCATCTAGATACATCTAGAATTAATTTCCAAAAAGTTTTTTCCGCCCATCTCCTAAGATTTTTGAGAAAAGGACCAAAGTCCTTTTTCATATAACAAAAATTACTTTTTCGAAAAATCTTTATAATTTCCAAAAAAACAAACTGTTAGAGATTCTAACTATTAGATATTCATCTAGATACATCTAGAATTAATTTCCAAAAATTTTTTTCCGCCCATCTCCTAAGATTTTTGAGAAAAGGACCAAAGTCCTTTTCAATATAACAAAAATTGCATTTTCGAAAAATCTTTATAATTTCCAAAAAAACAAACTGTTAGTTATTCTTACTATTAGATGTTCATCTAGATACATCTAGAAATAATTTCCAAAAAGTTTTTTTCCGCCCATCTCCTAAGATTTTTGAGAAAAGGACCAAAGTCCTTTCTCATATAACAAAAATTACTTTTTCGAAAAATCTTTATAATTTCCAAAAAAACAAACTGTTAGATATTCTTACTATTAGATATTCATCTAGATACATCTAGAAATAATTTCCAAAAAGTCTTTTCCGCCCATCTCCTAAAATTTTTGAGAAAAGGACCAAAGTCCTTTTCAATATAACAAAAATTACTTTTTCGAAAAATCTTTATAATTCCCAAAAAAACAAACTGTTAGATATTCTTACTATTAGATGTTCATCTAGATACATCTAGAAATAATTTCCAAAAAGTTTTTTCCGCCCATCTCCTAAGATTTTTGAGAAAAGGACCAAAGTCCTTTTTCATATAACAAAAATTACTTTTTCGAAAAATCTTTATAATTCCCAAAAAAACAAACTGTTAGATATTCTTACTATTAGATGTTCATCTAGATACATCTAGAAATAATTTCCAAAAAGTTTTTTCCGCCCATCTCCTAAGATTTTTGAGAAAAGGACCAAAGTCCTTTTCAATATAACAAAAATTGCATTTTCGAAAAATCTTTATAATTTCCAAAAAAACAAACTGTTAGTTATTCTTACTATTAGATGTTCATCTAGATACATCTAGATATAATTTCCAAAAATTTTTTTCCGCCCATCTCCTAAGATTTTTGAGAAAAGGACCAAAGTCCTTTTCAATATAACAAAAATTGCTTTTTCGAAAAATCTTTATAATTTCCAAAAAAACAAACTGTTAGATATTCTTACTATTAGATGTTCATCTAGATACATCTAGAATTAATTTCCAAAAAGTTTTTTCCGCCCATCTCCTAAGATTTTTGAGAAAAGGACCAAAGTCCTTTTCAATATAACAAAAATTGCTTTTTCGAAAAATCTTTATAATTTCCAAAAAAACAAACTGTTAGATATTCTTACTATTAGATGTTCATCTAGATACATCTAGAATTAATTTCCAAAAAGTTTTTTCCGCCCATCTCCTAAGATTTTTGAGAAAAGGACCAAAGTCCTTTTTCATATAACAAAAATTACTTTTTCGAAAAATCTTTATAATTCCCAAAAAAACAAACTGTTAGATATTCTTACTATTAGATGTTCATCTAGATACATCTAGAAATAATTTCCAAAAAGTTTTTTCCGCCCATCTCCTAAGATTTTTGAGAAAAGGACCAAAGTCCTTTTTCATATAACAAAAATTACTTTTTCGAAAAATCTTTATAATTCCCAAAAAAACAAACTGTTAGATATTCTTACTATTAGATGTTCATCTAGATACATCTAGAAATAATTTCCAAAAAGTTTTTTCCGCCCATCTCCTAAGATTTTTGAGAAAAGGACCAAAGTCCTTTTTCATATAACAAAAATTACTTTTTCGAAAAATCTTTATAATTCCCAAAAAAACAAACTGTTAGATATTCTTACTATTAGATGTTCATCTAGATACATCTAGAAATAATTTCCAAAAAGTTTTTTCCGCCCATCTCCTAAGATTTTTGAGAAAAGAACCAAAGTCCTTTTCAATATAACAAAAATTGCTTTTTCGAAAAATCTTTATAATTTCCAAAAAAACAAACTGTTTAGATATTTAGATATTCTTACTATTAGATATTCATCTAGATACATCTAGAAATAATTTCCAAAAAGTTTTTTCCGCCCATCTCCTAAGATTTTTGAGAAAAGGACCAAAGTCCTTTTTCATATAACAAAAATTACTTTTTCGAAAAATCTTTATAATTTCCAAAAAAACAAACTGTTAGAGATTCTAACTATTAGATATTCATCTAGATACATCTAGAAATAATTTCCAAAAAGTTTTTTCCGCCCATCTCCTAAGATCTTTGAGAAAAGGACCAAAGTCCTTTTCAATATAACGAAAATTACTATTTCGAAAAATCTTTATAATTTCCAAAAAAACAAACTGTTAGAGATTCTAACTATTAGATATTCATCTAGATACATCTAGAAATAATTTCCAAAAAGTTTTTTCCGCCCATCTCCTAAGATTTTTGAGAAAAGGACCAAAGTCCTTTTTCATACTTCACGATTTTGTTTTTCAAAAAATGTCTAATTAAAATGAAGAATTGGGTCTTTTTACTATTTTGTTATCAAACACTAGTATCTGAGAAGGAATTCCAATAATAAAATTTTTTTTGTTGTTGTTTTGTCTTTAAAATATCCTTTTTATTAAATATATTCATATTTCTATCATTTCTGTTACTTCTGTTAAGTGCTTAACATAGCACTGTTAACCTAACAGGTTTGTGTCTTAGCTAAAAAATTTTAAAATTTATCTTCACACACATCACAAACTCAATTCTGGAATTCTGCCTTTATTTTTAGATAGTATTGACCCTTGTCCATATTTTCCATATGGTGGTATTCCATGCCACCTCTCCTTTTGGCCACTTGGACGAAAATCCCTCATAGATCTCATACATGTTAAATTATTGAGTTTGAGAAATTTTCTAAAATTCTCACAAACTCAATTCTGGAATTCTGCCTTTATTTTCGGATAGTATTGACCCTTGTCCATATTTTCCATATGGTGGTGTTCCATGCCACCTCTCTTTTTGGCCACTTCGACGAAAATCCCTCATAGATCTCATACATGTTAAATTGAGTTTGAGAAATTTTTTAAAAATCTCACAAACTCAATTCTGGAATTCTGCCTTTATTTTCAGATAGTATTGACCCTTGTCCATATTTTCCATATGGTGGTATTCCATGCCACCTCTCCTTTTGGCCACTTGGACGAAAATCCCTCATAGATCTCATACATGTTAAATTATTGAGTTTGAGAAATTTTCTAAAATTCTCACAAACTCAATTCTTGAATTCTGCCTTTATTTTCGGATAGTATTGACCCTTGTCCATATTTTCCATATGGTGGTGTTCCATGCCACCTCTCTTTTTGGCCACTTCGACGAAAATCCCTCATAGATCTCATACATGTTAAATTGAGTTTGAGAAATTTTTTAAAAATCTCACAAACTCAATTCTGGAATTCTGCCTTTATTTTCAGATAGTATTGACCCTTGTCCATATTTTCCATATGGTGGAATTCCATGCCACCTCTCTTTTTGGCCACTTGGACGAAAATCCCTCATAGATCTCATACATGTTAAATTATTGAATTTGAAAAATTTTTTAAAAATCTCACAAACTCAATTCTGGAATTCTGCCTTTATTTTCAGATAGTATTGACCCTTGTCCACATTTTCCATATGGTAGTACTCCATGCCACCTCTCCTTTTGGCCACTTGGACGAAAATCCCTCATAGATCTCATACATGTTAAATTATTGAATTTGAAAAATTTTTTAAAAATCTCACAAACTCAATTCTGGAATTTTGCCTTTATTTTTAGATAGTATTGACTCTTGTCCACATTTTCCATATGGTACTATTCTATGCCACCTCTCCTTTTGGCCACTTGGACGAAAATCCCTCAAAGAACTCACGTTTGTTCGAAGTTTGAATTCAAAAAAAAATAAAAAATCTTTTTAATTCTTTATTTATTTTTTTGGAATACCTATTCTGCCTAGTTCCATATTCAAGTTTTCCTGGGAAATCCAGAAATTGGCAACAATCGACTAGATTTGGATTAATATTGTTCTGTTAATGTGTTAACAGTGCTCTGTTAACTGCTAAATAAGCTCTGTTAATAAAAGTGGTTTTTGTCTTTGCTAGTTAAATTCGAATTTATCTTCACACACATTACATTGATAGTAAAATAAATAGGTCTAACCATTTTGGTGTATTAATTCGAACAAAATTTTATACTAAAGTGTGGTACGAAGGGCTTTTTATCATTTTTAAAACGCTATAAAATGACTAGTTTTTACACTAATACCCAATTAAAGGTGATTATTTATACTTTCGGTAACAATTTAATGTTGAGTTTTTGACCACTTTGAAATAATTAGCGATTTTGTCTCATAACTTCACTTTTCAATTTGGACACATACTAATCTATGTGCTACACAAAGGTTTTCAGTTATATTCAAAATACGATGACTGATCGCCAGACATATAAATTAAGTATTAGACAGTCATTTAATATTATACAAATGTATATAGTTTTTAAGATAATTTACTCTTATTTATATTATAGTGATCTCGTGATTATGTTTTAGTTCTATTTTGTGCAAAAATGTTTCGCAACTCTTAATTTCCTAATAATACCGGTGTAAAAGTATAAAAAATTCAATATAAATTCTATAAACTTGTATAGTAAATTAGTCATATATACAGTTAGTTAGAACTAACAACTTTTCTCCATTTAATAGACAAATTTATTTTAAATATAAAGTATATAATTCTCCCAAATGTGCGCGTAAGAATTATAATTGGCTCTATTTTGAAATTAACCATAATTTTTGCCCAAAATGTTCAATATTTTATTTCTTCTTTCTTCCTATTTTTGATTTCATCCAAGCCATCACCATCATATCCTGCACACCAGACTGAGAATTTGTTGATGTTTTTCTAAATCAAGTTTAAAATCCTCCAATTTATTTCTTATAAAACATTTAATATAAAAAGGAGAATCCATTTTCTTTATCCTTCTCAAATTAAGTATTAAAATTATAAAATATTATTGGAATTTTACACTACAATTTTTTAAAGGGACGTTTGTATTTTTGTTTAATTTTTGTGATCGAAAAACGACCTTTAACTACGTGCTGTAATTTAGACTTATATTCGGTTTTTTTACATAATACAGTTTTTTTAAATTTTGAAACATTGTTTTCAAGCTAAACTTTTTAACTATTAAAAATATTTTTTTACTCGAATTATTCGATTAATCGGCATAATTTGCTCGAATAAATTTTTACTCGAAATTCTTGATTTTAATTTAATCGAACCAATATTTGATTTTAATTTGTCGATTTAATCGAGCAAACAATATTCGAGTGAATACCCTAATAAATACATTAAGAGCCAAATTGTATATTAGCTAGTATGTGTATTAAACATAAATTAACAAATTTTTTTAAATACGGTTGTTGGTCTTTATGCTTAAATGTGTTATTTTGAGAATTATTATCATCTGTAAATTTAAATTAAAAAAAATTTGATGTATTTTTTAGCAACCAAACAAAAAAAAAAAAAAAAAAAAAAAAAATTGATTTTGGTCAAACAAAAATATTTGCTCAACTAAGTCAAAAAAAGTGGCAAGTGTGAACATTGTTTGAGTACAAGATATAAAATATTTGCCATTATTTTGGGAGACTTTTTGTTTGATTTTACAAACGAAATGTAAGGCCAAACAGGGACAAACAACAGCTGATGCAGCGGACTGAATGAGTTGAAAAGGTTGTTGTTTGTTTTTATGCACTTTAACTTTAAATTGACAAAAAAAGAAATGAACATTTTATATTTTATTAAAATATATTTTTTTTTTAGTAAAACTTTTAATATATTAATATATTTTATAAAAAACAAAATAGAGCAAAAATATAACAATTGTTTATACAGCTGAAACTGGATTGCAAAAAAAAAAAAAAAAAAAAAAAACATTGTTGTCTTGTGAAGACAGAGTTGTTTTGTAAATGACGTGAAAAAAAAAAACATGGTTGGTATTTTATGTTTACATAAATTAATCATAAAAAATTTTAATAATGTACCTATTTGTTTTTTAATGAACCCCCTATTTTTGTAAAACTAACGAAAAATTCATTTCGACAAATTCTATGGAAACAACAAATTTGAAATGTATTTGTTGTTTTCCATATAAATTGTCGAAACGAATTTTTCTTTCGTTTTATAAAAACTGGTGCAAATTTCATTAATATACAATATGAATTTTAAAATTGATAACAGTTAGTATTTTGACTTTTATTAAATGAAAATTTATTTACAAAAAAATTTACAAAAATTACCTTGACAACCACATATTCCGAAATTCTTTCTAAAAACTGTAATAAATTCATAAAAGCAAAATAAAACGAGAAAGATATAGTCGGTTAAGCCCGACAATTTGATACCCTACATCAATGCGTTTGTGCATTACAAATATTTCCGAAATTTTCGAAATGGACCTAATATCGGATCTATGGCAATTTATGGATCGATTCTTATGAAATTGGTTAATATGATTTCTACTTATATTAAACTTATTTGTTCTACTTATATTAAACTTATTCTTATCCATGGTAAATACTGTCATTTATGTGCGATTTATGCGAGTTAAATTGATATTTAAAAGTGGGCTTTATATGGGATCTTTCTGAAATTTTATCTTTATATAGAACTTATTCGTACCGAATTTTATTGAAATAGTAATATAAATAAGGCATCTGTTAGCGTTGGAACACTATTCCGGTGAGTATTTGTATGGAGGCGAGGTGAAATAATGAACGATCATGACCAATTTCAATAGCGTTCGTCGTTATGCCAAGATAAACATACGTAAGATAAACATCGAATTATCTGAAAAATTGCGACCTGTACTTTGTGCACAAGGTTTGCATGGATAGACAACCAGCCAGACGGACATCGTTAAATTGACTCAAAGTGATTCTGAGTCGGTGGGTGTTGGGATATTTTCCTGTGCGTTACAATCATCAGCACAAACGCATAATACCTCAACCACATTTGGTGGTGTAGCGTATAAAAATAAGATATTCCGGTATGTGATGAAAATCGATCGTTTTCAAAATGAATCGGTTTGAAAAGTTGTGATGAATTTCGATCGATTTCAAAAATCATTTTTCAACAATGATCTATTTTCCATTAAGGATATATAGCTCATGTGAAAGATAAACATTAATTTTAGGGAAATATAAAAAAATATTTAATAAAATCTAATAGAAAGTGATTTAAATACAATTTTTATCGATAACAAAAACGAAAATATAAGTACATAACACATTTTTTCGATTTAAAATCGATTCGTACACATACCTGATTGTTATATATTCATTTAATAATTTACGTCAAATAAATGTATGGGTGGTAGTTGTGTGTTTAGTCAAATAATTTTGATCAAATAATCTGAGCAGGCCTTAAATATTTTTCCCTTCTCATAGATGTTATATCGAACAAAAAACGAACAGAAAATCAACTATATAATTTTGTTGCAAAAACTGCGGGAAACACTTTTAAATAATTCGTGTCAAATATTTGCCTAATCTGAGCTTACATTAGAGTTTAAGTTTGCAAAATATCGCAATATTTAATCTTCTAAGATCCCTTAATGAATATACACATGAGATCATTGAAATAGGTACAGTAAAAAAATATTCAGTCTGATTATTTAAAATCAGTTATTCATCGATATTGAGGTTAATTTAAAACTATAATTTTTCTGAAACCCTTCCAAACTCACATGCTTTCTTCATTATTATTTTCACAGTGAAGCCGATCGTAACAATTTTGGTAATAAATCTGTATCTCCTTAACTCCTGGTCCGATCGAATTGAAATGTATGCGAGAGTTCTAAAAAATTAAACAAATTAAATTCAAATTTTACATAGATAACCTTAAATCCAATATTAATTACGAATAATACATTTTCAATTATTTAATTAATTGAAAAATTTTATATTCAATTAATCAAATTATCACTTATTATTATTTATATTTAATTAATTTATTAATTGATACAATAAAAAAATTTATATTCAATAAATTGTTTTATTTTTAGTAAAAAATATTATAGAATTGTAATTTTTATCAATTGAATAATTGATACAATTAAAAAAGTAATTGGAATTTGATAAATCCTTTAGATCGTATAGACCATATTTTTTTTGCAGTCCAATTAACCAAGTCTATATCATTTTGATATTTATTTTCAATGAAAATTTCGGCGGCTTGTTTCGAGCCGACAATCGATCGGAGGCAACCGACTTTCAGCCGATCAGCTTGTACCTCTGGTGCTTCATTTAAGTCCCAACCTATCAACTTTGCGACACAACGTAGAATGAAGAAATGTAGCGTGAAACATTTTGTACAAAAAGTCCACAAAAGTAAACGTATCTTATGTTTTCCAACATTCGTTGTGTAAACAACTCTGTTATTGGTTGTTTTGTAAAGAAATTAAACTACAGGGTTGTCAAAAAGTCATGCAGTAAAAACAAATATTAACATAACAATTTTATAATTTCAAATGCAAAAAAAAAAAAACCTTTTTTTTAAACTATCAATTAGAAATTTTAGTAAAATTTGGAACTAAAATGAGTTTTTAGTACCCTACACAAGTGAAATTGTGTTGTAAAATTTTCAGATATCTTATGTTTTCCTGTATAATTTTCAACAATATTTGTATTAATCAAACGACTAAGTTAACAAATATACATTAAGACCATTTTCTCACTGAGAATAACTTGTAATTAATATATTTTTCCAAATGATTTCCTTTCTACTCCACTGTTTTGAAGTCGCTAACCCCGACAATTAATCTATAAATTTACGCGCCAAACAAAAAGGAATTCAAATCTGTTCACTTTTTTTTACGAAATTTTATGATTCAAACATTTTCAAATTAAATTATCAAGCTATAAAACAGAGACAGCAAACAGAGTTTTGCAAAAAAAATAAAAAAAAAAAACTCATGTAATTTATTGTCAACCTCAAAATTTCATGAATCTCTCCAACCATCCTCTTGTCTTTATTCCATCTTTCTCTATAATAAAAATGAATAAACCTCGGTTAGTATTACCGTTAATATGTGGTAATAACAACAGCGGCAGTTTATTAAAAAAAAACTCGCATTTATATGCGTTGGCTGAATGGCGGGCTGAAAGTCTACTACTTACATACATATTTGTATTAATGTTTAGTGGTTGGTTGTTAAGTTTGATGATTGGCTTAGTCATCATATTCAATCATTAAAAAAACGATCATGATTACCACTTAAATCCCAAGAGCTTAAATAATGGTAAATTGAGGATTTATTAAAATAAATTTACTTAAAAAAAAGAGTAATAAAATAAAATAAGAAAAATTCATACTTTTGAAAATAGAAAAAAAAAATTGAGCTCTCTTATATTATTTAAAAAAAAATATGCAAAATTATGGAAAATCTCTTCACTTACTTGAAAGAAAACGCCAACTTAACCACACTTTAAACAAAACTCATCCCCACAAACAAAAACATAAACTCTCTAAACGTCAATGTCCGATTGTCATAATCTCAGCAACATACTATTTGAAGCTTATAAATAAACATTCATACTGTTTACTATTACACAGACGAAGAAGAAAGGTGTTAAAGGAAAATATAAGAAAAGAAAACTAATAATAAAACAACAAGTAACAAAATCAAAGGCGTCTAACAAAAGTCAAAGAAGATAACGTCAATGTTTTAAGCTTTTTTTTTTTGTAAAGTTATAAATTGCTGCCTTTTGTCGTTGTTGCTGCTGCTACATTAAAAATATGACCGCCAGACAGTTGTTAAGTTGTCGTCACATTAAATTTGTAAATTGTTAGAAATAAATTGATTTTACCTGTAAAGAAATAGAGAGAGAAAAATAAAATTAATATTAGTTATTAGTTTTTTTGATTTGTTTAATTTATTTGTTAAAGTAAATAGAAGTAAGTGATTAAGGAGTTTAGCTAAATAAGTATTATTTTAGGAAACAGGGGTGTTAATTTTAAAAATATGAGAATTAATTTAATGCTAATAGTTATTTATAGTAAGCAATTTATATAGCTTATAATCTAGACTGCATTTTAAATTATATAAATTGCTGACTATAACTATTAGTTTTAAATTAATTTTCATATTTTTAAAATTATATAGTTTAGAATATAGTCTATAGTTTATATTATAGTCTATAGTTGGGAATATAATTAGTTTAGACTCTAGTATGTGGTTTACACTATAGTCTACAATTTAAAGTTTAAAGTATAGACTAAAGTCGAAAGTATAGACTATAGTTGGAAGTTTAGACTATAGTCGAGAGTTAAGAATACATAGTCGAAAGTTTACACTATAGTCGAGACTTTAGACTATAGTCGAGAGTTTAGACTATAGTCGAGAGTTAAGAATAGATAGTCGAAAGTGTTTAGACTATAGTCGAGAGCTTAGACTATAGTCCAAAGTTTACACTAGAGTTTAGATTGTAGTCGAGAGTTTAGACTGTTGTCGAGAGTTTAGACTGTTGTCGAAAGTTAGACTATGGTCGAAATTTGAGACAGTAGTCGAAAGTTAAGACTATAGTAGAGAGTTTAGACTGTAGTTCAAAATGTTTAGACTATAGTTTTTACTATTATAGTTGAAAGTTAGACTATAGTTTAGACTATGAACTATAGTTTAGACTATGAACTATAGCTTAGACTGTAGTTTATAGTTTAGACTATAGTTGAAAGTTAAGGCTATAGTCGAAAGTTCAGACTATAAAATATAGTTTAGACTATAGTCTGCAGTTTAGGCTATGGTCGAAAGTAAAGAACATAGTCGTAAGTTAAGACTATAGTCGAAAGCTTAGACTAAGTTCACGAAGTTTAGATTATACTCTATAATTTAGATTATGGTCTACAATTTAGGCTATAGCCAACAGTTTGGACTATAGTTGAAAGTTAAGACCATAGTCGAAAGTGCGGACTGTAGTCAAAATTTTAGGCAATAGTCTGAAGTTAAGACTAAAGTCTATAGTTGTAGGACCCAAAATAATTATTTTATATAGACAAATTATTATTTATTGATTGAATATTTTAATTATAATAAATTTCAAAAGTTTTCAATTCAAAAAAAATAGAATAAAATATTTCTAGTTAAAATTTTAAAATATTTATACAAAGTATTTTGTGAACTATAAACTATAGTTTAGACTATAAACTATAGTTTACACTCCCAGCAAAAAAAGAACTGAAAAAGTCATGATTTTAACATTGTGTTGTCATTGGAAAGAAGTACTTAGTGGTGAAAAAGAGCTGCAGAAGTTCTTTTTTTAACCTATAGTTGTCATTGGTAGGATGTTATTCTTTTATACATCCTGTTCATTGATTTTGAAGCATTTCTCTTAAAACTATGTTTATACAATTTTTTAATAAAAATTCTGTTTTTGCCCTATTAAATAATAATAAATGTGGTTTAAAATTTAAATTTTGTTAGAAATTATTACAATTTTTTCCCGCTAAAAATTCATTTATTTTCACTTTTTTGGAAGTAATTATTAAGAACATCCAAAAAAGTTTAAAATATACACTTTGTTCCACTTTCGAAGTTATAAAAATGTTCTTTTTTTGGAAGAACTTCATCGTTTTTTGCTGAGCTGTAGTTTATAATTTGAACTATGCATTTTAGACTATAAACTATAGTTTCGACCATAATCTACAGTTTAAACTCATTTAAAACTCGTAACAAATTTAATTGTTTTGCTTTCCAAATACTCAGTTATAATTTATTGATATTTTCTTGCCCGGTTACCATCGTCTTAAAATTTCAAATTAAAAATGCTCTAAATACATTTACTTTGTTTTAATTTAAATTTAAACATTTTGGGTTTGTGAATTTTAGCACAATTTGTTATTTTTTCATTTAATTTTTCAAATAAATTATGAGGCCATAAAAAATTGAACAAATAAACAAAAAAATACATTAAGGTTTCAGTTTAAATTAAACAAATTAATTTTTGTGTTTGATTTTGCTGCTGCTAAAATTTTATGGCAAATAAAACGCGATTAGTCACTCACACTGTCAGTTAAGACTAAATAAAGTGTAACCAAATACTTAAGAAAAAAATATATTAAATTAAATATAATAAAACAACAAATGTATTAAACCACATTAAATAAAAGTTTAGCAAAAGAGTTTGAAAATAATTAAAAAATACAGAAAAAGAAAAAAAATAATAAAAAATAAAATTAAAAAAAGTTTATATTACTGATGGTAGGGTTAAATTTAAGACAGTTAAACTGAGTTGTAAATATAATAAACTAAGATTAAGCTCTTTCAGAACTCTGTTAAACTTAGTTTAGAATTAAATTTCTGTTTAAATAAAGTTAATTTCATGTTTAAAATCATATTTAATTAAATGGCAACTCATGATTCAAATAGTATTTTAATAATTAACTTATATCCATTATAAAACACCTTATAATATTACGTTTCATTAAGTTGTAGGTGCTGTTTTAAATAACTTCTCTAAATAATAAAATTGACATGATCAAGCCAGTAACAAACATTTTGTAAAGCTTGTCATTTTAATGTTTTTGTATATTTTGCTGCTAATAACGAAATTGAAAGTATTGTTTTTTTATTTATTTTATTTAGTGTGTAGGAAATGTCAAATAAAACTAACCAACCCATCATAGTCTTGATCGTCATCAACAAATGAATATTTAAAATAGCACAATAATATTTTAAAAATAAACATGATTTTTGATGACGAATAAAACTCACAATATCAACTTCCACTTGTTTGGATTTAAAATACAAAAATTCATTCATTCATTTTAAGAAAATAATTTTTTGTAAAATTTATTATTTTCCCCCAACTCTTAAGACCATAAAAGGCCTGATTTGAAATTTAAATTGGCAAAGTTTGCTTTAATTTTATTTAATTTTTTTATTTTGTGTTCAAAATCTTAACTTAAACAAAAAAACTTGTTTGTTTTAATATCATTTATTTTTTTCTTAAGATTTTTTGTTGTTGTTGTTTTTATTTTTCAGAAGACTTTAAAAATTTAGGTTAAATGCAAGACTAACCCACTAATGTTTTATTTGCTTCTTTTTGTATATACTCAAGTTGTTTAAGTTTTTATTTATATTTTTTCTTCTATTTAGTTTTTTTTTCTTGTCTTGAGTTCTTTTTTTTTAAGTCACTTGACAAGTGTTCATGGTTTAGTTTTATTGTGGTAATTTTGTTGTTGTTGTTGCATGTATTTTTATTATAATATAAATGAGCAGTATTTGAAGGAATTGATACACTATGGGTGCTAGGGAATATGAAATTAAAATTTTCTATAATTAAAAACACTAAGTTAGTAAAAATTAAGCTTTATCTTCTTCATTGTATTAATAGCTTTGTTTCAGAAATATTTAACATAATTATTGATGGAATTAAGAAGCCACAAAAATTATTTTTTACTTGAGTATAATTTCTTACTAAAAATTCGAGTTCATCTAAATCGAATTAAAAAAAAACAAAAAAAAAAAAATTTTTTTTTCAGTGAGTTACTTTATTAGAAAAAGTTAAGATCAGCTCTGATAGATAGATACTCATAGGAATCAGTTTTTCAGTTCTTGAAAGTAAAAAAAGAAGTTCATAAAATATTTAATAGGAAGCTTATTTAAGTGGTAAACTGAGTGTTTCAATTTTGAAAAACATATTTTTACAACTTTAAAATTTACAGCTTTAATGACAACTATACAACTTGTAGAAAAGTTTTTTAAATGTTTTTGTAAAAATAGTTATCAAATCTTTAATTAAAAACTTAATTCAAACTTAAGCGGAAAAAAATTAACAATCTTTTTACAACTTTAAAAAAGTTCTTTTAAATTTTGAAATAAAATGTTTGGGTGACAATGCTCTCACGATGTTTTTAAAATACAGTAGGATTCAAGTTTCTCGACCTGTTGAAATAATGCATAGGGTGTTTCATTTTATATTTTTCGATAGCTAGATGATCATAAGACTTTTAATAGAAAAAGTTTTTCAAATCTTAATAGAAAAAACTCAAAAAGGGATTAGTGTAAAAAAACATAATATATTAAATATGAAGCTTACTTATGCTTAAATGATAAAATGAGAATTAAAAGTTTGAAAAAAATTTTAACAGAAAAAGTTTAAAACTTCAGAAACAAATTAGTAGGAAATTTAGTAGAATATTTTTTAAAAGCTTTAGTAAAAATATGTAGTTAACAAAATTTTAATTAAAAAGCTTCAGTGGAAAACATAACAATTTTATTGCAGCTTTAACAGAAAAGTTCATTAATGTTTTAAATGGTTTAATTAAACCTTAACAAAAAAAGCTCTTTTAAATTAAATAAAAAAAAAATAAAAATAATAATAAATAAAAAAAAAATAAAAATAAAAATAATAAATAAAAATAATAATAAATAAAAAAAAAAAAAAATAAAAATAATAATAAATAAAAAAAAAAAAAATAATAATAAATAAAAAAAATAAAAAAATTATAATAAATAAAAAAAAAAAAAAATTAGATTAAATTTAAAATTTGTAAAAATAGTTATCAAATCTTTAATTAAAAACTTAATTCCAACTTAAGCGGAAAAAAATTAACAAGCTTTTTACAACTTTAAAAAAGTTCATTTAAATTTTGAAATAAAATGTTTGGGTGATAATGCTCTCACGATGTTTTTAAAATACAGTGGGATTCAAGTTTCTCGACCTGTTTAAATAATGCATAGGGTGTTTCATTTTATATTTTTCGATAGCTAGATGATCATAAGACTTAATAGAAAAAGTTTTTCAAATCTTAATAGAAAAAACTCAAAAAGGGATTAGTGTAAAAAAACATAATATATTAAATATGAAGCTTACTTATGCTTAAATGATAAAATGAGAATTAAAAGATTGAAAAAAATGTTAACAGAAAAAGTTTAAAACTTCAGAAACAAATTAGTAGGAAATTTAGTAGAATATTTTTTAAAAGCTTTAGTAAAAATATGTAGTTAACAAAATTTTGATTAAAAAGCTTCAGTGGAAAACATAACAATTTTATTGCAGCTTTAACAGAAAAGTTCATTAATGTTTTAAATGGTTTAATTAAACCTTAATAAAAAAGCTCTTTTAAATAAAAAAAAAAAAAATAATAAAAATAATAATAATAAAAAAAAAAGAATAAAAATAATAAAAAAAAAAAATATATAAAAATAATAATAAATAAAAAAAAAAAAAAATAAAAATTATAATAAATAAAAAAAAAAAAAAAAAATTAAATTAAATTTAAAAATTAAGCTAAAAAAAATTATAAAAACTTCAGCAGAAAAGTTTTATGAAGGTTTTAGTAGAAACTGTCAACAAAACTTTAAAAATTAATTGACTCTTTACTGGAAAAATCTATTGAAATTTTATTAAAAAATAAAATTTAATTTACAAAGAAATACAACACTCATGTGCCGGTCAAATAGAAATTAAAGGAGTAGTTTATCTGTAGCAGTTTCGATACCCTTTTATTTCCATTGTCGATTGGCCAGAGGATCACATGAAACATAGGAGAGAAAATTCATTCATTAAAAAACGTTACTGGCAGAAAGTTTTCATGTCATTTGCAATAAAAGAAATTTCAAAACTAATTTCTATAAAAAAAAAAATCACATAGAGGAAAGTTAGCACGTGGTTGCATTCCAGTTTCTTTGTATCTTTAGAATATTTAGGTTTTATTTTGAGTTGAATCTTAAATTTTTTTAAAAATTGTTTTTAAATTAATTGAGATTCCAAGAAACCTTTTTAATGCATCCAGTGAAGCTATCATTAAATTTAAATTGAAACACATTATGAACAAGTCTGAGTTTGTCATTCCGTTTTTTATCATACCGAAAGACCTCATATGGCTCAAATATTTTGTTTGTATAATGTTTATTTGGTATTTAAAATTAGCAAAATCAATTCACAAACAAAAAGCCAGAAAATATTAGAGTCCGTCGTAACTCCGGTTCATATTTTTTTTTGGCCAATACCTCTTGAATTTATTATTCTTGATATACAAAATTTTAAACAACAATTAATCTATAATATAATACGATAAAAATGAAAAAATCGGTGGGTCCAAAAAAAATTGTTGTATATTGATCCGTGGATCTAAGCATTTTTAGAGTCTACAACACATAAAAACGATTTAAAAGCATGTAAAGCAACGAATTTTTTAGAGATAAAAAGCTAGAAAATAAAGTACTACTTTTTTGCGATCGGAGCAGGGGAAAGTTTAACGCTCATACCAAGAAAATAGTATTTATCGCGTATCTAACTATTATAGCGTAAGGCTTAAAATTGTGTGCAAATAATTTACACATCAAGTTAAACAATATCGAACATTTTTGTAAATAATTCTGTAACTTCTAATCGCATGGTTTTATTTATATAAAATTTCACATGGCGGAGGAGTGTAAAAATTTGGAAGCTGGACCCTCAAAAGCGGAGCTATGGGGGCTCAAAGTAGAGTGCCTCTGACATAAAAATTTTTTAAACGCTTGCCAATTTTTTGCTTTTTATCCGAGATAAATATTTTTAGATCTTATTAAAGACCTCAATAAGGCCTATAAAAACATGCTTACCTGTGCTGTTTATCTGTACAAGTTGTTTGCATTTAAAATTTTAACTATCTCAACTTTGCAAGTTCTTGGTCCAGTTTTTTTTTTCATATATATCCCAGTATTACTGAACGATTTTATTCGTTTTTTCTTTAACTAAGCAAAGAACAAAATTATCTATTGAATAAAGAAAATTTTAAGTCGATATCTTTACCGAGTCCAAAAATAAACGATTTTAAATTTTCTTCTTTTTTACCCACCATCAAAAAGATGGGGGGTATATTGATTTTGTCATTCCGTGTGTAACATGTCGAAGGAATCATTTAAGACCCCACAAAGTATATATTTTCTGGGTCCTGGTTAGATTCTGAGTCGATCTAGCTATGTCCGTCCGTCTGTCTGTCTGTTGAAAGCAGGATAGAGCTCGAACGGGGAAACGTTGGGGGACGAAATTTGGCACAAATATTTATCTTATATAAGGTTTGTTTGGTATCGAAATGGGCAAAATCGGTTAGTAAACAAAAAAGTTATGGGCTCAAAACTAGAAACACAGGGTGTCCGTTAACTACTTTTCTGCTGATATTTCTTCAATAAAAGCACGTACGATAACGAAATTTTGTACGTATAGTTCGGGGATCGATATAAACTCGGAAACCACTTTACCGCCCCCTTCCATATAACGTAAAATTTTAAAAAGTTGATGGTGGGTATATAGATTCGGCCGAGCCGAATATAATTGCGCTTGTTTTTTTTTTTTTTTTTTTTTGGTCGAAAAAATGTATACATTCTTTTTTCTCTGTAGTGTAATTTTTCTATACGACATGTGTATAATAATTTTATACTTTTCTGAAAGGTATCTTCGTAAGGATTATTTTAAAATAGAAAACAAGCCCAATAACGCAAGCGGTATAGGTACACACCCTTCCGAGTTTGACCTATTTTATTCAAAAATTTTGACTTTAGTCTATATTTTCTATAATCCCCAAAAATTAATCTGCAAACAGAATGCAGTTTAGAAATCTGTAATATGTTTTTAAGAGTTTTCAATAAAAATCTACAGGACATCGGAAAAATGTGGATTTTATAGAAACATTTTTGAGATTTTCGGCGTTTTTTTTTTATGAATTGCGGATTCCTTTTACAAAAATCTTAAAGTTGTTTACACTTTTGCATTTTGTACGATAAAGTCTACGTAAAGATATCTTTACTAACAAAGATTTGATTACAGATTAAATATTAATAGTTTCTCCAAAAACCAAAACCAATTTTTTTTAGGCCTTATCGAGGGGTTTAATAAGATGTAAGAATATTTAAAATCGGATAATAAACAAAAAATTGACAAGCGTTTAAAAATTTCAGAGGTACTCTACTTTGAGCTCCCATAGCTCCGCTCCTGAGAAATATATGAGTTCCCTCTACCAAACTTAAAATTGTACACTCCTCTGCTATGCCTATGTGTAATTTAATGTAAATCCAACCAGCCGATTAGAAGTTACATATTTATTTCCAAAAATTTTCGATTATGCCCCAATGTGCATACAAAGTGAATATTGATAAACGCACATTTCAAAAGAACTACTACATCGAAAGTCTTAAAATATTGTAGTAATTTTCTTAAAAATTTTCACATTTGGGGTAAATATATAGCGCGTTCGCCTAGGGACAATCGTTGAACCCAAACAAACCTGGTAAAGTAGAAAATTTTTTGTTGCCCTTTTGCTTAACCATATCTGTGGACAATTAAATATTACATCCGATTAAAACATATTGAATATTTCTATTTTTAAATGTCTGTAAACTTATTCAATATTTGTTTTTGAAAATATATTTTTTGATATACATATTTTCAATGCAATCAAAGCTCAATGCTTTTTTGTCCTAGTTTTACAAATATTTCCAATTTTTTTTCAAAATTTTAAAAATAAAATTAAAATCAATTAAAAACAATAAATTCTTTTAGATTTTGCTTATTAAAATGTAGTAAATTCTTATTGTACGAGTACATATGTATGCATTCAGTAGAAACTCTATGTAGTTCTTTGTTTTTGTGTATTTTGTTCTTAAAGAAATAACAAAAACAAATACAACACTTGCAACAAAAAAATGACACTAACGCACACATTTACACTACTTATGAACAAAAAAATCATATATGAATACATTAATTGTGGTGGTGTGGGGATGGTGTTTAAAAAACCACCACAAATCTTAAACATTTAATATGACAACAAGACATTTGGACAGATGGACGGACAGTCTAACAAACAGACGAACAAACTTATAGTTACACTATGGCATTAGTTACAGTAGTTAGACACTAGAGCATAGTTATTTAATTAAAACCATTTAACAATTAACTTTGTACTTTGTATTTTTTACTGTGAACATTACGAGTGCCCTGTTATTGTATAGTAAAACAAAGAGAGGGAGGGAGAGGGGAGCCAACTTGTTTTAAGTCTAATTAAACACACAAGAATTAAATAGTTAAAATAACAAAAAGCACTTATTTATTATAAACAAAAAATCAAGTTTTGTTAGTGTTTTTTTTTTTTTTTTTTTGTACTTGTTTTTTTATTTTTATTTAAGAACAAGACTAAATATGAGTACATGCACATACATTGTAAACACTGTGCACTTTGCATTTTTCTTATGATGTCAACTAAACGTCCTTGATAATTATTTTTTCGTTTTTATTTTTGCAAGTCTCTCTTGACGTTTATTTTCAGCTTGAGTGTATTATGGTTGGTTAATTGCTGCTGCATAAAGAATAAAAACTCTAAAAAAAAGTGCAACTTTTTAGCCCAGGTCTGAGTTTAAGTATAATGTCCACAAAATGTCCTTGATATTTCTATTTTTTTTCTAAGAATTTTTTTTCTCAATGCCAGTTATTTTTTTTTTTTTAATTTCGCTGACTGCAATGAGTTTGTGTCAAAATATCAAACGAAAGCTGATGACAAGTGTGACAGAGATGGAAAATTGTGGTATTCAAATTGTATTGAATAATAAAACTGATTATCTGCGATCGGTTAAATGTAGGGAATTGAAGTATACTTTTAAAAGGTTATATTTTGGAGGGAAATGTGTACATAATAAAACATTTTGAATATACAGTATCGGTCACCTAATTAGCCCACCAACCAAATTTTTTTTTTGGACTTAATTTTCTTTTTCTAGAAAAAAGTTTTTAATTGTTTTATTAATTCAATATATTGACTATTATATACTTAATACATTGCAGCCAAAACTTGCATTAATAAACTAACAATTTACGCAAAAACATTGTTTTATTAAATATTCCTATAAAAATCAAGGACAGCTAATTAGCCCACTTACTCTATTTATTACGAAAAATCTAAGTAAGCTCTGAAAAAAATTATGTTTTAATATAAAATTCTAAGTATAAAGTAATTTTAATTAATTTAAGATAATTTTCGTGGGAAGATTTCATGGAAACATCCATTAAAATACTAATATTTGACAACACAAACAAAGTGGTCAAAATCGATTAAATCCATTAAGAAAATTGGTTAGAAAGGTTAGATGATCATTACATTATCGTCAATAATCCTCCAAAGTATCATAAATCATCAAAAACCTTAGCGCTGTGCAAAGAAATGAAAAACTTAGTTAAATTGCGAATTTCAAAAATAGAATAATCATAAATTTCGCAATGAAACTCTGACTTAAAAGATTTGTGGCGAATAAAAAACGCTTTCAAATGTACTTAAGTATCTACTAAAACTAAAACCAATTGCCAAATGTTATACTATATAGTATAAAAAGCATCATAAGTATAGATGTTTCAAAAAAGAAAGTAATTTCTTTATATCAGTAAACAAAAATACAAAGAATTTTATCTAAAGAAACCGCTTGGATGAGATGCATAAAATATTTGTCAATAAGTTACCTAGACGAATGATTTAAGCAAAGTTATTTTCAATTTTGCAATGTTAAGGTAAGATTTTACACTTTCTTTTTAACTAGAATACTAATAAAACTTTTTAATACATCGCATATACCAACTACCAGCAATTGTTTGCATTAGATAGTATCGATATAATATCTATTAAATATTATTAGATAGTTTATCAATTTTAAAATGATTTCTCAACTTTTATTTTTCTTTTGGAAAAGATATTTCTTACTTAAATGCTGATTATTTGATCATCTAAATTCGCGGAGTAACTCAAACCGTAATTTTAGTTAATGAATTTAAACTTTTTGTATTGCTTTCGATGTTACAGATGATTGTTTACCATAATTAAAGGACTACCAAGGTTTCTATAAAATTTCATAATATTTTAATTTACATTTTTCGCGATTTTTATTAAATGTCGAATATTCGAAATATAAGGCGTTTTAACCAATTTAGATATGAAATTTTTTACGAAAATTGCAGTACTTCTATTTTTAAATTGTAATCCATATGAAAAATTACTTTTTTTCAAAGCTTGCTTAGATTTTTCGTAATAAATAGTGTAAGTGGGCTAATTAGCTGTCCTTGATTTTTATAGGAATATTTAATAAACCAATGTTTTTGCGAAAAGTGTTAGTTTATTAATCCAAGTTTTGGCTGCAATGTATTAAGTACATAATGGTCAATATATTGAATTAATAAAACAATTAAAAACTTTTTTCTAGAAAAAGAAAATTAAGTCCAAAAAAAATTCTGGTTAAGTGGGCTAATTAGATGACCGATACTGTATCTATATTAGAATAAATTATTGAGATTTCTTCCACTTGGACTGTAATGATCTTTTATTCAGCTTTTTTCATGATCCCAGAATAAAACCTCAAGAAATTAAAATTATTCTTTTATGTAAGAAACCAAAAACATCTCTTGAATTCATTATGGCCATCTATAACGATCAGACTCCAAATCAATATAAAAGTAAGGTACTTTATCTTAATGGAGATTACTAGCGTTTACATTTATGTATAATTTTTTCACTTTTACCCTTAAGGTTATTCGTATTACTGTAGAACTGTCATTATACCCTTCACCACAGGTGTAAAGGGTATATATAAGTTTGTCATTCCGTTTGTAATTTCCACAATTTTCGTCGGACAGCCAAAGAGTTTATATTTTCGGGATCCTTGTAAGAAATGATGACGATAGGACCATGTCCGTCCCTCCGTCCGTCCGTCCGTCCGTCCGTGTGCCGGTTGAAATGGCATTTATGAAGCCCACCGATAACTGGCATATATAATATATATATCAAACGATCGGAAATCCTTTCGAGAATTTTGCTATATAAATTCAGCAAGATCGGTTCATACATTGCGGAGATATGCTTAAAAAACCGGTTTTTTGAACCGGTTTTCCAGTTTCTGAAGCCTCTGTATATACTAGGCTCGGACATTTTTTTTCTGAATTTTTTTCTGAATTTTTTTTTGATAAAAAAATGAAATAAATCGGTTCATAATAACAGATATCGGGCAAAACGCATTTTTGATTTTTTGAAGCCTTTGTTTAAGCTATAGATTTTTTTGTTTTAATATAGATCGCTCATAAATATTTTTATAAATTTTCGGTTTTTTTTAATAAACCAAATTCGTTCATAATCAACAGAGTTATGGGCCAAAAACTAAAACAAATCTGTTAAGAATATAAATACACAAACAAACATGTATATTAAGCATTGTAATGACTATTAGTGACGTTTTTGTTTTTTGTATAGGTAATTAGTTTAGTTAGCAACAACAGTAATATAATGAATAACAGTGTTGTTGTTGTTCTTTGTATATGCAGTCAGTTTGTGTATACACACATACAAAAATAAATAAATATGGAATTGTTGTTGTTTATTTTTTAAAAGCAAAGCTTGCTATGATTGTTTTTTTTTCGTACTCAAATTTTCATAGTTTGATAAAAATGTAGATTTAAAAATGTGAAATACTGAAAACATACATTAAGGCGAAAATTTAATTATTTGTCGGTAAGATGGTGAAGGGTAACAAAGATTCGGCACAGCCGAATCTTTTTTTAATTTCATTTTATTTTAACATTTGTTGCTTAGTGTAATTATTGTAATAAAATAGTTAAATAATTACCATGACATTAATTTTAGCACCTTTTTTTTGACAGCACAGATTTTTTAATGACATTCTAAAACATGTGCTGCTGCTGAATTCTGTCAAAATGTTAACAGAATCAGGGTCATAATAATAAGTAGAAGAAGATAATAAAGACAAATTGACAGACATTGAATGACTTGTTAGAATTCATAGATGTTGTACCAATATCAAGGTACATACATATTGCATAAGACTAAAATTTGAATTTTGTTCTTATTTAATTGAATTTTATTTAAATATAATAAATTAACAAAAACCAGAATAATACCAATACTAAAAATAAAACAATTAATTTATTGCTATTTGTTAAATGTTTTATATAGGTATAATTGAATTATATTTTTTTAAAAAATTGCATGTTAGTTTTTTTGTAGTTAATTACCGGATGTAATTTATATTATTTTTGTTATTTAATTCAATTTATCTAAGTATAGATCTAAATATATAAATTGTGCAACAGTTTGATGAAAAAGTAAAAAATATAACATAATTGTTTAACAAAATAGTAAAATTTATTAAAAAAAAAAAAAATAATAATAATTTAAATAAATACAGGTTTTAAAAATAAAAAAGAGTCTGATTTTTAAGTTCAATATTTAAATTATTTTAAATATAATAAAATAGAAAGGGATACTAAGGCCACAGGGGCATAAAGGTATATGCTGTATTTGAGTCATGAGTCATGATAAATTTTTTTCTTCTGAATATAACAGTATTTAAAGCAAATTATCGCATAATTAACAAATATATTAATTTAATTTATTTATTATCTTTTCACTTCGAGGTTCTCAGTAGAAAAATTCAAAACCGTTTTTCCCTACCAATTTAAAAGCAACAAAAGAAGAAAAGAAGTCCTTTGAAATGACATTAAGTTGGAAGAGAAGATAGATCCAAAAGGTTAATTCCAGTGTCAGAGCCTTAAGTTGTAATTAAAAATTAAAAAGGTGACGTTAGCATTATCCTTGATAAAGCTGAACTCAGATACGTTATCATCTGTTCCACATTGGGGTCAAACCCTAATTTTTTGGCAATAAAGCTGTATCCCCTAAACTACTGGTCGGATTAAAATGAAATGTATGGAAATGTTGTAGAGGAGGACCTAAGCTTTCAGAAAGCTGAAAGGGATAAGCTACAGGGTGTCAAAGTTGACTATTTCGAGTATGTAAAAGTTTCAAAAAACTTCTAAAAAATGAAGACTGATTTTAAAGATTTTTATATTTCTGTAAAGTGCTTGGCAAGATAAAGAAAAAATAAACTTACTCGCCTAAGTTATCTCTTGCAGTTAAAAAGATATTTACACTTGAATTTTGAATTTTTGATTTTTTGCCTCGACTTCTTTTCGTTCTTTTCTTATTCAGACCCTGATTCTGAATAAGTCCTGAGGTATATGAGGTAAATATTGTTTAAAAATATTTTGTAATTTGTTCACTTCTTTAAAATTTTTTCCAAAGTTACGTTAACAAAAATTTTGTTTCTTTATATATTTCAAAAGATAAGACTTCATAAATGTTTAATATAGAAATTTTGAACTGATTGATGCTTGCATCCTACATCCAGCGTTGGTCGAAAATGGTAAATTTTAGAAAAAAATTTAATTTTTATCGATTAATAAAAAAAATTTTAATTTAGGATATACAGATTTATTACCAAAAAAATTTCGTTTGACTCCACTGTGTGTTGGTTGTTCTGTGACAAAAATTAAACTAAGAATATTTATAAATTACAATAGTTTGAATGCCAAAAGTCTTGGTATAACTTAACTAGCATTGGACTTAGTTCTGTGCCCTTTTAAGGCAGAGTGATTAAGCTTAATTATTTAGTAAAGAAAATCAACTAAATTTTTTTCCTTCAAATCGAATTCTAGCTGAACCCAGTTAAAATATTTAATAATAAAATAATTTAACTTACTAAGTGTTCTGTAGTCTGCAGGAAAAGTAAAAAGGATGGGTACATCATTATTTTACTTACTTTTTTTTCATATATTCAGTACCTTTGATGACACTTCTTTATTGATGAACAAAATATCCTTCTATAAGAATCTCAAAAACTGACTGACTGGAATTTTGAATGTTAAAAAAGGGTAGAAGTATTATATAGATTCATTCTAATAAAAATATCGCCAGAAAATATTTTTTCACTCAATATTTTAAGGTCTCCAGATGCTACTTGTTTAATTCGACTTATTAAAAATTGTAAAATAAATAATAAAAAATATGGATTTTTTAATCTGCTAGAATGATCTTGACTTGAACTTTAATTTCGGTAAATTCCCAAAAACGCCGAACATTTTCGCCTATAAAATCTTAATTTTCCCCATGTCCCGGAAATTTTGATTGAGAACTTTCAAAAACATATTACAAATTCTTAAACTGCATTCAGTTTGCAGATTCATGCTTTGGGATTTAAGAAAATATAGACTAAAATGTAAACTTTGCTATAAAATGGGTTAAATTCGGGAGGGTGTGTACCTAGACCGCTTGGGTTATTGGGCTTGTTTTCTATTTTAATGAAGATACCTTTCAGAAAAGTTTAAAATTACTATAAATTAAATTGTTAGTACATTTTAGAAAAAAAGAGTAATTTTTATAATTTTCAAATTTAAAATCATTTATTTTTGGACTCGACTTCATGTTGACTTCAAATTTTATTCATTTAGCAAATAATTTTGTTCTTTAATTAGCTAAAGAAAAAAAACTAATGAAATCGGACATAAATCTGTATGAAATAACTGGACCTAGAACTTGAACAATTTAGTTAATTCAAATTCAAATGCAAATAACCCGAAAACTATAACAGATTAAAAGCATAAGTAAGTATATTTTTCTGGACCTTATCAAGGGCTTTAATAATATGTTATATTTAAAATCGAATAAGAAACAAAAAATTGGCAAGCATTTAAAATTTGTCTATGTCAGAAGAACTCTACTTTGAGCCGCCAAACTTAAAATTTCACATTCCTCTGTTACGCCTATATAAAATTTTATGTAAATCCAACCAGCCGATTGGAAGTAACAGATTTATATTCAAAAATATTTGATTCTGATGATTGGATTACGCATACCAGCGATATAAGATGGCCCCCTATGGAACTGCATTTCTAAAAGTTAGAGTTCCAGAAATACATATATTGCATTTCACTTAATCTACAGTATTAGTATTTTTTATTTTACACTTAATACAAGTATAGGTTCATAATTGGCCCCTTCCCGAATTTTGGTACACATGGTGTAGTGTATCATATGGTTGTTTTCTCTCGTTTAAAATGTTTTTCAGTTTTCTTTAATGTTTAGTTTTAAAAGAAATATTTCACATTATTTAGACTAGAATAATAAAATATGCTCTGCGGATAAAAATCAAAATTAACCCTTTGACCGCCGGCATCAAAGGTGGGATTTTTGAATATATGAAACTTTTCCTGAATGTTTATTTTTGTAAGAAATAATTTACCATATTTTTAATCTAAATTGTAATATGGTCGGTCAAGCCCGACCATATGGTATCGTACACCATTGTGTACATTATAATTCGGGGAGGGCACTTTCATTAGACTTGGAGCTAAATGTGGACCGATACTCATATTAAATGTAAAATAAAACATACGAATACAGAATATTACCTCGATGTTAACATTTATTATTTGTGTCAAATATTAACTTGATACTAACATTTTAATGGGATTTATGCCCTTAGAAGTGATTTTCTGAAAAGGGGTTTATATGGGAGCTATGGTCAATTATGGACCGATATTTATAAAAATTGGCACACTTATTTAAACTTATATAAAACTTATATGTGCCAAATTTCATTAAAATATTGCTATATTTAAGGGTTTTATGATCGTTAAACCCTTTTCCGGGAGGACATTTGTATGGGGGCTAGGTGAAATAATGGACCGATCATAACCAATTTCAATAGGCTTCGTCCCTGGAATGTAAGAAATCTGTGTGCCAAATTTCATTAATTTTTGTTCAAAATTGCAACCTGTAGTTTGATTACAAGGTTTACATTTACGGACAGACATCGTTAAATCGACTCAGAAAGTGATTCTAAGGTGGGTCTTTGACCAATATTTTTGGGAGTTACAAACATCAGCACAAACGCATAATACCCTCCCCACCTATGGTGGTGTAGGGTATAAAAATAAAAAATTTCATTATTTTAGAAATATTTTTATACCCACCATCAAAAATATGGGGGGTATATTGATTTTGTCATTCCTTGTGTAACATGTCGAAGGAATCATCTAAGAACCCACAAAGGTATTGAAAATGGGCAAAATCGGTTAATAAACAAAAAAGTTATGGGCTAAAAACAAGAAACATAGGGTGTCCGTTTCATATTTTTTTGTTGATATTTCTTCAATAAATGCATGTACGACAGCGAAATTTTGTATGTATAGTTCGGGGGTCAATATAAACTCGGAAACAAAAAGTGGGCGTGGTCCGCCCACCTCCCATATAAGGTGAAAATCAACGAAATTGTGTTCAAATAGTCCAAGGACCAAAACAAACAAAAAATGGGCGTGGTCCGCCCACTTTACCGCCCCCTCCCATATAACGTAAAATTTTATGGTGGGTATATAGTTCAGCCGGGCCGAATATAATTCGCGCTTGTTAATATCTAAAATAATGTTTTTATTATTTTAATTATATAAAAAACTTCAAAAGCAGTGAACAAGTATTATGAAAAACGATTATTTTTTCATGAAAACGATGGGTTAAAATAATAACTTCTGCTACTCTTTTTCAGCACTAAGTATTTCCTTCCAATGACATTATATTAAAATCAATACTTTTTCAGTTCTATTTCTTTTTGCTGGGAACGATTTAAACAAAGTTAAGGAAAATTGTTTTTGATTAATATTTTCTTTATTATAATTATTATTTTTAATTTTTATTCATATTTAAATATAAATCAATCTCCTTATTTTCTGATTTAAAAAAAAGTTTTTTTCTTTTTGATTAAAATTTAAATATTTATAAATTTCTATCACGTTTTTTCCCCTTTTTTTACTTGTTTAAAAAAACATTTTATTTATAGCCAAAAATACATTAAATTTCTTTCTTTTAAAGAAAATAATTAAAAAAATATTAAAAGACCAAAAATAAAAAAAAAAAAAAGAGTGAATGTTTGAGTTCGATGTGGAGTTGCGTGGAGTGGTGATAAAATTGACATTCATAATTTTATTTTACGCAATATAAATGAAATTATTTTCTATAGGAAAACGTGATTAAATGTTTAAATAGATTTTTACACGTTTCAAAACCAAAATAACACCACCAACCAAACAATCAGCAAAATGACAGTCTACAACGTCAACGAGTGTCCAATCAATTCGAAAACCAACCACTTGTTGTTTACATTACAGGTGGAACAACAAGTTGTTGTTTTTACTCTTAAAAAATTAAAAAATCATAAAAAAATTTATTGTTTTTTTTCTTTCATTCGCTTACTCTAGGAAACTCAGCATGAAATTTAAATTATTTGAAACAAAATTTGTGTGTGTGTTTTTTTTATTGCCAAAAGGTAAAATTGCGTAAACGGGGAGATTGTTTTTGTTAAGCATAATAACAAAAAAAAAAAAAAAAAAAATAAAATAAAATTAAAATTAAAATTAAAATGTTTTAAAAAACATAAAAACTTTTTTAATTGAAAAAGAAAAAACGTCAACACAAAGTTTTTTTAATTTATTAAACTAAAACTACAAACTGCAGCAGTTTATTGAACTCAAAAAAGAAAAAAAAAAAAAAAAAAAAATATGAAAGAAAAAAAAAAAAAATAAAATATAATATATATAAAAAATCACAAGTAGTAAAAACAAAAAATTGAAAAAAAAAAAAAATGTTAAAAATTTATTGCTTAAGTGTTAAGAAAACCAATACGCTGGCATTTATTGTAAATCATGACGCTTATTTTAACATTTTTATTATGCAGCTCTAACTTTTGAAAAAACAGCAACATAATTCAAACAACTTTAAAACAAATGCACTTAGCGAGCTACTGAACAACTTGTTTTTTTATTTTCTTTTTGGTTTCAACTATTTTTGCTGGCTAATCGATTTTAGTTATGAATTTGTTTTTTAAAAAAATATATTTTTTTGTTTAAATTCCTTTTAGTTTATTGCTTTAAAGTGGAAAATTTGAAACCTCATCAGAGAGTCAGATATGCAGTCAGTCAGTCAGTCAGTCAGTCAGTCAGTCACAGTTAATTGTTTCTTGTGGGCACATTATTTGGACAACTACTTTATGTGAAATGCGGCGACATAATAAGAAAATAATTTTGTAATATTAACGATTGTTTATGTCAAGTGTCAAAAATGTTATTGGCCTTGCTATTTTTAATTTGTATGACTATTTTTATAACGGTAAATGTTATTTAAATAGTTTTGGAATTTATTTCCTCATGGATGCTGAAGAATTGAATTAAAGCGAAATATTTTTTTTTGTCATAGTATAAATAAAAGAAATAATTATCAAATTGTTGAAATAATTGATTCAGAAATACATATTAAAAAGTATTAACATTTTAGAGAGATAATTTTTTTGAAAGTTTGACTAAAGTTTATTTTCTCATCGATTCTGTAATATTACTGTAGTATAAGACGATGTTGTCTTAATAAAGTAAAGCATAGTAGTGCATCTGACATCGGATATCTTTAAAAATATTAATTAGTTCAATAATATTCGAATTATTAACGTCTTTGTCCAAGGTCCTAGTTTACGTTTCGCAACTATAGATAAAATAAAGATTTTTGTCTCAAGTACTTTCAACAAGAATTGGAAGTTCTGAATTAGTTAGCAAAATCATACGAAATAATTGATGTTTGTGAAACAAGTCTTACTTATTTGGCTTTCAGAGTAAATCTCCCAAAATCTCCATAAATTATTTCAAAACTGGTGGAAGGGTACAAGATGTTTTATCCATCAAACTTTGAGGTAGACATAATTTATTATTTTTTTGCAATTTTCGAAAATATTTCGCTGTGAGTATTTTCTGTGATAAATTTCTTAGTTTTTGGGATTTATTATCATTGATGCATAAGACTATTTTTTGGGAAACATTCGCCAGACTACTGGTAGACGGGACTCAACTTATTCTTTAGAAACAGCGCAAGATACTTACTAGCTGTACCCATGGATTGGGGTAGTTTTGCCGTTTTTTGATCACTTCAGAAATTCATAAATCATCGAATCATTCATAATCAACGAATCGGAAATATAGTCAAGATGAAAATAACTGAAATTGAAGCCAACATATATAAGTTTTTATTATAAAGGATAGTTTACAGATATCGTTTACGACTATGTGAAAAGAGCGCTTTAAACAAAAACAGTGGCGAATGCTCCCCTTTTAACCTACATTTCGCGCTCATTTCGGCTTTAAAATTATTAAAACTCTTTTATTTATTTATTGAATAATTATAATACAATTAAAAACTATATTCTAATTCTAAGCGAGCGGAGTAACGAAGACTATTGCTCATTGTAGTGAAACAGACTAGAGTCTCTGGTGGAAATCGAACCCACAAACCCCAGGCCGATAGACTAGATCACTACCAGCTAGGCCATCGGGGCACCCATATTAAAACTCTTTTATTCGCGTACGAAATGAGTTTAATTTTAGCATGATACTAACCGGCATCGTCACAGACAGAGGACCAGGGATCGTTTGAAATAGATTAAGACTAGATTGAACTATATCAACCACCACGATTTTTTCGGAACTCTACCCATTCTACTCGTACTACCTGTAAATAATTAGTGCATCATTTTGTGTGACTTATAGGACGTCCATTTTCATTGTACCATACTTTTAATCAGGTTGCTTTTCTTCATGGAAATTTTTCTACTGTCGTATATAGTTTCCCTTGACTCACTGCTCGTTGCTTTTGTTATGCAAGAGACTTTATCTTTCGCCCGATTTTGTGGGTAGACGGAACGCTCCCTTTACCATCCTCCATATATTGACCACAAGAGTGCCAGTGAAGAGGTTTGTCGGCCGACGCATAACATCGCATTGCGCCAGTAGGGTAAAATAATCCGTAGGACGTACTGATATGACGTAGTTACATGTGGGCCCCTAGACAGGTTCAACCACGCCCAAATAATGTGTCGATTTCAATAGAGTTTGATTCCACATTTCTCTACACTCCATTAAGTTTAATTTGGAATTTAATTTTATATTCTTGTATCCTCAACTTTTCATTTCGATACGGTTTTTAATTTGAAAATTAAGTCAAAATTTCCAAAATTATTTTAAAAATTAAGTGTCTTCATGAGTTTATTTAATGAGAGAAGAATTATTTCTTTTCGTAGTAAATAAATCACTAAGTCTGAAGAAAGTCCTTAATTCAATATTCCTTTTCCTGTAAGTTGAGATGCTATAAATTTTAGAAACTGGAATATCTAAATAATTTGGCTGCTTAACCCATTTCCGACCACTACCCGATTCCGTTGAGATAACTTTACGAAATTTGGCACAAAGTTTGTTTTTGTGATTGTGATAACAAATTAAGAAGACTTGAACGCCTAGATATTTTTCTTTCCGAAATACAGGGCCTGGAACATTTCAGAAATCGTACCATTTTTGAACCGGGAAAATTTTTCTGAACAACATTTTGAAAATTTTTTAGCTTAAGCTTAAAGCTATTTAACTTTAGCATAAAAGCATTTTTTCGGAAAGCAGATTTAAAAGTATTACTGAAATGAACATTGATGCGTTTTCGCAACACTCACGATTGAGGCCATCCATGCGGCTTTAACACCTAATTTTGGAGAGCCTATTAAAAAAAAAAGTTCAATTTTTTCATTCATCATTAAGACAACATATTTGTCTAATAATAACTGTAAAAACAATTACAATTAACTGCATAATTAGTTAATTAGGCGATGTTAAAGTTACTGATGCGAATACGCAACAGTAGTCGGAAATGGGTTAAAAAAATTTTATTTACATCGATGATTTATTCACAAGCGATTCCACGATTGTTTCAAAATTCCATCTTGAATTTGAGCCTTAAATATCAGCTTAAATATTATGCGATTTTTCCAAGAATATTATATTCTAAGCCTCGAAAATATTTGTTTAGTTTTGTCTAAATTGTTGCTCTATATTCACGAATATTTTAGTATACTTATGCATCAGATTGGCCTATGTCGGATTGTAAGAAAAATTCCATTTTTTTTGCGAATTCCAGAAAGAATTAAAACTGTATATCTAAGCATATACTTGTCAGCTCCATTTGTACTTGGTGTTATATATTACGTTTATACGCACCCTTTACTCGCAATTAAAAATATTGCGATATCAAAAATTTTGCTGTATAAACAGTGATTTAGTACTATATTTTCAAGTTAGTAACTCAAGAAAAATAATCGTGGTTAGTGAAGCTAATTACAAATAAAAAGTATAGCGTTGCCACTTCCTTTCACTTTCATAGACTTTTCGATTCATTTTTCCCTTCTGGCGCGATAAATAAGGAAATATATTTCTTTGTTCAATTTGCATATAAACAGTGACTTATTTATTTGCAAGTTATTTTTATTTGCAATAATCACGCGTATAAATGTAATAATATATTAAGGAATTTTTCCATTTGCCAAACAAATTCTTCAGTAAGACTATTGTCTAATTATCTCTAGATCATTCTCCTTAAACAGATTGATCGATCCTTCATTGATTATGCCAAAAACCTTTCGAGCAAAAAATTCCGTTCTTCAAATTATTAAAAAAAATTTTCTTATTTCTTTTTTTTTTTTTTAATTTCTGAAGGTTGTAGTGATTGTCATGTAATTTTTCGCACATACTTTGAGACATTATTACTCAGTTTTGAGTCAGTCCTTTTATAGACTCCTGCACCTTTAAGTTCTTTGAAAGTTAAGTCGTATCTATATTTTATTTCGATATTTAAAAAAGTATATTCTTTCCTGTAAGTGAAGCCGAAAGTATCGATCGTAACAGTAACATCGATATAATTCTGCTAGTGTACATGCTTGTATTATCACCAACGTTAGCTCTTTTCTATCTCTTAACCCTGGAGAATTAAAAAATGATTGAATCGATTAATTTTCTCTTAAGTTTAATATAAAACCAAAAAAGTAGTATTAATTGAAAAATTTAAGTCAATATTTTTTTTCTGCTTATTTGTTTAAATAGAAAACAAATAATTTGAATTATATTACCAAAGTTTATGCAATAAACAATAAATTGTAAAAGAAAACAAATAATTCCCTTATCCAATAATTTTGAGACATACATAATACCTGCTTTTTAAATATTAACACAAGTAACAAACAAATTGAAATAAAGTTACCGATTAATAATCGAAAAATTGGAAACGTTAAAGACAATATAAACCGATGAAATTACTGATATCAGAAACACTCATCGAATAAAAAAAAAAAAAAAAAATCAATTGAAGGGTTTATTTCATTTATTTATTTTAGGTTTAATAATCATTTTTATTTTTTGTTTGTCCCCCCCCCCGGGCTTTTATGACAGCAAACAATATTAAATTGAAACTGATAAGGTTAATGACATAATTATATATTTCAAACACATACAAGCAAAAATAAATATTGAAATTTTTACAAATAGTTTTAAGTGCATTTGAACTTTAAAGCTTTTCTTATACATAAAAAGAAGCGGGTTAAGTAAAGGGAAAGGGCCAGAATTGTGAACATGAACTGAACTATTAGCATAGCAGCCTATAAAAAGTACTTACATACATACTTGGATTGTCTGTCAATTATTTTTTCTTTTTATAAAAAAATTTTATTATTATTTTTTTTTTATTTTTAAATTTATGTATTTTTATGTTGTTTGCTTTTTATAGCTGACCATTAGAAAGTGAAATTTCTTGGGGATTCATTGTGAAAATGGAAAGGCTTTTACATACATATTTTGTAATAAGTATTTTTCTACATGTTTAATTTGTATTTAGTTTATTTTTATGATTTGAAATTTCAAATTTGTTTTGTTTTGCTATTTTTAGTTATTTTGTTTTCTTACTACATATTTCCATTTGGCTTGTGAATTTATTTTAATATCTTTTTGTTGACATGTTGCCTTAAGCGTGTAATCGTCTTTAAACAAGAAAGGTCTTAATGTCATGTAGTTTTAGGTATTTTTTTTAACAGGTTTTATTTAAGTTTTTATAGTTTTCTTGTCTATTGAATGACATTCATTGTCTGTCTAGTATATAGGCATTTTTGAATTATTTGTTATTCTATTATTTATTAAGGCGAAGTCATTGTTTAAATGAGGGGTTTTTTTTATTGCAATTTATACAATATTATTGAAAGTTGAAAGATAAAATATAAATTGCATTTATAAAACTAAACTTTGTACTGTTCTATAAAATTAATAGATTATATTATAACTTTATTTAAATTATAGTCAACTGCAATAAATTAGATAATATTTGCTTTAGTATTTATATCTTAATAATAGAATGAATAAAACAAACAATACTTTAATAAACCTGCAAAAACAATTACTTTTCATTCTAAGAATTCATTTAAAATTTAATCATATATTTAAACTTACAAGCACTACTAGTTGTTAGAAAATTTAACGCAACTCTATTAACAACGTAGTCGTTCTTATTTTTTCAACGTAGTCATATTCATAAATAGTTGCTAACTACTACAAACCACCTGCTTTTCATTTTTTTAACTTATTTATTTTTTTTTACTTATAATTCTTAAGAAAAAATTTATACACACAACTTTCATTAGAAGTTATTTAAATTAAAACTACAAACAATTGTAAAACTAATAATTTGTTTAAACAATTTGCTACAAAATAAATATAAACAAGGTAAATTTTCCAAATACAACCACAAAATAAAATTTATTTAAATTAAACAAAAGCGCAAAGTTTAGAAAACCGTAAACATTCAACTAAATACTTATTTATATGATTTTTTAGAAAAATAAAAGTAAAATAAAAAACTTGCGATTAGATTAAATTCTATTGACGTCATAAATTTTGACATTGACTACGGGAAAAAGAAAACAAAATAAAATTGATACTTAAATTAGCACTTTAAGTACATGCATTAAAATACGACGACAAACACGAGAGTATTTTTTAGAAAATTTATAACCTAAATAAATTTTAGAACATTTAAATAAATAGAAAAAAGTAAATTATTTATGAACATTAGAGAGAAATTAAAAAAAAAAAAAATAAAATATTTGATAAGAATTAATAAACCAAAAAAAAAAAAAGTATGACAAAAAAAAAAAAAAAAAATAATGGAATTCGATTTTTGAATTGAAGAAATAGAACTAATTCAGAACTAAACTATAACTCAGCTGGAATTAAAGCATAGATGTATTAGATGTGAAGAAAAACAGAAATAGGATACAACAAGAATTGAACCATAACTGAACTAGAACTCCACTAGAATTTATCTAGAATAGGACTTAAACTAAACTAGTTCCATAACGGAACTGGGAAAGAACTGAAGCTAAACATTGAACTAGAATTGAATGAAAACTAAACTAAAATAGAGCTAAGCTAGAACTAAAAGGAGCTAAACTTAAATCGAACGAGAGTTGAATTGATACTGAATCTAGAACTGATCCACAACTGAATTAGAACTTAAATGGAATCTGAATTAGAACTGAACTAGAACTGAACTAAAAGTAAACTAGAACCGAACTCGCACTGAACTAGAACTAAACCAGAACTGAACTAGAACTGAACTAGAACTGAACTAGAACTGAACTAGAACTGAACTAGAACTGAACTAGAACTGAACTAGAACTGAACTAGAACTGAACTGAACTAGAACTGAACTAGAACTGAACTAGAACTGAACTAGAACTGAACTAGAACTGAACTAGAACTGAACTAGAACTGAACTAGAACTGAACTAGAACTAGAACTGAACTAGAACTGAACTAGAACTGAACTAGAACTGAACTAGAACTGAACTAGAACTGAACTAGAACTGAACTAGAACTGAACTAGAACTGAACTAGAACTGAACTAGAACTGAACTAGAACTGAACTAGAACTGAACTAGAACTGAACTAGAACTGAACTAGAACTGAACTAGAACTGAACTAGAACTGAACTAGAACTGAACTAGAACTGAACTAGAACTGAACTAGAACTGAACTAGAACTGAACTAGAACTGAACTAGAACTGAACTAGAACTGAACTAGAACTGAACTAGAACTGAACTAGAACTGAACTAGAACTGAACTAGAACTGAACTAGAACTGAACTAAAACTGAACTAGAACTGAACTACAACTGAACTAGAACTGAACTAGAACTGAACTAGAACTGAACTAGAACTGAACTAGAACTGAACTAGAACTGAACTAGAACTGAACTAGAACTGAACTAGAACTGAACTAGAACTGAACTAGAACTAAGCTGAACTGAACTTAAAGAAAACTAGAATTGAGATTTTTTTTTTTGTTTTTAATTTATTTATTTATTAATTCATTGAAATATTTACAAAAATTCTTAATACAAACCCACTAAGCCATGCGGCTTGGCAGCAGGAAATCAGTAAACAATAATTGCTATAATATAAATATAAATGTTCATATTATAGTAATTATTGTTTACACATTTTCTGCTGTCTGAAATAAAACTGAATTTGCAATGAAAGAAGAATGAAATAAAACTGAACTGGAATGAAACTGAAGTAAAACTAAACTAGAAAACTGGATTAGAATTGATTAACCAGATCCAGAAACAATCTGGAATTACAATTCATACAGAACTAAGTAAAAAACGATTGGAATTGAGGCAGCACTAAACTGAATCTAAAATAGAAATTAGAATTGCGCAGACTATAAAATTTAAAAAATTTAACCCTGCAGGAAGCAGCAGTAAAATTTGTCATATATTAAAAAAAAAAATGTCACTCGATGTAAAAACATATTGAGTTAAAAGTATATTCGATTTTACCAAAGAGGATCTTCGGGTGAAATTTTTAGTTTTTCATAATCCCTATTTAATGCGTTAAATAGTGCTAAGAGCTCTACAAGGGTTAAAAGAATTTGTCTGGCATAATTATTATCAACAACGTACATATGTGTATGACTTAAGAATTTGTTATTATTTACACACTCTTTCACACACCGAAAACATTCTTAAATATATTTCTGCAATATTTGTATGTGAAAATATACAAGTGTTAGTGTATGAATGTATGTTTTACAAATCTCTTGCTTTAGGGATTTGCCGGCATTCCAAATATATTACTGCCACCGTCTACTCTTATCAGTCCACTAGAGTCTTACAATGAATGTCTGACAATTTTATTTATTTATATGAAAACAACAACAAAAACAATATGTAACCATATTATGTTTTTTATAGTATTTATATACTCTCAACATATAAAAATTCATATATGTTGTATGCGGCATTAATGTAGTCTGTGTGTGTGTGTGTAATATTAAACGTGTGATTGCACATTAATCACAGATGTTGCCACAAATGCATAAATATTTCTGATTACCTAAGCACATTTTGTTTTTTTTACACTTTTTTTTCTTCTAACGTTTTTTCTTTTAAGGAACAACATTACTAAAACCTAGTGTTATGATACCTCAGCAACAACAAAAACAACAAAAAAAGTATTAGCAACAACATATTTCACTGTACAGCCACATATGTAACATGTGTATACTTAGAAAACGTTTAGAGAGTATATGATTCCTCATGTGTTCCACTGTAGTATTTAATTTTCACACACAATTTAGAAACAGATTATACGCTTCTTATTTAGTATTTTATTTTTTGTGTGTTTGTTTTTTTACTTTTTTATTTTTCTAAATAAATAAAATTTATGATATTTATTTGTGAATTATGATGGGGTTGCTATTTAATAATGTGTTTGCTGCTTTTTACTGTTTTCAGTTGATTTTAGAGAGATTATCACTCACATTCTGCTAAAGTTGTTTTTAGGAAATATAAATTTGGATTTTTTTTTTTTTTTTGTTTACCACTAACCATGTTTAATCAAGGAAGATTAGTTCTTAGAAATATTTAAGGTGTTATTTAAGTGTGAAAAAAAGTTATGAAAGAAAGTGGATTTTGTTGTGAGGTTTTATAGTATATTTTGATTTGAAACTAAAACTAATCCAAAAGTAAACTAAAACTAAATTGAAACTGAACTAGAACTGATGAGAATTGCATTAAAACCGAATTATGAGATTGAACTAGAACTAAAGTGGTACTTAACTAGAATGAACTATAAATAAACTAGAACTAGAACTGAACTAGAACTGAACTAAAACTGCACTAGAACTGAACTAGAACTGAACTAGAACTGAACTAGAACTGAACTAGAACTGAACTAGAACTAGAACTGAACTGAACTAGAACTGAACTAGAACTGAACTAGAACTGAACTAGAACTGAACTAGAACTGAACTAGAACTGAACTAGAACTGAACTAGAACTGAACTGAACTAGAACTGAACTAGAATTGAACTAGAACTGAACTAGAACTGAACTAGAACTGAACTAGAACTGAACTAGAACTGAACTAGAACTGAACTAGAACTGAACTAGAACTGAACTAGAACTGAACTAGAACTGAACTAGAACTGAACTAGAACTGAACTAGAACTGAACTGAACTAGAACTGAACTAGAACTGAACTAGAACTGAACTAGAACTGAACTAGAACTGAACTAGAACTGAACTAGAACTGAACTAGAACTGAACTAGAACTGAACTGAACTAGAACTGAACTAGAACTGAACTAGAACTGAACTAGAACTGAACTAGAACTGAACTAGAATTGAACTAGAACTGAACTACAACTGAACTACAACTGAACTAGAACTGAACTAGAACTGAACTGAACTAGAACTGAACTAGAACTGAACTAGAACTGAACTAGAACTGAACTAGAACTGAACTAGAACTGAACTGAACTGAACTAGAACTGAACTAGAACTGAACTAGAACTGAACTAGAACTGAACTAGAACTGAACTAGAACTGAACTAGAACTGAACTAGAACTGAACTAGAACTGAACTAGAACTGAACTAAAACTGCACTAGAACTGAACTAGAACTGAACAAGAACTGAACTAGAACTGAACTAGAACTGAACTGAACTAGAACTGAACTAGAACTGAACTAGAACTGAACTAGAACTGAACTAGAACTGAACTAGAACTGAACTAGAACTGAACTAGAACTGAACTAGAACTGAACTAGAACTGAACTAGAACTGAACTAGAACTGAACTAGAACTGAACTAGAACTGAACTAGAACTGAACTAGAACTGAACTAGAACTGAACTAGAACTGAACTAGAACTGAACTAGAACTGAACTAGAACTGAACTAGAACTGAACTAGAACTGAACTAGAACTGAACTAGAACTGAACTAGAACTGAACTAGAACTGAACTAGAACTGAACTAAAACTGAACTAGAACTGAACTAGAACTGAACTAGAACTGAACTAGAACTGAACTAGAACTGAACTAGAACTGAACTAGAACTGAACTAGAACTGAACTAGAACTGAACTAGAACTGAACTAGAACTGAACTAGAACTGAACTAGAACTGAACTAGAACTGAACTAGAACTGAACTAGAACTGAACTAGAACTGAACTAGAACTGAACTAGAACTGAACTAGAACTGAACTAGAACTGAACTAGAACTGAACTAGAACTGAACTAGAACTGAACTAGAACTGAACTAGAACTGAACTAGAACTGAACTAGAACTGAACTAGAACTGAACTAGAACTGAACTAGAACTGAACTAGAACTGAACTAGAACTGAACTAGAACTGAACTAGAACTGAACTAGAACTGAACTAGAACTGAACTAGAACTGAACTAGAACTGAATTAGAACTGAATTAGAACTGAACTAGAACTGAACTAGAACTGAACTAGAACTGAACTAGAACTGAACTAGAACTGAACTAGAACTGAACTAGAACTGAACTAGAACTGAACTAGAACTGAACTAGAACTGAACTAGAACTGAACTAGAACTGAACTAGAACTAGAATTGAACTAGAACTGAACAAAAATTGAACTAAAACTAAAGTGGACTATAGAACGGAATTATATTAGAATTAGAACAGAACTAAAATTAAAGTAAAACTAAAGTGGAACTGGTCTAAATCAGAACTAGAATATGAAATTTGAAGTAAAAAAAAACTTCTGCATGACCCTGTATTTAGTTAAAACTAAATATTAAGAATTAACATATCACTCATGTTTTTAACATTTGTTTTAAAATATATTTTTTTTCCATATTTTTGTAAAGATGACATGTTAATGATAACTTGTATTTTAAACATAAACAAATTAATTTAATATATATATAAGCTACTTGCAGCTGAGTTTAAGTTGCTACCAAAAAATATGAAAAGATGAAGACAAGAAATCAAATTAATCTTAACAAAGAAATTTGAACTGAGGCGTTTTAAGATTGAAGATTTCTAGGAAATTATTTTTAATTTTACTACTCTCAGGCTTATTTTCATTTAAATGTTTTAATTTTCTTAAAAAAATTTAATTTATTTCGTTTTTTGTTTCTGTTATTTCTTTTCGTTTATTGTGGCATAATTAACACTTAATTTAGTTTAAACAAAACTAACACATGTTTTTGAAATTTTAATATAAAACTAAATGTTTAAACTAAATTTAGGAGAAATATTGGCCAAAGATTTTTTTTTTTTTTGTATTCATTTTAAAAGATATTTTCATTAAATGTTTATAATTGGTTTTTGCAATGAAATAAAAAGGGGGTTAATGATTTTTGTTCGTTAAATTTTTAAATTTAAAATTTTTGAAATATTGTTTAATTGCGGTAAAATAAAAAAGAGATTAATATAGTATTTAAAAAAAATGGTTATTAAATCTAAACACAGATTAGCTAAGAGAGAGCCAAAGATGATTAACTAGGAACTTGTAAGTCTATGAAATAACATATTGGCCATAACACAAGTGCTTTTTAAAATACATACATACCACAAAATACCACCAGACTTGCAACAAAAAAAAAAAAAAAAAAAAAAACCGCTAAATTATTATTTAATGTTTAATCAAACGTAAATACATATACACACACACCCTTTTTTTCTCTAAAAACAACATCAAAATGAAAGAAATTCATTTATAAAAAATATCTAAAATATTGCTACATTGATTACACCCAAAAAATAATTTTCCAAGTTCCTGTTTATATCTAAAAAAAATCTTTTGTTGTAAACATTTTCTAATTTTATTTTGGCGTTGATCTCTCAACAAAAAAAATTAAATTAAAAATGTTTATTTTAACACAAATCAAAGTCGTTATAAATTTACTGACTAAAGCGTGAAAAAGATACAAATAAAAATTAATTTATATATTTTTTCTATTTAAAAAAAAGTTATAATATTTGCTTATGTGGGTTTTTATACTCTAGTTTTTTTTATATAATTTTTGGTCCAATAATTTCTGTAATAACTTCTAAACAATCGTGACATCACATTTTTTTTTATTTAAACAAAATTTATTTTAATTTTATAACAAAATTTTGCTCTAATTCATGTTTAACAATTTTCTTGTTACATAAATTCTTTATTTTTTATTTTCATAAACAAAATAAAGTGTTAATTAAAAATTGTATGAAAGAAAAAAATTAAAAAAAGAGCTACCAAAAGTTATGTAAAAGCAAAACAATTTTAGTATATTTTGTTTTCAATTTCAAAATCACTGTAGTAGAACCACGAAAACATTTTTGGTATTAGTTTTTTTTTTATTATTTCCAAATAAACATTTCTTTAAATGTAAAATAAATAATTCAAGGTTAAATATACAGACATAATTGGCATTACACACTTTTACCGATTTGGGGCAGCGATTTTTATACATTCCTACATACTTATGTACATATGTGTGTTTACTTAATTAGTTGGTGTTTTTGTTATTTATAGAACAGAGCTCCTAAGGTGGTATCGAACTATAGTTTAATGAAGCAATCAAATGAATCAAATGAATACCTTATAGGGATTGCATAATTTTGCATAATTGATTTTATTAAAGTATTTTAATGAATGTTAATTTGTGTACTTTTGGTGTAAAGTAAATACATATTTAAAAACGAAAAAGAAAAGTTGTCTTTATTGTAGATTGCTTTCAAAATTATATTAATGAAGAATTTTAGAGACGTTTTACGTTGGGGTACAATGTGTCTAAAGTGGCGATTAATTGAATTTTGAAATTCAAATTTTTGTAATAAAGTTGGGTATCGAATAAAAATAGACAAAATTATATATCGATAGCTATTAAAATCTTCAAGCTGGGTTGTGCTGTTTTCTTATAAGGAGCTGTCAAAGTTAAATATTTTTTAAATTTTTGAAAAAAAGTAAAAAACTAAAATTTCATCAATTAGTGAACAGTGAAGTATTTATTTGAAATAAAAGTCTTTTAAAGTAAAAATTTAAAATGAAATCATGAACTTCAGGTATTTAAGTTTACTTTTCTTCAAGTATTTGTAAATTATATTTTGTCCTAATATTTTTGTTATTTTTTTTGAAAATTGTCCTAAAATACTTTAATTTTAAATTTTCATGGAATACAACATAAAATGTTACAGGATGTTTGCTCTAAAAATTTCCTGAAAAATAGTACATATTGTCCACTTTAATATTATTAAAAGAAAAAATCGTGGCATATATATATATATATATATTATTTTATATATAGAAAAGGTTTAATCACTAGGGAATTTTTGTTCCTTACCCGATTTCCAAGATTTTTATATTACCTTAAAGTCCTTGATAAGTCCTTTAGAAAACATGCTGGCATGTACTATATCTCTTATATATTCTTCGAGGTATATTTATTTGAAATTTCAACAATCTCAATTTTACAAGACCTTGTTCCAGTCTTCTCCATACATATCCCAACATTTTAAACCGATTTTGTCATATGCATGCAGTTTATTAAAGAACAAAATTGTCTATTGAATAAAGAAAATTTTAAGTCGATATCGTTATTAAGTAAGAAAAAATAAACGATTTCGATTTGGCAAGTCTGCAAAAATTAATAAACAGACGGATGAAAGGACGAACATTAGAACTCTCTTAAAATTCCAAAAATACATTATATTTTTACTTCTTGACCAATATCAAAACTAAATCTAAATATTAAAGTGTTGATATCACATTTCCCTTAATTAAGTGCCATTTTCGATCCATTTAACCCAAATGTATAGAAAGATGGACGGACATAGCCATTCTGCCCGAAAATATTTTAGAATTCTAAAAATATATTTTTTTTAAACTAATAAATAGAAAAAAATAGAACGTGATCATCAAAATTCGAGTATCACCTTTTTCTGAATTAAGCACGATTTTCGACACATTTAACGGACATTACCATTCTGCCAAAAATAAAAATGTTAAAATTTTAAAAATGATTTTTTTACCTAATAATATATATATATATATATATAAAAAAAAAAAAAAATTAAACGGGATATATTGATATCACCTTTCCCTGAATTAATCGCCATATTCAACCCCTTTTACCCCAATGTAAATTTTTATAAAAAATTGTGTTTAATTCTGAAATTAATTTTGATTTATATAAATTATATTAAATATTAACAAACGCGAATGCTATATTCAGCTCAGCCGAATCTATATACCCATCATCAACATTTCGTTACATGGGAGATGGTCGGATCACGCCCATTTTTTGTTTTCGAGTTTACATTGGTCCTTAAACTATTTGTACAAAATTTCGTTGATTTTCACCTTATATGGGAGGTGGGCGGTAAGGAGGGCGGACCACGCCCATTTTTGGTTTCCAAGTTTATATCGACCCCGAACTATCCTTACAAAATTTCGTTGTCGTACATGGTTTTATTTAAGAGATATCTGCAGAAAAGTATGAAAAAAAGCTACAACGGACACCCTGTGTTTCCAGTATTTTGCCCATAACTTTTTGGTTTATTAACCGATTTTGCCCATTTTCAATACCAAACAAACCTTATATAAGATAAATATTTGAACCAAATTTCGTCCCCCGACGTTGTCCCGTTCGAGCCCTATCCTGCTTTCAACAGAAAGACAGACGGACAGACGGACGGACATAGCTAGATCGACTCAGAATCGAACCAGGACCCAGAAAATATATACTTTATGGGGTCTTAAACGATTCCTTCGACATGTTACACACGGAATGACAAAATCTATATACCCCGCATCTTTTTGATGGTGGGTATAAAAAAAATATATATTAAATATAAAACCTAGTATTTTGGTATTCAGAGTTTTGGAATTAAACTTAAATGATTTTGGCGTTATATTTTTTTAGCAATAAGAAAAAAGTACATAACTCAAAATATACAAAAATTATGTTTTCCATTTGTAAAATCCTTGTAAACCACTTTGCAAAAATCTAAGAAAAATTTTATAAAATACATTAGGGCCTCGATTATCCGTGATTCGATTAATCGGCAACTTCGATTATCCGGGAAAGAAAATTTGTAAAAACATAATTTTTTTTTTTTTTTGCATCGATTAACTGTCATTACCTCTATTATCCAAGATCCTAAGCATAATTTTTTTCGATTGCTTTTGAACAATCGAACACAATGTGAATAAAACAAAAATCGCAAATTCCCTCGTTTGAATAAGATGAGTCAGAGCAAGGTAAAATCCAAGTTTACTGCATTCATGAAAAGCTTGTTATCGAAAATATGAATTTGAAAAATAAGAAACAAACATTTTTTTTTTTTTAAAGAAACTACGTAAAATGAAAGCCTGTTTTTTTGTCCAAAATTATTATTTTTTCCTTATATTATTTAAACTTTTATATTAAATCCCTGAATAATTGAATTATATAAATAAAAAATGTTTTAAAAATACTACACAATATTTTTACTCAATTAACTGGGAAAACTGATTATCCAGAATGCTTCCGGTCCCGACACATTACGGATAAACGAAGTCTCACTGTATTAACATTTAATTTTATATTAAACGTCTAAGTGCAAATCCTTTCCTTTTACTGTAAGCGAAATTAATAGTACAATATATAAATCACAAAAAAGGCCTGTCCGTCCGTCCGTCTGTCTGTCTATTTAAACTTTTAATAAAAATACATACTTAACAGTTAACATGGACCAACAGATGGACGGACAGACATTATAAATTAAATTATTGAAACGATTTTTAGCCAGTTATGGTGGTTGTTGAACCATTTTAGCAATACAACATAAACTAAAATTTAAGTTTCAATAGGTAATGATTAAATATAGAGTTTGGTTGCGAAAATTTTTTAAAATTACTTTTGCATATTTTGTCACATATTCATAGAAAAATTCTTGTTTTAGAGCATAGTTTAGCAACTTAAATGACATATTTTTGCATATTTTATATTTAAGAGCATGTTTTGGCATATTTTATATAAAAGAGCATAACTGCCTTTTTTTCTATATCGATCGTAAAATTCATTTCAACAAAATGTATGGAAAACAACAAATTAATTAAAAATTTTCTCGATTTGTAAAATCAAGGAAGTTGCACTATATATTGAAGCATATCTCGAAAATGACTTGTTTAATTTTATTAAAAAAATAAAAAATATCAACAAATTTTAATTAAAATTGTCTTTGACATTCTTGTATTACTTTTTAATATGGTCAACAGATATTTTCTGAACAGCCTATTTTCTGAAATTTTATGTAAAATTGAAATTTTTTTTTTTTTTTTTTTTTTTCACAAAATCATAAAAATTCTAAAATGTCAAAAATTTAAATTTTTATTCTTAAATTATAAAGATTAATTTGTTTGTAAAAAAAATCACAAAATCATTTTTTTAATATTTCTTTGTAATTTGTTAATTCTGCAGAAAATTAATACTTATTGATTTGAATGAAATATATTTTGTTTTACTCGTAAATGTAAAAAATTTATCTTTATGATTAAAAAATTAAAAATTTTAATTTTTAACATTTTAGAATTCAATTTAACTAAGAAACTCTGTGCCCCATTTTTTTTATTTTCTTATACACAATTCTATAAAAATTAATTTTTCTTAAATTTATTCATAAGCTATAAATCTTTTTAAATTATCATAAAATAAAATATATTTTTTTTTTTTTTTTTTAATTTCAGGTGAGTTTTTTTTCTATGGCAAAACTTTGGTTTGTTTTTTAACTGGGAAATAACAATTGAACCCTAGAAATGTTGCATAAGAGGTGATAAAAAACAGCGACAAAATAAAACACTCGAGAAAACATTTGTATCTTATGAATTGTATTTGGTATCTGTAAGTACGTACATATAAGAAATAATATCAACTGTTGATTACAAAAAGTAGAAAAAACAACTAATTTAGCCTTATGAATAGTATATTAAAATCGTTTGTAGCTAAAAAAAAAAAAAATAGCTATTAAAAACAACATTAAAGAAAAATATTGTTTTCTCACATAAATATAAAATCAAACACATTTGAATTTACTATAAAATACGAATATCATACATAATAGTAGAGTGTGATCGAGTGTTACAAAGCTCCACCAGGTTAAAAAACAAAAGTACCACAAAATATAATACATATTTAGCTAAGCTAATGTTTATTTTTAATGAAAAGAAAAAAAAAATCTGTGCATTCAGCCATTTAAAACCGAGGAAATTGCCTTTAATGGACCGTTGTAATAAAAAAAAAAAAAACTGAAAAAAATTACAACAAAACTATAAGTACCTTTTTATAAAATTTATTCATTCGTACTCGTTTATAATATGAACTACGTTGTTTATATTAGATTTTTCTATTTTGTTGTTGTGATATTTTTGTATTTTTTTTTTTTTTATATAAAACAACACAAGTAGTAGTAAACTTAAGCAACATGTTAATTATTTACGATTTGTTGTCTAATTTTTTGTTGTTGTTTAGATCTCCTGAGATTTAAATACAATTTTTTTTTCTATATAAATTGTTTATTTAGATATTTTTAATATTATTGTATTTTTTAGTTACTTATGATGTATTCAGTGTAAGAGAAACTTGTTGCAGTTAACTGCTAATTTTTTTTTTCTAATTGTGTTGTTATGGTTTTTTATTTTTTTATTTTTTTTTGTGTTAGATTTGACGTAGTTTATATTATTACGTTAATTGTTGTAATGAAATAATTATATGCATGTAGATTTTGTATACTGGATATTTAAATATGTTACATATGATAGAATTACAGAGGAGAGCAGAAAAATTACACAAAATATGGCATAAAGAAAGATTTAAATCACAGAAAAATTCTCAGTCAATTTAGATAGATGTGATTATGAATTACTAAACCTAAAAATCACTTTTTTAATTGACTACTTTTCGAGATATGGTCTATTAAAAGTTTTATTAAGGTTTAAAAACTATTTCTATTACTTTTTTTAATTGTATCAATTATTCAAGTGGTCAAAATTCGAAATTTCTAATATTTTTTACTAAAAACAAAACAATTTATCGGCTTTTAATTATTTTTTTATTGTATCAGTTAATAAATTAATCAAATAAAAATAAGTGATAATTTTAATAATTGAATTAAAATTTTTTTAATAGGTCAATTATTAAAATAATTCAATGTTCAATATGTATTCATAATTTAAATTGGATTTTAGATTTTTTATGTAAAATGTAAATTTAATTTGTTAGAATACTTCGATTTAGAATTATTTATTTAATTATAAAAATATTTGAAATTATTTTAAAATTCTAATTAATAATTTAATTGAAATTTTTTAGAAAATATTTTTTTCTGTGTAATAATACTTGAGAAATATGGGCAATTCTTTAAACTCGTTAATGTTTGGGGTTCAAGAAAGTTTAGAAAAATGTTTAATGGCATATCAACGCTATTTAGTACCAATATTCCTTGGCTTTAGTGGAACACAGATCTGTTCGCGTGAATGAATTTTAGCGAAAGGCGTCAGTGTTATGAAGGTTTAAAATGAAAGTTTATAAAAAAAATTTCCAAAATTCTATTTATAGTCTTATACAATGGACAGTGGGGCAGAATCGAACATTTTTGGAAATAAATCTGTAACTTCTGATAGGCTGGTTGGATTTGGTACAGGCGTAGCAGAGGAGTGTACAATGTTATGTTTGGAAGGGGAACGTAACAGACCCCTCAGGGGCGAAGCTTGCCAAATTGTCGTAGTTTTGGTTCTATAAAAATATTGATTTCAATCTTTTTCTATATAACGAAGAATTATGTCAGCTAAGCAAAGTAATTTAGATGGAAATATCGAGTTGATACTTTTTCTGATTTTTGAAATTAAATTTTTGTAAAAAATTGTTTTTTTGAGTAACTAAAAATATTTTATCTGTAATAAAATCTTTGTTAGTAAAGATATCTTAACGAAATTTTGGGTGAATAGAGACTTTATCATATAAAATGAGAAAGTGAAAAAAACTTTAAGTTTTTTGTATAAGAAAACTCACAATTCCCCCCCAAAAAAAAAAACAAAAAAAAAAAAAAAAAAACACCGAAATCCCAAAAATTATTTTTTAACATTGCCGGCTATAAAATCCACATTTTTCCGAAGTCCCGTAGATTTTGATTGAAAACTTTGAACAACAAATTATAGATTCCTAAACTGCATTCCACTTGCCGATTCGTGCTTTGGTATTTTAAAAAATATAGACTAAAGTGAAAACTTTTATATAAAATAATAATTTTGTTCTTTAACTAAATAAAACAAAACTAATAAATCGGTCTGTATACTAGGATATATATGAAAAAAACTGGACCAAGAACATGCAAAATTGAGGTACTTAAAAATTTAAACGCGAATAACGCAAAAACTGTAAGAGATAAATTGGACATGCAACCAAGAAACAAAAATTTGGCAAGCGATTACAAATTATGTATATCAAAGGTACCCTACTTCGAACTCTCTTAGCTCCTCCTCTGAGGGGTCTGTTGGGTCCCCCTTCCAAACTTAACATTGTACACTCCTTTGCTACGCTCATACCAAGTTTCATGCAAACTTAACCAGCCTATCAGAAGTTACAGATTTATTTCCAAAAATTTTCGATTCTGCCCCACGTCACAAGCAATTCTGTCACTCATGGAGTAGAACTTTATTGTGATTCTATACCCAGCAAAAACTTATGCTTCTATTTTTAGAAGCAACAGACTTATTCGCCACTCGAAGCATTACCTAATAAGTAGTACTTCAATAACTAGTATTTAGTAAATATGAAAGTAATTTGATTTTTACGTGGCTCAGTTGTCTAGAGCGCCTAATTAAAGAAATTTGTACTATTCAAAGAGAGTTGAACTCCCACTTGAGGCAAATTTTTTTTATTTTTTTTTTTTTTTGGAAATTGTAAAAATATAAGTCGATAGTGGTGTAGCGAGTAAGACGGCAGACTAGCAAACACAATCAATATGCTTGGTTTCAAATCTCAACCGAGCCAAATGTTTTTTCTTGTGCGTAAAAAATCTCAGCATCCAAAACAACTCTTTTGGAACCCAAATAAAACTTGTAGAATTTTGGACATCGCGAACAAAATTCATCAGCACTAAAAGTGGAAGCTATTTTTCATACTAATTTCACTTTCAAAACATTATTTAGTAGGCAAAGTTATTGCTGTGTATTGGATTTAAAGGATATTTTTGAGAACTAGTGCTTAAGAACTAATTCTGAATGACTTCTACATCACTTTTTTGAACAAATTTCTGGTTCCTAAACGACTTCCTAGAACTGTTTAAAATATTTGAATTAAAATTGCAACATTTTCAAGAACTAAAAAAATATATATACATATAAAAAAAGTTTTTAACAAAATAAAATTTTTAAAAATTAAAAATAAAAAAAAGGGTTCTGGTACCATCCTCTAACGCTTCTATGGAATAAGTTCTGAGTATGAAAATTTCAAACAAAAATTAAACTACTACAATGTGTACTAGCTAGATAGGTAACAATTTCAAACAAAAATTATTTGTCGTAACGCCAAAGTAGAACGAGTAAAAGATATTTTCATGCGTTCTGGAACTAGTTGAAGAAGTAATAAAATTTTTCCTGGGTAATATTAAAAGTTTTTAAAAATGAAGTAGTTCTAAAAAATTTCTTAATATATATATAAATTATCTTCCAAACTTTGTTTTTTTTTTATTTGATTTTTGTAATATTTGTTTGCCCTCTACTTTTTTTTACATTACAATAATAGCTGCTCATAAGTATAAAAAATACATACATTGTAACCATTTTTTGTTTGATTATAATTTATTTTCGCTTATTAACTTTGCTCTAGATTCTGTTACATTTTGCTTACATTTGTCACACCTTTTGTTCAAACTCTCTACTGCCTCATGTATTTGTTTCTTACAAAAAATGTGTGAATTTTCCCTATTAAACCAAGCAATAAATTATTATATTTCCTATTAAAAAAATATAATAATTTTGTATAATCTTGAATACGAGTATTTAAATACACACCTACTTCGTTTCAAAATATCTCAAATAAATTATTATTTTTTTATTTGTTCCATTGAATATAATAATTTGTTTTTGATTTTATAAATTTAATATTTTGCAAATTTGTTTTAAATAAATAGGTTACACAAAATTTCCTTCGTTATATCTTCCCTGGAGTTAAAGGCATAAGTAACCAGGTTTTTTTGTATTCAAAAGACTAAAAGTTTATTTGTAAATAATTGTTAAATAAAGAAATAAATATATTTTTAAATAAATACCTAGTTGTTTTTCAATTTACTTTTGTATTCATTGTATTTATTCAACTGTATTAAAGAAATTTTTGTTGGTATATGCTGGTACTAGGTTGACAAAAGAATTTTTTTTTTTTTAATTTTATTGTTTATTTTGTTGTTTTGTTATTTAAAAAAAATGGTTTACTTTTTCTTACTTTTAAGAAGGCTTATGACACAAAAAGTAAATAATACAATATTTTTCGAAATTAGGTTCACTGGAGACGAGTATCCATTAAACCGAAGCTGGAGCTTTATAGCATCCTATAGAAGAGATAAAGCTATAGTGAGACTTAAAAGTGATCACGATTAAGGTTGATTTCTGATTTTATATGGACCCAAGATTAATACAAAAGTAAAGTATAATTAAAGATTAATTAGGGCTATATAAAAAACTACAACTTAAGGGGGTGTGGGACCTTATAAGGAGCTACTTTGTGTCCTTATACAGCTCAATTAGTGCTGTATAAGGACATACGATTGTAGCTTATTGAAGATTTTTTAAAGACCTATAATTGCAGTTTATCTCGGACTATATATTTATATATTTAGAAATTATATAATACGGGACTTTATAAGGAGCTACAATTAAAGTGAATTCGGTACTTTATAAATACCTATAATTAAAGCTAAATTGAGACTGAATAAATACTTACAATTGAAACTAAATCTGGTCTATATACCCAGCAAACACTTTGGTTGCCAGGTAATGTGTTAATAAGTTAATATAATGGCTTTACACTACTACAGATATAAAAGTAGTTTTTCAAAAACTCTGATCATAAATAGGGTTATAAATAAGTAGTCACTAAATTACTTCTATATAATGCATATGGTATGTTGTTGTCATTGAAAAGTAACTACATCCGTAACTACATGCCAATATCAATTTTTTGCGGGGTATAAACCTAAAATTTTAGTTACTTGGGATTTTATAAAAACCTAGAATTGAAGCTGAATAAGAACTTAATAAAAATTTGAAATTGAAGCTTAAATGGTACTTAATATTTTGTAGTTGTGACTTCAACAAGATCTATAATTGAAGCCAAGTTGGGACTTTATAAAGATCTATAATCGAGCTATATTGGGATTCAAATAAAAACTACCATTGAAGCCAAGATGAGTCTTACTTAAATGTTATTGTGACAATAAAAAAAACTTACTGTTTAGGTTTCAACGAAACTGAAATGGATAAGACACCACGAATGCTGATGAAGTGTGTAGCGGCACAGAAATTCGAACCGGATGTCGGCTTACGACACTATGTAACCACATCTTAAACAGCGTTTACGACGCTAGGTTCAACCTCTTTTTTACTTGCCCCTAACGCCTGGCGCTGCTAACTGAGTCCCTCAAAATTGCACCCAGTGCAAAGCTGGCGACATGGATAAGACACCACGAATGCTGATGAAGTGTGTAGCCGCACAGAAAATACGTATTCCATTCTGCTGGTGTCTAATTATAGTCCACAAACTCTGCTTTGGTACCGCCAAACAGAGACAACAAGGCAATTTACGACTGCAAACTTGTTTACTTACATTTAAGAGTAAAATTGGAACTATTCAAAGACTTAGAATTGAAGTTTATTTAGTACTATAAAAAATCTAAAATTAGGATCTAAAAAAAAAAAAATACTCTTGAATTTGAGGCTAAACTGAGACTTGCATTTAGAGCTAAAAAGGGAACATTTCATAACCTACAATTAAGGCTGAAATGGGAATTAATAATTACCTACGATTAATACGAGATTTGAACTTTGTTAGGACCAAGAATTACATATGAATTGGGAATTTATAATGGAATAAGGTTAAAGCTGAATTGGAATTTTATAACGATATATGATTGAAGATAAACTGAGTTACTTTCTATTAAATTTAACAGAGAATTTAAACAACTTTTTTTTACTTTAAAGTAGATCTGGAGTTCATTAGATAACTACGATTAAAGCTTATATTTTATAAATTAAAATAAACTGTGATTTTTATTAAGATATACGATTGAAAATAAATTGCCCACAAATGAAGCTGAATCGGGTTTTGGATAATATATTAAAAGGAAGATTTTCATTACCCACTATTAGGGTTTAAATGGGACTTTGTCCTATGGTTAAAGTAAGATTGGAACTTTGTTTCAAAAAAGCTATTGGACATGAAGTGGGACTTTATAATAAAATAAGATTAAAACTAAACTGGGACTTTTATAAACACATTCGATTGAAGTAAACTGGGACTTAATGGATTAACTGAGACTTTAAATGAGCAACGTTTAAAGCTGAGAGCTTTTAATATAAACTGGAATATAAAGAATAAATTATTGTTATACAATTTCCGACTGGGTACTTAAATTAAGATAAACTAATAGAAATCATAAAATGAACGGACTAAAGCCGACACATTGCAATCGATTTCAATTAAAACAAGATAGAAAGATATAGTTGGTCAAGCCCGACCATATGATACCCTACACCAATCATGTTTGTGCATTAAAATTCGGGGAGGGGTCATATCTTAGACCTGTGGCTAATGGTTTATATCGTGAACTTTAATTAAGTTAAAGGCTTTGTACTCCATGATCTTACTGAACTAAATAGACTAAAGAATTCCGTGCTGCAGAAATAAATTTTTTGTAGCCCTGTGTTATTAAAGGAAGTATCAAAATAAATAATTTATTTAATGGTATTGAAAAGTCTGGGTAATACTACCTTTTTGATTTAAATTCGATTGAAAACAAAAAAATATATTTCTCAAACAATATACAATTTAATATATTAAAAGTCCTTGACTACATAGTATTGATTAAATATTTAATTGTTCTACTAAATTAAAAACAAACAACAATAACTTTTGTAGTTAAATTTCTTAAAAATTAAATTTATTTTTAAATAAAAATCAGCCTCAAGACAAAACCTTTTGAAATTTAATTGTAAAGGGTTATTACTCACTTTACAATTAAGTTTCAAAGACGAGTTTTAAATTGTAAAAAAAGGCGCGTTTACACTATATGCATACGAATTGCAACATAATTAGGCGGGTTTCAAACAATACAAAAATGCAATAATGCAATGAATGGAATTTTTCTTTAATTTAAAAAGAGTATAATGTCTGGTTTGTCAGTAATAAAAAGAAAAAATGAAATTAAAATGATGCATAATAATTTTGTTTTTATGGTGTGTAATTGTTTAACATTTATTATTATTTTTATTTATTTAAAAAGAAATGCATTTACACAAACCTACTCCCTCTTTCCTCATATGTAGGTTTAAAAAGAAGAAAAAAAAAAAAAAAATCATAATTTAAATTAAAGGTGCGTTTACACACACACGCTCACTTATTAAACCGCATCACTACATAATACACACTCTTATTTATTTACTGGCAAATATTGGCTGTTGACACTACTTAAAAAAAGTTTACTGTTCAATTGTGTTCAATTATGTGCCAATGACTTTTGTTTGTTGTTGATTCAACATTATTTTTTTATTTTATTATTATTGCTGCTGCTGCTAGTAGTAGTTGCTGTAATTCAGTAGCTTGAAGATTTTGTCATTTATTGCTTGCGTTATTTTTTTAAATTTTCTTATGTCTTTTTGTGATTTTTATCAAAAAACGCACGCGTTTGCTTGAAACGACTTTTTTTTTTTTATAATGTCTACTTGTTTTATACACGGAAAAAAGTAAAAATGCACTTTAATTACGAAATTTGTAATATTAATTAATTTTTAATTGATTTTGCTCCAATCATCAAAATAATAATATTAATAACTAGAATAATTGATATTATTACTTCTTTGCCTTAAATAGATGCAATGAGCTGAACATTTTTGAAAATTTACTTAAATTTATTTTATTTCTGTACTTTTATAGACAAATATTTAATTTTTCTTTATATTTTATTAACAGCTGTCAATTTATTAAAAAACAAAACTGAAAACTAATTAGAAAATTAATTATATTAATAAATCATATAATTAAATTCCAATATAAAATTAATTAATAATTTTATTAAAAAATTATGTGAAATATTTTTTTCTGTGTATTGAACGTATTACAATGAATTGTCAATTTTAACACATATGTTCATTTTGAATGAATGTACTATTTGCTAGCTCATAGATAAATATGTAGATGTGTGCTTATTAAAAACTAATTTCAATTTAATTTTGTATTGAAATTTGCATAAACGTGATATATTTGCATGATTAAATTTGTTTAAGTTAAAAATTATTGCTTTTGATGTCTAGGAATTTACCTTTTTGTTAGTATTTCTAGTGATTTTTATCAATTGATTACTAATGTCTTTTAATAAAGAGGGTCATATGATAAGTGTGATTAAGGTAAAATAACATTATTTTAAAAGTTAAAACTATTTTGTTTAAAGTCTGTTTTGTGGTTTTGTTAAAACTACATAACGGTAAATATTCAAACATTATGTTGTTTTTTGAATGGGGCACTATTTTTAAAATGTTGTATTTACTATATTAAATTGTCAAATTGTTTATTATCGGAATATACAAAGAAGCCTTAAGAGCAGGAATATGTTTCTTCGATCTCAAGGGGAAACGCTACTTTTTACACGCTAGGACTTGGATGCACTCTGAATTATTATTACTGCAACCAACAGTTTTGGCACCAAATATTGCTCGCTTAACTACTCCATTTTGAGAGCCTTTAAGTGAGCTGTATGGTGACTAACCAATCTTCTTCGCCGATGGATCCCTAAACTTCATTCTCTTAATGACTCCCTTAACGAGGCCTTTAATATAGTCATGTGGTGCATGACCAGTTATGCAACTGGGATCTAGAAACTCTTCGATATCAGTCTGAATAATTGCTAATGCGAATTTTGTACTTCTTTGTTGAAAAACATTTTTAGAGTTTAAGCGGATAGATGCATCTCGGAGATGGGTTTTCACTTTTTCACTATTTTGTGTTAAAAGTAACTTTTAGCATCTTATACTACAAATTACAGAAGTACCAGAAATGGTTCCTCATATAAATACTCAACAGATGAACTTAAATTAAGTGATATGACTTCTTGAAAATAAATGTTTATTTAGCATCAAATTGGCTTAGCTATGAATTCCTAATGCTTTTACAAACCTATTTTCCTTAGGTAATTTATTAAGAAAGCATTTCCTTCAAGGAACGCCATAATTAGAAGGTGAAAAACACTTATTTTCCTTAATTCATTATATGCCAGTTTTATTTTTTTTATTGAGATTTTATTTCTTTTTATTTCAATTTACCCCCAAAAAAAAACAAATAATACATAAATTATTTTTGGTTTATATGTTTAAATAGCAAATAAAAAACTGCGGGTATTATTTGTCACAGTAACTGTTACATTTTACTACAGCCGGTTGTTTTTTTTATTACACTCGCACTCCCTAATGGGCAGTCATCTCATTATCGTCATCATCGTCACCATTTCCTATGCTATTCATTATTTAAATGTGGCACATTAAAATGATAATAAAGTGGCTGGCGGTAGCAATAAAGTATTCAGACTTGAAATCTTTTTTTGTTACTTTTCCAGTTTAATGTGTTGTAAAATAATTTTATTTAGGAGGCGTTTAAGAATTTTAAATATTATTTTGAGTAGATTAATATAAAATTTGCAAAGGGAACTTTCTAAATAGAAGATTTGATTAAAATTTTTGCGTTTAGAAAAATTTAGAAGTTCATATTATTAGATCAAAGAAAATTAAAAAATTTTTTGCTATTTTTAAATAATATACATTTAAAAAATTTTAGAATTCTTCTAGAGTTCAAAAAATACATTTAATGAAGTACATTGAAAAAAATATTTTCAAAAAATATTCAATTAAATTCTTAATTAGATATTTAAAATGATTTCAAATATTTTTATAATTAAATAATTTATTCAAGTGGACCAATTACAATAAAATTTTACATAAAAAATTCTAAAATCTCATTCTAACTACAAAGCATACATATTTAATTATTTTATTGATTGAAATTAAACCTATATATTATAAAAATTTTATATTAAATTATTCAAATTATAACTTATTTTTATTTTTATTTTATTCATATATTAATTGATACAATAAGAAAAATAATTAATTTTTAGTAAAAAAAAAATATTAGAAAATTTGAATTTCGATCAGTTGAATAATTGATGCAATTAAAAATGTAATTGATATAGTTGTCGCCATTAATCAATATTTTAATAGACCATATTCGTTCTGTTAATCAAAGATTTATACAAAATATTTTAATTGATTTTTTTTTTTTTAAATGTCAAATTTTATAATGTACTAGCTAATACCCGGTGTGCTTCGCCACCCCCCGATAGATAGATGTTTCCCGTGCAAAATTTGAAAATTCAAGCTCTAATAGTTTCCCAGATATACTAATTTTTGTATTTAATTTTTATTTTTATAATCCGCTAATTTATTAGATAAATGTTTTCATGGATGTCAAAATTCTTTGTGCAAAATTTGAGCATTCCAACTCCAATAGTTTCCCAGATATACCAATTTTTGCATCTAATTCATATGGGAGGTACCATGCCCCTACTTTTAGTCCGCCCATATTTTTCTTAAATATTAATATTGATACCAAAGTGGCTCCGACAAAAATTTAGAACTCTAATAAATTTTCTCAGATATGATAATTTAATATTTTCTTTATATGGGAGGTGCCACGCCCACTATTTCTAGTGTACCAATTTTTGTCCAAAATATTCATATTGAAGCTAATGCTAGTCGTACGAAATTTGAGCTTTCTAACTTTTATAGTTTCCCAGATATAAAAATTTTGGTATTAACTTTATATGAGAGATGACACGCCCACTATTTCTTTTCCGCCCATTTTTGCACAAAATGTTCACATTGACACTTAAGTTTATTGTACAAAATTTGGGAAATGTAACTGTTATAGTTTCCTAAATTTACGGCATTTGGTAATGGCAAGCAATATTAGGCGTAAACTATTTCTTTTCCGCCCATTTTTGCACAAAATGTTCACATTGACACTTAAGTTTATTGTACAAAATTTGGGAAATGTAACTGTTATAGTTTCCTAAATTTACGGCATTTGGTAATGGCAAGCAATATTAGGCGTGGGATGTGCCACACCCCTTATTGCTAGTTCGCCTATTTTTTCCCAGAATGTTCATATAGGTGTCAAAGTTGTTCGTGCAAAATTTGAGGACTCTAGTATTACCAATTTCCGAGATATACTACTTTTAATAGTTATTTAGTAAGTGGGCGTGGCACCTCGCCCACATGGAATTTCAAAATAAAAAGTAGCCTATTTTTCCTTCCAGGCATATAGGAACACACTGTGAAAATTTCAAGAAAATCGGTTTAGGCGGCTATAGACTTCAAACAAACATACATACAAACAAACACACATTAATTTTTATATATATAGATAAGGCATTTGTCTACACAGAGAAAAATATGATTTATTAAACGATTTATCAAAGATACAAACTATTACAATTATTTTTTTAATTATATCAATTATTCAATTAATAAAAATTCAAAGTTTCTAATATTTTTTACTAAAGATAAAACAATTTATTGACTTTTAATTATTTTTCTTATTGTATCAATTAATAAATTAATTAAATAAAAATTAGTGATAATCCATAAGTTTAATTTTAATTAATAATATAATTAAATATTTATTTTTCGTAATTGAAATTGTATTTCAGATTTTCTATGTAAAATTTGTATTTAATTTGCTAGAATACTTTGAGTAATTTATTTAATAATAAAATAATTGAAATCATTTTAAAATTTTGATTAATAATTTAATTGAATTTTTTTTTTTTTGGAAATATTTTGTTTTTTCTACGTAAAATTTAAATATAATTCCTCTGCTGATGGGCAAACTCATCTTGACCCACAATACTTTAAATTTATTACTATTATTTTTTCAAATATTTTTATAATTTCTTGGGTACAGTACCATTAATAAAAAAAATTTAAAAATGATTTAATGCAATTATAATTGTTGTTGACTATGACTGACTTTATTGTAGTTAAACTTCTTCATTCATATGCAGGAAAAACATTTGGTTTCTTCTTATTTAAATCCAACTTTGCATGTGAAAATTTAACACACTAATGTTACTCTCGCTGATGAAGCAAAAGAAGATGATGCTGGCTGGCTGGCTGGCTGGCTGTTTGAATGAATTGACTGACTGTCGGGCTGCTGCTTGTGGTGTTAGCTAGACAATACATAACAAAAACAACAACAACCTCAACAATTGTAGTAAAATATATAGACATCCCCATTCATTTATTCATTCATGTTTAAATATGATTTTTTTTGACTATGATGAAATCTTAAGGTTGGTTAGAGGCCAAATGGCAAAGTGTTGTTTTGTTGCTTTTCGGAAGAGGTTAGGCGGTGAGGCTTAACAGTGGGGAGAAGCTCTTTGTATCAAAAGATGTTAATGGAGATGATGACGATGTTGTTGAGTTGTTTAATAATGGTGAGACATTCATGCAATTTAAGTCTACCATTTCGGTATAAAAAAAAAAAAAAACACACACATCATACATCATCACCATTTTTTGTGTTATTTGTATTTTTCATTGCAAATATTTACACATACTTTTAACTGTACGAGTATGAATTTTTTTTACGTATATAACTTACTGAGAGACAGACGACAATTTAATTGTTACTCAAGTTTTAATACTTTATACATATATTGTGTTGAGAGTTTGGTGTATAGACTTGTTGTGTCAAAAAAAAAAAAAAAAAAAAAAAGCAACAACAACAATCTTAGTCAACCAACATCCAGCCAGTGAATAAACAGTAAAAATGCAAATAATTGCATTTGCACACAATTTTGTTTTAAACAAAATTTTTCGAAATTTCCACATATTTATTCCAGCTATATATACAATCACAACAAACCTTTATAATTTGGTTTAAAAAAAAGCAATATATATGTAAATATTTTAAAGCGTGACTAATAATAAATGGGACAACAATTCATAAATACTAATAACTTTATTTTATTAAACAAATTAACTTTTCCTGTCTATAAGACCCCAAATTTAAATAGAATCTTTGTTTACTTTATCCGTTTAAATATTTCGTTGCCGCAACCAAATTATGTTTGTGTAAATATAAGATATGTTTTTCACAACCACTAATATGGTACCTTTTTACCTTAATTCTGGTTATGACAAATATATATTACAAAAATAATTTGCTTACGTTAACAAATATTTGATTACCCCAACTATAATATGGTTGATATTAAGAATAAAAATTATTCCAGTGACCTTAAAAAAATTCAGAATTGTTAAAATTACTTTAAAATTCTCAGTTTTATTTGCTGAGAAATATTTTGAGCCAATTAAACCTATTCATGTTTGTGGTATGCGTATGGATAATTTTATTGCTAAGGGCTCATTTTAATAATTTTATTCTAAAGGTTGAATTGTAATCCAGATGGTGTAGAAATATAGTAAAAACATTGTAAAAACACAATTGTAAGTTTTTTTTTATTATGTTTACGGACGAATACAAACGAGGAAATGGGCAAACCAAGGTCAAATGCTCAAATATGAGCATTCTTATTACCTTGGCTTATATGTTTCTCTAACAGAACTGAATAATTTCTTTCCTTATTTGAATTAACTCAAATAATTAGCAGAGTTGATGAGAGTCATGGTTAGAGAAGTAAACAAATTTTTGACACTAACAAACATCAATGAAAATTAAATAAAAATTTATACACTATTGTCGATTCTCAAGAGAAAGCCCATATATAATTCTGTTATGACATAATAAGTAACAGACAATAAAATGTCTCTTTTCCAGAATACTTTGAAGCCAAATCTTCGTATAGAACTAAACCATATCGAAATAAATAAATAAATAAATAAATAAATAAATAAATAAATAAATAAATAAATAAATAAATAAATAAATAAATAAATAAATAAATAAATAAATAAATAAATAAATAAATAAATAAATAAACAAATAAATAAATAAATAAATAAATAAATAAATAAATAAATAAATAAATAAATAAATAAATAAATAAATAAATAAATAAATAAATAAATAAATAAATAAATAAATAAACAAATAAATAAATAAATAAATAAATAAATAAATAAATAAATAAATAAATAAATAAATAAATAAATAAATAAATAAATAAATAAATAAATAAATAAATAAATAAATAAATAAATAAATAAATAAATAAATAAATAAATAAATAAATAAATAAATAAATAAATAAATAAATAAATAAATAAATAAATAAATAAATAAATAAATAAATAAATAAATAAATAAATAAATAAATAAATAAATAAATAAATAAATAAATAAATAAATAAATAAATAAATAAATAAATAAATAAATAAATAAATAAATAAATAAATAAATAAATAAATAAATAAATAAATAAATAAATAAATAAATAAATAAATAAATAAATAAATAAATAAATAAATAAATAAATAAATAAATAAATAAATAAATAAATAAATAAATAAATAAATAAATAAATAAATAAATAAATAAATAAATAAATAAATAAATAAATAAATAAATAAATAAATAAATAAATAAATAAATAAATAAATAAATAAATAAATAAATAAATAAATAAATAAATAAATAAATAAATAAATAAATAAATAAATAAATAAATAAATAAATAAATAAATAAATAAATAAATAAATAAATAAATAAATAAATAAATAAATAAATAAATAAATAAATAAATAAATAAATAAATAAATAAATAAATAAATAAATAAATAAATAAATAAATAAATAAATAAATAAATAAATAAATAAATAAATAAATAAATAAATAAATAAATAAATAAATAAATAAATAAATAAATAAATAAATAAATAAATAAATAAATAAATAAATAAATAAATAAATAAATAAATAAATAAATAAATAAATAAATAAATAAATAAATAAATAAATAAATAAATAAATAAATAAATAAATAAATAAATAAATAAATAAATAAATAAATAAATAAATAAATAAATAAATAAATAAATAAATAAATAAATAAATAAATAAATAAATAAATAAATAAATAAATAAATAAATAAATAAATAAATAAATAAATAAATAAATAAATAAATAAATAAATAAATAAATAAATAAATAAATAAATAAATAAATAAATAAATAAATAAATAAATAAATAAATAAATAAATAAATAAATAAATAAATAAATAAATAAATAAATAAATAAATAAATAAATAAATAAATAAATAAATAAATAAATAAATAAATAAATAAATAAATAAATAAATAAATAAATAAATAAATAAATAAATAAATAAATAAATAAATAAATAAATAAATAAATAAATAAATAAATAAATAAATAAATAAATAAATAAATAAATAAATAAATAAATAAATAAATAAATAAATAAATAAATAAATAAATAAATAAATAAATAAATAAATAAATAAATAAATAAATAAATAAATAAATAAATAAATAAATAAATAAATAAATAAATAAATAAATAAATAAATAAATAAATAAATAAATAAATAAATAAATAAATAAATAAATAAATAAATAAATAAATAAATAAATAAATAAATAAATAAATAAATAAATAAATAAATAAATAAATAAATAAATAAATAAATAAATAAATAAATAAATAAATAAATAAATAAATAAATAAATAAATAAATAAATAAATAAATAAATAAATAAATAAATAAATAAATAAATAAATAAATAAATAAATAAATAAATAAATAAATAAATAAATAAATAAATAAATAAATAAATAAATAAATAAATAAATAAATAAATAAATAAATAAATAAATAAATAAATAAATAAATAAATAAATAAATAAATAAATAAATAAATAAATAAATAAATAAATAAATAAATAAATAAATAAATAAATAAATAAATAAATAAATAAATAAATAAATAAATAAATAAATAAATAAATAAATAAATAAATAAATAAATAAATAAATAAATAAATAAATAAATAAATAAATAAATAAATAAATAAATAAATAAATAAATAAATAAATAAATAAATAAATAAATAAATAAATAAATAAATAAATAAATAAATAAATAAATAAATAAATAAATAAATAAATAAATAAATAAATAAATAAATAAATAAATAAATAAATAAATAAATAAATAAATAAATAAATAAATAAATAAATAAATAAATAAATAAATAAATAAATAAATAAATAAATAAATAAATAAATAAATAAATAAATAAATAAATAAATAAATAAATAAATAAATAAATAAATAAATAAATAAATAAATAAATAAATAAATAAATAAATAAATAAATAAATAAATAAATAAATAAATAAATAAATAAATAAATAAATAAATAAATAAATAAATAAATAAATAAATAAATAAATAAATAAATAAATAAATAAATAAATAAATAAATAAATAAATAAATAAATAAATAAATAAATAAATAAATAAATAAATAAATAAATAAATAAATAAATAAATAAATAAATAAATAAATAAATAAATAAATAAATAAATAAATAAATAAATAAATAAATAAATAAATAAATAAATAAATAAATAAATAAATAAATAAATAAATAAATAAATAAATAAATAAATAAATAAATAAATAAATAAATAAATAAATAAATAAATAAATAAATAAATAAATAAATAAATAAATAAATAAATAAATAAATAAATAAATAAATAAATAAATAAATAAATAAATAAATAAATAAATAAATAAATAAATAAATAAATAAATAAATAAATAAATAAATAAATAAATAAATAAATAAATAAATAAATAAATAAATAAATAAATAAATAAATAAATAAATAAATAAATAAATAAATAAATAAATAAATAAATAAATAAATAAATAAATAAATAAATAAATAAATAAATAAATAAATAAATAAATAAATAAATAAATAAATAAATAAATAAATAAATAAATAAATAAATAAATAAATAAATAAATAAATAAATAAATAAATAAATAAATAAATAAATAAATAAATAAATAAATAAATAAATAAATAAATAAATAAATAAATAAATAAATAAATAAATAAATAAATAAATAAATAAATAAATAAATAAATAAATAAATAAATAAATAAATAAATAAATAAATAAATAAATAAATAAATAAATAAATAAATAAATAAATAAATAAATAAATAAATAAATAAATAAATAAATAAATAAATAAATAAATAAATAAATAAATAAATAAATAAATAAATAAATAAATAAATAAATAAATAAATAAATAAATAAATAAATAAATAAATAAATAAATAAATAAATAAATAAATAAATAAATAAATAAATAAATAAATAAATAAATAAATAAATAAATAAATAAATAAATAAATAAATAAATAAATAAATAAATAAATAAATAAATAAATAAATAAATAAATAAATAAATAAATAAATAAATAAATAAATAAATAAATAAATAAATAAATAAATAAATAAATAAATAAATAAATAAATAAATAAATAAATAAATAAATAAATAAATAAATAAATAAATAAATAAATAAATAAATAAATAAATAAATAAATAAATAAATAAATAAATAAATAAATAAATAAATAAATAAATAAATAAATAAATAAATAAATAAATAAATAAATAAATAAATAAATAAATAAATAAATAAATAAATAAATAAATAAATAAATAAATAAATAAATAAATAAATAAATAAATAAATAAATAAATAAATAAATAAATAAATAAATAAATAAATAAATAAATAAATAAATAAATAAATAAATAAATAAATAAATAAATAAATAAATAAATAAATAAATAAATAAATAAATAAATAAATAAATAAATAAATAAATAAATAAATAAATAAATAAATAAATAAATAAATAAATAAATAAATAAATAAATAAATAAATAAATAAATAAATAAATAAATAAATAAATAAATAAATAAATAAATAAATAAATAAATAAATAAATAAATAAATAAATAAATAAATAAATAAATAAATAAATAAATAAATAAATAAATAAATAAATAAATAAATAAATAAATAAATAAATAAATAAATAAATAAATAAATAAATAAATAAATAAATAAATAAATAAATAAATAAATAAATAAATAAATAAATAAATAAATAAATAAATAAATAAATAAATAAATAAATAAATAAATAAATAAATAAATAAATAAATAAATAAATAAATAAATAAATAAATAAATAAATAAATAAATAAATAAATAAATAAATAAATAAATAAATAAATAAATAAATAAATAAATAAATAAATAAATAAATAAATAAATAAATAAATAAATAAATAAATAAATAAATAAATAAATAAATAAATAAATAAATAAATAAATAAATAAATAAATAAATAAATAAATAAATAAATAAATAAATAAATAAATAAATAAATAAATAAATAAATAAATAAATAAATAAATAAATAAATAAATAAATAAATAAATAAATAAATAAATAAATAAATAAATAAATAAATAAATAAATAAATAAATAAATAAATAAATAAATAAATAAATAAATAAATAAATAAATAAATAAATAAATAAATAAATAAATAAATAAATAAATAAATAAATAAATAAATAAATAAATAAATAAATAAATAAATAAATAAATAAATAAATAAATAAATAAATAAATAAATAAATAAATAAATAAATAAATAAATAAATAAATAAATAAATAAATAAATAAATAAATAAATAAATAAATAAATAAATAAATAAATAAATAAATAAATAAATAAATAAATAAATAAATAAATAAATAAATAAATAAATAAATAAATAAATAAATAAATAAATAAATAAATAAATAAATAAATAAATAAATAAATAAATAAATAAATAAATAAATAAATAAATAAATAAATAAATAAATAAATAAATAAATAAATAAATAAATAAATAAATAAATAAATAAATAAATAAATAAATAAATAAATAAATAAATAAATAAATAAATAAATAAATAAATAAATAAATAAATAAATAAATAAATAAATAAATAAATAAATAAATAAATAAATAAATAAATAAATAAATAAATAAATAAATAAATAAATAAATAAATAAATAAATAAATAAAAAAATAAATAAATAAATAAATCTTTAAGACATATAGAGCGAAATTCTCGAAGATGCTTTAAAGACTGCAAATATTATTTGTTTTCTAACTATTGGTTATAAAATCTCCAAAAATGTTTCAACATTTCATAGTCACTCTATAAATACTTGCATACTTTACTCTCCTTTATACTCATAACTGTGATGTTACTTTGTACAGAAAATTAAAGAAGAAAATAAAAAAATACAAAAATCGGAAAAAACCTCACCCGTTATCATGAGGGCAGCAGCAGTAGTAAACAACATACGAGCACAAATGCACTTTGATTAGATAAATGAAAGAGTAAATTCATTAAAAAAGTATAAATCAATTATTATTCAAATATTGAGTCCAGAAGTTGAGCCCCAACTGGCGCACAAACGTTATTGAAATAAAAATCTAAATGTTCATGTCTTTAGGGCATTTCAGAAATCTTGTAAGATTTTTAGTTCTTTTAAATGAAATCAATTTTTAATCAGAAAATTCAGTCTAGTAGACAGCAGGCACAAAGATTTTGAAATAATCATATGTACACATTGAATACTATATAAATTTAAAGAGAATTCTTAATACATATTTTTGGTTCAATAATTAAAATCCGTTTTTCATAATACATTCTTTTAAACATCTCATCTTTTGTGCAATTTGTTTCTTATGCTGCTGCTGGTTTCATATTGGTGATGTTGCTTTGCTGATGGAATAATAATATAAAAAAAATTGTCTTTAAACAAATGAAAGAAACTTTCAAGCCCTGTTTTTGAATGAGTGTGTGGTTCCACTCTACCTCTATATAGATTTGTTTCTTAAATAAAAATTATAAGTACAACAAAAAAAGTGTCTTAAGTGTTGTTTGTTTGTTTGTTTGTTGCTGGTAGTTTGTGTGTTTGTTGGTTCGATTTTTTTCGGTTTGGTTAGTTGCCATGTGGCTGTTTGTCACGTAAATAATGTAAATACACAACTTTTTTTTTATTTACTTTGGCAACACCTGAGATTGTTGCCAGATTTCACAACAATTCAACAATTTATCATCACCAGCCAGTAATGTGAAAACCAGACAAGGAGTATTGAGGAATATTGATTGACTTTTTTTCTCCTTCTTCTTTCATTATGGTCTTACTTTTCACGAATTGCTTTTAATGAAGAAAAGCAATTAATAATAATAAAAATGAAATGGAGAGTTTTTGCTTGTCTGTGAAATAAAATTGAGTTATTGCAAAATGTTTTAAGTGCATGTACGCATTAAAATTTTAGTGGAGTTTGATTTTTGGGGAATGAGGAATTACTTTGCTAACACTGTTTAAAAAATAAAATTAAATAACCTGAGGTCATTACTGTAAATACGATTTTTAATTTATAGTTTAATCGTTTGATTTGAATTACATTAATTATTTTAAAAATCCTTTTTAAAAGAAAAAAGTAATAAATTTTTGTTTTTCGAAATTAAATTTAAGAAATTTTACTTTATCTTATCTGTTAAATATGTTCAGATTTCAATTTATCATTTGATAGAAATTGTTGGTAACATTTGTTTTCCAAAGTTGCAGAAACTATTATTAAAAATGTTGAAAAAATAACATTTATTTTTGCTATCCTCTTGGGCCATAAAATTAAAAACTAATAAATGAGAAAACGAGAACAAAAAAAAAAAAAAAAAAAAAAAAAAAAATGCAAGATGCAACTTTTTCTAGAAAAATTCTGCCAATAGCAATAAAAATATTATTTTTATATTGTTTTCATATAAATAAATTGCAACTAAAAATAAACAAAAACTTTTGTTTCATCTGATATATGAGCCACTTAACAAATGGCCACCACAAAAAATTGTTATAGAAATAGAAACGTCTGAAGAATTAAAAAAAAAAAAACATTGCTGCACAATGTAATATTAGATTGCTATTTTAGCCTAAAGCAAATTATATATAAAAAAAAAAATGTTCCAATGACAAAAAAAGGAAAAACTATATAAAAAGGAATTTAAACGCAAGAGGCTATTAATAAAACAGAACAGATTTACTGTTAAAGAGTGAAAAAAAAAAAAAAAAATAGAGGCAAATAATAAAAAAAATTCTACTCCATTGAACTTCTTGCTTTTGAGTTATAGAATTCGTTCAACTTGATAAGTCTCAGTAAGTCTATCGAATTTAACACCATCTCTTTAAATTCTTTGGTCATAAACTATCAGATGCTAGTTTGGAGTTGATTCCTAATTAACCTCTTTGGAATTTTACTTCTTGATTTTTAAATTATATTGTTTGACTTATTTGAAATTCTCATGAATTTGATTTAGTCTTTTGATAAATTATCTTTTAGTTGTAGATTCCTTGGAAATGTTTAGAATTTGGTTTCAGTTCTTTCACTGACTTCTTGTTATTAGTTTCGAAATCTGCAAAATTTTATAACATTTTTTCGTATCTTCCGCATCTCTGATCTTTGATTTTAATCTTTGAAATTAATCTATAAGGTTTTTGTGCAAATCTCATGAATTTGATGCAATACTTTTAAATTCTCTTTAGGTTTTGTTTTGTCAAATGTTGGCCCAAATTACTTTCTTTGGAAATGTTCGGAATTATATTTAAATTATTATTATTATTTTTTTTTTATTATCTGTTATTATTTTCAAATTGTATAAATTTTTTTAATGTTTCTAGGAATTGCTAATCTTTGATTTCTAGAAATCGATCTACTTGACATATATTTTTTAGAAGTCTTAAGAATTTAACTCTAACTTTTTCAATTCTCTGTTCATTAGAGTTTCCCATAGACAAAAATTTTGCAGGAAGACCCCTCAAACGATGCGCAAAAATTAGTTTAATATGGGAAAAATATTTAAAATTTTTTTTAAAATTGATCTTTAGTTCCCTATCAGCGATTGAAAGTCACGGGTCTAGTACGTTTCGTCCAAAAAATAGTATTATGTTTTGTATTGAAATTGGTATCAAAATTTTTTGGTATCGTAATTTTTAACCAATTAGAAATTTTTTTTTTAAATTTTCCAAAAATGTTGGTCCATAAACCGAATTTAGTACATCATGCAAAAAAAAAAAAAAAAAAAAAATGTCAATATATTTTCTTGAAAAATTTACACAAATTTTATAATTTGTTCCTTTTATGGCTACAATATAAAATTTGTCTAAAAATTGTTCATCAAAATGCTTTAGAGTCCTCTAGCAAAACAAAATTCTATTGCAAAAATTTCTAAAATATTATTTTCCATAACTACGAGTAGTTTAAAATTACGAATTTTTTGATACCCATTTCGATTTAAAAATCTAAACTTTTTTTTTTTTTTTACCAAAATGTATGGGGCTGAATGGAACTGAATTTTGAAAATTTTAACAATTTTTTTTAAAATAATTTTTTCGTATTAAGCAAATTTTCACGCATCGTTTGAGCGGTCTTCCTACATCTAAATCTCAAAAAAGGTTTTCCTCGGGACACTCTATTGTTCATGGATTGTCACATATTAGTATGGAGTTTCTTTCGAATAAGTTTTTTTATACTCACCATCAAAAAGATGGGGGGTATATTGATTTTGTCATTCTGTGTGTAACATGTCGAGGGAATCATTTAAGACCCCACAAAGTATATATTTTCTAGGTCCTGGTTAGATTCTGAGTCGATCTAGCTATGTCCGTTCGTCTGTCCGTCTGTTGAAAGCAGGATAGGGCTCGAACGGAACAACGTAGGGGGACGAAATTTGGCACTAATATTTATCTTATATAAGGTTTGTTTTGGATTAAAAATGGGCAAAATCGGTAAATGGGCTAATAACTAGAAACATAGGGTGTCCGTTTCAAACTTTTATGCTGATATCTCTTAAACAAAAGCATGTACGACAACGAGTTGGTAGGCGGTAAAGTTGGCGTGGTCCGCCAACTTTACCGCCCACCTCTCATATAAGGTGAAATTGTGTTCAAATAGTTCAAGGACCAATGTAAACTCGGAAACAAAAAAATAGGCGTGGTCCGCCCACCTCCCATATAACGTAAAATTTGAAAAAGTTGATGATGGGTATATAGATTCGGCCGAGCCGAATATAACATTCGCGCTTGTTTCTTCTTGGAATTCTAATACCTAATCATTGTTTTGTAAAATCCATTCAACGTGTTTTATTATTTTTAGAAGAATTTAACTCGAATAATTTCACTATGTTAATAGACTGTTTAATGTTGGTTTTGTGAATTTAATATTATTTTGAAATAATAATATTAATAATACCAGAAACTCTAAAGTTTGAAACTATTTCGACTTTATCTTCTTTGGGAATCATGCGTATTGATGTTTTAAAATCAACTGAGGTTTTAATTTTGAATTGAATTGAAAAACAAAATCAATTTATTGGAAAAAAAAATTTTCAAAATGAAGTGAGCATTTGAAGTCTCCAAATTCTGTGTTGTTTTTGATCAAGTACTTGATATTGGTTTGAAATTCCATACATTTTTTGAAATATTCCTTAGATGCGAGGAACTTAGGGGCTTTAAAACGATTACGACCTGGTTTATCTTCTTAGGTAATATCGCGAATTAGGTTGTTTTTGTTGAATTGCTTCGACTCCTAGGATTTGAATTCCTCACATTTATTGGTATATATTTCTAAGTTGCGAACACCATGAAATGTTTTCATCTTCTTTGATCATAACTAAAACTCTCCAAATTCTCAATTCATTGAAATATTTCTGGAATTTGAACTGCATGATATTAGTTTGGAATTCCTAACATACTTTGGAATATTCCTTATATGCGAGGAACTTTAAGAGTTCAAAATCATTTCTATTTCTTTGAGAATCTCGCTAGTTTGGTAATATTTCATATTTTAGAATGCTTAAACTTTAACGTTTCTCACGAATTAGCCTTCATGGGAATCTAGCGAATTCAAATCCCTTGTACTCTCTCTTGATTAACCTGTTTAAAGCTGATTTGGAATATTTTTTTTAATTCGATTAGCTTCATCACATTTGTTCCTCCTTGATAACAACCCAAATTCTACTTAGCATGGGGCAGAATCGAAAATATTTTGGAAATAAAACTGCAACATCGAATCTGGTTGGATTTATATAAAATTCCATATAAGCGTAGCCGATAAGTGTGCAATTTTAATTTTGGAAGAGTGCAATTATATACCAAAGAAGGGTACCTCTGACCTAGAAAATTTTTAACCTATTGCCAAATTGTTTGTCTCTCATATATTTTTATATCTTCTTAATGGTCTTTGTAAAATATTTATTTTTATCTATATCTCAGTGGTACCCTATTTTGATATATAATAGCTCCTCTCTTGAGGAGACTGCGGCAGTCTTTACAAGCTTAAAATTACATACTCCTCGTACGTCCTTCTGTGCATTCTTTATAAAATTCCGTAGATTTGCGGAAATTTTGGGAATTACAACTGCCTAAAATTTCATTGTTCCACTTTCTGTAAAATCCTGTTAATTTTACTTAAATCCTTTCTGGTATAGATTATAATTTGCACTCAAGGAACCTCTATGTTCCTCTAAGCTCTATACTTTTTCAATTTAATTTTACTTTAAACTTTTAAAATTCGTTGTTGTTTTTCTCGAATAGCTTGAAGTTGATTTGGAATTCCTGCCATTTTTTTTTTTAAATATTATTTACCTTAGAAGTTCTTTGGAGTTTTAAATATAAATATACCTTCTTTAGAAGTACTCCAATTTGAGCCTGAAATCTTCTACTTAAGTTTAGATATTCCTTGTTTGGAGTCTTTAGTAATGTTACGAATTTGACTTACACTCTGGCAATTGTCTTTTGATTTTTTTTCGGAATTTATTACAAATCTTTTAAAATTTTTTGATGTGCAAAAGATTGAGTAAGACTTTGTTTAGCTTCTTCGGAAATTATCAGAATTATATTGAATCTTTTAAATTAGTTATGTCACTTTCATATCACAATTGTGCTGGCTAAGTTCACATGTGTTCTTAAGCTCTTTCATTTAGTCGCTGCTGAGAGATCCAAATACACTGGCAAAAATGTATGGGAATAAATTGTTTGGTAATTATTATCCATCAATTTCTTTAATATTAACGTTTTAAGATAAAGTAAATGTAAATTATATTCTTATATTATTATTATTAATAAATTTAAGTGTAAGGAACGCAAAAGCAAAAAAAAAGAAAAAACAAGCGCGAATGTTATATTCGGTTCGGACGAATCCATATACCCACCATCAACTTTCTAAAATTTTACGTTATATGAGAGGTGGGCGGAAAAGTGGGCAGACCACTTTTGGACCATTTTTGGTTTCCAAATTTATATCGACTCTAGAACTATCTGTACAAAATTTCGTTATCGTAAATGCTTTTGTTTAAGAGATATCAGCAGAAAACTATGAAATGAAACTACAACGGACACCCTGTGTTTCTAGTATTTTGCCTTTTTTGTTTATTAACCGATTTAGCTCATTTTAAATACCAAACAAACCTTATACAAGATAAATATTTGAGCCAAATTTCGTCCCCCTAGGTTGTCCCGTTCGAGCCTGCTTTCCTGCTTTCAACAGACAGACAGTCGGACAGACGGACGGTCATAGCTAGATCTACTCATTATCGAACCAGGACCCAGAAAATATATACTTTATGGGGCCTTAAATGATTCCTTCGACATGTTACACACGGAATGACAAAATCAATATAACCCCCCTTCTTTTTTGATGGTGGGTATAAAAAATATGTTATGCAATAATAAAAAATCATGTATAGTTTTACCAACTTTTCTTTGAGTGCTTTTTTTTTTCACTCTCACTAACACAACAACATTTTTAGTCATTGACATTCCTACTTTAAATTTCTTTATTGATTTGCTCAAATTTTTTTTGCTAATATTCTGGTTTATGGTTAAAGTTTTCTAGGATTACAGAAACTTCGGAGCAGACTTTTCAATCGAGCAAAAAATTCACTTATTTTATGATTTAATTTGGTTTAAACTGTTAGTATTATGAGGTATATAATAAGGTATTAAAGAAAACGTTATCTTAAATAGATTTTAATAAAATAATTTGTGAAATTTAAAAAATAATTTTTAATAAATTAAATGTTTATGGTCTATTTAGTGTTAATAAAATCTCATTATTTTAAATCATTTCAAAGTAAAAAAAAACGAAAAAAAAAAAACATTATTTCTTTATTAAAAACTCCACAAATATGGATTACATAAATAAATTAACAAAAAACTAAAACAATAAAATAGCTCTCACAATTCTATTCTAACTCTAGCAATTACATCAACAAATATTAAAAAAAAAATTATTTTTATTTCCAAAAAAAAAAAAAAAGTAATAAAAATAAAAATTCGTAATAATTTTGAAATTAATTTATAATGAGGCTTCATGAATGTATGTTACAAACCACAGACAATTCTTTGGTTTGACGTCAATGTTTTCCAACAAACAACATTTTATTAGAGAAGTTCTTCATATTATGGCCGCCAAAAATAAACACTTCTTTCTCCAGCTTTTTTTTTTTTGTGAATAAATTTTTTCTATTTTCTATATTCAAGTGTCTGTGGTCATGGCAGGAAAATGTTTTGTTTATTGTTTTAATAAATTCTTTAAAGAAAATTTCAATTAATTGATAATTTATTAATAAATCTATTAATAGGAATCATGATTATTTTTAATATAAATTTATTGAATATAACACCTGTTTAATTAAAAAAAATAAATAAATTAGGAAATTTTATTTTTGGAAAAACGGAAATATTTTATGGAGAATTTTAATTTAAATTCATATTTAATAGCTAAAATTAATAGTTATTGAATGGTGAAAGAATATTTTATCTTTTTTATCATTAATTCTTAGGTTAAGATGATATGGCTGCAGAGTTATCAAAAAGCATCCGGTTCGTAGGACCATAAACAAATTGCAAATCTAAATAAAATTAGCTACAAATTTTATTAAACAAATAATAAATTTTCCTTAGTATTTTTTATTTATTTTTAAATTTTAAATTTTTTTTTATTTTATGTTTTATTATAAAGTTAAATTTCAAAATTCTTTTTTATTTTTTGGTTTGAGATGGTGGACATTTTTTTATTTTCTTATAAATCTTCTTATAAAACTTAAAATTTTTATTAAAATTTATTTATTTAGCTTTTTAAAAGTTTCACTTTAAAGTAATTTTTTTGCTTTCATTTTTATTTTACGTATTTTTTGGAGTTTCTTTTTTTTGCCCAGGGCCATCATCATCATCGCACTCACGTAAGTAATTCGGTGAATACTAATAGATTTTGTGTGATTTATAGGAATTGTCTTCTTCTTTTGCAACAATGTTTTGGGATTTTATTTTCGCAGACAATGTATACGATATTTAAAACAAAAAAAATTGATTTGCATTTAAAACAAAAACTTAAAAAAAAAAAAAACAGAACTTTACATTTGAGATAGAAATCATGCATACAATTTTTGTTTGATGTTTTAAATTTTGTTTTTTTTTTTCTTTCTTTAGCAGCCATTTATGGTGTAACTTTTTTTTGTTAAAGGAAACACTAAGAAATGTTAACAAAAAAAGATTCAATACAATTTATCTATTCTTAGAAAATGTTTAGGTTTTTTTGGTGAATTTAAAATATTAGAATTTGTATTTTTTGCTAGGGAAATTTAAACAAAAAAGAACTTCTAGACATGTTGAATTTTCCTAGAGTTTTTTATTTGTTAAAGAATTTAAAACTTTGTTTTAGTTTGCATATAGGTATACTATATATATATTTTGCTGTTTATATGTTAAACATACAATGACAGGCAAACTATGTTTGTTTATTTTATTATATAAAACCATCCCAGTTTTTAAATCATCTCCCTTTTTGGTTTTTAACATATTGTTGCTGTTCTTTGCTGACTGTTTAAATAATAATGTCTGTCGTAATACTGACATTTTGCAACAATGTTGCCCTGTGGTCAGTGGTCTATGTGGTCCTAACATTTTTGCCAGCAACAAGCAAAAGAATAAAAAAAAAAAAAAACAAATCCAATTCAAAAACCCGTCAAATGTATGGCAATGTGGTTTTTATCCTGGTCATAATGTTTTAAGCTACAAAATCTCTACTTTAAAGTTTTTTTTTTAATGCCACATACTCGTGTTTTTTATAAAAAGCTAACAACGGAAATTTTATACTAATGTCAGCAATTTTTTTCTTGTTAAAAACAAGGCCCACCTATAGGAATTAATTTTATTATAGAGTTTGTTACACCTTGAATTACTGTATAAAAGATGCCATAATAATTTTAAATTACTAAAAGAAAATGTTATATTTTATATGTAAAAAAGTGATTTGGAATGATTTTTATACTAATAGTTTTGACTTACTTTTCGTAGTACACTTTTTGTTGTATTCCTTGGTAATTTCCAAATTTAATTAGTATCATTTGTATCTAATTATTATTTTTTAAATCAAAAAATACTTGTGTTGTTAACATGGAAAAAAGTACCATTTAGTCCCAATATCATGTAAGAATTTATCGATTTGACCCGTCTTAAAAGACTAGAATTATATGTTTATTTTTATGTTCCGGGTCTGTGACATTTTCCTCATAGGAGATACATTTCCAACTACACCCACGCAGAGAAATAACATTTTGCAATATGATGGCTCTAACCGCAATATTATATTGTTATTGCAAACATCGTTATTGTTGAATATATTTTATTTTAAAAACAATTTGGTTGTAACAATTATATTTTTGTTCTCAATTCACAATTACATTGTTAGCGCAACATGTTAAGCAATATGTTTAAGTTGGAATCACGTTATGGTTGTCATTGTACAATAAAATTATTTTCAAAACACAAAAATATTATTGTATTTAATAACATAATGTTTGCCTTATGTGACAATAATATATACATAGTACATAATTAGTATTTGAAAATAAGTGTATATCTTGATTTTTATTCAGTTTCGTGTATTTATTATCGATCTCGTTATTTATTGTTGTGTTAAATATATTCCAATTCCAAAAGAAGGTTTGCAAAATCCGCTTTTAAAATATTTAAATATAAATTAAAACATAAATATTTATAAAAATGATATAATAAACCAGAAACTGTAGTTAAATGGATTAATTTATATGTATTAAAAAAAAAATATACATAAACTTTATCAAAGTTGATAACAATATGTTTGTCTTTAATTGCGCCGTTTTTTATTGGCTCTCAACTACATTATTTTTATATACATAAACTCAAGTCCATATACAATAAAAATATGGTTCCTACTCAACCATTTTTTATATTGCTTCTCCCCAATTTTTTTATTTTTATATACATACATTCAAGTCCATTACAATCATAATATAGTTGAACTGAACTATTTATTGTAAATCAACATTTTTATTGTTATATACATAAAATCAAGCCTATATATGAACCATTATATGGTTGCAGCGTAACAATTTTAAGGTGCTACGTTCAAACATAATGTAATTTACAAACAACCATAATATGACAGTGTGTCAACCTGTCGATTTTCCCAGAAGGCTAAATCCAGAAAAGTCAAAATTGACTGCAAAAGTCCGCAACGTTGGCTTGTCTTCTCGGAGAAATCTACTAATTGATGAATAGTATTGTACAGTAGAGTGTCCCGTAGACAAAAATTTTGTAGGAAGACCCCTCAAACGATGCGTAAAAATTTGCTTAATATGGGAAAAATATTTAAAATTGATCTTCAGTTCCTTACCAGCGATTGAAAGTCACGGGTCTAGAACATTTTGTCCAAAAAATAGTATTGAGTTTTGTATTGAAATGGGTATCTAAAATTTCGTAATTTTTAGCCAATTATAAAAAAAAAAACAATTTTTAAAAAATTTTAGCAAAAAATTTTGTCCATAAACCGACATTTTAGTACATCATGCAAATAAAAAAAAAGTTCAATATTTTTCTTAAAAAATGGATAACAATTTTATAATTTTGTTCCCTTTAAGGCTAAAATATTAAAACTTTGCATTGTAGTAAGTACTGTTGATGATATATAATTTTCCAAAAAATGTTTTATCAAAATGCCTTAAAAAGTCTTCTAGCGAAACAAAATCTCATGGGAAAAATTTTTTAAAATTTTTTTCCATAACCAGCATAAAATTAAAAATTTTTTGATTCCCATTTCGATTAAAAAATCGAAACTTTTTTTTTACCAAAATATATGGGACCCATGATTTTTCAATCGCTGGTAGGGAACTGAAGACCAATTTTAAAAAATTTATAAATATTTTTTTTGTATTAAGTAAATTTTTCTATCTATCCTCGGGACACTCTATTGAACAGGTAAAGTATAGGTACAACATGTTTAACAGGATTTGTCTGAAATCCATATTGGAGAAAACATTTTCGGCGTTTGATCAGAGACATTTCAGATCTGATTCTACGGGAGCCGGGATCCCCAAGAACTACGGCCGTATCCTAACAGCTAGTGTGGCCCGCCGAGAAGTAATGAGGTGGCTGTTTGGACCCAAATCGCCAACAGAAGCCGCCAAAAGTGCGAATGGAGTTTAAATAGTTTTCAATTTCCAGGAAAAAAATTGATTTCTTTCCCAGATAGCGAGAAATCTGAACTTCTCATCGGAACAGTCTATATATCATATTATCGTGGTGTAAAGCACAGAATGGGGTTAAACCGACAAGGAAAATTAATAAAAAAGAACATATCCATTGGTAATAGTTAAAAGATATTTATCATGCAACCATTCCCTATAGTTTCTGTACCAGCTATCAAAGGCTCAACAGGCACACAAAAGTCAGATAAAATGCAGGTTCTGAGGTTATATAATTGATAACTTCGAACTAAATTTATATTATTTTTTCGATTTATCTGAGGTCATAAAACAAAAATTTTGTCTACCAGCGAAAAATCCTTTGGAGAGTTTATTACACATATCAAGAGCTATCAATTGTAGAAGGAATGATTCTGCCCCCACACGATGATCTTCAATTTGTCGCATAGTGTTATCAAATCTTGATCTAAAAGAGAAATATTTTTCGATGGCTTTGATCATTGACGTTGTTGAGATATACACCCTCGATTTAAGTTGTATACTCAACTGTATTTAATCCCTGAGATGACATCATATCGATTGGTATTGAACGATCACGATAAAGTTCGTCTTAAAGTCGGGCTAGTTGTATTAGTCTCCTCTAATATCTTGTAGTAGAAGTTATTTTTTTTAACCCGTGGTTGTAATTGGTAGGATGTTCTTCTTTTATACTTCTGCTTTAAAATGTGTAAAATTTTAATTTTGTAAGTAATTATTAACCTTTTTTCCCGCATATTTAATGTACTCCGCAAGGCTGGATGTTCCTTCTTCCGTACGTATTTTGGTATATTTTTTTTCATTTTTATTTTCTAGAGGATACGTTTTTGTTGTCAGCAACAATTTGTAAGTAATTAAACTATTTTAATTAAGTTTTCGTTTGGATACAACAAAGAAAAAATTTTTAACAGATATTTAAAGTAATAAAATAATAAATTTTCAGAAAAAAAAATGAATTCTTAAATTTTGCCTGAAAAATAGTTTTGAATACCTCTATAATAAACAATTTTCAATTTATTATAAAAATTTAATAAAATATCAAAATGTTTAGCAAAATTACAACTCCCTATATGACAGTCAACACCAAAAAAAAAAGTGAAATTATAAATTTACAAAAGCAAAATTTTTGAAAACAAAGAAAAATTCCCAAACAATAGAAGTTTGCCAACAGCAAAAAAATATTCTCAAACAAAGAGCTTTTTACACAAAAAGCAGGTGTATATCCATATATATTTTTTTTTTTTGCAAAACTAACTGAAAAACAATAATAAAAAACATATTTAAATAATTTATAATAAAAACACTTGTACAACTGGCTAAACTACGGGGCAGAATGTAACTGACTGACTTTATTTTTTATTATTTAAGACCAGACCCGGCAGACTTAATATTTGCATATTTTAAAGTTTTCTTTTGTTTTTATTTATATAAAAATAAATACGTAAATAAATAAATAAAAGTGAAAATAAATAAATTTATTTATTTATTTTCTTTCATAAAATGACAAATTGTTGGTTATTATTAAAAGAGACAAAATGATGAATTAGGGGAACAAATAAAATATGTTTCGTTTTTTCTACAACTTAATAGAAAAAAGTCTTATATAAGTTTTAGAAAATTATTTTTATTGAATAAAATTTTAAATATTTTATATAAAACTTCTTAATATATATTTATGTTATAGAAATATATTTAACTGTATTATAAATGTTGTAATAAATACATTTTGCTACAAAATTATAATTTTTTAAATTTTATTTAGTGCATATTTTTAGGGGCAAACATGAAAAATGTATTAAAGTGGATATGGTCAGGCAAACATTCTCAGTGACATATATCGAGACTTTAAGATTGATTATTCAACACCATTGTTCGACCCTGAGTTCATGTTACACATGACCACATGACCGAAGAAGTAATTAAAATCTTCACATATGGTTCGAAAACAGGCTACCCGACTACTGTAGCATTATTCAGGCCGAAGTGATGCTGGGTGCAGTATAACGGAATATCAAATAAGGATATTCGCATTTTTATTGACACCAAAGTGGCCATAAGTTCCCTGTCATTCAGTTGTCCATGAATGCCGGTTGTCTCTGCAGGAGATCGCGACACATTCGTTGGTTACACTCACATGGGTTCCAGGACATAGGGACATTAGTGGCAACTGCAAAGACGATAAACTTGCGCGTGCAGGAGCCAATTCGGACAAATATGGTTATACTAACGATATAGGCATTCCTTTATTGACAAGTAAGCAGCTAATATCACGCAAATTTAATCTTGCAGTTATAGAATGATGGACATGGAACCCACATGTGTAGAGACTAGGAAAATCTTGCCCATGATGGAAGAACAACAAACAATGCAGTTGTTGAAGCTGTCAAGGACCCATCTAAGGAACCTTATTAGTGTCATTACAGGTCACTGGCTCATCGGCACACACGCTAGAAGGCAAGGACTCCACTGCAACGACTTTTGTAGAAGTTGCAAAGAAGAGGAAGAAGAAGAGGCCACTGAGCATCTTCTCTGTCACTGTCCGTCTTTTAAGAACCAACAGCAACGGCTATTTGGTCTAAGAATATTAATAGACAATTCTTGTCTCTCTAGTGTTGAACCATCCAAAATCAATTCCTTGTTGATCTGGGATGGTTTAACGACCATCTGAAGGTTCGAAAAGGTTCGAAGATTCAGATGGTCGGAAAGATTAGGCCTTGACGCAGCAGTAACTTTTATGGTAACACAACGGGACTTTACTTTGGAGCCAAGTGAGCTTAGCCTAAGGCGGCTGCTAATATAATTTAACCTAACCTATATTTAGCTGTCATATAAGACCCATTTATATATATATATATATATATATATATATATATATATATATATATATATATATATATATATATATATATATATATATATATATATATATATATATATATATATATATATATTAAATATATAATAAATATATATATACCCAGCAAAAAACGATGAAGTTCTTCCAAAAAAAGAACATTTTTACGACTTCAAAAGTGGAACAAAGTGAATATTTTTAACATTTTTGGAAGTTCTTAATAATTACTTCCAAAAAAGTGAAAATAAATGAATTTTTAGCGGGAAAAAATGGTAATAATTTCTAACAAAATTTAAATTTTATAATTTTTTAATCATTTTTATGATTATTTAATAGGACAAAAACAGAATTTTTATTAAAAAATTGGATAAACATAGTTTTAAGGAAAGTACATCCAAAGGAATGAAAAAGAAGTATAAAAGAATAACATCCTACCAATGACAACCATGGGTTAAAAAAAGAACTTCTGCAGCTCTTTTTCACCACTAAGTACTTCCTTCCAATGACAACACAATGTTAAAATCATGGCTTTTTCAGTTCTTTTTTTGCTGGGTATATATATTTTTTTGTTATATAAATCACGCATATTACAAGAATTGGTCCACAATTAGCCCCACGTCCCATATAAGAACCTCTCACAAAACCTTCAGTCAGTATGATTCAATAGTAAAAGGTATTCTGCGGACTGGCTTGAACAAAGTATATTTCTTATACTCGGTCAATACCGACCATATCATACCCTACACCATTGTGTATGAGCATTAAAATTCGGTAACGGACTTATATTAGACCTGTAGCCAATTGTAGAGCAACACTTTTACTAAATGTAAAATAATATATACAAATAGAGAATAATGCGTCGATACTAACATCTATATGATATTTTATGTACTTAGAGCTATTTTCGGAAATGGGTGTATATGGTAAATTATAGACCGATTCACATAAAATTTATGAAATTTGGCACAAAGATTAACAACTATACAAAACTTCTTTGTACCGAATATTGCTATATTTACGGCATTTATTACCGTTAAACTCCTATTCCGGAAGGACATTTGTATGGAGGATAGTTGAAATAATAGACCGGTTATAACCAATTTCAATAGGATTCGTTCTGTGCCAAAATAATTATTCGTGGCAAATTTCATCAAGATGTCTTCAAAATTGCGACCTGTACTTTGTTCAAAAGGTTTACATGGATAGTCAGTCAGACGGACGAACATCTTTAAATCGTCTTAGAAAGTGATTCTTAATCTAACGGTATCCGATGAGTTTTTCTGTGCGTTATAAACATCAGCACAAACGAATAATACCCTAACTACCTATGGTAGTTTACATGAAAAAACCGCCAGACAGACGGACGGACATCGTTAATTCTACTCGGATACTTTAAGGTGGGAGTTTTCTGTACGTTACAAACATCAGCACAAGCGTATAACACCTATGGTGGTGTAGTGTAATTAATGGAAAAGTTTACATGAACAAACAGCCAGGGAGACGGACGGACATATTTAAGTCTATTCAGAAAGTGGAACGGTATACTTTAAGGTGGGGGTCTGATGAGTTTTTCTTTACGTTACAGACATCAACACCTATTTTTTTAATTTTTGCATCGTTGTTGTGTAAGCTTTTATAGAAAAGTTAAAAAGAAATTTACTTTTTTTTTTTTGGTTTTACGCAAATAATTTCTATTATATAAAATTGAACTTTTTTTAAAATATCTTGAAATTCCTAATATTTCCGAATATAATGTGTTGAATAAATTTTTAGATTATCTCTATTGGTGTAGCCGTGAGAAATTGTCAAAGTCAACACTTTGAAATGAGTAAGTAAAATAACTTCGATATATATATTCACTCGAATATGGGTTGTTCGATTAATCGTTTAATTTGACGCACTGTAGCTCATCACGTATTATAATAGAAAATATAATTTTCTTAAAGATTAGGTTAATTTAATTCGACCCTTAGTTTAGGAGATAAAGATTTATTTATTTATTTATTTGGCTATTGGCCCTATTGTCATTTCTCCAAGTATTTTTCAGAGTTTTGTTAATCTCATAATTTCATATTTATGTTCCAGTTTTTCAATAATCATTAATATTGTTTTTTCTTTCTTTATTCTCATCTATAAATAATTATTTCAATTTAACCATTATTATCACTGACATCGTTAATTGTCATAATTATAAACATCATTAATTTCCATATAAAAAAAAAAAAAAATTAAAATATGAAAACAATCATACGCCCCATATGTTTGGTCGGTCATCATACGATTCAATGATAATTACAAATTGTAGGTCTTCTATAAAGTTTTCAATTGTTGTTGTTGTTGATTATCTTTTATATATATTTTTTTGTAATTATTTTTATTTATTTTATATTTACCATAAACACTTACATTTATACACATATATAAAGAATTTTATTGTTTAATTTGTATCAGTTCTCTTAAGTGTCCTTTAAAAACAACAACAATATCAACAATGATAAATAAAGAATAGAAAAAGTAATAAAAAAAATAATAATTGTATTATTGCGTGTTTAATTTTCTTTTTTTTTCATATTTATTGGGCGTATTTTGTTATATATAAAAAAAAAAGTGGTCAAAGTGTTGCAATTTATTTATACAACAACAAAAACAATTTCAATAAAGCAATAAAAAATAATAGTAATAATAATAATAATTGCAAATATGACTGACTGACTGAATGACTATTTATTGTTGTATAATATTACAATTGCAAATTGCACTTTGTTTTATTTTTGTTTAATTTAGTCAATAGTTTAAGTTCTGCTCTTCTGTTTCTACCTCACGCTCTCTTTTTCAATCTGATTCTCAAGAGTTTATTTGTAAAATGCCTTATAATTGCGTGAGTGTATGTGAATGTTGGTGTTAGTTATTATTATTATTATTGTTTATGTTTGCATTTCAATTTAATTTCCGTTATATTATTTTGTATGTAAAAATGAGTATAAGTATCGTAATATTTTAATGCTCACCCAGTTATTGAGAAATTCATGTTTGTATAAGTGTAAATAAGTTTAAGTGATGTAAAGAGTTTGTGTTTTTATTTATTTTTAAGTCACTTGCCCTACCCTATGAAAGAAAAGTTTATTATTGATTACAATAATAATTGTAAAAATAAAAAAAAAAAAAACTTAAAAATTACTTAAACGATCTAATTGAAATTTGATATAGCAATAGGGAAAGAATTAAACTTTAATAATATTTTTTTTTAAGTGTTAAAAACGTGTAAACAAAAGATGCTATTGAACATTAAAATCGGCCAACTTTGTTTACATTTTTTAAATTTTAAAATTGCTAAAATTGGAAATTGAAGTAGTTAAATTTTATTATTATTGTTATTAAGGAGTGAGATCGAAAAATTCTTAACACACATTTTGCCTCATAACTTTTTTCGGAATCAATATTCAAAATTTTTTTTGATCTAGTTATCATGGAAAAAAACTTCAGTTATTATTTTTAATAACAACCATGTTAATTTGTCCTTATTTTCATCAAAATAAGTGACGAAAAAGATTTACTTCCTACAAATTATTAAAAAATTTCAAAAAATCCAAATAGGTCTTACAAATAATTGGCCACAGAATTAAATGTCGTCCGTAAAACCGTTTCTAATGTTATTAAACAGTATCAGGAGAATTTGACTATTGATGTGAAACCTAGTTCGGTAAGAAAAAATGACCACATAATATTGGGAAGGCCAGAAAATTGAAGGCATATTGAAATGAACTCCAAATACATCTGGTAGAAAATCAGCTCAGTTTTCTCAGTGCTTCGACTATTTGGTGCGAAAATTTAAAGCTAATGGGAAAGTTGATAACATATAAAGTTCAAAAAATTCCAAACTGGAGTTCTGCAAAAAAAATTACAAGCCAAAAATGGGACTCGGAATTTAAAACCAAATTTCATACAAAAATACTCAAGCTGTATAATTGACGAAGAAGCGAAGGTGCTGGCAGAATCTTCGCAGCTTGTGTCTCAAAAATTTTTATTGCTAATGCTCGAAGCAATGTTGGAGATAAGTTTAAGACCCAAAAGCAGCAAAAATTTCTTACAAAATTCATGGTATGACAAGCTTTTTGCAGTTGCGGCAAAACAGGAAAGTCATTTGATACATTCGGATCTAAAAATACCAAAATATGCATAAAGGAATATTTGCAAAAAAGACTTCTTCTTTTCTTAAGAAAGCACAACGTGTCCACATATTTTTGGACCCATTTGGTATCATGTCACTACGGTAAGAAAGCTCTGGAGTGGTACCAAATCAATAACATAGTTTTAGTACCAAGAGAGGTAAATTTTAAAAATTGTCCATAGCTTAGACCATTGGAGATATATTAAGCTCTTGTGAAAAGTGAATTCAAGAGCACAAAAAAGGTGTCCCAAAATACCGAAGATTTTAACAGAAGATGTGCACACTGTTCCAAAAAAGTGACTGAAGCAACTATAAAATTTCCAAAGAAAGGGTTTTCAAAAATGGTCCACAATTTTATAATTAGTGGTTAGAACCATAAAAATTATATATTTCTGTGATCTGTGCTAAATTATCAAATTATTAAAAAATAATGAAAACTCTAAGATCAACCGTTTCCAAGTTATTGAATATTATGTATGTTAAGAATTTTTCGATCTCACTCCTTACTATAATTTATTACGAATACAAGCCAAATATTTTCTCATATATTTGACAAATATCTGACCTTCAAAAATTCTGATTTATTGACTAATTTCATTGACTTCTTATTGAAGTCGAAAATATAAACATTTGAGTTAGTTCTTAACATATTCAATGACCTTTAACTCTATAACAAATTTAACAATTTTATTTTTAGAATAATTCTAAAGTGTATAATAAAATTTTGCAGTTTATCTTTTCTGTCATAATATGATATCATTTTCCCCTAAGAATTAATAAAGAAAAAAAAACTAAACCCTTTTTTTCGCTTATGCCTTGTGCCATAGTTGCCTATATTCGGTTTAAATATAGACATTTTTTTTATAAACCATTGAGTTTATGTCATTGTTAATCATACCACAATAAAATGACACAGTTCATATTCATTATACATATTGATATATAAAAGTGTGTTTAAAAAGGGTGTGTCATAAAATATTTAAAATACTCAATTAAAAGTGTTTGAACGACATCAAAAGTATTCTATAGAGGAAGAATTCAACCAAGAGAAACACAACAACAAAAAGACCTTAGGAAATAAAGTGTATCATCCTTTTAAACTGGAAATAGTTTCAAGTAGACAATAATAATGATGACAACAGCAGAGGCAACCGCAAGCAAAAACAATATAAATAGCAATAGTAAATATCACAATGACAAATATCAAAATAACAAATGTCAACCATTGTAAATAATAAAAATAAATAGAATATAAATAAATGAAATTTAGCAAGAAAAGGAAAATAACTGAACGGAACTACTCTAGAAACAAAATATATTAATATTGGTAATATTAAATAGAACTAACTGATACTTAAGGGGTCCTGCATTATTTTAAAGTCGAATATTTTGTAAATAATACGAAATTACATCTAACAGATTCCATATATAACGATCTTTTAAATTGGTTTAGATACATGAAATTGGAATTATTTATTAAAATTTAGTAGATCTGAGAATTGTGAAACCGATTCCCTTACAAATTTATTCAAACGTGGGAATTTCCCTTTTTTGTTTTATTCACAATGTGTTTGATTGTTCAAAAGTTTTCGAAAAAAATTATGCTTAGAATCCCGGATAATAGAGGAAATCACGGTTAATCGATGCAATAAAAATTAAATCGATGATAAAAAGAAAACAATTACAAATTTTCTTTCCCGGATAATCGACGTTGCCGGTTAATAGAATCACGAAAAGTAACAGTTTTCAAAAATATGCCTTTAATTTAATTTTATTTTATTAATATTTTATTTTTATATCATTTTATTTTTAATTTATTTTTGTTTTATTTATATTTTATTTTTTGTTTTATTTAATTTAATTTTTATTTTATTATTATTTTTATTTTTATTTTATTTTTATTTTATTTTTATTTTATTTTTATCTTTATTTTATTTTATTTTATTTTATTTTATTTTATTTTTATTTTATTTTTATTTTATTTTTATTTTATTTTTATTTTATTTTTATTTTATTTTTATTTTATTTTATTTTATTTTATTTTATTTTATTTTTATTTTTATTTTATTTTATTTTATTTTATTTTTATTTTATTTTTATTTTATTTTATTTTATTTTATTTTATTTTTATTTTATTTTATTTTTATTTTTATTTTATTTTTATTTTATTTTTATTTTATTTTTATTTTATTTTTATTTTATTTTTATTTTATTTTTATTTTATTTTTATTTTATTTTTATTTTATTTTTATTTTGTTTTTATTTTATTTTTATTTTATTTTTATTTTATTTTTATTTTATTTTATTTTTATTTTATTTTTATTTTATTTTTATTTTTATTTTTATTTTTATTTTATTTTTATTTTTATTTTATTTTTATTTTTATTTTTATTTTATTTTTATTTTATTTTTATTATACCCACCATCAAAAAGATGGGGGGTATATTGATTTTGTCATTCCGTGTGTAACATGTCGAATGAACCATCTAAGACCCCACAAAGTATATATTATCTGGGTCCTGGTTCGATTCTGAGTCGATCTAGCTATGTCCGTCCGTCTGTCCGTCTGTTGAAAGCAGGATAGGGCTCGAACGGAGCAACGTAGGGGAATGAAATTTGGCAGAAATATTTGTCTTATATAAGGTTTGTTTGGTGTTGAAAATGGGCAAAATCGGTTAATAAATAAAAAAGTTATGAGCTAAAAACTAGAAGCACAGGGTGTCCGTTTTATACTTTTCTGCTGATATTTCTTCAACAAAAGCATGTAGGACAACGAAATTTTGTACGTATAGTTCGGGGATAGATATAAACTTGGAAACTAAAAATGGGCGTGGTCTGCCCACTTTACCGCCCACCTCCCATATAAGGTGAAAATCAACAAAATTGTGTTCAAATACTTCAAGGACCAATGTAAACTCGGAAACAAAAAATGGGCGTGGTCTGCCCACTTTACTGCCCACTTTACCGCCCTCTCTCATATAATGTAAAATTTTGAAAAATTTATGGTGGGTATATATATCCGGCCGGGCCGAATATAATTCGCGCTTGTTTTTTATTTTATTTTTATTTTATTTTATTTTATTTTTATTTTATTTTTATTTTTTTACATTTTTTTTATTTTATTTTATTTTTATTTTATTTTATTTTTATTTTTTTACATTTTTTTTTTATTTTATTTTTATTTTTATTTTATTTTTATTATATTTTTATTTTATTTTTATTTTATTTTTATTTTATTTTATTTTTATTTTATTTTTATTTTATTTTTTTTTATTTTATTTTTATTTTTATTTTATTTTTATTTTATTTTTATTTTATTTTTATTTTATTTTTATTTTATTTTTATTTTATTTTTATTTTATTTTTATTTTATTTTTATTTTATTTTTATTTTATTTTTATTTTATTTTTATTTTATTTTTATTTTATTTTTATTTTATTTTTATTTTATTTTATTTTTATTTTATTTTTATTTTATTTTTATTTTATTTTTATTTTAATTTTATTTTATTTTTATTTTTATTTTATTTTTATTTTATTTTTATTTTATTTTTATTTTATTTTTATTTTATTTTTATTTTATTTTTATTTTATTTTTATTTTATTTTTATTTTATTTTTATTTTATTTTTATTTTATTTTTATTTTATTTTTATTTTATTTTATTTTTATTTTATTTTTATTTTATTTTTATTTTATTTTTATTTTTATTTTTATTTTATTTTATTTTATTTTTATTTTATTTTTATTTTATTTTTATTTTATTTTTATTTTATTTTATTTTTATTTTTATTTTATTTTATTTTTATTTTATTTTTATTTTATTTTATTTTTATTTTTATTTTTATTTTATTTTATTTTTATTTTATTTTATTTTATTTTTATTGTATTTTATTTTTATTTTTATTTTATTTTTATTTTATTTTATTTTATTTTTATTTTTATTATATTTTTATTTTATTTTTATTTTATTTTTATTTTTATTTTATTTTTATTTTACTTTTATTTCATTTTTTTGTATTTTATTTTTATTTTATTTTAATATCTGTTTTATTTTGTATTATTTTTACTTTTACTTTATTTAAATTTTGTTTTTATTTTATTTTGTATTTTTTTAATTTATTTTTATTATATTGTGTCTTTATTTTATTACTAGCTTTTCCCAGTGCGCTTCGCTACCCCTTATTAGGCGTTAGAAAATATTTGCTACTCCCCCTGGACCTATCCGACAAACACACATTTAATTTTATAATATTAATATGGATATAAGGAATTATTAATTTTTATGTTATGTTGTTTATTATGGACCGATACCTAATGTGTTGTAGAATATAATAGATTCGAAATAATGGTGCACAATTTTCAAAAAATTTTGAAAAAGTGCCATTTTTATACCCTTCACCACAGGTGTAAAGGGTATATATAAGTTTGTCATTCCGTTTGTAATTCTCACAATTTTCGTCGGAGAGCAAAAAAGTTTACATTTTCGGGATCCTTGTAAGAAATGATGACGATAGGACCATGTCGGTCCGTGTGTCGGTTGAAATGGCGTTTATGAAGCCCAGCGATAACTGACATATATAATATATATCAAACGATCGGAAATGCTTTCGAGAATTTTGCTATTGGAATTCAGCAAGATCGGTTCATACAATGCGGAGATATGTTAAAAAAAACCGGTTTTTAGAACCGGTTTTCCAGTTTCTGAAGCCTCTGACTTCGTTTTTACAAAGAAGTCTCGGACATTTTTTTCTGAATTTTTGTTCTGAAAAAATTAAATAAATCGGTTCAATAATAACTGAGATATCGGACAAAACGCATTTTTTATTTTTTTGGAATTGTTGTTGTTGTTTATTTTTTAAAAGCAAAGCCTGCTATGATTGTTTTTTTTATATATTCAAATTTATATTATATATATTCAAAATTTCGTAGAAAATATGAAAGCATACGTTAAGGCGAAAATTTTATTATTTGTCGGTAATATGGTAATATGATGTCGATAAGATAGTAAGATGGTAATATGGTAACATGGTGAAGGGTATCAAAGATTCGGCACAGCCGAATCTTATTTCAATTTCATTTCTTGTTTAATTTTAATAGATTTATTTTAAAAAACAATCCAATTTCCAAAAATATAAAGCCTGTCCCACGATGTCGAACGAAAATTTCGATTCGACAATTTATATGGAAAACAACAAATAAATTTAAAATTTTGTTATTGTTTCCCATACATTTTGTCGAACGAAATTTTCGTTCGACATCGTGGGACAGGCTGATAAATTGTTTTGAGTCGTTATTTTTAGCACTAATCTTTAGAAAATTCTAAAAAATTCTCTATATTTTTATTATTTATTATAAATTACTTACTTATTTCTTTATAATTTTTATAATTTTTTCTTATATTTTATTATTATTATTTTCCATATAAACTTTTTAATAATAATTCCTTTTACTTTCTGTTTCATTACAGGTAATTACACACATAAAATGAATTTCCCTTTTTATTAAAACGTAAATTTTATGCTAAAATAAAAATGTAAGTATGGAAATTAATCTTTTATATTCAACTAAATATAAAAGAAGTTGTATGAGTCTATCTAAATAATATTTATGTATTTATGCATGAACATGATGTGTAATAGATGTAATAATCATCATGTAATTAATCATGCTTGAAAACATGATTGATTTTCATCATTTTACAGACTTACAGTTTTTTACATTTTAAAAACATTGTATGATTTAGTAAGTAAAGTCTTAAAAAAAAGAAACAAACGGAAATAGGAAGAAATTTATTATGCTTTAAACAGCTTTTTTCAGCCTCTTTTTTTACATGCATTTAAAAGTCATTAAATTTTGTATAAAAGTGGTTTTGTTTAAATATTAAGTTTTCTCAAAATGCCTTGAAAAAAAAAAAAAAAAATATACATAACAACCACATGTTGAAAAGATAAAAAAAAATCGGTAGCAAAAACTACTTACAACATTTATTTAGCAACAATATGTTGCCATATGTTTTGTTTTTTATAACAGTTTAAGCATCATCTTTTGGGCTGTGTTTGGTATTTTTTTAATAAAATTTATTTTTCTTTTTTATAGAAACTAAAAAGCTAACATGAGGAAATAATTTTTATTATTTACTTATGTTTTTTTATTTTGTTTTGCAAAAATCAACAAAACTCTCCTTTAAGTTACAGTTGATCGAGTTTATATTACACGTTCATGACTTTTTTCCATTTTTTTTTAATTCGTTTTGTTTATTTTTATTATATTTTATAGTTTCTGTTTTGTTATTTGTTTTTGCTCTGAATGTCAAAGCCATTGGTGACAGCCGGCCTATTAGAAACAACCAGCCAGCTTTAGTTGTGTGACAGTGGCAGTTGTATTTGAAAGTTTATACAAGTGTGTATTTGAATTTGCTAGAGTATGTGTGTTGTGTATTCAACCAAAAGTCAATTTTTTTGTGTAGGAAAACCCATTTAGCTAGTTTTCCATTTAAATACCATAAAAAGATTATTTAAACAAATGTAATAAAAATTAAAAATAATAATAAAAAAAAAAGAGTTTCAAAACAAATATTTAACCATAAAGGCACAGCTTCCCGTAATGGTGGCAACTTTTAGTTATTTAAGGTAACCAGAGATGAATTTGTTTAACAAAAATCATTTCAAAAAGCTTTTAACTGGGCACAATTATACATTCCTTTTTAATTTTAAAGTGATTCCTAATACTTGGGATTATCATATATTTGTTGAAATATTAACTGGGAAATGCTGGAGATTATTCATTTACAGAATCCGGAACATATTTTCCTCAGTCCTTTATCAACTTGTTTACTCCAAGATGTATTCCTACAATCCATCAGCTACTTCTGGTAGAGCTTCAATGTCATCTTCTAACCTTTGCCCTTGCTTTTCTAAACTTCATTAACTTAAGAACATTTTTCATTAAATTTTATAGTGAACGACGGTTTCACTTCAATTTTAACTTCCGGGACAATAAATATTTTAAAAGATATGTTTTCTTTTTGTGATTTACAGTCAAGATCCACTTATTTTACAGCTGCAGACTTATTTTCTTTATGTCACGGTGCTAGGGAAACGATGTACTCGCCTGATTTTTTTTTTAGCTAAACATTTTAACTGCTGATTAATATTGTACTTCCGATTAATATTGTAATATTTAAGACAATATTGAAAATTTATTTCCAAGGAGCTTTTTTGAAAATAAATTTTACATTTTGTGTTGACCTTCAGTATATTCAGAATTTTCGTGAGACTGATTTGGTATGGAGTATCAAAAACAGTTCATATTCGCATATGGTGGTCATCAATAAACATGTGGTTGCTTTGGCCGAAGTTGTTTTGGTACATTCCAGTACAATCGACCTGCTATCGGTCACAATAATTATAAATAGGATAATTGGTCATGATTGCATCAAATGGGCTTCCCTTTTGCCTGGTTGTCAAAAAGTCGAAGCATTTGCAGAGAGAAAGAGCCTTATATGTTTATCATATTAAGTTGATGCTTCCAACAAAGCTAATTATCTTAGTTGATGAGAGAACAAATGTTTTTTTTTTTTTTTTTTGGAGGAAGCCGTAGGAACTTTATCCTATGAGCAGATCATTTACATTGTACGTGTTTAGATGTTTCATTGTACATCAGAAAGACTCTATACTGAATAGTTTCAACATTTGATGATGATATCTAAGACCACAATGTCCGAAAAATATACTCGTTAGTACTGTGAGTTCACTCTTATTAAGCAACTGTAATTTCCAGGATCTTACAGGGGATAATAAAACAAACTTCTTTACCTGTCTCACTCCAGAGGCATTCTTCTATAGCTAAGCATATTCTCTCTCAACCCTGGAGCTGTTTTTTCTCTGGGGTATCCCACATACCCGAAAATGGTTCAGTTCCAATGAAAATCCATCATTCTCCTCTGTTTTCTAAGCAGTCAGCTCTTGCACTTCCAGGGTGGCCTTATGACCAGGGAGTGAACATAGCGTAACCTTGTTGTGTGCACAAAGTGCAGTGAGAAATGATAAACAGTTCATGATAACCTTTGACTTTACCTCACAACCTGACAGAGCCTTGAAAATGGGGACTAAGCACACCAGTGCCAGTATCGCTGCCAGTGTGTTTTTAACCATCGGTGACCCAAAACTGATTACAAATGTTCTCACTATAAATTTTTGTCGGGTTTTATGATCGACAGAAATTTTTCTATAGCCAATTGTTTGCTTCTTTTTCAAGGACTTAGAATTCGTCATCACACGAACAAATTTTTCATAATAATCTCGGTTTATTCGCTTATAGGGTAAATTGACTCAGGCACAGGACTCAGAATTATAAAAAAAATATTACACATTGATATCATCTGATGATGGAGCTAAATAATTATATAAACGGAAAGGAACTTGTATCCACTTACAAACATTTTTATTTTTGGAATAAAAATGATCTCAAGCTAAGAAACCTATATCGTTTAGTCAAATTCATTTTCTCCTTAGCTTAATAAATATTCACCCACATTATGGAATTTTTGAAACTGGTCACCTTAAATATTGTCATTGCAAATTCCTACTATAAATGTATTTAATAACAATCAACGAAAAAAAGGCGCCCACGTTAAATTTTTTTAACCATGATTTTGTTTTCTATCTTAACATGATCGCATTCAAACACAAACAATTCATGGCTGACATTATCTATGTCTGTAGCTATGTGTGCATATAAATGTAAGCAAAAATATATAAAACTATGAGATTACTTCTCTATGTATGTACATAAGTATGTGCATATGAGTATGTTTGTCATGCACCAGTTCAACAACACTTGGGCCATTTAGGAAAACCAAACAAAACTCTTGCTAGTTAAAAAAAAAAAATCATAAACATTCATAGTTTTATAAAAGAAAAACAATTTCTATACAACAGCATGCAGATTTTTTTATAACCACAACACACATACACACACACTCGTAAACTCTTTTATACTTTTACTTAAAAAAATGGAATTTTATTTTGTGCCAAACGAACAGACAGACGGTTAGACATACATACATGGAAAAAAATGTATTGATACAATAAACCAGACCAAACCTAAACGAGGAATGAGCCATCATGACAAGCATACATACAAACTCTTATACTAGTAATAGTATAACTTAGAGGCCAATTTTCATTCATAAGATGAAAATGCTGATGATGATGGCTTGAATAACATCAACTACAATTACTAGAGATTCATAGATATGACGCTGGTGTAGTTATAAGTTTTAATAACATACTAGTTGTTTGCTCTAAAAAAAGCTTTAGTTGTTTTTAAGGTGAGAAAAAAAAGCTGTTGTTTAGTATTGCTCCTGCTTGTTTTCTTGTGTTTTTTTTCCATCATTTTAAATTTATGCAACCTTTATACACTTATGCTTCCCCAAACACTCATTTAGTTATAAGTAGTTGATATTTTGTTCACTTCTTGCTTGGCATTGAAGGAAGGTGTCTTGTGTTTTCCTTGTTTTTGAATTTTCAATGATTTTATTAGGTTTTAACACTTTAGAAGAAGAGGACAAAAAGAGAGATATAAATACGAGGGTTGGAGTTAAAATTGTAGCGCTCGCTTCGATTTGTTTCTTGGTAGCGCATTTTGTTAAACCAATTTTTAAAGAACTTGTTGATGACTTCATCTTATTTCCTATTATTATGGATCACCATTGTGCCATATTTATATATCTAGGGATTGAAAAATTCCAATTAAATTCAAACTCTTTAGGGATATTTGCCTTGCTTATTTGGTACATTTTATTTTTACTGATCTACCCGTAAAGATTTAAGAGAAGCGATAAAAAACAAGCAAATTCCAATCGTTCTGTAAACTTTTGGCACATCATCCCCTAATCTCTCACCATTTACCGACACTTTGGCTTCTAGATAGAACTATGCGAGTTTTATAATTAAAACGTAGATTTTCCAAAGATGAACGCAGAAGTTTCAATTTTTTAATTTCACCCAAATGATCTTACGCCGGCAGTATACCATTTTATGTTTTTGGGCAGATACTATCAAGAGAAATCGTCTCGTTTGTTCCTTGTCAGATCCCAAATTGTTGGCCATTACGTTTTTAGCCTTACACGAGAGCTATTGTAATAAAATTTAATTTTTCAGATGAATATGATGTGACATTAATAGGGCATATTTGATTATTGAAATCTAAAACAAATCAGTTCATAAAGCAGTGAACCAATAAAAAATTCAAAAGTTAGTTGTAGAGTCAATGAGTTCGGAGGTAGTTGGATTTATTTTAGGAAAAATGTACACAATCTAGATCGTTCTATAAGTTCCTCATTACTTCTTCTCTCACTTCCGACTAATGAGTATTTAGGAGGTATTTGAAACGTTACACAGTCGGGCCAAACGCAAATTTTTTTGTAATAAATCTGTTTCTCTTAAACTGCAAGTCGGATCGAATTGAAATGTATGGAGGAGTTGTAGTGGAGGATGTAAGCTTTCAAAAAATCACCCTATGATAACACGAGATGATCTAAAGGGTGTCAAGTAAGCTAATATGTTATCTGTAAGAGTCTAAAAAAATTGTAGGCTTAAATTTTGAACTTGTTGTTTGTGTAACGAAAAAATATTCATTTTAATCTATTAGATTTATTTAGAAAAAATTTAATACCAAAAGTGAAGAAACCTTTAAAATTCAACTGCGATTCCTATCTCCCATGGGAACAGTTATAATATTGGTGTTCTTTAGTTGCCAGTTTCTTATATTTTTAACGTTCGAAGATTCAAAAACTACCAAATTATTTTTATTATTATATTTTAGTAGAGAAGAATGTGATCAATAGTGCTTGTGGATTCTAAACACAGAACCATATATCTTTAATTTCACGTTTGAAAGTTAATTATTATTAAAAAAAATTCAAAGAGTAATATTATAATAACGAAAAAGACCACAAAGTACCCTGTTATGGATTTTCATTTACTTAGTCCTTAATTTTATGATTTTATGTTCAATATAATAGAAAATTGTAAAAGTACCATTAGAAAAACGAAAAAGTACCTCAAATCCTCTTTTCTGAATTCTCATTCAATTAGGACCATATATTTTAAATATCATATTTGTAGGTTCAATATTATAGAAAATATTGGAAGAATGAAAAAGTACCACAAAATCCCTTTCTTGAAAATTCAAAATGTACCATTAGAAGAATGAAAAAGTACCACAAAGTCTTCTGTTATGGATCCTCATTCACTTCATGTTTTTAGTTTCAATATTATAAGAAATTCAAAAAGTACCATTGGAAGAATAAATAAGTACCACAAAGTGAATCCTAACTTACTTAAGACTACATGCATTTAAATTCTAGGTTTAATATATTAAAAATGCAATACTTAATTTGAATAAAATTTAATTTCCCCATTTTATCTCATTTTTGGAACTTTTTATTCCCCCCTGGATGTATCAAAGATTGCATTCCATTGAATTTATAAATTGTACTAAGATTTAAGTTAAAATATTAATATGTATGTTTCAGTAAAAAGAAAAAAATTTCATGCACATTTTATTTCTATGCTTACCGGATTAAAATATAGATGGGGTGCCAAAAAAGTACCAAAATACAGTATTTAACAGTTTTCTGCACAAAAGAGCCGAATTTCAACGGAGGAACAATAACTATTAAACTTTTTTTGTATCTCTATAAGTTTAGAGAAAAACAATCCCTTCTTAGTGGATCTATATGGAGGAAGACCTACTTACGTCTTCTCTCTAGCTTTAGGCGTTTGGCCTGTGGGAATATGGATCAGTAAGTCAGTCAGTATATCACTCAATAACGTTACTCTTTTATTCGTTTTTGGCAGGCTCGAATTATGGTTATGATTAAGTATCCTCAATAAATAAGAAAAAAAAAACTCGCGTTAAATTTTTTTATTAATCGATAAAAATTAAACTTTTTTCTAAAATTCACCCTTTTCAACCAATGCTGAAAACAACTTTTTGTTAAATAAACTTTGAGAAAAAAGTTTATTTAAAAAAAAAAACCACCAAAGGTGGTTGGGGTATTATGTGTTTGTGCAGAAGTTGTAACGCAGAGAAAAAATTTTCGGACCCCCACCTTAAAGTATACCGTTCGACTCAGAATTACTTTCTGAGTCGATTTAACGATGTCCGTCCGTCCGTCTGGTCGATCGGCTGACTGGCTGGCTGTCCATGTAAAGCTTGTGCGCAAAGTACAGGTCGCAATTTTGAAGATAATTTGATGAAATTTGGTACATATGTTTTAACATAATTACGAAGCCTATTGAATTTGGTTATGATCGGCCCATTATTTCACCTAGCCCCCATACAAATGTCCTCCCGGAATAGAGTTTTAACACTTATAGATGTCTTAAAAATAAGTTTTATATCAGCAAAAATCTGTCTGCCAAATGAAAATCGGTCCATAAGTGACCATAGCTCCCATATAAACTCCTCTCCCGAAAATCACTAACGTGCATAAATCCCATACAAATGTTAGTATTATGTTAATATTTAACACAAGTAAGTAGTATATACGTAAAAACAAAATTATGTGGATCGAAATTGTGTAGGGTATTATATAGTCGGGCTTGACCGACTATATCTTCTCTCGTTTTCAATTGTGAAAGCAACCAGAAAGCATTTTTTTTTGCTATCAATGACATTTTCATAATAATCATTAATTCAAAGCATCCATCAGGTGTCTTAAAAGCACATTTTAAATCAATTAATAAATGATGGCATGAAAATCGTTATCGAAAGTCCTATATGTTTAAATATAGAAATTCGTTGGAACTAATATAAAAAAGTAAATAATTTCATGTTTTAATTTAACGCGGTTTCTAGGTTCCAAACTAATATTTTTAATTTTTTTAGTGGTTTAATTTACCGATATAAAGAAATTCTGATCCCGAAATATAAATATGTACTCACTCTGGACCCTGTTTTATGCATTTTTAATTTACATGCACTTTCTCCGGTCCCTACAAGCCGCGTAAATAGAGAGTTACCTGAATAGTTTTCTAAAAATAGTAATTTTTCATACTACTTTATTTCATGTCTTGACGAATTGAGATAATCCAACAATTTTTTCAGTATATTATTTTGGAATATATTATAAGTTACAGAATATTAAAAAAATCTCTTCTATAACTCAGGATTTATTCTCGGAAAACGAAATAAAATTGAGTTAGTCAACTTTGTCACCTATCTCGTATTTGTCAGTATCTCGTATTATCACAGGGCGACTGCAGGATCGAAATCATATAATTAAACTATAGCATTTTATTCAGTGTATTTCTAAGAAAATTTTGTCTTTGATTTAATTTTTATTTTTTATTTTTTTCTTACACCAACCAACCACATCCAAAAGAATTCATACGTGCAAAATATTGTTGCTGCATACATCTCAAGTTGTTGCACTTTGTTTCCTTTTCTTTTTATTTTTCATACAATTTAATTTTTTTCTTTAAAGTCTGGGAGATGAGAGCTTTTGTTGTTGTCATAATGAACTTCAATTAAGTTGCACAGTTTTTTTTGTCGCTCTTGTTTATTTTATTATTAGGAATTTTCGTGTGTCTTTTTGTAAATTTAGTTTTTTTGTTCACAATTTAATTTCATTCATTAAAATTTCATTAATTTTGCAGTAAAATTTTCGTAGAAATTTTACACACATAAATTAAGTTGCAAAGACTTCCGTATATTGCTTTTGCTGCTGTTCAACGTCTTGTACATATTTATTTTATGTATAATGTGTGTTAAGTGGCAACAACATGTCTAAAAAAATAAAAGACAAAAACTATAAAATAAAAAAAAAAAATAAAAAATGTTTTTAAAAATAAAAACTTTACGGGATCTGTTTTGTTGGTTGGTAGTCTTAACTTACAAATGAGTTTTTAAGTTAAAAGCAATAAATCAATCATTCAGTGTTTTTTTATTCTGTGGCCAAAGCAAATGGTAAAGGTTTTAAAAGGGGTTCTAAGGAAGGGGAATTGTTTGTTTAGGTTTAAGGTTAAGGGTAGTATAATGTTTATTTCTTAAAAGTTTTGCAAGCGAATAAGGTAAAAGTTTTTAAAGAATTAAAAAAATTAAGCAAGTATGCTATTTGCCGTTTATAAAGTATACAGCATTGAGTGCTGCTATTTTCCTTAAAGAAAATATGCCGCTGCCACTACTGTTTTTTTCGTTTAATAAATATGCTGCTTTAGTGGCTGCTATTTTTTTGAAGAAAATATGCAGCAGAAATTGTAGGAGCAACTCCTGCTATTTATTGTTAAGATAATATGCAGCTGTTATTCTTATATAGTATATGGCTGTAGTTGCTGCTGCTATTTTCCTTAAAGAAAATATGCTGTGTTCTTTAATTTGATATGCTGCTGTAGATACTGCTTTTTTTTGTTAAGAAAATATGCAGCAGTAACTACTGCTATTTTTGATAAGAAAATATGATGCAGTAGCTGCCGCAATTTTTAGTTGAGTAAGTGCCGGTATTTTTTGTTAAGAAAATAGGCCATAGCAATTGGAAATAGCAAATAGGTAGCTTTAAATGTAGCTATTTTCCGTTAAGGAATATACAGCAACAACTGGTGCTATTTTCCTTTAAGAAAATATACATAATAACTGCTTCTACTTAATTTCCTTTCAAAAAATATGCAAAAGCAACTGTTGCCATTTTCCTTTATCAAAATATGTAGCAGTAACTCCTGATATATTTTGTTTAAAAAAAAAAAAAACATGCAGCAGTAATTCCTGCTGAAGTAAATGCAGCTATTTTTTTTGTTAGGAAAATGTGTAGCAGTAACAGCTGCAACTTTTTGTTAAGAAAATATGTAGCAATAACTGCTGCTAGTCTTTAAGACAATATGCAGGAATAAGTACAACTATTTTTGTTAGGAAATATGTAACAGTGATTGCTGCTCTTTCTAGTCAATATTTAATGAAACTCCTGCTATTTTATAGACTATGCAGCATCAAATTTTGCTGTTTTGTTATTTAGAATTTCTGTTTATTTTAATTATATAATTGCTTAATATTTTTTGTAATTTATTAATAAAAACAATAATTGACTAAATTGTTGTAAATTTCTATTAAAATTAACCTTCAGTTAAATGAAAAATAAACAACTACAAAAATAATTATACCAAAAAAATAAATTGTTTGTTGAGGTTTTGCTCAACTTAAAGTTTCTAAATTCAAAATGTAAATCGAAATTTTATGAAGCGTGTAAAATACAATAGAATAACAAAACAAGAGAGAATAAAACTAAAAAAAAAACACCCATAATTAGACAATTTGACTGACAGAGAGACACACAGAAATCAAGACTGTCATTTTATTAAAATACAAAACAAAGCGAATTTCTAACAATTCTCTTTAATTAAGAAAGATTTTTTTTAATGATTTTAACCTTCATTTGTTTTAGTTATAAAGTAAAAAGTTTAAAATAAATTAATTTAAAAGTTTTAATTTTCTCTAATTTTAAAATAAATTATCACAAATTATTTAATTATATGACATCTAAGCTTCATCAAAAACTTTAAAAAAGTGAAAGCTATCTGACCATTTGACTTTGTTCGTCACTCTCAACTCAACTCTGTTTTATTCTTTATCAAAGAAGGGCGTTTTTTTTGTTTAATGTTGATGTTTAACTGTCATTATTGTAATTTCACTTATTTCTCTCTTATTTAATTGTTTTCGTTTTCATTATCTTCCTTGTTTTTGTTGTTTTATATGGAAATTTTATGATTTATTACAATTTAACCCAATTTTTTTATTGTTTATTTTGGTTCTGATTGGTTTTCTTTTTCAAAAACAAATCATAAGCCATTCCCTTGATAACCGGTTTTTACAATGATGAAGTTTAAAACATCTAAAGCTTTGACATTTGACAAATTGTTGACAGCCAGCATGCTTGAGGTTTTATTATTTAAAACAGCCACAATAATATCATCTGAAGCCTTATATTGTGTTGATGCAACTAAAGCGACCTACAAATTATAATGCAACTCTGCTGCTGATGCCATTTTTTATTAATGTAAGAGAAACAAACTGTTTATTATTAATACGCAACAATAACAACTACAATCAAAAAAGCAACAACAATAATAACTACAATGATGGCATCATGTAGCGTAACGTAAACAAATGATAAATCAAAAACAAAAAGCTAAAATTTGCAATAAACATAGGCTGCATAAACAGACCACAGTTTCAGCTACAAACTGCTACAAGTTTTCTAAAGAAAACATATAGCAGTTAACTGCTACAAGTTTTCTAAAGAAAACATATAGCAGTTAACTGCTACAAGTTTTCTAAAGAAAACATATAGCAGTTAACTGCTACAAGTTTTCTAAAGAAAACATGTTGAAGTTAACTGCTACAAAATTTTCTTGAGAAAACTATGAGTTCTGCTACAAAATTTTCCAAAGAAATGTGGTAGCAGTTTCTGCTACAAAATTTTCTACAACAAAATTTACTACATATAATTTATAGCAGTTTCTTGTAGTGATGCCAATTTTAATAGAAAACTTAAAGCAGTTTCTACTACATTTATTATTGCAGATTGTTAAAGGTCTCCTACTTTAAAATGTCTGCTATAACATTCAACATTGAAATAAAAAAATTTAAAACAAAAAACAATTTTTCATAAAACATAAAAAGAAGAGTAAATAACTGTAAACGAAATAAAATTGGCAACACAATGATTATGTTTTCTCAACAAAAATAAAAATTGCATTTTAAATTTGTTCACAAAAAAAAAAAAACCTCCGACACACGCATGCAACTTACAACAAATAAAGTAAAGCGCTTTGTTCGACAACACTGTCGTGATTGTTTAAAAATATACATTAAAAACAACAGCAACAAAAATAAGAATTTTACAAAAAAAAAAAAAAAAAAGTGTATACAATTTTATTTACAAGACGCCCTAAATTGAAATGGATGATGGTGGTGATGATGATGATGACGACGATAAAATCGTTCCTCCTATTCCACCCATCTTTAAGAGTCCCTACTAAAACAGCTTAAAGGTCTTTTACCTAAAACAATTTCAATAAGACATAAAAGCCTTCCTTATGTATGCAGTTATCTTCTTTTAGATAGAGTGAGATAATTTTTTTATGTTGCAAGATTATGAAAAATTATATAAAATTATGGACATTCAACACCACTTACACGCTGCATGCGTGTAAGACTTGGAAAACAATTATTTTTTCTTGATGTTTTTTTTGCATTACGATTTTTTGTTTTAGATTTTCGTATTGTTATATTAAATTTTATTATTTTTTTGGGTTGTTTCCTTCCTTTTGTTGTTGTTGTTGTGCCACAAAGACAAATTGCCCCCAATTAATCTTGTTAAACAAACTGCAATTTGTTAACATATTTTTCATAAAACAAGAAGAGCAAAAAACCAATTGCTTTAATCCAATTTAAATTTAATATTTCTTGTGTTTTTAAGGTGTTTTTTTTTTCTGGAGAAAAATTATATGTTTTATATGATTTGGCATTTAAGAAGAAGGAAAATTAACTTCGCTTTAAAACAGAAAAAACCAGCAAGGAGTTAAAAAAACGAAGCTATAAGAAATCAGATATAGTTATAGGAACTTACTGAGATATCGTAATTAAAAACTTTACAAGGTAAAGTAGGTATAATTTTAAAAAGCCTAATTTTTTTTTAGGCTTTTATTCACCATTCTTCAATAAGACCAGTAGTTTAACATTTAAATATTTATTACTTTTTTATGTTGTCCCCTAGTGCGTTCTTAGCATAAAACATTTTTGATTTTATTGAATTTTAATCAACCAAAATAAATTAGTGTTTTAATGAAATTATGTTAGATTTTAAGCTAATTTGTTTTTTTGTGAAAGTATAGAAAGTGAATTTGATTTGTTAATTTGCAAATTTTAATTTAGAATTAATTTTGTTGTCAAAAATTTAAATATTCTGTTTCTCTTTTTAAGTTTGTTTCCACGCAAATTTCTCCTAAAACAAAAGATGTCATAAAAAATTAATCAATCAGTCAATTAATTTTAAATTATACGATGGTCACATTTTTTTTAACGATTTTAGACATGAAAAATCTAATGAACACAAAATAGTAACATCTGAAGTTCTTCAGCCATTTTGTCTAATATTTCTAAAAGAAAAAGTGATATCAATCTCGAGACTTTTATTTATTTATTTGTTTATTTATTTATTTATTTATTTATTTATTTATTTATTTATTTATTTATTTATTTATTTATTTATTTATTTATTTATTTATTTATTTATTTATTTATTTATTTATTTATTTATTTATTTATTTATTTATTTATTTATTTATTTATTTATTTATTTATTTATTTATTTATTTATTTATTTATTTATTTATTTATTTATTTATTTATTTATTTATTTATTTATTTATTTATTTATTTATTTATTTATTTATTTATTTATTTATTTATTTATTTATTTATTTATTTATTTATTTATTTATTTATTTATTTATTTATTTATTTATTTATTTATTTATTTATTTATTTATTTATTTATTTATTTATTTATTTATTTATTTATTTATTTATTTATTTATTTGTTTATTTATTTATTTATTTATTTATTTATTTTTTTATTTTTTTATTTATTTTGTCCAAAATATAAGTGGTACGAGGCACACCACTAATAATAATAATACTAAATATAATTCTATGCTATATATTTTCTTCCACTGAGATTATGTTAATTTATTCCAAGAAATATCAATTTAAAATACAAAATGCAATATTATCACGTCATTAAATTATAAAGACAGTTAAACCTGATTAAAATGAATTCTACAAGAAAATAAAGCTATTTTATTGCAAATTAATTAAATGTTTATAAATAAACCAAAAGAATAAATCAAAATACTAGGCTTTCAATGTTTTTTTTTTTGGAATTTTTATATTACAAAATAAAATGCTTTAAAGCTTAAAATATGCAAAAATGCATTCTTCCTTAAAACAAAATTTTAATAATTCTTAATCTTTTTATAACTTTTTATAAAGTTTTTACTGTATATTTCTCTTACAGATATCATCTTACCATATTTTGTTTAAACTTGATTTTCTAACAAAATTGGCAATTTTAAGTAGGTAGTTGATTTTTTTTTTTGCATTTTTAAGCTTATTTAAACAGTTAGCTACAAAATCAACTTAATATAGAAAAATAAACATTTGTATGTATTTGTTAATAAAAAATAAAGCCTTAATTAAATAACAAATTGTTAAATAATGCAGAATAATCTAAAATGCAACAAGTTTGTCTTAAGTAACAAGACAAATATAAATAAAATATAAACAGCTGTTTTTTTTTTATTCTAATGTCACAAACAGTTACTTTTTTAACTTAAAGTCTTTATCTATGTGTCTCTAAAATGTGGTGTCGTCATACATTATTGTCATCATTTTTTTTTTAACTGTAATTCTAGTCTAGTTGTATAATGTTTTTTAAACTGCATTTGTTATAAAAATAATATTTTTATATATGTATTTATTATTTTTGTTCTTTGTATAATGGGCGTTTTTTAAGTGACAGATGATTACTAGTCAGGAAAAAAATAATATAAACATAATGAAAATTATGAGCAAAAAATAATCTATAGAGAAACTAAAAATAGAGAAATTAAGTAAAAGAAATTTAAAGTGTGACATTTATTTACAGCTTAAATATAGCATGACTTAATTGAACACTGAGAGAAAAGATTAAGTTATTTAGAAGTACAATTTAAATAAAAGAAAATGAAAAAGGTCTTAGACCATAGGCCATAAGCCCTTAAGGCTACAGAGTCATATAGTTTATCACTTACAACACAAACGTCAATAAATCTCATAATACAGAGCGTAAAGACTTGAACAAAACAAAAAAATCTTAAAACGAAAATAATTATTTATATTTTGAATAGTATTTAAGGTCCTCATTTTGTGCCGATCTTTGGTTTAAAGGCTAAAATTATAATTTAAACCACTCTTTTCAGCATACATTTATTTTAGACATTTTTTTCAGTGTAATTTTAAATATCCATAATTTTCGCTGCTTTTTTTACAAGAAGAAACAAAAAAAGCAACTGGTAAATATTGTGACCATAAATTTTAATTAATTATTAGGTCATATCGTTTATATATTTTTTTGTATCTCTTTAAAGGTGGTCATTATTATTTCTTTGGGTTGATGACCCAAACAAAATTATTAAAAAAAAAAAAAAAAGACAACAAGAAAAAGTCAACAAAAAATGCTACAAAACAAAAATAAACCAATATAAACATTAAGAAAAAGAGAAAAACTTAAAAGTTCATTGGGCGCCTAAAACGGTTAAATTGAAAAACTTACGCTTACCTAAATATATACAAACTTTTCAATTAAAAAATATAAAATCCAATAAAAAACAATCAGAAAATCCCTTAATTTGTAATAAAAACAAAAAATAAACCTTTTCCCAAAATTGATTTTGTAATTTAATTTAATTCAATTTAACTTTCACCCAAATAGATAACGTGTGAATAAAAATCCATTTGCTTTAATTCCCTTACAATTTCACAAAAGTTTGTTTTTATAAGACGTAACAAGTAAATCAAGCGTTCTATCAATTAATGTAACAAAATCTCTCTCACATGATTTTTTTTTGTTTTTTTTTTGTTAACATTTTATAAAGCCCCTCTACTACTTACTAATTGACCAAATTAAATATTTGTGTAACCACTAATGTAATCAGCTTATTACTGGCCATAAGTAAAATAAGAGGGGCAAAGAGCTAGAGAACGATTATAAAAAAAGCCAAAGAAGTGGTGAAGTGTTAGGGGACAAGAAATTGTTGTTGAATCATAGAAATTGAATACTTTATTTTGGTTTAATTGCATGTGTGTGTCATTTTGACAGATAGTTTTACAAGTCATTAATAAACCGTTACAATTATAACAGCAATACAAATAATAACAACTAAAGGCCTTTTTATGTTGAGTTTTATAAAACAATTTAAATTTCTTAAAATTTTGGAAAAGTATTAAATCCAATTTTGTTTTTCAATCTTTTAAAAAAATATATATTTGTCCAATTCACAAACCACAATGGGGTCAAATATAACTTTTTTTTAATAAATCTCCTAAACTACTTGTTCTTCTTCACAACTCTCAATCCGATTCGACAAAAATTTTAGGAGATAAAGATTTTTTTTACCAAGAATTTTGCGTTTGGCCCCTCTGTGAAACCACTGTCGTATCGTTGTATCAGTGTAAGGAGTTCAATAATTTGGAAACGGTTGATCTTAGAGTTTTGATTGTTTTTTTTTTTTTATTTAATTAATATTATAGTACAGATCACAGAAAAATATAACTTTGATTTTAATTTCCGTGATATATTCTTCGCTTCTAAATTTTTTGCAGCATTCCAGTCTGGAACTTTTTGGACTTTATATGTTTTCAACTCCGCATTAGCTTTAACTTTTCGCACCAAATAGTCTGAGCACTGAGCTAAGCGGGCTGTTTTTCTATCGGATGTGTTTGGAGTTCTTTTCAATATGCTTTCAATTTTCTGGCCTTCCCAATATCATGTAAACCTTTTTTTCTTCCCGAACCATGTTTCCTACCAATGCACGTTGGGGTAAAAGAGGTCGAAAATGGCGCTTAATTCAGGGAAAGGTGATATGAATATTTTAATGATCACGTTTTATTTTTTTTTTTTTTTATTGATTATTAGTTAAAAAAATTCAGTTTTAGAATTTTAAGATTTTTTTTTAGCAGAACGGTAATGTCTGTCCGTCCGTCTATACATTAGAGTTAAATGGGTCGAAAATTATGCATTATTCAAAGAAGAGTGGTATTAACACTTTAATGATCACGTTTAACTTTTCTATTTATTAGTAAGTAAAAAAATGTATTTTTGGAATTTTTTTATATTTATTAGTTAGTAAACAAATGCATTTTAAGAATTCTAAAATATTTTTTGGCAGCATGGGAATGTCCGTCCGTCTGTCTGTCTATACATTTGGGTTAAATGTGTCGAAAATTGCACTTAATTCAGGGAAAGGTGATATCAAAATTTTAATACTTTCATTTGATTTTCATACTAATCAAGAAGTGGAAAAAAAATATTTTTTTAATTTTAAGATTTCTTTGAAAGAATTCTAATGTCCGTCCATCTGTTTGTTAATTTTTGCAAACTTTCCAGTTCAAAATCGTTTAACTTTTGACTCAATAAAGATAATGACTAAGAATTTTCTTTGTTCGATAGATAATTTAGCTTTTTATACCCTACACCACCATAGGTGGGGAGGGTATTATGCGTTTGTGCTGATGTTTGTAACACCCAAAAATATTGGTCTAAGACCCACCTTAATTTATACCAATCGGCTTAGAATCACTTTCTGAGTCGATTTAACGATGTCCGTCCGTCCGTCCGTCCGTCCGTCTGTCCGTCTGACCGTCTGTCCGTCCATGTAAACCTTGTAATCAAACTACAGGTCGCAATTTTGAACCAAAATTTATGAAAATAGGTACAAAGCTTTCTTTTGGTCCAGGGACGAAGCCTATTGAAATTGGTTATGATCGGTCGATTATTTCACCTAGCCCCCATAGAAATGTCCTCCCGGAAAAGGGTTTAACGATCATAAATCCCTTAAATATAGCAATATTTTAATAAAATTTGGCACATATAAGTTTCATACAAGTCTCAATAAGTGTGCCGAGTTTTAAAAAGATCGGTCCATAATTACCCATAGCTCCCATATAAACCCCTTTTCAGAAAATCACTTTAACGGCCATAAATTCTATTAAAGTGTTAGTATCAAGTTAATATTAGACCCAAATAAGTTTTATATAAACATAAATGACAGCGCCAAATTTTATAAAGATCGGTCCTTAATTTACCATAGCTCCCATATAAGGCCCCCTTTCGGTAATCACCCAAAAGTGAATAAATTCATACAAATGTCAATATCGACGTAATATTCTGTATTTGTATGTTTTATTTTACACTTTTGAGTGTCGGTCCACATTTGACTCCAAGTCTAATAAAAGATCCCTCCCCGAATTATAATGTACACAATGGTGTAGGGTATCATATGGTCGGGCTTGACCGACTATATCTTTTTCTCTCGTTTTTGTATGAAATCTACTTGTTTTTTTTCGCCAAAATGTTAATTTCTAAAATCGGGCTACATATGCGCACGATTTTTTTTCAGAATATTAAAGTAGACAATATGTTATTTTTTCAGATAATTTTCAGAACAAACATCCTGTAACATTTTTAGTTGCACTCCATGAAAGTTGAAAATTAGTGTATTTTTGGATAATTTTCAAAAAAATAACAAAAATACCTGGACAAAAAATAATTTACAAATTCTTGAATAAAAGTAAACTCAAGTACCTGAAGTTAATGGTTCCATTTCAAATTGTTCCTTCAAAGCACTTTTTATTAAGAAAAAATTCACCGAAAGTTAATGAAAATTAAATTTTTTACTCTTTTTCCAAAATATAAAAAATTTTTGAACTTTGACAGCTTAGTACACAAAAACAACGCAACCCAGGCTAATGATTGTTATTGTTATTGATACATAATTTTGTGTATTTTTATTCGGTATCCAATTTTATTACGAAAAGTTAATCGACCCCTTTTACCCCAACGTGCAATGGTATAATTCTCCTGATACTGTTTAATAACATTGGAAACAGTTTAACGGCAGAAATTTAATTATTTGGCCAATTATTTGTGGACCAATTTGGATTTTTTTTTTTAATTTTTTAATAATTTGTAGCACGTACTTCTTTTTTGTCACTTATTTTGATAAAACTCATAACAAATCAACAACATTAAAAATAATAACTGACATATTTTTCAATGATAACTAGACCAAAAAAAAAAAAAAAAAATATTATATATTGCTTCGGAAAAAAGTTATGAGGCAAAACGTGTGTTAAGATTTTTTCGATCGCACTCCTTATATCAAAAAGAATTTTAAATTAATTTGTTCTTGCTTTCAAAAATTTTAAAAAATATTTACGACATATAATGATAGCACGATACAAAGGAGAATTTGAATTAGACAATTATATTAGAATCTGCAAGCAGTCACAATAGTTTTATGATATCTATTGTGATTAGTTATCAATTATAATTAAACATAATTTATGCCCAAAACCGTTTTACAATTAATCATTTTATTTCTTCGATTTCAATTAAAGATTCTTTAACTTTTGCAAAATTTTAGATTTTGTAATTAACTTATTTACTTTTTAATCACAATAACTTTATAATATCTATTGTGAATAATTTTTAATTAAGTTTTAAAAAGACTAAACGCTGAAAAAATATTTTAAATTGATTCGAAATTTAAATTAAATTGAATAATCTCATTAATTCCTCATCCATTAATATTCTAAATTTGTTTAACAATTTTTAATCACATTAGCTTTATGTATCTATTGTGAATTAGTTTTAAAAATACGATTGTATAAAAAAAATTAAATATTATTCTGCAGGCTAATTTTCTAATCAATTAATGTGACAAGTTTTGTATCAATTACTTGTGCTTTTATAAAATTTTATAGTTTTATTTATTATCATTCTTCATTGCTCTGCAACATTTTATATTGTCCACTAAATTAAAACTTTGAATTTTTCTTTTTCATTTAATGGGTCATTCATTGCTGACAAAAGTTGTTTGTTCGATACCAGCACTTGTATTATATTTAATGTTTTATTTATATTTTATAAATATTTTTTGACATGTGGACTAATTTATTTTATTTATTTATTATTTTCGGAAAAAGTTCATTCCCTTTTTACAAAATGTGTTTTTGTGTAAATGTATATTTAATGGGTTGTGTGTGTTTACACTGCAGTCATTAAAATATCAATATTTTATATACTTTTATATGAGGATTGGTATGGTATGTTTTGTATATTTTTTGTGTTTAATTAACCTTAATTCAGTAATTAGTTATTTAAATAGAGTTTTGAGCGGAAAAAAGTTACAATTAAGGAAGGAAATTTTGATATGTTTTATTTTTCGTATTTAGGTTTTTTATATCAGTTTTGGTTTTAAAAACTAATTTTTTACCTCTACATGTGTCATTGCTGTAACAACATCCTTGTAATCCATTGAATATTGTAAAGTAAATGCGACTACAAATACTTATAAGTCTATTGAAAGCCAAAAAATTTTATTTCAAGGGATTGGTTATCATAACAAGTCGAGATATTAAATAATCATTTATCTTTATCGGATTGCTTTTAGTATTTACAGCACAATAATGATTAGTTTTCTAAGAACTGTGCAATTGTTCGTGTTGGTTTATTTTGAAAAGGTTGTCTATATTAGTCAATAACAGATATTCGAGTGCTGATCAATGCACTTATTAATGCAGATTTGTTCAACAAAATCCTTATAACAAGAACAAAACGAGATGATACCGATTCAATACTGCGCTAAGTCGGTAGTTACTTACCAGACAACTTATTAGAAATAAGTTGGCCAAAGTACAGAGATGTGCTTCACTGGGTATCATTAGTGACCATCTCTAGACATCATTCTCCAATTACTGGCTTTAAAAGTATCTTAATCGAAATCTAAATACATACACACCTCCAACTCCATACGTGATATACGGACTAGGGTTTTATAGTTTGAACAAAAAGTCGACTTTTCGATTTTTCGAGTTTTTTTAATTTTTAAATAGTCGATTTTTCGACTTTTCGACTTTTTCAATTATTAAATAGTCGATTTTTCGACTTTTCGACTTTTTTTAATTCTGAAATAGTCGACTTTTCGACTTTTTCCGACTATTTTCGACTTTTTTTGACTATTGACTATTTTTTGTTAATTGTCTAATAAAAACTTTAAAAATAAAAATGAATACAACGCAAACAAATATATTGATTGATTAACATACAAATCTATCCAATGAGAGTGCTAGTTACACACAAAAATATGTACTAACTACACGGTTTAATGGTATATAAATAAAAGCTGATAAAAAACTATTCATTTTAAATAGGATAATTTTTTTAAACATTTTTCTACTTTTCGACTATTTTCGACTTTTCGACTTTTTCCGACTATTTTCGACTTTTTCCGACTTATTTCGACTTTTCGACTATTTTCTACTTTTTCCGACTTCTGGCATCAAGAAAGTCGATTTATCGACAATTTTCAAATCAAAAAGTCGATTTCGACTTTTCGACTTTTTACAACAAAAAGTCGATACTTCGATTATTCGAAAGTCGATTTGATAAACCCTAGTACGGACTTTAAGGTCACAAGAATTGATTTTGAGGAAATATCCTTGGTGACAATTCCAGATGGGAATAAGTCGGAAGGATCCAAATAACTCTATAAAGGCTACGCGATCTTTACAGACGAGTTTAAGATGGATATAGGTTCTGAAGATAAGAACTATCAGCTGTAACTGCAAGTGTGCTCTAAATGAGCTAAGGAACCAACATAGGTTCAGATTATGCTCGGTCTCTGGTAATTGTATCATCGAAGGTGTTTCAACGAAAACGAAATGGATAAGACACCACGAATGCTGATGAAGTATATAGCGGCACAGAAAATACGTATTCCATTCTGCTAGTGTCTAATTATAGTCCACAAACTCTACTTTGGTACTGTCAAACAGAGACAACAAGACAATTTACGATTGCAAACTTGTTTATGGTCCTTCGAGCCGGATATCGGCTTACGACATTATATAACCACATCTTTAACAGCGTTTCAACCTCTTTTTTACTTGCCCCAAACGCCTGGCGCTTCTGAGTCCCTCAAAATTGCACCCAGTGAAAGGCGGGCGCCATGTTTAGGTTTCAATGAAACCGAAATGGGTAAGACACCACGAATGCTGATGAAGTGTGTAACGGCACAGAATATACGTATTCCATTCTGCTGGTGTCTAATTATAGTAAACAAACTCTGCTTTGGTACCGCCAAACAGAGACAACAAGGCAATTTACGATTGTAAACTTGTTTATAATCGTAAGCTTACAAGATACGACTCAGCGTTTAATGTGAGCAGATAAAAGAATCCATAAAACCATCGACTACATACACCTTAATCTGTAAAGGAGTGGTTCTTGGGAAGAACCAGCAATGCCTAGAGAGATATGGGTGACTGCAGGTTGTCAAGGGCTATATTGTCCAAATGGA